>CM073449.1:42377500-43627500 GCA_037074485.1 Delonix regia
AAATAAGAAATCATTTTAAAGATTTTGAAGGATTTTATTTTAATAATATTAATTATTATATTATTAAATTAAAACTCTATAAATAGCACACTGAAACTCTAGTTTGATACACACTATTTTTATAATCATTTTCTCTGGCCGTCAAACACTCAAAGAGTCTCTTTGGCATTGGGGGTTTAATTTATCTGACTCAACCAGTATGTATTACATTATAATCATGTCGTCTTCATCAGGTTAGATGATCTTGACTAATTTATTCTTCCTATTTGTAATCATGTATAATTACATGCTATAATTATGTTTTCATACAATTCTCTTTGAGGGTGAGATTTTAGTTTGGATATGTTGTAGTAGTAATCTACAATTTCTTTGTACAATAGCAATCTAAACAAACGGTTCAAAAACTTTTTGTAAAAGAATTAATATTTTGCAATAAATATGCACAGTTAGATTTTTATATAATAATTTAGATTTGCTATTACATAAAAAAAAATCTCCTATGTTAAGAAATCCCTATTTGTTAAATTTCAAGTGTCATACGAGTGTACTAGTAAGTATTCAAATATACCATGTTTAGTGTTTTTGTCCTTCGCGTGCGGGCACGCAAGAAAAGTTATTTTTATTTTAATGTCTTTACTCATATTAAATATTAATACGTGATGATTTTATATTTTATAAACATTATATTTTTTTAATTATGATATAATAATTATGGAATTCTATTAAATATGAAATAATAATCTATCTATCTTAATAAATCTATCATTATAATTATATTTATTAGTTATATAAACATTAATTTAGTTATGTTAAACACTATTGATGATTAGATAAGTTCATATTGTAAGTAATTATAAACTAAAATATTATTTTATGTTAATAATTAATTGTATTATTATTAAAAAAATAATATTTTGAAAACATAAAATCATCCCACAATATTTATTTGTATATCTGTGAGACAACAAAAACTCTAACTCGAATAGCATGCTATGTGTAAATCCACCTCACTCTTGCTATAAAAATCATTCCAGTTGCCAATTGAGTCCAAAGGGCGCAGGTATGCCACGCCGTCATTTTGTTTTTGAAAATTTAAGAGCCTAAATGGTTTGTTTTAGGGTCTTTGAGATCTTTTTAAATCGAAAGAGATCTACTCAAATTGTTCTTCTTGATTCAAACATGCGTGATCCTCATCGTCCTTCCTACCCTTCTTCCTTAATGATGAAAAAAGGTGTGTAGTTCAATTTAGAACCCGCTAAACTAGTAATTTTTTTTCGAAATGATTAGGGTTAGATGTGGGTGTTTATCGTTTTGCATGTATAAAAATGAGGAAACTGAGTCTCATGCCAAGTCCACCTCGACCAATATTTTCTCATATGAAACGTTATGGTTACCCTCAATTATAGTTAAAGTATTTTATAGAATGAATAAAATAAAGATTTGTTCATAATGGGGTTAGCTCTGATCACTCAATATGAGGATTTAAAAAAGAAATTGAACTTTTACATTTAATACAGAAATAATCAATGATATCTAAAAATAGATTAGGCTTAAGAGTAAGTTTTTATAATTTTATGATTAATTTATTTAATTATAATATGATAAATATACCAACTACCCATTTCTCTATTCACGGTTTGTTGTTTTTCTTTTGATTTGAGATTCAGACACTCAAAGCATACCTTTAGGGGACTCAAATTTTGAAAAAAAAAAAGAAGCAGTGATAATATGGCAAATTTGAGTCTTTTGGATTCAATTGATGACATGGATGATTTTTATAACATAGGTGCTGTGAATTAATGCACGGCATGTCACCTAGGTTCCAAAGGCACTTTAAAATAATAATGTATGCTCGAAACTAGAGATACTTTAAAATGCCAATATCAACTTTGAATTCTTTGAAAGTTATTTATCTATAACATTAGAGACATAATCATATAAAATAAAAGAGAGAACATCTTAAGGGTCTCTTTCCTGAGTGGAAGCCTTTTCTTGAACCTTTCGACTCTTTAGCGTCCTTCTCTCTTCATTTATGCTCTTATTCTTTCATGCATGTCCATTTTATCTCTTGCATTACTATTCCTACTACTTGTTCCTACTAGGGTCATATTTTCATGTTGCTTTGGGCTGTTGGTTTCAGTATTTCATAAGTGTTATAACTTTTGGAAACTGAACAACTTTGAATGCATCGTGTTCTACTTCTATTGGTGTAATATCCTCTATTTCTCATGATTATTTTTATCTTTTACAGAGTTTTTGGTTTTGGCTTCATTTGGTTATATCTGTTTTGTTGTTGCTCTTAACCTTTTTTGGCTATGGCTTCTCTTGTATGACATCATATTGCTCTTACTAGAGGGGTTCAATGGACTAAAAGTAGTTCATAGGGTGATTCTTAGATAAAAGATGCTTCGTCTTTCAACAATGAAGATGATAGATCTATGATTTCTCGCAATGGACCTTACCATCAGTTTACAAAATGCATGATACAATGTACATAGAATTATTGGTTAACCTATCTGATTGGTGTTCTTATAAATGATAAATCTATCTTTGTTTATTATTTAAACCTAGTATTGCAACATACATGGAACTTACAATCAAAATTTCGGGTTATTAGGCATAAAGGTAACAAATATATGCTGGAATCAGAATGTTGAGGACCAAAATTTCTTGCTTGAACATGGTCCATGATCAGTACAAAATTTTTTTCTAGTTCTAGAACACTGGCATATGAACACTATCCTCAGTGAAGTTAATCCCAAACATATCCCTCTTTGAGTCCAATTTTGGGCCTTCCATTGGAGTATCTCAATAGTGGCGTAGTAGAAGTCTTTTCTTATTTTGTAGGGGAACTTTCAACTATTGATGATAATCTTAGCTATATGAAGAAGGTATGCTTCTTAAGAATTAAAGCTATGGTTGATCCCATTCTACTATTACTTGTGGCCATTATAATCAAATTGACAGTGCATTTAAAGGGGAGGGTGAATAAGTGCTTTTAAAAATTTTGCGAAAATTTTGGTTTTAAGAATATAATTAATTAAAAAAATTATAGTCGACTATAATTTGCAATAAATAGTTGACTGTAATAAAATATAGCTAATTGAATTTTTCAGCAGTGCATTCACTTTATCAGAGAGAGTTAATTAGAAATATCTTTAGTTGACTATAATTTGTAATGAATAGTTAACTGTAATAAAATAAAGTTGACTGAACCTTTTAGTAGTGGGTTCATTCTATTAGAAAGAAAGATAGTTAATTGTAAATATTTCAGTAAATTGTTTTACTTGAAGAGAAAAGATGAGTAGAGAAATTAGTTAACTATAAAATTTGAAGTTGATTGAAAATAAATTAAAAAGTAAAGTTCAAGGATAAAGAATCAAACACAATAATTTATCTTAGTTTGACCACCATAATGCCTACTTTCAATTCCTTGACTCCTCTAAGGAATTTTCCACTAAGAATAATTCATTTACAACTTTACACAGAATTTTCATGTGCTAACTCCAAACATAAGGCTTTTTAGCTTAATTTCAAACTCTAAAACAATCCTTTTCTCCACTGAGACAGAAGCACAACACCAGTAGCAGAAGAAAATGAGTTTTATGAACCTTTATAAATTGGGTTTTCTCTAACAACTCTAAAAAATACTCTAAAAAGCAAATAAACTAGAAACTAAGCTCTAAGACGTAAAAATTTTGAATATTATAATATGATTTTCTCTTCAGTTCTTCTTTTCTATTTTTTTCTTACTTTTCTAAGGCAGCAGCTTAACATATATATAGCTTTCCAAAAAGTAGTCGTTGGAGAGCATTTAATGTTGCAAATCTTTATGATGAGAAAGATATTTAGGTTGCTCTTTCTTTGACCGCCATGAGATACAGATTTTGACTCCATTATGTATGGTTCTTCTGGGTAAGATGAAAGCATTATTAATGGCCACTTTTGTCGACGACCCCAGGTGAACAAAGGGCACAGAGAGGATGTAGTAATGGGTGTCAGAGAAGTGCTGAGATTTGTCTCTTCAAGATAGCTTTTATGTACTGTGTTTGAGGGAAAAACTTATGAGTTGTCTTCCACTATCTCAGGCTAATATTGGTTTTGATATGGGCTAAGATGAGTGTTTAGACTTCCTTTTTTTTTTTTTTTATGTAGACTAGGCTTAACTTTCAACATTTGGTTTGTCATTAATCAAACATGGGTTTGGGCCATTTATTTTTGCTTATATGAACGTGTTTTTTGATGTTATAATAGTATGGAAGGATCAGTCATGTGATCAAAGATTGTAACTTGTCATTACAACATATCCAAAAAGCTCAAGAAACTTGCAGGGAAAGAATTAAAGCTAGTTCGATGTCAGCTTTGTTACTGACTAGTGCTTCCTGATGGTGCATAATTTTGCCTAAGCTTTTATTAGGAAATGTAATGCACATAGTGCTACAAAATTTTGTAGGTGTGAAACTACAGATAGGAGTTTTTATTAACTTCATGATAATGAACCATTGTCTTTAGATGATTCTGTGCCTCAGCTTATGTAAAAAAGGAATTTTATAAGTGCACATATAGACTCTCTATCCTTGAGATCTTCCATTAACCTTAATGACATGGAGGTAAATGAGGTAGTAAGAAATTAATATTTATTTATGCATTGTCAGGGAAATCCAATTATTCTTCATATAGATAAAGCTTAAGTAAATAAGAATAATGAGAGGAATAATGAATCTTATGTGAATGCACGTGATGACTATAATTTTAAAATGCCTCTAATGGTCAACCTCTTGGCTTGGAATTTGATCCCTTTGCCCTACATGGTTATTATAGTATGGAACTTTGCTTTCACTGGTCAATAGAAAAGGCCAGTCAGGTTCTTCCAGATGTTTCTGATGTGGACATTGAAAACTCTAGTTAGAGGACAGCCGTGGATAAATTTTGCCAAGACTTTGAACTCCAAAGTGATTTTCCTTAATGTTCTTTACCTTAGCAACTTGCAATAAAGGATAATTCTCTACCTATTGAGTCTTAAGAACATTACTCCTCCCTTGATGCCTTTCATTATAATTTAAATGCTTATTGTTCTGACCATGTTAATATTCTTGATTGTTCCTTTGTAAGTGCTATTGATATTATCTGTGGCTTTGATATTAATGATTACGATTCAAAAAACATGACATCACTTCCCTTATTCATCCTTTTGCTGAGCAACTCAGATATGGACTATGTGAATGATGACATACCAACTTCAGAGGAACCTTTCTGGTACATCAATAGGAAGTTTGAAAAAATTATATCACAAGAGGCATTTTGTTCTACATATGATCTTTTTGACATATGTAGATTCCTTATTCATTTATCTGATATCAATGACGCGATATTGGTATCTCATACAATTGCATAAAATTGTTTTTTAAACCTCTCAGCAGTTTTTGAATCCATATTCAGTTGGTGTGGCTTATCATGGACGCTGCTAATAAAAATTGAAGTAACATTGCCATAATCATTCGTATTAATGGTGATTAAAGCCTGACATGGCAACTGTGGCTGGCTATGGAGGGTTTAGTGTATCAATGGGTTCCAAAATCTTCTACTATTTTATAACAGCAAAAAACGATCAATACTAAAGTCTGGTTCTCGTTTAATAATGTTTTATCTTCAAACTATATACTAGTTGGGCTGTTTCCATAATAAGGGCTTTTACTAAACTTAATGCTTTGCTGGGCTATGGTTCAAGCTACTAGTTTGATGATTTGGGCCATAATTTTATTCCCATTCCCAATAAAAGAGCCTTTCTAATAGATTTTGATATGGGCTTGCCTTTTAAAAAAGAAAGCATCATTCCCTTCCTATCTCCATGCCCAAGAAGAAAAGGAAGCTTGACTTTATCTCTAAAATTTCAAGCCTTAATCCTATTCATGAAGAAGATGAAGAACTTGTTCTCTTCTTTATTGATTTTGAAGAGGTTCGAGAAGCTACCGGACTGCCATGAGTACTTTATGTTGGAACAGTTGTGGTCTTGGAAAAGTCATGATAGTTCATAGATTTAGAAAGTTATTTTTTAAATGCATACCTACTTTTTAGTTCTTATCAGAAAAAACTTTTTGCACAAAGAGTTAGCAATAGTATAAAATCTATTGGCTATGTAAATGTCTATGGTTTTACTGCAATTAGTAGGAATAGTGGTATTATTCTTGCGTGGAAAAATGATATTAGTTGTGATATTATATATGCTTCACCTAATTGGATTCATATTTCTACCACCTTACAGAATGCAAGATGTTTTATATCCTTTATCTATGGTTACTCTATTCTTTCAAATAAACATCTATTCTAGAATTGGATTAAGTTGACTGCCTAATATATACTAAGCTTGTGGTTATTGATTGACAATTTCAATTGGTCACACTTACTTAAGGTTATTGCACCTCATTACCAGGAGCAAGAGGGAAGAAAAATGTCATTGAATCATGCAGTTTGATTGACTTAAAACCAAAAGGCCAATGGTTTTTTAGGACTAATAATTGACAAGACTCTTAGGCAGTTTGGGCTTGCATTGATAAAGCTTTATGCAACCAACAATGGTTCCATGTTTTTTCTCACAAATATCTTTCTATGTATTTATTTTAGCATTATATCACGTCTATCTTTATCTTAATATAAATATGGTTATTCCTTTCAAGCCTAAGCCAGTAAGATTTGAAAATTTTTTGCTCCTTTTTCTTTATCAGTGCAGAGATATAATTAATTCCTCTTGGCACAATCATATTTTAAGGTCACGAAGTTTTATTCTTTGTTTTAAATTGAGTTGGACTATGAGGGCTCTTAGATTTTGGAACAAGCATTCAGATGGGAATATTTCAACTAGAACCCAAACACTTGAAGTTGCCCTTCAAGAGGCGCAAAACAATATATCTTTATCTAAAAAATGATAGAATCAAATGTGCTCATCGGGGATAACTAGAGTTTTTCTATAATTGTAAGGAATCTCCATGGGCATAGAACACTATGCAGACTTAGCTCGTTCAAGGTGATCATAATACTAAATATCTTCATTCCTTGGTGTCTAAAGAAGAGCTAACAATTCAATCACAATGATTAAAAAGGATAATAGGGTTTGGATAAAAGACCTCATGGAGATAGAAAAATTGGCAAGAGAATATTTTATCAAAATTCATTCTCCTAATATTGAAGTGAATTGTGGCATTTTGATGTCTAAGCTATTACAGATTCCTATTCCTTTCCTTAATGATTCACGTGTTACTTTTTAGAAAAGGACTTTATGGAAAAAGATATTAGAGATGTAGTCTTTGAGATGAAATACAGATGGTGCTCTTGGTCCTGATGGGTTTCATGCATTTTTTTCAACACTTCTGGGATGTTGTAGGCTCTGATGTTTCCTTAATGGTTAGGTCCTTTTTTGATTTAGGTTACCTACTCAAAAATCTGAATAAGACTTTTATTACATTAATTTCTAAAATAGATAATTTTCAATCTTTGAAGGACTTTTAGCCCATTAGTCTATACAATGTAGCCTTCAAGATTATATCCAAAGTGACTAGCAATAGATTAAAGATTGTCATAAATGATCTTGTTACTTCGAATTAGAGTGCATTCCTTTAATGTAGATGTATCTTGGATAATAATCTTATCACCTCATAAATTATGCACAATTGATTCCATTTCTACCTTGTCACATTTTATATATCTTTTTCTCGTTTTGATTCCATTTTTAGAGTCGTTGTATAAGAACTGGTGTCTCTTTAGGCACTTATGGTGTCAACCAGTGGGACTACGTGAGACCTTGCATCTCTTGAAGTTTTACCCAATACTGGTTAGTCATATTTTTTAATAAAGTTGAGTTCCAATGACCTATTTTTTATTAATTTCTTTCAAAAAAATATTTAAAAAATAAATAAAAATTTTTAATGTTTAAAATTCTTTTTTGGGTTTTGAAATTCCTTTTCTACAAAAATTCCCAAAAAAGGGTAAAAGTAGTGTGGAATGAATTTTCTTATTTATAAGTCATCTTTTCACGTTTTCACATCACTTTTTTTTCAAATATTAATTTTATTCTTTTCCATTAAGTTTTTACTTTTATAAAATCCAAAAAAAAAATGAAATTACCAAAAAAGAACAAAAATGTTTTCAGGATATTCCTTGAATGCTTTTTAATTCATTATAAAATAAAAATACAAACAAACTATAAGTTTCTTATATTTTTTAGTTTTAGAATTCTTCTTAAACAAGTATTTCTCTTTTATTTTAAAATTCTCATTTTAATTTCAAACAAAAAATTCAAATAAATTACATTTTCAACAAATTAAAAAAATCCAAAAAAATTAAAAATAGAGAAAATGAAGAGAGCTAGAAAGTAAGATTATAATAATTTCGTAAATTCAAGTACATCAACCAAGTTTCATATTCATTTTGTTTACGAAAATATGTTTGATTTCAATAATCTTGTTCTTTTTGCAGAAAATAAAAATTATCAACCAATTGACAAACATTTTTATTTAAAGTACATTGACTTTGATCCCTATCGCAAGATATGTAGATTTTAGGTCAAGTTCACTTTTGTAAATATATATTTTTTCCTTTATTTTATTTTCTTAATTTCTATATTATTTTCTTTTTACATGTGATTGATAAGGGTAATAAAAAATTTAAATTAAGGCTATATTTATTTTGCATAATCAACTTTGGGTAATTATTTTTGGAAACGAGTACTATGAGGTGTCTAATACTTTCCTTACGCATAATTAATTGCCAAACTTAATCCCTGGTTCATAGACCATCTTTTTTTTATTAAGTGGTTTTCCATAGTTTTCTTTTAAAATTTTAGTAGCAATTCTTAAATTTTGGTTTTCATTTTTTAAGAAAAAATCAAAGTTTCCTTTTAGTTTCTGCTTTATCGCGGTCACATTTTAGATTTGACATTAGATCTCAATAAACAAAATCAAATCCATTATGGTTTTTAGTTCCAATACTCCACACCTTTTCAAGAAATTTTTCTCAAAGTATTTTCAATGTTAAGTTTTCCAACAGGCTTAGTAAAATACCTTGGCACTTAGGTTAACACTAGAAGAGACAGTCCTTTAGTCATAATGAACTAGTGGAACGAGTAGATAAGAAACTTCAATCCTAGAAGTCAAACTTATTATCCTAAGCTACCAAACTCACTTTAATTAAATTTGTGGCTAATTTCAACAAAATTTGCCATCATTCTTGCTTCGAGTTACAGAGAATCTATAGGAAAATTGACTCTTTAGTAGCCTATTTCTTTTGGAGATACAAAAACAATCAGCTAAGTATGCATATGCTTACTTGGAATCAGCTTTGCTAAGGTAATAATAGAGGGGGTCTGGGATTTCGACATACACATTTATTTAACAAACCCTTCTAGGAAAAACCAGTTTAGAGAATTTTTTTTCACAAGGCTATCTGGTTTGCCTTGCCTCTTGGCCTTTTAACGGGAAGATATGAGAATCAAGACATTATTTTTTGGCTCCAATGTTAGTTTTCTATGGATAAGTCTAACTTAGCTTGTGTTGAGCCACTCACCAATTGGATTTGTGAAAGTCTTTATATTATCTAGTGTACAGGAAATCAGGCAATTCACAATAGACAATCTGCCAATACGAAAAGGTCAGTCAAGAAAATTCACCATCTGGTGGGTCTATATGACACAATCTGGAAAATGAAAAGTTTGCCCTCACACCAAATCTATTCCTTCCTTAACTTCCTCCCCTCCTATATTTTATCCAACAGTGGGCTGGATGATTATTCTATGGGGCTGTAACAAGCTTAAGAGGATTAAGAAGCATGGATTGGTTATATTTATTCACCTGGATCAGACCCTGGCAATGAAAGGTGCACAACAGAATCTCCTCCCCATTAGCCATACTTCATTTCATTCGTCGATCTATCTTATGGGCTCTAGGATAAGATTGGGCCTCATTTCCAACCTCTCACACCTAAAATTCCTCTTCATTTGAAAATGTCATCTTGAATTGATTTAGACAGAATTTGAATTGGATTCAACTCTCAAAGTGGCTAGAACAGAGAGCATTCAACACCTCTCAACTGAGCATTCTTGATCTGAGTTTTATCCCCTATCTTTCTAATCAGTGTCCTTTTAGTTTTAATTTTAACTTTAATTCTTAGTTTTCTGTTTTTTTCCTTTGCCATGTATAAAAAAAAAAAATCAACAAAAATCAAAATTTTTAACGAAATTCTTGAAGTCTCACATTTTCACATTACGGTGCTAGTACGAATTTGTGTGTAAAATAATCTCCATATGTCGTATAATCCGCCCAAAAATCGCAACCCAACAATAAATTCAGGTCCTCCCATTATTTGGTACGCGTCTCGTCAGTCTCGCGAATCACTCCCGCACCTTCTTCCCACCAAAGAAGGACAAAAATCTGCGCTGATACTCGCAAGTCGCAACATCGCAATGGCCGCATCTCTCACATTCTCACGGCTCCTCTCATCCACCGCCACCGCCACCGCCACCACTACTCGCTTTCCTCCCAAGACTTTCTCTTCACCGCTCTCTTCTAAATTCTCTCTTACCCCTTTATCCCTTAAATTCAACAGCCGTCGCCCTAATTCCCTCCGTCTCTCAACTGCTTTCACTACCAAATCCACCATTTCCGCCACCATCGCAGTCGGCGACAAGCTTCCTGAAGCCACCTTCTCCTACCTCGACCAAGCCGGCGAGGTCCAGACCACCACCGTCTTCGACCTCACCAAGGGAAAGAAGGCCATATTCTTCGCTGTCCCCGGTGCCTTCACCCCAACCTGTTCCCAGAAACACGTTCCGGGCTTCGTCGAAAAATCCGCCGAGCTCAAATCGAAAGGGGTCGATACAATCGCCTGCATTTCGGTCAACGACGCTTTCGTGATGAAGGCGTGGAAGGATAACTTGAAGGTCAACGACGAGGTGCTTCTGTTGTCGGACGGCAATGGGACCTTCACCAAGGCCATTGGGTGCGAGCTCGATTTGAGCGATAAGCCTGTCGGATTGGGCGTGAGGTCTAGGCGATACGCGCTTTTGGCCGAGGATGGTGTTGTTAAGGTCTTGAATTTGGAGGAAGGTGGTGCCTTCACATTCAGTGGTGCAGAGGATATGCTGAAAGTGCTTTAAATTCTAAATTTATGGTGAGCTAGGTCTTAATTTCTCCCTCATTTTGCGGATTTATTGTTCTCCAGTGTGAGATTACTGTTTCTAATTGGCTCAACCGTAATATTATGAACAGACAGACCCTGTGTCACTGTTATTTTGAATAATAACAATAAACTGTCGGGCCTTGTGATTTGTGTCATAATTCATAATTCTCTGCTGAATCATAGTTCATGTTTGTGACAATAAGGAAAGAAAAAGTTGGGGTTTGACAGTGTTAGTTTACCTACGGCTGCGTGTTTGATGAAAGGGCATTATCTTATCTGGCGACACTGAATATAATTGTGCGTGTTTACACTTGTTGTCGGATGAAATTTCAGTAATTGACCTAGCTAAGATGTACATTGGCATGACCTTGACGTTTCCATAATCCTGTTTATAAGCACTGCATTTCCACCTTCATTAGCGCTAGTCTTTTACTGATTTATATCACCCATGCCTGTTTTGCATTTTGGCGATACTTGTGCAAAATCTGTCTGGCTTACAGATTGTGCAAATAAAACTCCAAATTATTCGAAAGCGTTTTGACATTTGTATTAGACCACGGTAATGGCTACATTACATAGATTTTCATTTCAAAATCCCATATCCCTGTATCCTTGGCTGTTGTTGCCGTTTGGAAAAAATTACTTTTCGCAAATAATTCTTTAACAAAGAGAACTCGTATTATTACCACACGAATTTTCAAAATGTGATCTACTTTTCACCTTCCAAAACAAAGCATGATCTCCGTAATTTCTCATTAGACAATGTGTGCGTCATCTAGCCTGTCAAAAAACATAAGCCCCAAAGAAATCTATTTATTTAAGTCCCACACCTTTATTTGCATACTTATCAACGTTTGTATTAAGCCGTATAATCTTCTTATTGTACAAAATCTGTTGGATACTAGAATATAATACTAACACTTATAATAAGCAGAGGCTTCTTCCAAAAATACAATATCGAAACCGATTTCTGATACCATGCATCGTCTTTCAGAACCTGAGAGCCGAGAGTGTGTTGCTTGATAAATTAACAGTGTAAATCGTAATGGGAAAAAAAATCGGTTACCAAGCATCCTCTGTGAATCTATTTCCTTTTCTTTGATAAACAATGGGCAAAATTGTGACGCCGTCACTGAAGCCTCATTGCAAATTATACAATGGAATTCAGCCTCCTCGCATCACTGATTACAACCATCAATTGCATTCAGCCAGTTGAAGTGCGAAGCTTAATGTAGTGCAAATTGATAAGCCAACTATGATATCGCCAACTCTTTACCCAAAGCTATTCGCCCGGCCGATTCCATTATGAGGAGACGATTGGGGCTTCTAAAATGCAAATCCTCTCTTCTGGTTATTGTCCTCTGCAACTCAATTCCGAGGAGACGATCTGAGCTTCTCGTAGCATTCCCTTCTGACTAAGTCCGGAGATAAGTTGATAGCATGTGCGTTCATTTAGTGAAAAACCTCTCTCAAACGTTTCCCTATACCAATCATACGCTCCATTGAAATCCTTTAAGTCGCAATGTCCCTTCACCAGTAGGTCATATGTATCAGCTTTTGGAACCACTCCTTTAACTTTCATATCATCAACAAGATGTTTTACTTCTGACACCCTTTCATCTCTAAGGTATACTAGTATCAAGTTGTTATAAGTTACCTTGTCCGAATGAATCCCCTGTTCAACCATACGTCGGTGCAAAGATATTGCCTTTTCAACGTCTCCTTCTTCAGCGTAAACGTAAATCATTAAATTATACACTACTCGATCTGGAACCAAATCCATTTCCAACATTTCCTGAAACAGCCTCTCCACTGTCACCACCCCTTCCTTGCTGCATGCATTGATCAAAGGATGAAACGTCCTAACAGTAGGTTTTATGCCTAGTTTCTTCATATTATCATACAACTCGAGGCATTTCTGGGTGTTTCCTGACCTCGCATATCCTGCGATCAGTGAATTGTATGTGATTACATCTGGATTGTATCCATTGCTAGCCATTTGTTGAAAAAATTCCTCAGCTTCCGTTATCCTTCCATCTTTTCCGAGTCCATATATGAGCGTATTGTATGTTACAACAGTTGGTCCTGTTCCATTTTTAACCATTTCATCAAAATATCTGAAGGCGTCTTCCAGTTTACCCATAGAGCAACTACCATCAATGAGCATATTATATATTTCTGCGTTTGGAGAAACCCCTCGGTTTGTCATATCCTCAAAGATCAGTTTAGCTTCGAGACGCTTACCTTCTTTGCATAGATAATTTACCAGAAGACCATAGCTTAAGACATTTGGCTGTATCCCTGTTTTTTCCATTTCCTCGAGAATCAGGAAACACTTGTCAAATTGACTCATGCAGGCGTAACCCTTAATTAAAATGTTGTAAGTCTCCAGACTGGGGGAAACACCCTTCTCTGCCATCTTCTTTAACCATCTTTCTACCTGGTGCACATCCTTTGTTTCAAAGAACTTGTTAATGAGGGTATTGAAAGTCACACAGCTAGCCTTCAACCCACGTTCTTCCATTTGTTCCATTGTCAGTATGGCTCTCTTTATGTCACCCTCTTGGCAATGTGCATTCACTAATACGTTATATACTATCTTACTCGGTATAAATCCACTCTCTGTCAGTCTGGCCAAAACCTCCTTGGCTTTTTCAAGCATCCCCACTTTGCATAATCCATTCAGCAATATACTACAAGAATACTCATCGATCGTTCCTCTTTTGTCCAATGAAGCATTATCATTTCCACATCTTGAAAGATCATCAAATATAATACTAGTAAATCCATCAGGCAAAAACCCATTTGCCTCCATCTCAAGCAACAACGTCCTCGCTTCTGCCATTCTCTGTGAATGACAAAGACCACTTAACAAAGAATTGTATGTGACAAGATTAGGCTCCACATTTTCCGCCATCATCTCCTTTCTCAAAGTCAAAGCTCTCTCTGTTTCTCCAGCCTTACAGCATCCATCAATCAGCGTATTATAAGTAACCAAATTGGGAACCAGCTTTCTCTTAATCATTTCATCAAATAGGTTGTGAGCATCTCTGATTCTCCCCACTCTACACAAACCGCCTATCACCGCGTTATACATAAATACAGATGGGCTCACTCCTCCCTTCTCCATGGCATTCATCAATTCGAAACCCCTTTTTAAGTTCTTCAGCATCACCGCCGCCTCAACAGCTTTATCGTAGGAGAAAGTATTGGGTCGAATACCAGACTCCACAAAATTCGAGAACAAATCAAGAGTTCTCTCATACTGTTTCGAAGTAACCAAAGTTTTGAGTAACTGATTCACAGAACCTGACGAAGGAAGCACCCCATCTTCCCTCATCAAAGAGTACAGCTCGGTGGCTTCATTGACCATTTCGGACTCGGAGCAAGCCCGAAACAGCATATTTGAGAAGACGGGTTTCAAGGAGGGTAAAGAGAAGGAGAAGTAGGCGAGGAGTTCGAAGGGAGAAGAAAATGGGGTTTTAGAGAGAACAAGGGATTTGATGAACCTCTGGGCAGCATATCCGCGACCCTCTTTGAGTAACTTCTGAAACTTTCGAACTCGTTCAAGCCGTTTCTGCTCTTGGGAATCGGATCGATCGTTATTATCCGTGGGAAGCTCACTGATTTGGGTATGCTGGGTCTCGTCAAGTGTCTCTGAAACAGGTTCGGAGCAGAAGGAAAGGGAAAGAGGGACAAAAATGGAATTGCGAGGTTCTTTCCGGAGTGTTACTTGCAAATTGGGAAGGAGAACCAGAGCATCGCGCCTTCCCATCTGTGACGAAGCATGAGGTTAGATCCTTTTCGCAAAAAACTACCCCTCCTCCTCATGTAGGCGCTCGAGCTCTTCAATTCTTACTGGGCTTCTTATCGATTCATCATCTAACCCAAAGTTTTATGATCCAATTTGCGGGCCGACCCTTTAGGCCCAATTAATAGTTCTTAAAAAAATTACCATTATGCAGGCAGCTTGTTTTGACCCCCGGTTCACAACCAAAGAAATAGCTTGTTTTGAATGGTACCAATTACCAAATGCATTCATTATGTTATAATTGAAACGAAACAAGAAAGGTATGATGGTGAAGAACGGCCTTTTGGAGCTTAGTTGGCTGTCTATGGTAATTAAATGCCCAATTTTGACGGTGATGAACTTATATATGGGCAGTTAGGGACTGTTATTTGTGAGACCGTTGGGTAGTGTAACTGTCGTGAGTCATTATGTGCTAACTGAAGGATTGATAAGCATATAGGAATTCCTGATTAAGCTAATTAATGGGCCTCTGGTCCAAAATATGATTTATCAGAATTCAGATGGGATGTTAAATGGTTGGGAATTATCATACCCACATGATTATGATTCTCTTGTGCCCTTAGGTTGCTAAATATGATTTATGACATGGGATGCTAAATGGTTGACAATTATGATACTTTTAAGTTATTGTGCTTGTTTTGCTCCCTTAAGTTGGTCCAGTGTTGCCACTAGACAGAAATAATTTGAAGGGCTATTGCTTCGCTAACCTTCTCTTTCCTTCTCTTTAGAGCGCGATGGAGAAATTGACTGGCTGGTTTGGTGAATTGCTTTAATGGGATAGATGGAGAGTAGATACTTGGATATGTTATTGAGATCTCTTCTCTAGAAAGAAAATGACTCTGATTTCTCTTTCTGTTGCTTGGGCAAGTCTTATCTTGTGCCATCTGCAAAGTGGACCTCAATAAATGCACACAGACAACAGGAAAGTGGGGAAGAACCTTTAACTACAGATGTTATTTATTAATTTTCTTTTCTTTTTTCTTTTAGTTCTCATTCAAGGCTGGAGGTTAGAATTAAATTGGTAGAAATTAATCATAAATACATAGACACATGAAAGATATCATTGGTCTCACTGAAAATATGTGGCGGACTCGCGTATTTATTATAATTAATTTAATCCATCTATTTCTACGATCGTGATTAACCTAAAAATCCTTATTCGTAATAGCAATTCTTTGGTAATCATAGATTAAACGGTGCCTATACGCCCTGCACGAGAACAGCAATACGCCAGTGCCTCTGGCTTACAGAGATGGACAGAAAGGAGATTCAAAATGGAAAATATTTGTGTGATCTTTTCCCATATCTTCAAACTGTAATTCTTCAAACGAATACAATGTAGAGAACCAAAAAATCATAATAAGGAAAAAAAAAAGAGCTGCAAAATCTAACAAACAACCCGTCCAATCAAAGATGTTTGCCCTACAGAGGATCCGACAGACTGCTGTGATCCTTCTCTTTTGTATACTTCATTTCCATGGGAAGAACTTGTCTGTAATTTCCTTATCTTTGCTGAATATTCACAAGAAAACTAATTCTTTCAAGTCACTGACTCTGCTTATGCATAACTTTGAAAAGTGATCACCTTTTCTTTTATACTAACAACCTATAATTGACAGAACCTTGCTGAAAACACAATATGTTACAAAGCAGAGAGAATCAATGCACAGAAACTGGAATTGCTGAATGAAGAATGAAGATAGTCTTAGTTGGGGACGAATGTGCCAACATATCCAAAAGCCATGATAAAGAAGGCAATTGCTTGGATATACAGGAATATGAAGTAGTGGTTTTTCCCGAACAGGAAATCATAGCAACCACAGAAGAAGAGGAAGAATCCGACTCCAAGTTCCAACAAGTGAATCCTAAGGAAAATTAACACAGACCATAAATATAGGTAAGTATATATGATTCATAAAGCAGTGAATGTTATGTGATAACTGAGCTAAAAATAGTATTCCCAGTAATACCTGTCCCCAATCCTGAATCGAGGCTTCTTGGGTGCTTTGACTGCAGCTTTAGCCTTGAGAGCATCTCCAAGTTTTTCAGTGACAACCCATTCATTCACTCGACTTGCCTCTAGGAGACCAATAATTGTTGCCTTTGTTCGATGCAGTGACATGCAATTCTCAAAAAGAATCCAGAAGACCAGCAAGTGAAGTGACCTTAATACAGGAAACACAACCAATAAAGTCAATAGAGCAATGAAGAATCAAATATTTTTTTTTAGTACTTCTAGAAATGCTAGTTTCGTTACGAGGAGTGACTGGAGAGGGAAATGGAAGAAAAGAAAAGTTGGAAGACATACAAACCTTGGAGTTCCAACTGCATTGAGGAGGGTGATGATGGAAGGGATATATACAGCTCCCCACTTTGGGACAGCAACCTCAGGCACCACAACTGTCGCAGGTAACACAATGCAATAGAACACAAATGTGTTGATGTGGGCTATCACCTTCCGAACGAAGAAGAAACTGTAAATGACATGTATCTTCTTCCACAAGGACACTTTCTGCACAGCATATACATGTATGAATTTAGAGGATGAATCTACTTTGAGAAAAAAAGACTCTGCATTTTGGCTAATACGGGGGAAGCAAACTTACCTTGTTTCTTATAATTTCCATAGCCATTTTCCTGAAGAGATTTGCTGGCCCACAAGACCACCTATGCTGTTGGTAGCGGTAAGCCTTGAAAGTGCTAGGCAATTCATTCTTGACCTGTTACAAAATTCACATAAAACAATAAGATGGTTTGTATTTTAATATATTATTTTCCCCCTTATCCTTCTCATAACTCTGTAGAAATGACCATATTGAAAAGCATGAAATTTTGGTGTATAAACCTGGATTTTGCTCAAGTAGAGGAATTTCCAGCCCTTGAGACTGGCCCGGACTGCAAGGTCCATATCTTCCACAGTGGTCCTATCCTTCCATCCACCAGCCTCATTCAGCGCCGCAATCCTCCATACTCCAGCAGTCCCTAATGTACAATAATTCCATGTGATTTCATTTTCAACACAAAATTCATTTAAGGAAAAAAAAAAAAAAAGAATTTTGCTTTCAAATTTTATGTAGGAGGGAAAACAATTGGACATTACCGTTGAACCCAAAGAAGGCGTAAGTGGAAGACCCCACTTCTTGTTCCACAGTAAAATGGTAATCCAGCGACATCTCCTGCATTCTGGTCATCAAACACTCATCCGCATTCACTGCAAACCCAAAAGAGAAAAGAAAAAAAAACGAAAAGGAAAAGCCACGTCAGCAACGGAGCTGGCACGAGGTTTCCAATGTGGCATAATTTAGAATGATTTTACGGAAGAAATGGACGAAATAAATTGAGCTGTCGGTTAGTAAAGAGAGACAGTGACTGGGGAATGAGGTCCACCATTAAACCTGCACATGCAGCTGCCGGATGCAGAAAGAAAGAAAGAAAGAAGATGAAAGAGATGAAGAAGTATGATAACAATGATGACTGCATCAACAACCACAATAATACTGAGGATAGATTTATGCACATGAGACAGATATACCCCTTATGAGACGCAACTGCGGTTTTCAAATGTGCCCTTTGTATGTGGGCACAACCCACAGTAATTATGCTTGGATACGCCCAAACTCTACAAATTTCCTAACTAAAATCATTTAAGGCACTGGACCCCTTTCTGAGCAGACATGGTCTGCTCACGCACATGCCCCGTATTATTCTGGGACAGTGGGATTGGACTCCGTACCCTCTTCTCACTCTAGCAGTCTTCACACGTATTCTACATACCACACTTGTTCCTCACAAATTTTCATCACACTCTTAAGGCGAAACAAACAGTTTACCAGGTTTACACTGTGTGTGTGTATGATTGATTGTTCTGGTTGCATCAGCGGAACCTCTGTATTATAAGGGAAATTCATATGAGTAATTCAATGGAAAAAATTCAACAGAATTTCTGTTTCGTAAAATTTTCATCCAGGTTGCAGGGTAAGCATAGTAAGATGAGCTAGACTAAAATAGAGTATATATTATTTAATATTAAAATAGAATTTTATTTTTGGTGCCAACAGAGTAACAGTATTTCTGATACTAATCCCATAAGCGGGATAAGACTAGGGCTTACGTCTAAAACTCCTGTGTTAATTGAAGAAGCCTCGATTTTGACTGACTCACTAATCTTGCACATACTTTACCTTTCCCAAAATAGCCATTCCTTGTCACGCAAGCCTTTCCAGCTCCTATATTTAATTCTTCTTTTTCCGTTAAGCAGTGGTCCCTTGTTTATCTGAACTTTCGGCCACAGAACCTAAAGACTTAATTGCTGGTAATTTTCGGTGTATCCAATTACTGCTATAAACGAGTGACTCTTTAATTGAACAGAAGAATTATTATTGTTATTATTATTATATCATGGTTAACAATCTATCAGAGTATCAGTTCATTCATAATCATGACTTTTCATGACAGCTTGTACAGAAAAAAGGGATTTGAGAAATTGCCATAAGCCATCCCCTCTTTAACAGACCATTGGACAAAAACGAAAAGAATCCTAGCGAAGCATTATTTTCTCTAATTTTTGTAATATATTTTCTCGCAGGGGAGTTTAAACTTTATAGAGTGGGTCCCATCAACAACAGCAACAATTTTTTTTTTTTGAAAAAAAGATAGGAGATGCATACGTGCCATAAGTCCAAGACAACCACGGAGGGCATTATATACTGTGATTTTTGTAATGTCATCGAACCACCAAGTAGGACCTACCTCTCCCCAGCTGAACTCAATTTCCAGAAGAAAAAAATAACCCACCGACAGTTTTTAAGAGGAAGCTCTATTTTTAGAACTTACAACGTCTCAGCATAAGATTAATGTGAAAAAGAAGAAGCCGCCATTGGAGAAGCAAGAAAAATCTAAAATCTAAAAAATGAAAAAGGGTTAGTAAGTAAAAACATAATTACCAAATTTCCAGCGAGCCTGAACGAGAGCGAGTTCAGGATTGTGAACGAGGAAAGGGATGGTGCGCCAGAGGAAATCAGGCTCAGGCTGAAAATCAGCGTCAAAAATGGCAACGTAGTCGCACTGTTTCACGTAGCTATGCTTCATTCCCTCTTTCAGAGCACCTGCTTTGTACCCATTTCTGTTGTCCCTTACCTCGTACTTTATGTTTATCCCTTTGCTTGCCCATCTTTGGCATTCTAGCTCCACCAAGTCCTGCAATTTTGCACTTCCCTCCATCATTCCCATTGCTTCCATCAAATCAAAGAGATGATTTTAACCACTAGGTATGGATTATGCTGTTTACCTTGATTGTGGGGTCAGTGGAGTCATCAAGAACTTGTATTATGATCCTATCTGAAGGCCAAGAAAGCCCACATGCTGCTTCAATTGACAGCTGATAAACCTGCACTTACAAGCAGATCGAGCTCAACATCAATTCTAGGACTGAGAATAATGCTATGCTAGTAAGCTTAGTGAATGAGAAACCAAAGTTCATATTCTTATACCTCTCTTTCGTTGTACATTGGGATTTGAACGAGGACCATAGGATAAACAGAGTTCCCCAACTCTACGTCGTCCTTTATTGGCTCCCATTTGTAACGCTTCTCGGGTTTTCGCCCAAACAGCTTCACCAAAGTAATGACGATGCCCATATAGACCCTCTCCACGAAAAGCATCAACGACATGATCAAACACAGAAACACTGCTAGTCTTAGCAGTGGAACCACCAATGGCAGTTTGATTTGACTCCAAATAAACCCAAGTTGCAGAGTAATGTCATCTCTGGCCCCTTGAAATGTATCTGGAAGAACAGTGGTTGATGCCAGACGGTCCATTTTGAGACGTTTTTACAGTGATGGGTCGTCAGAGAAACAGAGGAGACAAAACCCCACTAGATGAGAAAAGGATTTAAAGAACCAACTTTTGGTAAAGAAGTAGGAATATCTTCTCTGGTATTTTGCTTCTGGGTCAAGCAAAACAACGGAGGTAGAGCTGGAATGTTAGTCACTCTTGCTAAAACCCCACTAAGCTTGAGGATAACCCAGGTGGATTTCAAGCAATGAGTGTCCCAGAAGTGAGAGCAGAACCTTTGAACAGGAAAGAAAGTTTCCGTTGTGTGAGTCTATCTTCTTCACCCTCGACGTTATCTGAAAGTCAGGGCCTCCTTCTCTGCTACTGTGATCAAATGCATACAGAAGCAGACAACATTTACAGAAGCGAAAAAAAGAAAAGGAAAAATGAATGAAGGGGAAGAGAAAAAAAATGTGAGAGGTTGGAAGAGTAATGTGTGGGTGTTGAGTTTTCTGTATGTCGTTGGGCTTTTATAATATGTTAGGCCACGCTAACTGAGGTTGTTGAGATATGGAAATTTGGGTAAATGGCAAATAACTGGAGCGTATTTTAGTACCAAAAGAAAATAGTGAAGTAGGCTGGGAATATCAAAATTTATAAAAAGGGGAAAAATAATTAAAAGGAATTAATTATTACATTTTAGGCTATAAATGACTTTGCTTAGAGGTCTCAGCATTGCATATATTCAATAGAAAAGAAAACTCAACAACTGGACAGTTAAATAGGTACGTGGAGTGTAAAAGATAACTTTGTTTTATACCATTTTTTTAATGCTTTGCAGCACATGTGTGTGGCATGTAACGTTTTTCAATTACCTATTTGATTTGAGGTCTTTTTTGTTTTTCTACCTAATTTTATAATTAAATTTCGCAGCACTTGTGTATGTTGAGAGTTACGAAAAAAAAGGGCTCAATTTGATTCATGTCCATTTCATGTTTTTTAAAATTTTATTCTGGCATTTATTAAATTTTAATAAATTAAATTATTAGAAACCATGCATTTAAGATTAAATATTTCTTGAATTAATATCATTTAATTTGAAATATAATCATAATAATATTAATTTTTAAATTAATATTATTATAATTATATTTTTACATTATAATTAAATACATATAAAAAAACTGACACCTTACATATATTCGATTGCTTGAGTTCAACAAATAAAGATCACATGTATTTGTGGCAGTTTAAAGTTGTCACGGTAACTCAACTAGCGAACTAGCATGATGGTACTGAAAAAATATAATTTTTTGAGTAATGCACACAAATACTTTTCCTTTTATTTATTTATTTACTTGTCAAGTTGCAAAGTCCAACAAACCGAGGTCTCAGTATTGTTTTAATAATTTAAAATTCTAAAATGTTTATATTAAATATATTAAACTTATGGTCATTAATTGCATTTTTTTTTTAATTTACCCTTGTTTTTTTATGACTTATTTAGTATCCTATATAAGATAAACTCAAATCAAATGAGGCCAGACATGATGAAATTTGATAAAATTTCAATGCCATGCAATGTTCGTACAATCTCGTGTAATCAAGATAAGACAAGTTTAATTGATACTACAATAATAAGTTATATTAGATAAACTTGATTATAGTTAATTCCATAAATTTATACAATATCTAAATATCAGAGTTTAGATGCTTCTATTGCAGCTTGTCATTTCACAAAAAAATAATTTTAAAATATTTATTGATACTATCTACACGCATTTATCCACCAAAAAATACGTTTCACTCTATTTTAATTATTAATTTTTGTTGGTTTTTACTATGGGATTTATTTGGATTTCACTTATAATTATGAAGTAATTGATATTAATAAATATCATTATAAAAAAATTGTTGCTGTGTGAATGACAATTTTTTAAGGTATAACTATAAAGGAATTGGTGGAGGTACTTTAGGATAGTTCCAATTATTTTATCGAGGTTATATTCGTAATTTAGTTATTAATAATTAATTATTAACAAGTCTATACCGAACGAACGTAATAATATTACTCTTATTATTTGTATTTCTCTTCCTTTAAATATTTATTTAACAATGAAGCCACCAATAGAGCATTTTTTTTTTCTTTAAATTGCATCCGAATTTAGACGTTGAAGTATTGAACTCCTAACGAAAGTTGACTGTCACATTTACCTAATAATTTAATTACGTTATTTGTCAAACCATTTAAAAATATATATCTTTCAGAATTTAGAAGTACAATTCGTTATGAAGTCGAAGAACAACTTAATTCAAATCTCACATAATCTCAATATTGAAAAAAGAAATTAGTATCAAAATTTTATGATGGGGGCGGTGGCACGTCGGTAAGCTATTTTAAAACATAAAAGTGGTTTTATATTTATAATACATAATATATTCTTAAACGTCAACATACATCAACCACCCTATAGAAGACTAGAGCCCTTGTAATAGTATAGTCGCAAGAAACTTCGCTTTATTTAATTATGAGTTTTAATTATAAGCTAACGAAAATTTTATAATCGCATCATTAATTAATAAAATCATCGTTGTCGTATTTTCGGCACATTAATATTTTTGCGTTTATATTATATTATAGAAAAATTACAACACGAAGTAATCATTGCATTCTTAATATATACTACAAAAATGATTTTATTAATTATTTAAGATCTGAATATATTATATGTGAATATTCGCCTATTCACGTGCTCCAGCTACCGAGCATAGACATTACTTGTATTTTTAGTTTCTTAAATTTTTTTGAGTTTTATTTTTGTTATTTTAATTTTATTAGGTCAGAGAAAAATAGTAATAATTGAACAAGAAAGTCGTAAAAAAATATATAAAACGCAATGCTTGAGTATAGTGATAGGGAATGAAATCATAACTTGGAAGATTTAGATTAACTAGAGGTTATATAGAATTAAACTATCAAAGACTCAGACGAAATTGAATAAAAGTGAGATATGAATTACAATTGAATGATCAAATTAAAACAAAATAAAACAAATAATTAAAAATATAATTTTGCCAATTTTTTCCCCTAGAACCGAATGAGATACTTGTGCATGTGTTGTGGGTTGTGAGGAATGATGATCTGTCAAATATTCCGAGCTTATTATTATTATTATTATTTGGCCAATAGCTTAATATTTAATATAAAAGAACTCAGAAACGTTTAGTTTGACCCGTTGTAAACATTTACAACAATGGTGACAGCCAAAAACTTCGAGCTGTCCCTTTTGGGCCCTTAATATCGTACCAACCATCCTCTATTTTTTTTTTAAAATAATAATAATAAAAAAGCATGCCTACAGTCTGCGTCTGCTCTTGTTTCTCTGTGTAATTATCAAACAAAAATTATTTTTCTCAAATATAAAAAAATACACACGCACAAAAATATAAGCTAGCTAACTAATTACTCAGCATATAACTTTAATTATTTGCATTAAGCAACATTTATCCCATGCGAAAATTAGTACTATTAATTTGGCGTGCAAAGTACCAAAAAAAAAAAAAAAGAAGAAGAAGAAGAAAAGAAAGAAAGCACATCTATCTATCTTTTGCAATTCACAAAGGAAAAAAGTGAAAACCGCATTATTGCCTGAATCGGAGTCTTTTTTAAGATTAAAAGAAAAAGAAACTATATGGTTTTGTTCAATAAAGTGTTTGAACTAAAATTGAAGTTATATGATTTTGGCAAATAAACTCGCTGACCAAAACGCCTTAAAAAGGATGCCCATTGTACTAAATCTAACCTAAAATGAGTATCTTTATTCTTGCATATATAATTTACAACACTCACACATATCTCACAAAATTTGATACTTAGCCCAGTAAAAGACGGTACTGAAGATAATACTGTAAAGGATACACTTGAAATTAGTGTCAAGGTGAAGTTAATCTTCAAGTGGTTTCGGAACTGCTTCAATCTAAAGCATAATATTGACATGTTTTGAAGTCAGTGAACGTTACATCAACATACTCTCTTCTGGATTTTCGTTGTGTAATGTATGTTTTGTCATTAATACACTACTTTATCAGACAATTAAGGGGGTAAGATAGAATTATAATCATTTTCAACAGTCAGAAATCTTTCTAAATCTTCACCTAATACTCCTCCAGCCTCAGTCAAATACTGGATATATAAAACACTAGGTGTTCAATTCGTTAATAATATCCACTCGCAAACCGATTAACTATATTTTCTTCTAAGACTTTATATCTTTAGCATTATCGTTTAGTTTTTATGTCTCTGTCAGTGAGAATTTGCTTGAGTGTTTGAATTAACATCAAATTTGCTTCATTCAAAGGAATCAATAATTCACTACGATGTCACTGTTATATCAATAATACGTGGCAATGTGGTTTCGTGTGGATTAGCAGTATAATTGTGGTGATCCAAATGTATGCTTCCCAATGTAACTTTTGTAAAGCATACTATACTGGAATAGGGGTGTGGGGGAATAATCGGTATAGGAAGTCACAAATCTTTCTTAATCTTCACCTAAAATTCAAGCACTAGTCAATTTTTAAAAACATTTCACGAGAGCCATGGTAATAATACTAATTATTAAGATAGCTTTCAAATTTTCAATCTTCGAATCATCTCGACTTGCACTATACTAATTAACACTCATCTTCAGTTATCCTCTAACATTATCATTTAAATTAGTTCCATGTCTCTGTCTCACATATAGACAAACACATCGTCGGCAATAGTTTCGGCCACAAAACGAATACATAAATAAGTAGTTAGGTTAATTTAAGTTTTCTAATTAAAGTTTTCAAAAAAGCCAAACATGAGGGTACTCAACCACTGTTTGGTTGAAGGTAATGTGTTTACTTTTTCCTTTTCAACGGAGTTCTGGAAGAGATTCTCCATTTCCTTTACTCTCTTCATGAATATTAATTAAAAAGGCTTAATAAATTAAACTAGTGATAGAAACATTATTATAAGTATGCAAGTTTCAGCATCGAAAAAAGAGAGAAATTAAGAATAATAAAAGCATATATCGTCGGTGGAACCGTAGAGTATGAAACTGAAAGATTTGGAGAGGTAGATGGAGGTAAAGAGCAAAAGCTGGTGATGTGGGCACAAAGGGGTGAATGGATGAAAGAATGATGGAGAAGACACATGACGATGAAATGATGGTTTTGTATGTGTTTTTGTCTGTACAAATGTTTCAGTGCAGAGAGGGTAGTGAGTCAGAGGTTTCAGATTTGTGTGTCTTTATTAGAATAACTCGACATTGCACCTTAATATTCTACCCATTTTTACTTCACACCTTACACTTCAATCCTAAGCTTGTCCTCATCCCTCTTCTTCTTCTTCTTCTTCACGGTACTGACTAACATATATTTCCATTTTACACAACCATCAGCCCCAACCGAAAAAAAAAAAAAAGAACTCTTTTTTTTATTAATTTAAATACCAAGACTTTGACATCCTCGTTTGAATTAGTTCATAACTAAACATGATTTTTTTCTTACTATTAAACAGTTGACATGTTTGAATCAGTATTGATTCGAATTAAAACAGTATTTATTATATGCTTAATTTGCTTTAGTTGAGTAAAATATTTATTTAAAACGAGGCATATATTATATCAGCATGTGAAAGTTTTTATTTTTGCCCGCTTTTATATTACATCTAGGCTGGTATCCCCATCCGGGGAGACTGCTTTTTTTTCTTTGGATTTTTTATTAATATATATATATATATATATATTTCTTTTTTTTGTTTTTAAATAAAGTTTTGTCCACTTTGCTAGGTAATTAATATATATACCAAACAGGGAGATGCAGATTGCTTCGCTAATCAAATCCACTATAATAAGACCTGTTGACTATTATCATCTGCATGAGGAGTTGCAAGCCAATATATATACATATATATATATTGGGTAAAATCTCAAATGTACATTTGCTTATAATCTAACCTATCTCCTCTCATTACCAAGTGGATAATACTATTAATTTAATTAATTAGGCCTTACACCATTGCCGTTTCTTTAGATATTTGAAACCCAAATTATTGATAACTAATTAAAAGTAGATTACACGATGATTCTTAGGGTTAAATTCCTTCCATAGTCCTCTGAGGTCATATTTGGCTTGACATAGACGGATCCTTGAAAATGATCATGAAAACATATATATAATATCTTTCATCACAAGAAAAATCAATGACACAGGATGGATGTGCTCTCAGTATATTTGGACCCTTTGCCAAACCAGAGGGCACATGTGAGGGCAACCAAAGCAACTACTCCAAGTTCAGGGTTCAGCCATAGATTAATTAACCCTAACTAAAAAAGAAAAACGAAAAAAGAAGGAGGCAAAAGCTTAGCTTTCAAAGATGGGTTTATTCTATTTTACTGCAAGTGGGGAATACTGTAACTGTTGACGAGAATGGAAGATGGACCAGAACAGCAGTTAGGACAAGAAGAGTGTGTGTCATGAAAGCTAAGTAAGTATTGGAAATCATATGGCTCAAGATTTTGATATCACACAGAAGCACATTGTACAAAAGACAAAAGTCATGTGTCCCCAGCAACAAGGGGCCAATAAGAAAGTTGAGATTTCCTTTTTGCTGGTAAGAGAAAATAATGAAGAAGGAGAAGAAGAGAGAGAGAGAGAGAGAGAGAGGATGGATGTTTTCAAGTGCCAGCTGGAGTTCAATGATTAAGAGTTTCCTAGTTTTGCATATTACGCTGTCAGCCATTGTTGCTGCATTCAACAATTTGCCATATATTCTTAAGCTTCGGTGCTATACACTGTGTCTGAACATATGACTCAACAACCACTTTGAAAAATCCATGACATCTCTCAAAGCCATGACTCTGTGGGCTATATGGCACCCAACAGGTCCTTTTTCGTTTTCAGCATTCAAAGTTCTTGATCAACAAGTTATCAGTTCTTGTTTTGAACCAATTAAGATGCTACTTGCATGTAATAGAAAGCTCACCCATATATCGCCATTACACATTTATAATCTCTTTTAACACTTCATCCACTTAACCGGCCTTAAACACTGTAATTTATTCTTATTGTCGTTGATACTGTCAATTCTTGATCCCAAAAGAAAAAGGCATATAATAATTAAGTATCAAATAATTTAAATTAGTCAAATTGTATCTAATAATTTATATTATAAAGAATATGAATGCATGTGTTAACTAATGTGTGGTGACCTCTTGTCATGTGCGTGTGCGTGACAGTGTAATTATGATATTTTTGCTATAATTAAGTATGACATTTGTGCTATTTAAGGTATCACTTATTTTTTATATGTTATCCACCAACATTTAGTTAAAAACAATATATTGAATATAAATAATATTTATATCTTCAAGCTTTCATGCTCTAAAATTTATTAAATCTGTTAATAAAAATTTAAATAAAAAATATGAAGCATATTATGTTTTATGGATAGATGAAATTATAATTATTATAAGTCTCAATCACGTTAACATGTGCAGGACACATCACAATAGAGGAGAACTAATTATTATAATTAATATATGGTAAAGTACCTAAGTATAGTTTTAAAAGAATTAGTTATTGCATAACTAATTCTTTATTATTTATTTCTTGTCTCTTGTCCAGGAGAGCTAGCACGTGTTAACAGAAGTGTTAATGTAGTTATTTCAAATTTATTATGCATTTTCATAAACAACCTACTAAATATTTTCATTTTCATGTAACTAATCTTAAGGTGAAACATTAGTACAATTATTTAATTACTTATAAATATGTATTTTCCACTTTTATGGTATACACCTTAATCATTTTTTTTATTGCAAAATTCAAGTTTGCCCTGTTTTAAGAAATGTAACTATATTTGTTGTTTATGTTAGCGGGAAAGAGGTTTGATTAAGGCGTCTAGGGTATAAACACGGCATTTGAATATTTCCACATGAAAATATAAAAGAGAGAAGGTTTGTTAAACTAGCATTAATTAAGGATTAAAGAGCAGAAAGAGAATTCCTACCAATTGTTGAATCAGATGTCTGACTTTTGATAAATGAAGAAGACATAAGAACTGTTTATATAGCAAATCGCTCTTTGAAATTTCAACAAATGGAGTTCATAAAAAAACAATATAGTGTGAAAAGTGAGATAATAATAAATAAACATGAAACGTGGGGAACGATGATGGCTACTTTCTTACTCATAAGCACCAAATGCACTTAATCAATTGTCTTTCTCTTTTTCTGACCAAAGAAAAATTGTCTTTCTTTTTTTCTCCGTTGTCGGTGGCGTGGTGTTCATCGAATCCTCTACATTTTATGTAAATGCCTATATTTTTCTATTTTATATTGTTCATTTGCGCGAGCACACACGAGGGGGAGAAAATCGCTTGCTCTACTAGTATAGCTTTTTCAAAAAATAATTTTTCAAATAAAATATATATACAATTATATAAGACTTTTCAGGCCATATATAATATCAATATATATATGCGTGTCAAACCTACAGTAAAATTTCATTTTATTTCTTTAATTAATTAATTAATTGTAATTAGTCAAACATACAATTATATTAGACTTTATCAATTAATACATTTTTAATTTATTTTTTAATTAATTTTTAGCTTTAATTTAATCCATGACTTTTAGTTAAATATTAATTTGATATCTTATTAATTTTTATTATTAATTTAATTTTTTACTTGTTAATACATTACTATTTTGATATTATTTTTTGTGTAATTACAAAATTAGTTACATTAGTGCAATTACTATATGATACGCTTAGAAGAAGATATGTAACAATCACATGTTAAAATATATTGATTCTATGCCAATTTAAAATAATTTGTCATACTTATATTTTAACCCTAATATTTTAAAAATTTATTTTTGAACCCAAACCTTTTAAAAATATTTTCAATTGACCTCTTCTACTTTATATTTTTTAGTAACCTCACATAACGTTAATTCATAAATTGAAAATAACAATAAAATTAGGGAATTGTATAGTTATTAAATAAAAAATAAAAAAAATTACATGAGTAAGTTAACAAAGTTATGAAGTAGTAGTTCTTCAGAAAAAACTTAATATAAGTTTTTTTTTATATATTTGTTATGCTATTTTCTAATTACAACATGATAAGTGTTTGATTGTCTAATAATATCATGACACATGTATGATTGTTGCAGATAATTATTTTTTTTTAAATTAAATTATATATTAATATAAATTAATTCAACATTTGTTATATTTTAATTGAATAACATTATAACAAAGGTATAAGAAATTGCATATAAATTTAGTCTTAGGTCTGCGTAAGTTATTAAAAAATAAATAAAATAGAAGAAGTAAATTAAAAAAAATTTGGGTTTATAAACAAAATTTAAAAATAATCTAATCAAAAGATAAATACAACAAATTATTTTAAGTTGATAAATATAATCAGCATAATATCACATATTATTATTATATGTCTATTTTTTAGTGTGTTATATAATAATTATATAAATTCAACCAATTTTATAATTAAACCAAAATTTATCTCTCTTGATAGTAAATTTGTAACTTTTTCGAAACTCGGAGTCGGTTGCGAAATTTTCTATCTCCTGTAAAGGATCGTCCGGAATATCTAGCAATTTCCCAACGCTAAGGGCTTGTTTGGTGTAATGGAGAGAGGATGAGTGGGAAGGGAAAGTTGAAGGGAATTCCATGCTTCAATGTTTGGTACAACAGATGTACAGCAACCTTGGAAATCTCTCTCCTATCCGTACGGGGAGAGAGAATTCCATCAGAGAGTGGATGGAAAGGCACTAGCTTCCTTGGAAAGTGTGGAGAATTACAAACATAACCTCATCTTGTTCTCTTTGCCACCTACTCTTGAAAGGCACCCCTATACGTGAGAGAGAGGGCTGGACAGCGAGGCGAAGCACTACTTCATCGACGGACGATCGCCGGTGAGCAGATTAGGGACGATCGACGGCGAGCAAGAAGCACACAACTTTCCGACCCATTTACAGCAATTGAATCTCACGGTTTAATGCGATTTCTTCTTCTGCTTCCGGTTCTGATCTGAATGTAGGGTTTTTGACCGGATCTTGTAAGGGTTTTATGGATTGGAGATGATTCATATGCTGTTGGTCCATTTTATTGGGATCGCCAGTTCCTAACGTTTATAGCACAAAGTTTTGTATAATAAAGCTACATGGGTTTGCATCCTATTGAGAAAAGGAAGAAAATATCCACATGGCTATAAGAAAGACGCGAATAATGCTATGAAATCTATTTGGCAATGTTGGGGTCTGCAAGCTTGTACTGTGATGTGAGAGAATTGATAAAGAATTAAAAGATAAATGTTTCATTTCATACAATATAAATATTTTAAAAATTACATAATAACAATTTATTAATATTTATTATAAATAATTTAATATTTTCCATTAAAACTACCTTAAAAATAATTTAATATTTTTGGTGAAAGGATATTTTGATCTTTTTGTCTATTATCATTTTTATTTTATCATTATCTCTATCATACCAAATAAATTTTACAACTTCATGTTCAAAATATCAAACAGATTTTGATATCAAAATTTTTTATTTCATTCTATTTTATTATCATTCTTTTTTCTATTTCCTTTCTCATTCAATTTCTTTTAATATACCAGACGGCGCCTAAGTTGCTTCTAGATTTCTTTTGGGTCGTATACTCTATGTTGGGCTAGATGTCACGTAGTTATTTTGGAAAGGCCCAACAGTATCTTAAATTTTTTCGCCAATTTAGTATACCCATACACAATTCAGTCCAAATAAAAATATTCCCTACCTAATCTGCGGCAAAATATGATATGAAAATTGATTATCTTCATATTTTTCAATTGATAACTTCAGAAGAAGAAATATTCAATTAATTTCAAGTCACTTTATAATTCATCTCAAAACTTGATGACCTATAATTAGTCTACTTTTTCTTGTGGAGTGTTTTTATAAATTTATTTATGTAAAATATATATTTAAATAAATATATTACATCTATTTAAATATCTGATTAATGCTCAAAAAAATTAGTGAATAAATCGTTTACTAATACACTTGCCAAGAAATTTTTTCAAAAAAAAATTGTTTCAAATACACTTGCCACATCCCACAATGGATTTAGTACGTACAAGAGAGTTCACAAAGCTATGTGACCCTTGACTACCACCAAAATGTTCGAGGAATAGAGCATAGTTAGAGAAAGGCAAACTCTGGATATGTACTACAAAGTATATATATACATATATATATATATATATATATATATATATATCTAAATATGTTTTGGATGAGAAATATATAATAAAAGTAATATGATACGAAGGAGTAGCAATTATAATGTAAATCTTCAAGTAAAACAATAGGAAAGAGTAACCCATAATAGCCAAGTTCAAATAATGAGTTGGATGCAAAAAAGAGATATAGAAGTTAGGACTTAAAAGATTCAAAAAATAGTCTAAAAGTCCTCAGCCATTTTCTTTCAATTATAAATAGGCTTTAATATTTTAATAGAACAAGCCTATTAACAAATTTTATTTTAAATGAGTCCAATCTTTTTCTCTCCATATTAACTCTTAATTAGTAACTTGATAGGATGATTTATAATTAACATTAGACATTAAGTTGGGGCCTCTATCCAATAGGCTTGTAGATAATCAAACTCATCACTAATTACTTAAAATTAACATGAACACAATCCTTTATTGGGTTATAGTTTAGACTAATATATATTAATTATTTAATTAACAATTATAAGAAATTGATCTAATAATAAAATAAATGAGCATTCCACAATTCTAATGATATCCCACTAAGATAGCATTAATTAATTATTAGGTCAACCAATAGAGGCAAAAAATGAAATTAAACATTTAATATTCACATAAACACTTGGATGTGTGTATACTAAACCATGCTAAGTTTAGAAAATGAAACTACACAATGATCACTGGATCCAATAGGAAAACATGCGATGCTAACATTCTCATAAAATTAGTTTCAATATTCAAATAGAATGGAATACAAAATGACATTCAAGTGTCATATTACATCATAAAAGTCCCTTAAGGACTCAACTCAGATTCCCACTAAGTTAAAGTTACATTAAAATTTTCAATAACACCTATATGAGTCACATGAATTTTGAGGACTCTTACAGGTAACACTTTGGTCAATAGATCCACCAACATATGTTCACTAGGTATGTGAGCAAAACGAGTCTAAGATTCAATAATCTTTTCTCTAGTAAATAGGAATATAACATTAAAGTGTTTAGTGTGACTGGAGTTCTTGTGGTTTTGAGAAAAGATAACAGCAAATGAACTATTAGTTTCCTCAACCATATGGCCGACGGGTGACTTCATAACAAGCGATATACTCTGCCTCTATAGTTGATGTAGCAGTTACTGATTGCTTGTTGCTTTTCCATGAAATAGCTCATCCAAACATCATAAAGATGTATCCAAAAGTAAACTAGTGATTATCAACATATGATGCGTAGTCTAAATCAGAATATCCACTATTTCAAGTGGTTTAGACTTCCAGAAAGTTAGGTTGTGATGCTTTGTACCTTGGAGGTACATCATAACTTTATTTATAGCCTTCCAATGATCATAGCTTGGATTACTCAAATATCTTTTAAGCATACTAACAATAAAAACAATGTTAGGTTGTGTGCATATCTGAGCATAAATTAGGCTGCCAATAATAAATGTATATGAAACCATATCCATTACAGTCATCTCATCATCATTTTTGGGATATAATGATTTAGATAACCTTTCACCTTTCTAAACAGGTACAGCATAAAGAGTTCAAGAATGCATGTCAAAATTCTTTAGGTCTATATAGGTTGTTGGAGACAAACCAAGTATCACAAGATCTATCACAATGAATCTGACTTCCGATGGCAAAAAAGGCTTCAACAAGATCTTTTATATCAAAGTGGCAAGGCAAGATATATTTTATCTTATCCAATAAACTCATTGAGTTACTATAAACAGAATGTCATCAACATATAGAATGAGGATCACAACATTGTTCCTTTCAAATTTCTGATAAATGCATTCATTAGGAATATTCTCTATAAATCCAAATGAAATTATTATCTCATCAAATTTCAAATATTGTTACCTTGAGGCCTATTTAAACCTATATATGGATTTATTTAGCTTACACTCTAAGGGCTCTCTTCTTATTTTTGCAAATCTATCAAGTTGTGTCATATAAACATCCCCAAGTAAATCACCATTCAAAAATGTTATTTTAACACCTATTTAGTGAAGTTCCAAGTTCAATTTGCAATAAAAGTCATTACAAATCTAAAAGCATATTTAGTAGACAATGGTGAGAAGATTTCTATGTAATCAATCCCTTCCATGTGACTTTAGCCTTTAGTAACGAGTCTTTGTACCTTTTGACTCTACTATCGACTCCTCTTTTGGTCTTAAAGACCTATTTACAACCAACGGGTTTAAATTTATCTAGTAACTTAATAAGTTCCCATACTTGATTACGATGCATGGATGTTATCTCATCATTCATAGCCTCCAACTATTTAGATGAATAAGGACATGACACAACTCCATAATAAGAAATAGGATCTTCGCTATCAATAACATCTGACTTAAATTCTTGCAAGTAAATTATACAATCATCTGGAATTGTAGGTCTATGAATCTTTTATGATTATCTCAATTCAATAATTGGTTCCTTAATACTAACTTCAAGAGGTTTCAAGACATGATCAACTGGATTCTCAACAAAAACGTCATCTCTGTTACTATGTACAATAGATGGAGATGACAAAATTGGCAAAAGTAAGACAACATACTCATTATGCAGATTGTTAACCTAGGAACATCACTTCTATTATCCAAGTCATCCTTAAAGTAGAATGCTCTATCAGACTTAATAACCTTGATAGTGTGAGTAAAGCAATAGAATTTGCATCGTCTAAATCTATAGCAATGCCTTTTCAAGAATCTACTGATAGTCCTAGAATCAAGTTTTTTAAGCTAAGGATTATATTGTAATAACTTAAGTAATTAGGATTATTAATTCAATTGATGGTATATTATTTTGTTATGTGAATCAGTATAATGAGATTGAGGCTGGCTCAGTGGTCAGCCTCCAGACTGCATTCCTCAGGGCATGGGTTCGAGACTGGGAAGCTAACCTCCTTTGTTTTTTTTTTCTGGAGCTGTCACGTGTCCCCTCCTACAGCGAAAGGACGAAAATGCCCCTAAGAGTTTTCTTCTTCTTCCTTTCTCCTTCGTCCAGCCAAGGTGTAGAAGAGAGAAAGAAAGCTTTGCGGGTTGCAGTTGGGAGCCACTGTGGTCGTGCCTCAACCTCGCCTGAGTTGAGCCGCACCCCCCGAGCACCACCAGCCAGTCACCGGTCACCTCTCGCCACCGTTCCAGCTGGAAAATTGCCACCTCCTTAGCGAAAAAAATAGTGGAAAATGCGAGCTTGCCTGGTCGTCGATGAGCTGCTTGACCAATTGTGTACCTTGCTTCTTGGCCGGCCATTTCCACCTAGATTCGAGCTCGGTTGGCCGTTGGTGGAGCTGTTTTTTTGGCAAGACCGAGGAGCTCGAGCATAGGAAATTTTGGACGATTTGGTACGTTTTTACTGGTTTTCTCTTGAGATTGAGCTTAGAAGTAGCATTTCTGGCCCATAAACAACGAATTTGAGCTCTAAAACCATGGATTTTGGCTACTTGTAAGAAGAATGGCTGATAGGGACCAAAATGAAAGTTTTCAAAAATTTTGGGTTCTTGAGAAAATGGAAAACTGTTGACTTGCAATTGGTTCATATTAACTCTAGATTAATACTTTTAAGTTGGTGGGCATGAGAACTAGGAATTTGTCTTGAATTGCATTAGAATGGAGGCTAGGGTTTGAAATAGGGACCAAAATGAAAAATCTGGGAAATATGTGGGGCAGAAGTGTAAAGTTACCACACGTTAGGGAATGATAAATATAGAATTAAAGAGATGGGGGGGTTAGGTCCTAAATTGGGATAATGAACTAAAAGACGATTAACTCCTGCGTGAACGTTGGTGCAGGTGAATCGTAAGAGCGATTCCGGCACCCCAGGAGGGCAGCGTACTGCTCATGACAACTGGAGTCCAAGTGCACAGATAGCACCCCGAAACTCTTATTATACCTGGGTTGTTCTTGCTTTAATTGTTTTCTAAATATAAACAAATTCTTTGTGATTATGCCTTACCGGATTAGGGGATTAGAAGCAAGGGACCTTCTGTATATGTTGAATGACTGTAACTACGGTATTGGGCTTGTGATATACTTAGAGGTGATCACTAGATAGTTATGATCAGAAACACAGATAATTTTCATATATTTCCATCCTTGTATGCATGTTTGACTTAAATCCTTGATTTTGGGAGGATGACGAATGATAAACCTTCGTGAGATGTAACTCGCGCCTGTTGGTTAGTTACCCTCGAGGACTGAGTGCCCTCGCCTGTTAGTCAGTTACCCTCGAGGACTGAGTGTCCTCACCTATTGGTTAGATCCAACGAATAGCTAAGGTTTGTTGACGATCCCTGGCTCAATCCCAGGGACATCATAAATAGTACCAGCTACTCCTACTTTTTCCACTTCACATATGGGCTTTATATTCTCTACGGCGTCAACCATAAGTTTGATTACATCGCGTTCAGGGGAAGTGAACTAGGTTTTGCTATTCCTTCTCGAGCTTCTATTTCATCCCTTAAAAGAGATTCGGGAAAAGATGGAATAGGAAGACGTGTTTCCTGAACAAACAAGATACGGGTTGAGAAGGGGAAGTTAGCAAAGTTAGACAAGATTGGAATGGGCATAGGAACATGTATTGATGTACCAGATCGGCTAATGCTCCCAGGTTGATGCGATGTATTCCACCAGTTGACTGAAGACTTGATTATTGGTATATCGATCGGTCCAGCACGGATTGAAATAGGAGCCGGTTCACGAGATAATTGGTATATCGTGAACTAATAGAAGTTCATGAGATTATTTATCTTTTTCCGACGAGCTACCTTCTTCTGTAACCTATCGTTGGACCTACTTCCTTCCTCTACTTCTCATACGAGATCTTTCCCAACCTCTACACAGCCCTTTACCTTTTTCAAGGGTCATAGCCCATTTCCGTCATCAAGTGAATGACTTTAGAATCATGCAGCAAGGCGGGGAGTGGAAAACCTTTATTCTTGTCGCAGAAGATCGAACTTTCGTAGAGTTGAACGTAAAGGAGGACAGGACGTCTAGTGGCAGGGTGTATCCTCTTCCCTCTTCTATCCGCCTTAGTGGCATCAACTGGTATGACCACGTTTGGAGAGTTAGACATAGGAGCTCCTCGAGAGAGATGAAAGATGGGATCACTTTCCCGACCTTACTCACTAGGGATGTAGCGATAGGTCTTCTTCATGGTCGGCCTGGGACCTCCTTCAATATTCTTATTGAATCTCTCCGAGAAAGCCATTTGATCTGTAGGTGTAGGAAGAGGCTTTCGCAACTCCGCTCTAAATTCTATTTTGAATCTGCATAAAAAAATGCTTCTGTCGTCGTGAAAGGCTTGGTATTTGCACCAAAAGAAAGGGAGTTTTGTACTTAAAGGACTGATGCCATGTAGAGGGCCCTACTTTGTGCTCGTGCATCCCAGGATGTCCCAAAAGAAGATTGGTTGAGGCATCGATGACGTGAAATGTGACATAAGTCATCATATCTTCGATCATTAACCGTAATCGGATGGTGCCTAGGGTTGCCCGATTGCTTTCATCCTTGTATCATGACATTGCTTGGACTGAGATCTTTTGTAGTATATGCCCCGCATTAGATGAAAGGGGATGATCTTTATCGCAGACCGGCAGTTTAAGATGATTCTGTATGTCTTCAACTTCCAGCCATCCACAAAGGCCGGTTGTGCAACTTAGTCTCCAGCAACGTACTTCAAATTCTATAGAACAGCATTGAGCCGTCGATGTGTCGTACGCCCCTCTGCATGACTTGACTCAGGAAAGGATGTCGAGATCAGGGGACTCTATCTAATCCATGCGGCGAAAGATATTTGTGGTGGAACAAACTCAATAAATAAATAAATAAATAAATATATATATATATATATTTGTTTGCTTCGATACAAGAGATCGGCCCCGAAGCAAGGTATGGTAGGTGCCAGCAACTTACGTACCGTACACAGATATAGATTCATTCTTCGTACCTGGTCCAACTTCACAACCCTTCGCGGGTTGGTCAGAAGTCAGTCTTGTTTGGTAAGATGGAATTGGACAAAGCAAAGAAAAGAGAGTGCTCGACCGGAACAACGGCCAACAAAGTCCGTAATTACATAGATAACTGCTCCTCCCTTTCCCTTTCTCCGTTTAAGGCTTTAAGGCGAACCGTATGGCGGCCAGAAAGAAAGACGACCTAACCTTCTCGTAGATGGTGTCAGTGAGAGCAACTTGAGTATCCCCCGTTGACCTTCTTTTTTAGAGAGGGAGCACTGTGTAGCCAAGGCTTCTTGCATATTTTAATTCCTCACTGTAGTAAACTCCAATAAAGGAACCGGTTGGGAAGATTAAAGTGTTATTTTTGTCCCGATAGGGTAGAAAGGGTATGTCGATAGTACTTGGACAAGTAACATATGCTTCAATAAAGCCAAACACATTATCTAAATCCATACCAGTTAAATTCCTGTACCATTTTGGCTCACCTCCGGGCATTGGAAAAGTCTTCATGACAAATGGATATAAAGAATTAACGTCATAGTAAAAGAGATTCTCCCCATGTGGTTTATACACATTAGAATGCCCCCTATAATAACCACGACGAATGAAGGTGTCTTGCACCTGACTTGGGATATGGATAGGAAAAGTCTTAGGATCGTAAAACTTTTTACGAAAGACTCGAGGATTATGTATCCTTGCCTGTCGGTTAGTTACCCTCGAGGATTGTGTATCCTCGCCTGTTGGTTAGTTGCCCTCGAGGATTATGTATCCTCACCTGTTAGTTAGTTACCTCGAGGATTGTGTATCCTCGCTTGTTGATTAGATGCCCTCGAGGGTTGTGTACCCTCGCCTGTTGGTTCTTAGCAGTCTTTTTCCTGAATGATTTTCACAAATTGATTGTTTATCTGAGAATGGCTTTTTGACTTAATGTTTCAGAAAAGTGGGTTAATTAGCTCAACTGTTAAATTGCAAGCAAATGGATTTAAACCCTGTTGCACTGTATTAAATTCTTGATTATGTTAAAGTTTCTATTTATATATGAACTTTTTTATTGACTTGGGGTGCTATCTGCTGAAAAATTTTTGGTCCCAGATAGAGAAATAGACAACCCTCTGAAGCCGGCAGAGCATTGACAGGAGAGCCGTGTTAAGCCGCTTGGGTTGGGTGCGAGGCGTGTCCTTTTGTTTAGATTATGATGTTGGCATTTCTTTTGGATGTGTATATTTAAATTGGTAGCCAGTATTGTATATGGGGATTATTTTGTGACCGCAGCTGAACCCGCCACATTTTGTCATATATTGTAAATTATTAGACTGGGCTGGTAGGAGCAGAGCTCCCATATTTATGTATTGCCTTGCAGGACCTTGAAGAAATTTCGGGATATCCTATTTACTGGGGAGGTGCTGCCGAAATTTCTACAAGTTTCCTTGTTTTGTACTGAAATTCTCATCTTATGTATTAAGGCAAACAGTATTCATGGGGATTGAATCGGTGTGATAGTGATTGTCCCCCTAAGGTTAGGCTTGCAGGTCAGGGGAATTTCCTCGTGATCTGTGCCGGTCCCACTCCGGGGATTTCGGGGTGTGACATATATGGTCTCACCTTTGCTTTGCAACCTCATACATGAAAATGCCTTAAATTAGGCCTGTTACAAGTGAAAAGCACACATGGGGTCTTTTTAACTGATTTATCAAGAATTTGATTCAAGATATAAGCTATTTTCTTAAAGCCATCACCCTATAAAAACTCTGGCGAGGAATGGCTTATCAAGCTTTTGACCATATCCATTAAGGTGCAATTTTTCCTTTTAGCAACTCTATTTTATTGTTGAGTGTCAGACTTGATATATTGGACTTCAATTACATGTTCTTGTAAGAATAAAGCAAATGGTCCAAAGTTTTTATCTAGTTTAGTATACCTACCATAATATTCACCACTTCTATCTACGATAAGTGTCAAATCCAGCAAACTTATATTATCTAATCTCAAGTGAATATATATTGTAATAATAACGAGTAAGGTCACCCATAAGGATTGACAATTCTAATGGTTAAGATTAACCAAGAACAACGTGTAAAATAATGGATGAAAGAATGCGGTTTATCAAATCAAAAACAATAATAACAATAATTAAACTAGAAAAATTAAATGAATAAATTCAAAATAAGCAGTTCAAATATGAAGCAAGTTAAAATGAAAGAAACTTATATGAAAGATAAGCTTCTAACTAGAGGAAGTAATGTATGGTTATTCTAAGTTAATTTTGAGAACACCTTATGATAAACTTTTCTCCTTTCTTGTTAAGTGGCTATGGTTATTGAGAAACTCTAATAACCTAGACTTTCTTAATTATGTTAGTTAAAAGAAGCTCTTAACTTAACCCTTAATTAGTCAACAATCTTAAGTAAGCACCAAGAATTTAGTTAACTAATCATTTTAAGAACAAAAAGCCGCCATTTATAATTTACTAAAGCATGAAGCATCTTCAGGAAATCATCATTTATATTCCATTAATGTAGAAGAAAGTGTTCTAAAAATTTCTGTACTAATTTTCCACTAATGTTGGTCAAAATAAACAATTACAGATTTACTCTAACTAATTGGAACACAATTAGTTTTAGGCAAGACAAATAATAGGCCTAAATCATTCATCAATCCATAATGATGCAGATAAAATAGGAATGTAAATAACCAAGAAAAGGAAAAAAGAAGAGCGAGTTAAGAAAGCCCTACAACATTGACAAACCCATACAATACCTCTTAGTTAGAATGTAGAAATTAGCTATTCATGATTGTAAACATCTAAATTCATGCTCAAAATCGATATTACAAAGTTGTAATTTGAATATAAGTTATTTTCTTTCACTAAGATTATAGGAGAGCAAGAGAGAGAAGAAAAAAAAAAAGAAAAAGAAAAAGAAGCTAAAAATAATCAAGATCTCGAAAATGGCTTCTAGAAGAAATAAAATGACCTAAAAATGAAAACATTTCAACTCTTACTAATTTCCTTATATAAAAAATGTGAAAATCACTTCAATAACTTTAACTTGTTAAAGAAGTTAACGAGCTTCATCATGTACCCATACACTCCAAACACTCCATCATAGTGAGTGATGTCCTACAAAGTGAGATATAGGCCTTTTGTGTCTTATCAAACTTCTTGAAATTTCTTACTAAATGCTTTGAGATATTCAACAGTAGTGTCTTTCTTAAGAATGCTTTGTCTGATAGTTTTTTTAATTGTGTACTTATGATTGTCAAATAAATCTTATTGGACTTATATCACTGCTTATAATAAGTCCTATAAGCAGCACTAGACTTAGCAATGAGATTTGCTGGTTCCGATTCTCTGATGGCTAAGTTAGCCTTAGTAATGGTCACATACATATCAAAGGACTCATTCAAGTCATCAAAATTAGCCTCCTTCAAAGTTTTCACCACAGCTAGTTGCTGAAACACAAAAGTAGAAAAAGAGAAAAACAAGAAACATTAATTATATCTCGGAAATATAATTATAAACCAAAGTTTCCTTCACAAAACTTAACTTATATAACTATATAACAAGATGTTTATCATAATCTCACCTAAGGGTCCCAAACCATAATAAACAAAATAAACTCATGTGTACAATATGATTTAACCACTAAGAAAAAACAACACAAAACACATTAACAGATTCTATATCAATATGATACAAGTAACTATGAAGACATTAAATAAATGAACACTGTTAATGAGTCCCAAATAGGCTTAGTTTACAAAATTATAATAATGATGTCTTAATAATAGGGCATGTCCATTGTCAATACAATAAATTCTCTCTTATGGGTTTTCCCTAACAATTAACCTCATCCCTAATAATTATAATAAAGCAATATAAGGATAAAAGAATAAAATAATGACCATAACATAGATGGTCCACAAAATGACCCTATCATGATTAGGCCCACGATAGGTGAATACATAACCATTAGGTGTAGATGACCTAAATGGGTCCATAATAGATTTCATATAATTATTTCTTAAATATGTGCTTAAAAAGGAAAAAAAATCACTAATTATGCAAACAAGTTTATTTTAATTTCTCCAAGTATCATTAGGGAGAGTGAGTAAAAGATATTGCTCTTGATTATGTACAAAATTTTCTAGGTCAAAATATTATAATTACACAGTGTTTTGAGGCCTAAAATCTCCAAGAATTTTTCAAAACTTCTATTTCTAGGGTTAAAATATTTTAAATTAACCACAAAAAATAGGAAATGGTACGTGGAGTTAAACTATAGAGTTTTGGGGAGCATAACCCTAATGTGTGAGCCACACGCGCTTGCACGTGCATAGCCTATGAGTGGGCTTTGCTCCACTATACACGAGTTTCATCTTCCTCCAACAAATCTGTAAAATAGGTTTTTTAACTTGCTTTTGACCTATTGATCAACTTGACATTTCTAGATGTTTTATGAGGGAAAATGGTACTAAATTGATCGACTCTACAAGATTTGTTAAACTCCTCTACTAATTTCAACTAAAACACAACATTAAGGGAGAAATTTCAATGAAAAAAGTTAGGGTTTTTCACAAGTTTAGTCATCAGTGGCAATTGAAGGATTTATGAGTTTTAAAGCATGTGAATAGTATGGATAGGTTTAAAATCTTTCAGCCAAACAAACCCATAGATTTATTTCAAAATTTCCTTACAAGATTAAGCATTTTTTTTTAAATCAAAAAGTAACATAGGTTTACATAGTTTCAAGTGATTTCTTTGTAAAACATCAAAGGAAGTAACAAGAACAAACTAGTACATTCTAATATGTAAGTTCAACATAATAACCCCATGCAAAAGAAATAACAAAACTTCTAACAAGGCTGACACCTTTTACTAACAATAACATATCTAAATATGTTCAAAATGGGAAATATAAAAGAAAAGTAATTTGACCTGTAAGATTAGCAGCCATAGTGTAAATCTTTGTGTAAAACAGTAGATAAAAGCAACCCATAATACCCAAGTTCAAATAATGAGTTGAACGCAGAAAAAAGAGAGAGAGACAAGTTAGGGCTTCTTTGAGAGTTGAAAAGGCTAAAAAATTAGTCTAAAATGCCTTCAGCCATTTTCTTAACTTTAATATTGTAATAGAACAAGCCCATTGTCACACCTGAAATGTGAACGTAAGGCATGGAAAAAGAATAATTTTAATTTTTGCTTAAAAAATGAAAACCAAAATTTAGGAGTTGCCACCAAAATTTTTAAAGGATTAATTTTGGAAAACTGATTAAGTTGATAAGGTGGTCTACAAACTAAAAATCAAGTTTTAGAGTTGATTATGTGTGGGAAAAGTGTTAGGCACCCCACAATACTCATTCCTAAAAACGATTACCCAAAGTTAATTATGTAAAAATTATATGGCCTTAATCTTAACAATAATTACTCTTATGAATCACATGCAAATAAAAGGAACTTGAAAGTAACAAATGAAATAAAACAAGGTAAATAGAAGATAAATAGATTATTTACAAAGGGCGAACATGGCCTAGGATCAGAGCCTAAGCCTACATACCCTGTGATGGGGATTAAAGTTTACGTAGTTCGACTTTGCAAGGCATGTCAATTGGTTGGTATCTTTTATTTTTGTGAAAAGAACAAGATGGTTGACATTGGTTTGCATGTCATAAACCAAATGAGTTTGAATTTCATTGGTGTATTTTAATTTGCAAAATCAGTGTAATCTCACTTTCTTGCTCTTTCCGTTTCTTCCTTTTAAATTTTTGTTTATTTTGGAATTTTAACTTTTATTTTGAAATTTAAATGAAATGATAATGGGAAAAGATTTTTTAGATTTATGGGGTTAGAATTTTAGTTTCAAATTAAAGTGAAATTATAATGAAAAAATATTTTTGAATTTTTGAATTTTTTTATTTTTGAAATTAGGATTTATTGTTGAAATTGAAATGAAATTATAATGGAAAACTATTTTTCAAGATTTTGAATTTTTTTTTTAATTTTTGAATTTTGGTTTTCATTTTCAAAATGAGATTATAATGAAGAAAGCATTTTTTAGGATTTTTAATTATAAATAATAGGTAAAATAAACTTCTTTTTTATTTTTAAAATTTATTTTATCTTTGTATTTTTGAAAACATATATTAATTTTCAACACCTAAGGAGACTAAGAATCTCATGTGATCTCTATTAGTCAATTACCAAATGCCTATGGAAATTAATGATCTCACACGACAATTTTCAAATATAAGGCAAAATAATTTATTTTTGTAATTTCAATTTTTGTACTTTCAAAAATCTGATGTTAACTTTCAAATGGATTTTGGGTCTCACATAACTTTGTTGAATAAAAGGTGAAAATAAAATTATTTTTGCAATTTTGAAAATTAGAATTTGTAATAAAAAAATTGAAAAAAGACCAAAATATTTAAAGTTCACTATAATTTCTATAAAAATACAAATAAGCTAAATAGAAAGAAAAAAGGTAAAGCAAAATAAAATAAGAGAAGAACCCATTTGAATTTTTTAAATACAACTATTCGCATGTTTGGCACAAAAATCAAAGACAGAATAATTACTTTTTTTTTTTATTTTTTTATCATGGTCCATGTCTCACTTGTTTCCATGAGTTGTCACCTTTAATTTTTTTTTTCTAACATAACAATGATAATAAAAACCAAAAAAAAAAAAGTGAAAGGGAGTGTACGGTGCTTCATGTTTCCAAAAGAATGATGAATCAATATAATGAAAGGGGACAAAATTCTTTTCTCCATTCATGCCACACCACCTCAGCCTAATCACACATTCATATGTTTTTTTTTGTTCCTAGATTCTTTCAAAAGAGACTGCCATCCCATGAAGTACTCGAAGCATTTGGAGTTTATACATATATATATATATATATATATATCCCACGTGACAGAGGGTAACAAAAGAAACTATGAAACTACTCATTCATGCATGCAAACTAAGTATGGTATTGCAATATGAAACTTCCATGTTCCTTCTAGCATTTTATTAGTCATGCCTTAGGTTAGCACACCATGAACTCATGTGGTAATAACCTATGGGTTCCTTTTTTATTTTAACCAAGACATTTTAGCAGACGAACTCACATCACAATGTGTAAAGTCTTATGTTTCTCCTTTCAGGCAACCTTGAAGTATCTTATTGTCCACTTTTATACAAACTAGGTGAAATGATGCAAGAGATAAGATTAAGGAACATACTAGTTTGGGAGTCTCCAAAGAACACGCCCTCAGCCCCCTTTTGCACACTTTCAAATTGTCTCTTCTCCTTCGAGCTTATCTTCCTCTATTTTAAGTCGGTGGAGCAGGGGTTCTTTTCATCTCTCCCAATTCAAGGTCCATAAAGCAAAGGCTTGACTTCACCCTTCTTCTTTTATCCCTCACGATGTGAGCCAGTCAAAGTCACAAGGTCATATACGCTGTCTAGTCGCTCGATCTTCATCCCGTTTCTTCCTTCTCGGTCTCTTCCTCTATCTCGTTTTCTCTCGGTCTTTCCCTCAGAATTTCTTGGTCCTCTCAATCCCTCTTTCTATATTAACTCTCATTTGGTAAGCTAATGGGATAATTACTTATCAACAATGGGCTATAGATTGGGATTTTTACTTAATGAGTTTATGGATAATCCAACTTAGATTACCCACAATTAATATTAATTCAATCTATTCTTGGTTTAAACTAATATATAAATTAATTTCCTAATTAACAATCATAAGAAATTGATCTAATAATATGATTAATGCTAATCCACAAAACAATTAAAAATTTTCTAACATATATGACATTAATTTCAAGTACATGAATGTTTGAGATTTTCAATATATAACTAAAGATACTAACCACCATATTGCTTTGCTTTAGTGCAATAAAGTAAATTAGATTAGACCAAAATAAAGCCAAGGCTTTACAATAATTTTTTTTTGGCCAACAAATTAAAACAAAGTTAAGAGATTAATAGTTATTTTAATTCATTACTTTCTATTATGTATTAAGGATTTCTTTTGTTGCTCACAGTATTTGAACTATGAGTATTCATTGGCAACAAAAGTAAGGACATGAATATTTACAAGAATTAAATATGCAACTGTATACTTAAGTTTAATTACATTTTTATATGAAATCCGTGGATTTGTTTAAAAGAGAAAACTATTCAACTTACCTAACAATTGAATCATGCTAATATCTTTTATGATATTTGATAATTCATAGGGCTGCACAACCCCTAGGTTAGGCCAAACCTAATACGAACTTAAGGTCTGGCCTGGTGGTCTGTCCAGGGCTAATTATTAACTTCGGGCCTGATGGCCTGGTGAATAGGTTGAGTTAGCTATGTGAATTTGATTGGAACTTTGGAAGCTAGCAAAGTATTCAGGTGAAGCTATGAACATAATTTAAAGATTAGAAAACTAGAAGTCGAGACTGAACATAATTTAACTCAAATTCTTCTTAGTAGCTACCTACACTAAACAATTTATTTACAAGCCAAGTCAAAATAAAAAATAGCAAAAAATTTTGTATCAAAACTATACTATAGGAAGCTGTAGGAAACTGTGACTAATACTTTTTTGTCTTTATGCTCAGGCATCCATTCAACTCTTCAGATTTTCATTGTGAGGTTCAATATTTTCTTTTTGATTTCTCAATGCCTATTTTATATAGCTTGTGGCTGGTTCCTTCTTCAAACAATTAAGTTCTTACAAATAGTTAAGAAAAAATTGCTATTAATCAGTCTTATGCTTGAATTAATCAACAAGACATACATGAAAGTAAAATAACTTTTCCTGCCAATACAATTTTTTTTTTCACTTTGATATTTCATTTTTAGAAGCAATAGTACATACAGGAGGTTCTCGATTGAAGTATGACCTTAGACCATACTCATATTGTTGTTCATGACAAGGTAGTAAGAAATCAAAAGTAATCATGTTATGAGGAGGTGAATTATGATTACTAACCCAAGTCCAGGTAAAGAATGCGATCTAAAAAGAGTTCTAAGTATGAATGAACTGAAGCAAATGGAGAAGATAATTAGGTCATCCAAACTAGAAATAGTCATTGTTGGGCCTTACTATTAGAGTCATGGGCTTTTCTTGTTACTCTCCACATATATATTTGTTATTATCATTTCAAAAGATATTGGCTAGTCCTGGTATACTTAGGTGGCAACTAATGTAGAGTACTAGTCCCAATAACATCATTCCTTTAATGGTCTCCACTCTTCTTTTTGAATGATTTTATTGGAACTTGTACACCAAATCAGCTACCATCTAAGTATACCAGGATTAGCTAATATTTTTTCATTATCATTTGCCACTTTGTCCCACAACTGGAGCAACTTTCATTGCATAATATGAGATAAAAAAAAAGAAAGAAAGAATCAATCCAAGTCCTTCAATAATATCAACTTGTTAAGGAAGTTAATTATAATATGATTGGAAAGGTATGAACTATACCACAAATGGAATAAAAGGAGGCCAGTAGTGATTATAGAACTATGCTAACAAAGTGCATAAACTCCATTATGCAATTAAGTGTAAGTTTAAAAGCGTACAGATATAAACATTGTAAGAATAAGACAGATTAAGAAAATACCAACTAAGAGCTTTATAATTTTAAACAAGTTGGCATATTAATAAAATATTTACACTAAGAATCTTACTTAGCTTTAGGCTCCATTTTTCCATTCATATTACAAGAACTTTCAAGCAGCAAGAGCAAATAGCCATATGAAAACTTTGAGGGAAGTTTACTAGGTACTGTGAAGGACATAGTTGTCCACACAATCACCATTAATGGAACCTTATAGTCTGCAAGAAAACTTCTCAACTTCCTTGTATAAATCATATAAACATGTTAACAATCTAAGGAAAGGAAGGAGAAAGTTGATTTAATGTTTTAAGATTAATGTGAACACCCTATTTTAAACAAAAAATTCTTTAAAATATATATAAATAAAAATGAAAAATACAAAATGATAAAATGAAATTCAAAAAAAAAAAAGATTAAAAATTTTTAAATAAAAGAAAATAACAAAATGAAAAAAAAAACACACACACACAAAAGTATAGCAGTTCCAAACTAAGATCAGTGTCAAATACCCGCTAGTCTCTAGGCTGTACACTTAGAAAAGAATACCCATGTTGAGCTTGTGTCCAAAATGGTCTTCTTCCTCAGCCAAAATGCAAAGTAGAAGAAAGGAAATTCCTGGTAGGCTGAGACATTGACTCCTCAAGTGTCTTTTCTAATGAGAAAACCCAAGAGAGAGATTGAAAAAGACTTGAGATAGTCAAGACCAAAGAAGACAAACTCATCTTTGCACTCTGAACTATATGAAGCCTAATCCTATTCAATGAATGAGGTAGACTGAATGTAAAGGCGAGGAAGAGCTTAAGCAGTGAGTAGGAGAATGAAGAGAAAGGGACTTGAACTGAGAAAGAAAGATATAAATGGAAAGGTGCAGATGGCTCCTAGGCTATTATTCAACTCATTGTCATCGAAGAGGAAAAAAAAGAGGAGTTGGATTTTGGACTTTGCCCTTAAAGCCTTATTTTCTCAGTTACATGGAAGCATGGTTTTTGGGATGAGCAGCTAAGATACAAGAGGGAGGCTTTGTATTATAAAGGGAATCAAGAGAAAGAAAAAAAAAATAGAAAGAAAGCTGAGAGACATTGAGAAGGGGACACAGGGAGAGAGAGCAGGGAACGAAAAGGAGAGACCAAGAAAGAAGGAGGATTAGGGTTGGAAATTAAAATCGAGAAGGACAACCTTAAAAGCCTCGATTCTGTCGATCAAAAAACAAGGGAGAAAAGGGGACAAAGAGGGAGAGCATAGTGAAAGCAAAGAACTAAATAGAGTAGAAAGGAAAGAGTGGGAGCCAAGAAAGAGGGTCTAAGAACGAAGGATGAAAGCTTGGAAGGGAAGAAATTGGAAAAAAAAAAAAAAGTGAATAGGAAACTAAGAAGGAGGAAGCATCAAGTTGAGCTTTGAGGGGGCACTGCAACGTGATATCGAAAGAGAGTTAGAGAAAAGAGGAATAGTTCTTCCCAGGGATCTCACTGCAGTGGTTTAAAAGAAAAGAAACTAAAAAGAGTACAGCAGAAGATAAAGGACAGAGATGAGAACCACCCCTATTTTGACGAAGAAGAACAGAGGTGTTGCACAGGCTAAGGAAAAAGACGAGAGATAGAGAAAGTTTGAGAAACAAATAGGAACCAAGAGAGGGAAAAATGGGCAATGAAATTGAATGGGTGAGCTTAGAAAGAAGTGACTCGAGGAAGACGAACTAACCTGCTAAGAAAGAAGAGTGAAATTGAAAAATGAAGAAGAAAGGGCTAACCCAAAAATCTAAGTAATCGTAAGGTCAATGCGTTTTGATTTTCTTCCTCTCTTACTTTGTGAATAGTGGGCTCTGGTCATATCTTTCCCTATTAGGTTGCCCCCTTTGTAATATAAACATTGCTTGCAAATGGTTAGATGTTTCACCTCGGGTAATCATTCATATGTTGCTCTGATGGTTACTGGTTTCCTTCAAACTTTGTTTCTTCTTTGGCTTGTGCATGGCAGTGGTTGGCATGCTTCAATGACTTCATGCTATACTTATCCTGTGGAAGTGTTTATTATTCTCAGCTGGTTGTCATGGATAAAATGCTTGTACATGATTATATGTTAGGTACGTTATCATGATAGGATGTGCTTTGGTGAAGCATTTTAAACATGCAATGGGTTCAAGTTCTTTTGTTTCTCTTATTGTTTTGCTTTTAGGTTGCACTTTTTGTTCTTTTTTATTTATTTTATCTTGTTATCTTATTTTTGTTTTGTTCTTTTGTGATCTAACATGTCAGTTGCAGTTGTTAGCTCTCTTATCGTTATGATTTATTTTACTGTCCTAGTGTATCACAAGCAACGTGGTTAATGTATCTTCCTTCTTTTTTTAAAAAAAATATACAGATAAAACAATTTTAATTTAGAAAATTGTCTTCTTCCTTGATTGATGTTTTATTTTAAAAACCATGAGAGATCTTAATCACTTTAAGCTTTGAAAACTAATATATGACTCCTTGTAATGCTAGAATAAAATAATCACTACATGATTTGTCATTGAGTCACTTATTTAAAAGTCATCGTGGGAGATCATCGGTCTTCCCAGGCTTTTGTCAGTTAATTAGTAGAAGTTGAGGGGGATCGTTAATCTCCTCAGGTATTGAAGAATAAACTAACAATGGCCGCGTGAGACTTGTACTCTTTTAAGGTCTTGAAGGTTAATATTTGTTTTCAAAAATACAAAAAATAAAATAAGTTCCAAAAATAAAAAGGATTTTATTTTACTTGTTATTCATAATTAAAGAATCCTAAAAACTGCTTTCTTCATTATAATCTCTTTTTCAAAGTGTAAACAAAACTCTAAAAAACATGAATTCACAAATCCCAAAAAATAGTTCTCCATTAAGATTCATTTCAATTTCAACAAAAAATTCTAATTTCAAGAAATAAAAAATAAATTCAAAAGATATTTTTTGTTACAATTTCATTTCAATTTAAAAATAAAATTCTAATCCTAAAAATCCAAGAAAACATAAATTCAAAAATCCTAAAAATATTTCACCTCTATAATTTCACTTCAATTTTGAAATAAAATTCTAATCCCAAAAATAAAACAAAAACAAATAATTTCATCCGCATTTCAGATTGCCGTGTGAGATCGTTAATCTTCTCAAGCACTCAAGAATTAAGTAGTAGATGCTATGTGAGATCTTTAGTCTTCTCAGGCCTTGAAACCTAATATTTGCATGTAAAAATACAAAAATGAAATAGTCCAAAAAATATTTTGTCTTTCATTATAACTTCGCTTCAACTTTGAAATAAATTCTAATTTCATAAGAAGTCTAAAAATATTAATTCAAAAATTCTAAAAAAATCCTTTTAATTATAATCATACTTTTAAAATTATAACAAAATAAAAAATTCAAAAAATATAAACTCCCATAAATCCCAAAAATCTTTTCCCATTATCATTTCATTTAAATTCCAAAATAAATGTCAAAATTCCAAAAATAAACAAAAAATTAAAAAGAAGAAAATTGAAAAGAGCAAAAAAGCTAGATCAATCAGGTTTTTATCAATTAAAACACACAAAATCAAATTCCAATCCCATTTTCTTTATGAAAATTTGTTTGAACTCTCCTATTCTCATTGCAAAAATTAAAAATCATGAACCAATAGACACGCCTTTCTAGACAAACTATGTGGACTTTGATCCTTATTACAAGGTACGTAGGCCTTAAGCTTTCATCCTGGGTCAGGTCTACCTTTTGTAAATATCTATTTGTTTGCTTTCATTATTGTTGTTTTTGTCTTCTCTGTTTAACGAGCATGCATGTCAATAAAATGGTAATTAAAATAAATTTAAGGTCATATTATATCTCATTTGACTAGTTTAAGGTAACCGTCCTTATGGATGGGTGTTGTGAGGTGCCTAACCCCTTTCCCACGCTCAAATAGACTCCCGAACTCATCTCTGTTTTCGTAGACCACTTTGCCTTTTCTTTTTGTTTTAAATTGGTTTTCCATTAAAAATTTTTTAAGCAACTTCAGTAAATTGATTTTCAAATTCATTTTGGGAATCAATTCTCCACTCCTTTTTTAGTCTTTCTGTTGAAAGGTCAGTTATGACAATTAATTTAAAAGTATTACGTCAAGTTTTAGTTGTTTATTTGTCATATATTAAACTTGTTTTAATTCGTTTAAACTTGTTTTTTATCTAGAAATTTTATTTATTTATTTATTTATATTGATATATAAATTGATTAATTAAACAAAACATATGCTTAAAAAAAGTCACATTTGAATTTTTATAATTTTTTATTTTATTTTTATTTTTTCTTAATTTTTTGGTGGGTTAAACAGGTCATCTCACTTAACCTATCAGGTGGGGTGGGTTAAGATTTTCAACCCACCACCTTATGGTAGATTAAACAGGCTGACTCGTTTAACCCACCAACTCAAGTGGGTCAGTTCAAGTGGGCTGAGTTGGCCTACTTTGACAGTTATAATCCAAAGTACTACTCTTTAGTAATTTCATTTCTTTTGGAAATTAAAAATAAAAATTTTCATCTCATCAACCTAAAAAACATAAATCACAAAAATCCTAAAAACCTTTCACTTCTACAATTACATTCCTCTTTCTTAACTTCAAAAATTCCAAAAAGACAAATTCGTTTCGTCCTAAAAAACTCATTTACCTCAATAATTTTGATCTTTTTGAATTTAAAATATAGTTCCAATTTCAAAAAAAAAAACATAAAATTAAAAAATCCAAAAAATTCTTTTCCATTATAATTTCATTTCACTTTCAAAATTAAAATAAAAACTGAAATTCTAAAAATCCAAATATTAAAAAAGAGAATATAAAAGGAGCAAGAAAGTAAGAATATATTGATTTCGTAAATTAAAACACACTAACCAAATTTAAGCTCATTTTGGTTACAAAAATCTGTTTGATTTAAACTATCTAGTTCTTTCCACAATATTAAAAAGTACCAACCAAATGACATGCCTTTCTAGTTAAACTACGTGGACTTTGATCCCTATCACAGGGTACATAGGCTCTAGGCTTTCATCCTAGGTCAAGTCTGTCCTTTGCAAATATCTATTTGTTTGCTTTCATTATTGTTGTCTTCTCTGTTTAATAATCATGCATGTCAACAAAAGGGTAATTAAGATAAAGCCGTATTCTATTTCATTTGACTAGTTTAAGGTAACTGTCCTCATGGACAGGTGTTTTAGGGTACCTAACACCTTCCCTACACTCAAATAGACACTTTAACTCATCTCTGCTTTTGCAGACCACTTTGCCTTTTCTTTTTGTTAAATTGGTTTTCCATTAAAAATTTTGGTGGCGACTCTAGTAAATTAATTTTTAAGATTCATTTTGGGAATGAATTCTCCTTTCTTTTTTTCAAATTTCCCTTGAAAGGTCAATTATGACAATAACACTTTAATTACCTGAATCTTTGGAGACATCTGTGAATATCTGTCAAAATATGAAACAATATAGTAAAAGATTACCTTATGTAAATTGACAAGTGAAAATAGAGTGAAATCTTACCTAATACAATGCTTTCAAACCCCTCAAAGTGATTAAAGTCATGCTTATCAAAGCTAAACACGTGGTGGGGAAAGCCAATTTTGTACACAAATGATAGCTTAAGCCATTTTTGGGGATAAGGAACTCTTAAACTCATCAAGTACATGCCCACCAATACTGAAAGTAGACTCTGAAGCCACAGTTGACATAAGAATAGCTAACACCTTATACTTTGTAGCATTGTCTTTCCACCATGCAAAGATATTAAAAGAGGCACCATCACCAACTAATTCTTGTTCCAAATACCTCTTTGACTTAGATTTTTGCTTCTAAGGAAACTTTTCTTTGCTTACCTCCCACTTCTGCTTACAATTTGATAAGCAACACGTAGTTGTATTATCAAACGTTCTACTCTCTGAAGTGGTTTCAATTGTTTCCAGAACAAATCTTTCAAAGTAGTGTTCATATAAACAATTTAACACATTTCTAATCCTACTCCTTATAGCTTCACACACATCAAGATCAGTTTATAGATCATTAAAAGTGGAATATACATTGTTAATGTTATCTCATGGATAAAAAACTAACCCTATTACCAACAAAGGGTTCATAATTTCTGATAGCCCATAGTACTTATCATACATAACTTACATATTCTTTACCACCTCCATTATAACAAGATCATCATGGGTAGTGTTTGATAATGCATATCTTGAACATCTATGATGTCATCGAAGCAAGTATTTGATAATCTCAAAGTTGTATCATAAAACATCTTTAAAAACATTGCAAAAGCATATGTTTTGCTCCAATCTGTGGTGTTTGTTGGCCTAGCCTGATAAGTATCATCAATAAAATATACAATATACCCATCATCCTTATCTTCCATCCTCTCAAACACCTTCTAAAACTTAATGACAATATCAATATGAGGAAGGTGGAATTCCACCTAGTTGCGACATCCAAGCACAAAAGATATTTGACTTTATTTTTTTTCCTATAAAATTTTTGAATCATTGCAACTGTGCAGGACAAGATAAGACATAATTCATTGCATTTCAAATAATGGAGATAGAACTATTCATCTCTTTCAAACCATCATTTACTACTAAGTTCTGACTATGTACACAACAAAACATGTGTAAGAAATCACAGTCACAAACTAACTCACCCTAATTTCTAATTTGTTTCTTCAGATAAGCCAAAGTTGTGTCATTTGAGTTTGCATTATCTACCATCAAAGTGAATACCTTATCAATCTACTACTTTAACAAACACCTCTTAATTGTCTTTCCTATCATGTCACCCCTATAATTTTTTTGATAAGACAGAAGTTTAGGATTCATTTTTGCAACCTCCAATTCTTATCAATAATATGAGTTGTGAGATATATGTAATTGAGATTTTACACTGATGCTCGAGTATCTGTGGTCAAAATTTTTTGAAAACCTCAATGCTTGAAATAATCTTTAAGTTTCTTTGCCTTTTCAAGATACAACTTGTAACAATCCCTAGCAACCATTATTCTAAATAGAACTATAAATCATGGTTCCAATTGATTGCAAAATTCTTGAAATCCCTTATTTTTGATAGATTAGAATAGGACCTTGTCTTTAATAACATACTTTCCTAAGGCTTTGTGACAAACATCTAAATTGTAACTATGGGGGACCAAGGTTTTGGGTTGCCTTCTCTACTTAGTTCAATAAATGTTAACATAGATTGTTTGCTCTGTTTAGCCTGATTTGGATGTTTCTTTCATCTCACTAAATGTATTTTTAGTGAATTAGCACCATGTTTGTTTGTATTATAAGCATAAAAAGCACCACATTAATTACATGTAGCTCATATATCCCTCCAGTTGCTACCTTAAGATGCACCATGATCTTACTGACTAATTGGGTTTGGGATTCCATCTATTAATAACTAAGACTAGTTAACATCTACACTATCTAGTATCTTAAACAAGTTTAAGAATTTCATTACCATATCCATGTTACTCACTCATACAATCTTTATAGCTAATACAAACAGATAAGATAATAAAATATATAAATAAAAAAAATGAATAAACAACATAAAATGAAAATAAATTGCAATAATACAATAAGAATTTTTGGAAAGAGTTTATTAGTTAACTACATTTTAATTCTTATGAACAGATGAAGAAAGAGGAGACCCTTGTCTTTCTCGTGCCACTTGCAAGAGCCATCTATATTTTAATTATGATCTTTATTTGTCCTATTTGATTTTCTAATAAAAACTTCAAATAAAGTTTTCTTTACTTAAATTCAAAAAAAGTTTCCTTCCATTAATCAATCACACAGTGCTATAAACCAATTTCACATAGTCATAAATATTGATAAAATTCATTTTAATGGCTTAAAACTCTTGGCTAGATTAATTGATTTTATGCAGACAAAGGAATCAAATAACCTTAACTCTTACAATTAATATATCGTTATATGGAACCAAATCTCAAACAATTAGACTAAAACAAATAGATATTAAAAATGGGTCCAATCATTCAACTATTGAGATATCAATCAGAATTAGTATAACCATATATATATATATATATATAACAAAAGTAACATAAAATCAAGGAAAGAGAAGAAGAAAACTTGTACATGCCAGAGCAAATAAGAAATATAGATTGAATTATGGATTAGAAAATTATAGTGCTTAAAATTAACTCACAAATCAAAGGGAAGGGAAGGTTTTGCTTATTAGGATGTAGTACATATAAAATGGTAATATGTCATTACAGAGTCAATATGCATTAGACTTTATGAAAGACATTATTTTTTTGCAAACTTTCTGCTTTCCTGTAAATTAAGTTATCATCATTGATGATGCGATACTTGTATTTATCTATCGAGATGCTAATGATTTTTGTAAAGTAAGTTAGTGTCTATACTATGGTCTAATTAGTTGAATTTCCTACTTATAGGTTAAGTGTCACACAGATTTAGAAACTTTCAATCAATTAATGGGTAAGGTAGCAAACACTTCATGGTTATAAAATTGCATAAATTATGGGGCATTAAACAAAAACATAACTCATCCCATAAATTTGACAATCTTATCTATGAAAATTTTAGGTCAAAAGAATGCTTTTGTTATCAGCAACCACAAAAGTGACATTGATTAGCTTTTTGGATAGGTCTTGGCACAGGTGCATATAAATATCTCTAAATTTATTCAAATGCAAAGTCTTTGTTCAATTTCAATTTATGATTGCATCTCTTTCATATTGAATTCTCTTACTTGTGGCAACGGTTGGGTTGTCTTGGTAGCACTGTTGCTATGATGAAGAAAGAATTAAAATACCTTCAAGTAAGTTATCTATCAAAATTATAATAATCATTAAACCAATTCTCACTTAGTAATAATAATAGTAGTCACATAAAAGGTTTAATCTCTATTTATAAGCTTTAAATGAAAAAGTTAAGAATTATAAACCTAACCCATCAATTGTAAGTATATCATATCATAATTCAGAACCAAGGTAATGAGCACCTTCAGAATAGACAAAAAAAAAAGTGTTGATATATTTACTTATACTTATTATTCTATTATTTAACAATTATGTTAAACATTATTAAAAAATCCAAACAGACCATTGTGTGTGTTTATATTCAACTAAATTGCCTAACCCAATCAAAAATACTCAAAAAGGCCTAAGAGTTATAAAAAGTTTAAAGATCAACGAATATACTCACTTTCCATATTGTTACCCGATACGACGTATCTTTGCATTAACACCATGATCGTTGCTACAAGTGATTGCACCATTACCAGAGTTTCCATAACTTGCAAACAAATTGGAAAACTTGCTAAAATGAAGAACTAGCCGTTGGATTCCTTCAATATAAATATACAGCATTTCAGGGAAGAAGATGCACATAACAAGATTGATCATTTTGTTCATAAAATCAAGTTGTGTGCTTCTTAGTTTATGTAACTGTATTTAAGTAATTCACATACTTTTATGTGTGAAAGAGTGTGTGTTCTGTGTGAGGAAGAGAGCTCTCTTCATCTTATCTTATTAACTATAGTCTTCTAAAATTTGGGATAATTCTAGTGTTTTGTATTGAGTTGTAGAAATTTGTAGGATTGAGTCTCGTTCTAGGTTACCGAGGTGTTGGTGTAAAAGCCTTGTGACTGTGTCCAATGTTATGGGTTGCCGAGTAGTGGTGTAAAAGTTGTGAGACTATGCCCAATGTTGTGAGGTTGACCATTGTAATTGATATTCGTTTAAGTTATTGAAATTCCTAGCTATGTAAGTTAGGGAGAGGACGTAGGATCAACGGGAACCTAAACCATTATAAATTCATACGTGTTGAATTCTCTCTCTCCTTTGTCTTTTATATTCACATACTAATGCTTCTTCAAGAACACCGTGGCACTCTGCCTCTTCAGGAGTCAAATACTACAAAATATATAGCATTGTATTTTATTATATTATTTTTATATCTGTGCTAACACAAGGAACAAAACAGAACAGATCAACAAAACAAATGTGAGGTAGATTTAAGAACAAGCTTGAGGGAATAAAGAAAAGTCTAAACCTGGAAATTTTCGTCGAAATTACCCCTTAAATCTAACAACTACTCAATGTTTGGATCCTAAAAGAAGATGCCAAGAAGAGACCAAAATTGCTATAGGAGGTAAACAACGGCGATGACAGACTTCTCCCGTGATGACAAACACACAGGTACTTAGACAATCCCCTTCAACCTTGACGTTGAACGCTTGACAAGATGAAGATTGAAGACAAAGCTACCAGAGAGAAGAGAGGGATTTAGGGCTCTACTCATGGACTAGTCGTGGAGGTTTACAAGATGAGAGAGTAAAGGCTGATTGAGAAGAAAAAGGTTAGGGTTTTAGTATATTTCTCCATCCTTTTATAGTTCAAAGATTTCAAAATAAAAATAATATTTTAATAAATTAATTAATTTATTTTATATATATATATATATATATATATATGTGTGTGTGTGTGTGTGTGTGTGTGTGTGTGTGTGTATAGCTTAGGGTATATTACCCTATCTCTTCTCTCAAATAGTAGCCCATCCTTTGTTTCAACCCAACCCAAAATGATTGGGCTAAGCCAGGTTCCTGCCCACTCCTAATAGTTCATATTATTACTTTTATATTATTATTTCCTATGAATTTTTGTCCAATTATTTAGAAATTGTATTTACAATTATATGTGAATATATTTATTAAAAAAATTAGCGTGATTCATTTCAACTTCTATTTATCCGATCAAACTAATTGAATCGACATTATTGGGCCCAAATTTTAAAACACTACTTGATCACGATCAATGCTTTGTGTGTCCTATTTTCAAAATTAAAAAAGAAATTGAGAATAAACTGAGCTACAAGCACAAAACAGGCTAAAGACATTGTCTTAAACTAATGACTAACGTTAACGACCCAAGAAAAAATAAAACTAGTAGAACTAGCCTTCATTCTAAATATATACAAGGAGGAATAAAACTTTGATTTTAATTTTTTTAATAGAAAAAAGTATAAAATTGGTCCTCCACTTTTGCACTTTCCGATAATTTGGTCTCTCACAAATTTAAATTTGCCCAAAACCAATCTCTCACAAATTCAAATTTGTACAAAATTAATCCTTCTGTTTAGATTAATAAGGGACAAATTTTGCATTAAATAAGATTTATGAGAGACTAATTTTTCATGTTAATTTGTGAGGGACTAAGTTGTCATAAAGTGTAAAATTAGGAGATCAATTTGGTACTTTTCTCTTTTTTTATAAATAGGATATTTTTAATTTACATATTATAAAAAAATTTTAATTTAATTTCTCATATATAAAATATTTTTCAATTTATTATTTTATAAAATTTAATTCTCAAGTCCCTCATATATAAATATTTCTTATTTCAATCTATCACAAATAAAATTGTTAGTAATAATATTTTTCATATTTTAAAATTATCATTTTTTCAAAGATACAATTGATAACAGTTTTATTTATAACAAATTAAATTGATGATTTTTTATATATAGAAGCCAAATTGGAAAATACCTTATTGGTGCAGGACCCAATTTAAAAGTTAATTTTATATAAAAATATTAAATTGTGAAACACACACCCCATACGTGACTGATGAAAATAAAATTTTAGTCTATATATACAAGTCAAGCAAAGTGTTGTATGTACATTTGCCGCAAAACCACAATTTAGTGATTTGCAGACATGGCAAGAAGCTCGAATAATGTTAACATGTTAGAAAGAGTTTCTGAAGAGTATCATAAGGATGAAGACTTAGGAATTGGTTTGGACCTCTGGCTGGAGAAGCGGATTCTCGTACCTCGAAAGAAGTTGCTTGTTCTGAGCCTCAATGGCTTACTCATAGACAGGGTTTACTGTGGCAACTTTAAAGAAACTCCCAAGAATCGTTGTCCTAATGGTAGATATGAAAATTTTCTATGTACTATATAAAAACAATGATTAATTTTTAGTTAATGATTACCATTGAGGTTAATTGCTACTATGTTTCGTAGTTGTATATGTATGAAATCTATGTGTATAACACTGTAGTGTTTTAGAGGCTCCACGTCTAAGATTTCACCAAGTTCTGTCTTGAAAGATTTGAAGTGGGGATCTGGTCTTCTGCAATGAGGTTAGTGATTAATGTATAATCTTGAATACCTTCTTTTTCATCTTAATCATTTGAATCATTTCCAAATTTATTGGATACATTATTGATCATATTGTTGGCCCAAAATATAAAATGACCCAAAACCCATATTTGATGGATGAAAAATCAAATGAAAAAGGAAGGGTCAACCCACATCAGAAAAGCAAGTCTAGAGCTTTTAAAACTCAGCTTATCTCAGCCCACAAGTGGAAGACAGCTTATCTAAGTACAAAAGCTACTAGGCAGTGAAAATCATCAGAATTTTCTTTAAACTTCCTCTGCCACACTCTTCCTGCACCTCCTTCTTGTCTCCTGGAAGTGCTGTCAGCAGCAACCATTAATGGCGTCTTAGCAAACTCGGATTCACCGTGCCATTGGAGCCAAAAATTGTACATCATGGCAGTCAAAAAAGAAAAAACAAAATCTCTCTATTTTCATTTAGATATGCTGCAATAAATGATCTCCAACGTCTCTTCTTAAAAAAGCTATAAATATGTTGAAGCCACTGCCTTTGAAGAACAAGAATAAAGAAACAGAAATGAGAAAGAGCTAAAAGAAAGAAGCATTCTGTAACATCCTTTTTTCTTTGCTTTCTTATAGCTTAGTCTCTAGTTTATCAGCTTTTTAGAACCATATTTAAGTTGTTAAAGAAAACCCAGTTGTGTAAGGTTTATAAAAACTTTTTCTTATTGTTGGTATACCTCTGTCTCAAGTAGAGAATAGGGTTGTTGTGGTTGTAAAGTTTGAGGTTGAACTAGAAAGCCTTATGTTTGGAGTTAACACGTGAAAACTCCTTGTGAAAGTATAAGAAAACTTTTCTTAGTGAAAAATCCCTTAGAGAAGACAAGAGGACTGGAAGTAAACACTGTGGTTGGCCAAACCAGGATAAATTTGAGTGTTTGATTTTCTTTCTCTAATCTTTATCTTTCTGTATACTTTTCAGTCAACTTAAAATTTTATAGTTAACTAATGCCTTCTTTCATCTGTTCTTTTCAAGAAATTTAGTTCACTGAAATATTTATAATTAACTGTCTTTTGTCACAACGAACTCACTAACTGTAGGAATCAGTCAACTTTAATTATTACAGTTAACTGTTTATTGCAATTTATAACTGTTTAAAGATATTTACAGTTAACTCTTTTCTCCTTTCTTCTCTTATGGTAAAGTGAACGTCTTACTAAAAAATTTAGTCAATTGTATTTTATTTCAATCAACTATTTATTGTGAATTACAATTAACTGTAAATTTTTCAGTTAACTAAAATTTTAAAAACAGAATTTTAATTTTAAATTTTAAGTGCAACTATTCACTCCTTCCCTCTGAGTGCACTATCACATATAAACAGTCATAACGTTAATGATGCTGTAGATTTTGTGCTGGAAGATCCAAGAACCAAGCTTTTACTTGTTTGGGTATGTCGTACCCTTTCTTTAGATTAATAAATTTCTTGTGTCATTCAAGTTCTGATGAGTGGTTTTCAATCTTACACAGGACCAAGATGAGTGCACAGATTCTGGGTTCAAATCCCTGGAGCATAATAATAAGCGTCTTTTATTCAAAGAACTGAAAATAATATGGAAGGAAATCAAAACAGGAGGCCGATATTCCAAAGAAAACACTCTGCTTATTGACGACAAACCTTACAAAGCCCTCCTCAATCCAGTAATTTGAAATACATTGTTTTTTTGTGCAACCCTTCAATTTTCTTGTACGAAAATTCCCATCTAACGCATTATGTAGCCAAACACAACAATTTTTCCTATGTCATATAATGCAGAGGATGAAGACGACGAGGTACTGGGTGAGATTTAACCAATATTACATATTACTATTTCATTGTTGAACTTGTATAAGTCTATGAATGAGAAGGTTCTAAGAAATTGAAGTTTTATGGTTGAATATATCCTAGAGGAGATCTAGGGTTGTACCTTAAAGGCCTTGCTAAAGCGAGGGACGTTCAGTCTTACATGAAGGAGCATAGTTTTGGACAACCTGCGATAACATCCTTCCATCCTGATTGGACGTACTACTCCGAGATGCTACGACTTACAAGTCTTCGTAAAAATTGATGTTCATGTAATCAAAATTGTTCGACCAATGCGCTTCTTTTAATGAGAAGTTTGCTCCATTGTGTAAAGATTAAACCAGCGCTTTAAGCAATTTTGATCTTATAATTTCAAGTATATGTCAATTATTGACCTGTATTTTGTTGTTGTGCACCTGGACAGTTTTGCAAATACAAATAATGCATATTCCTTTGTTAGATCGATAAGATCCTTAAGAGAAGCCTGCGATTATACGTTGCAGTCTGATAGATCAATTCGTAGCTGTAATTCATATAGCTCGAATTCAATCGTTATTAACTTGAACCGTCCTTTCCTGATTCATATATTCAAACACCTAAAGATGAAAATTGAAGTTGTGGGCCTCAATCATCAGGTACATTTGTGAATATGGGTTTCCTTTCTTTTCCCAACATTTCTCTTTTCTTTTGATTTACCAAGCACGCGTGTGGAAAATCATGTTCTTTTAACCATAAATTTATTATTTGTCTTTAAAAAAAAAAAAAAAAAGAGTAAAAAGCATGCTATGAAAGGGAGATTCGCAAGTTATGATCATGTGGGACTATGAATTTAATTTTCTATTTTATGTATAAGGTGGGACCTCAAGTTTCAAACTTCGAAGGTTAGCTTTCATATATTTTAATATCAACTTGTATTATGTTCACTTTTCATAACATTTCAAATTGGGCTACTATTTTTTTTTTTTTTCTCAGAGTATTAACTATCTTATTAGTAATGATTAATCCTTCAATTTACGGTCCGGTCTAAATTGAGGGAAGTTTTTCAAAAATATATTTTTTATTCTTATCCCATCATTGGCCTACCATTATTCTTTCTTGGTCAATATTTAATTAAACAAGGGTTCATTCAAATGCAATTTTTTTTTTGTTGAAGTTTCAATTGAAAGGGGAGAAAAGGAAGAAGAAAAAAAAAATCCAACCTTGCCGTGAACTAATATGGAGATGTGTGTGAAATATATATGGGACCTCAAGTCTGATTTTTTAGAAGTTAGAGAAAACTCTAGCTTGGCTTCTAATGAAGAGCAAAAATGTTGCTGAGAAGTTATAACTTCATCTAGGTTTGTTCTGCTAAATCTTTGAAAGTCAACCAAACACATCGACAAATACATGTCGAATTATTCAAATCTCTTGATTCAACAATCTGCCTCAACAAATCCTACTAAATAAAATTTATGAACCATTTTTTTTTTTATTTAACACTCTCCGCACTCATACAATTTTTTATGTATTTTTTGAAAACATGTTTCAAACATTTATGGAGCGCAATAGAAATATTTATGGGTCGGGTCGGACATCAATGAGACTTGATACCTAGTCAACTTTGTCCCAATTAGTGATTCGGTTTAATTGGGTAAGGTCAACCCTAGATTACATCAAAGTAAATGTCTATGGTTGCACATCTTGGCCACTTTGAGGCCTCAATAGCGAAGCCCAAGTTGCTTCATTATCATTACATAATATGGGCTGGCCCATTAGTAAGCTAGTTTTACTTTCCGAACTTGTAAATATCCAAAGTTCAAGAGTTAAATAATTTTGTCCAATTATATTCTTTAATTAAAAAAATTGAGTTTTTTTTTAATAAAAAAACTCAAGAATACTTGTTAACTATGCACAACGTAAAAATTAAAAAGACAACCATGTTTTTGTGTTTATTATTCAATTTTTCTTGATAAAAGTATAATATGTAAATAACTTTTAAAAAATATCTAATCATTTAATATTGAAATAAACAAACCTTTTGTTTTCATTTGTTATTAAAAATTTTAACCGTAGATACATTTGGAAAAAAAAAAAAAAACAACAACAACACACATCTTTTCCCTGAATTAGATTAGATTACATACCGTTTGAAGTGAATATAGCAAAGTCATTGTGTGTAGCTTGATGGCAAGGCTAACTAGCAAGAGGTAATAAATTCAAACTTTATGAGATTAATTCCCTCTCTATCCAATTAAAACTTTTCTATATTTTTTTGGACGCTATTCCCCTGTAAAGTTTTAAATTTTGAATAGGCTATGAGCAGTTACGTTATAAGACTTGCAAGTTGCAAAAATTGAATTCAAGTCTATCAAAAAACCAATGGCATAGACGGAAGATTTTGGTTGCAATGGATCCCTCAGTAATAATTGTACATGAAACGCATATACTCCTCAAAATTCCCCGCCTGTCCCAAAGTAACGATAAAACGACGTAAAAGCTAACAAAGCGCACTCAAATCAACTCGCAATTAACAGCCATCAAGGCTCAATTCAAAGCCAAAATTCACTGAAGTGAAGGGCCACACCACTGCGGCATCTTCCCTTCGAACTTGCAATTATTATATCCTTAATCCCTGAACTATCCCCGTGATATCCACATTCCCATAAAGCGCAAACCCATTATAAACTTTGATATTCTTACCTCGGTTTGTTTGACCCATTATTTTACTCTCTCTTTTGTTGCTCCCTCTCTGACAGTTTCGACACTTTCCTTATCCTCCTTCCGTTTTACTGATCCGTCCGTTTTGGTCGCCATCCTCGTGTTCCGCTGGAGATGGTGTACTCCTCTTTTGACTACCGCTTTCAATTTCTTCTTCTTCAGCTCAATGTCGCTTCGGATAGTGAGGCCCATCGATTTTCTCCATGTGAAAGGTAGCTTTATGCCCTCCCCTCTCCGTTTTATGATGTTTTGAATTTAGAGGGTTTTCGTTAAATTTTGGGGGCTGCTCTGTTTTATTGGTCTCAGTGACTCCGAAAGGAGAAAAATTTTAGAATTTCGAAAATGGGTTTTGGACCCGTGAAGGATCTTCACGTGACTGAGTTTAGATCAATGATTTGTGGACCTAGTCTTCTGTTTACTGTGTTCCTTCACAAGCAAAACAGCATTTTGCGTTAGGACTATAATTTTCCCTTCGAAATTGCTATCATCGTCCACTATACCTATGTTGTGATTTTTCATGTTGTCCTTTGTATTTCACAATCATAGTCCATACCTACCGAATACTAGTGATGTGTTTACCTTTTTGTTGATACCGTGTAGAATTGCGTGATTGATGTGTTTTGACTTTCTATTTTGTATCTGCTTATTCCATTACATTCAGGATACTAGGTGTCTGCTATTAGTCGCATTGGGTTGGGCATTTCGATGGGGGGTGAAACGGCGAATGGGTCATGGTTCAGTGCTTTATGGCCTGTCTCTCGCAAGACTGCACCTGACAACAAGGTATCAGTAGGAATTTTGGCATCAGAAGTTGCCAGCTTGATGTTAAAAGTGGTCAATTTATGGCGTTCTTTGAGCGACGTGGAGGTAATGAGTCTGAAAGAAGAGATTATAAACTCAGTTGGGATTAAGATTCTGGTGTCTGATAATGATGATTTTTTAATGGAACTTGCATTGAATGAGATACTTGATAACTTTGAATATCTTGCAAGGTCTGTGGCCAGGTTGGGTAAGAGGTGCACTGATCCAGTGTATCATCGTTTTGAACAATTTGTTGATAACCCATCTCAGAATTGTTTTCAATGGTCTGGATGGGAATATAAATCTAGAAAGATGGAAAAGAAGGTGAAGAAAATGGAAAGATTTGCTGCTGCTATGACACAATTGTCCCAAGAGCTTGAGGTACTGGCTGAGCTTGAACAAACATTCAGAAGAATGCAGGCAAATCCTGAGCTGAACCGAATAAAGTTGCTCGAGTTTCAAAAGAAAGTCACTTGGCAGCGCCAGGAAGTGAAAACTCTCAGAGATATGTCTCCGTGGAATAGAAGTTATGATTATATTGTCCGGTTGCTGGCAAAATCACTATTCACAATACTTGAGCGGATCATACATGTCTATGGAAATACTCATCTGTCAACTGAACAGCAACAAAATGATTGTCAGGATATAGATACTAATCATCTTCCACGCAGCCATTCCTTTTCTGTTCCAATGCATTCTTCTTTTCACCCCTCATATAATCAGTTTTATGGATTTCATTCAGAACCACTTGGGGGGAGGCCGGTGTCAAACCCAGACTTCGTAGCTGACAAGAGCAAAAAGAAAAACACACTACAGCAAGTTCTTCAGTCGCCTGCATTACGTGGAAAGCATCTTCGTTCAGGAAGCAAGCAATTAGCACATATTGGTCCCTTCAAAGGGTGCATGTCGCTTGGAAATGATTCTCCTGTTGTGCAAAGCTGCATGCCAACTACCGGTGGTTCTATGAGGTTGAATAACTGTCATATGAAAAGTATTGATAAAATGAACGCTGCAGATAAAATTTTTCTTTCTCGCTGGAGTAGAATATATTCTAAATTATCCATCAAAGGTCGATTGAAGCCAGCTCCAATTACCCTTGGTGATTCTGCTTTAGCTCTTCATTATGCAAATGTGATCATATTAATAGAGAGAATGGTATCATCACCTCACTTGGTTGACCTTGAAACTAGAGATGATCTGTACAATATGTTACCAGCAGCCATGAAAACTGCTCTGAGAGCTAAGCTTAAGTGGTACACCAAAAGTAAGGATACCTCTGTCTATGATGCTAATCTTGCAGCAAATTGGATTCAGGCTCTCACACAGATACTAGAATGGTTAGCTCCACTCGCTCATAACATGATAACATGGCATTCTGAGAGGAATTTTGAGAAGGAGCACACAGCTTCAAAACCAAATGTTTTACTCGTCCAGACTCTTTACTTTGCTAACCAACCAAAAACTGAAGCTGCTATGTTAGAGCTTCTTGTTGGTCTGAACTATGTATGCAGGATTGACAGAGAAATTGGCGGAAGAGATATAACGGAGTTTGCTGGTGCTGGATCTTGTAATGGTGTTCGTTTAGGAAATAATGATGTGTGCAATGAATATATTTAGACATTGCAGCTCTCATGTCTGACAGGATAACGTGTTCAGCATTGTATAGTTCTCATTTGCAAATGGGAAGGTTTACCTTACAGCACTTTCAAGATTTCTACATGTTGAAGCTTAGGTTACGTTGGTTGAATCAGTTAACACAGGGTATACAATCGTACTTGATTCCAAACGAAAGAAAGCTTCTTTAATATCCTTAAGCATTTGATCAACTTCTCTGTTGTTTAGTTCTGCCAATTGTAAAGCACACCATTAGATACAAGCTTCTATATTCTCTTCCACTGCCTGTGTCTTTCCCTTTTTTTTTATTTTGGGGGCGGGGGGAGTGTCTATTTCCTCGTTATTTGTCTGTCATGATTGATGCTTATAAAATAATATAAAACATTTTAAGTAAGAATATATATTAAAATATATTATATCATGTTATAATTTAGGGTGGAAAGAGCATTATTCTTTATGAAATTTGTTACAATGATTGCATGCTGTAACTCTATACCATAGCTGATTGAAATTCCAAGCAAATCGACAAATTCTGGGCAGAGTCTATATGCAGTTTGGAAATTAGAACATTAGACTTCACAGCTGAGACGCAACAAAGGATTTATACGATTTGTAGAACTTGAAGCGAACACCAGGGGCAACTCAGAACACGAGCAGCCCATCAATCTTTTACAACCTTGAGTCCATTGTAAGGCACTGGTATGACTTTAAGAGGAAGAGCTTTCCTTAGCGTGATTCCCATCTTCTCAGTCATGTCCATACCCTGAGGCTTAAGCCCATCCGCCAGAACCCAATCAAAAGCATGCAGGAGTGAGCCCAGAGCCAGGGGAAGCACCCGAGACGCAAGTGGCACTGCAGGGCACATTCTCCGTCCCGATCCAAACGGTATGAACTCGAATTGGTGCCCCTTGTAATCCATCTTGTTTCCCCCCAAGAACCTCTCTGGCTTGAACGTTAACGGGTCGTCCCATGATTTCGGGTCCCGCCCGATTGCCCAAACGTTAACCAGAACTTGTGTCTCTTTTGGGATGTGATAGCCCAGCATCTTGCAAGAGTCCATGGCCATGTGAGGTACCATGAAAGGAAGAGGTGGATGAAGTCTCAGTGTCTCCTTGATCACTGCCTTTAGATAGGGAAGGTTCTCTATGTCCTTTTCTTCTACCTTCTTGTTTGGCTCTATTTTGCTCCTCAGCTCGGCCTGCACTTTCTGTAGCGTTTTTGGATTGTGTAATAGTTCTGCCATCGCCCACTCTAGTGTACTTGTCGTGGTGTCCGTCCCCGCAGTAAACATTTCCTATAGATACCCAAGTCTTGTTATATAATACTTTCATTATGTACTGGTTAACTTAGAAATAAGGAGAAGAATAGCGAAAGCCTTACAAATACAATGACATTAATAGTTCTTGGAGAAAAAGTGTAAGTGCCATTGACACCATGTTCGCGAAACTCCAGCAGCACTTGTAAGAAGTCTTTTCTGTCGTCATGATCTGCGCAACGGCATTTATCACCTCTACGAGTTGCCATCCTTTCTTGAATGAAGCATCCTGCAATCTCAAAGGCTCGCTTTATGTGCGACTGGGACTTCCTCCTTATTCCCTGAGGATCAAGCCACCTCAAAAATGGCAAGAAATCCGCAGCATTTGGCTTCCCAGCCAATTCCATCACCTTCCCCGCGTGGTAAAAGAACTTTTGGCCTCTCTCCGATTCTGGGTCCAGCAAGTCCTTCGAGAATATAAGGTTCCCAATGAGATTAAAGGCCATTAAGAAAAAAAACCTCCCGATATCAACGGAGTTAGCAGCAGAAGCCCCACCACCACCACTACCACCAGCAGCTTCTTGAATGAAGTGAACCATGCGGTCTATGCACTTGCTACGAACCCCTTGCATGGCGTCTAGGCGGCTGGTGACGAAGAACTCGGTGGTGCTCAAGCGCCTCAACATCCGCCAGTGTGGGCCATACTGAGACGTAATGAGGGACCCCTCGTGGCCGTAATCGTCTTTCATAGCCTCGTATATCTTCCTCCCAGCCAGAACGACGTCGTGGTTCTTGAACATGTCCCGAGCCACCTCGCTGGAGGATATGACCACGGTGCACATGGACCCTAGCCAAAGGGTCATGATTGGACCATGCTTACGGGCCAGTTCGGCGAAGGACTCGTGGGGTGACCAACCCAGTAGAAAAATGTTGCCAACCACAGGCCAACATCTTGGTCCAGGTGGAAGTTGTAGCTGCCCTGCACCTTCCTTCACCTTACGCTGCCTTCGTTCCAAAACTATTGTCCAACCCACCCAAAGCAACACAGTTAGGACCAAACCCACAATCCCATACTCCATCACGTACGACACTATAGCTTCTTCACTATTTCTAACTTTTACTTTGTTTTTGCAATAGATTTTTTGTCACCTTTGTCTATGCAGTGCAGGTGCATCTTATAGCTGCTTCGAGCTACTGACTTACATAGCTAGTGTCCTGATGCATGCTTTGATTAATCATTAATCTATTTTTTCATTTTCTCAGAATCTCTAATTATTGTGGAGTTTACTAGTAGTGTAGTCAGTAGTGCTGTTTTGACCAGGAGGAAGTCCGTCATTATCGTCGACGAAGATACGGCCGATCTTAATCAATGCATCAACACTTCATCAATTGGCTTTTATTTTGTTTTTAATTACTTGCTTCTTCATAAATGCCAAGATTCTATAAGTAAACTAATAAATCTGTTCGATCGAGCTAATAAATATTTGACGGGGCAATGCAATTATACATACATATAATTGCTTTATAATTTATTTTAAATGATTAGTATAAAATGTTATATTTGCTTTCGGTGTAAGAATAATAGTATTTTCATTTAGCTTTTATATTTAGTATATTTTTTCCTGGAGGCAGTATTTTTTTTCTTTTTGCCAGAAGAGGCAGTAGTTAATTATATGTTACGATTGCAATATTTATGCTGCCAATTACTATGAATTACTTCTAATTAGGATATATGAATAAGTCCACAACACGAAATCTTGAGGTTAATTTTTTCCTCTATGAACTTTCGTGGGCAATTATAACGTGCAAAAAGACATGGTAGAAAAAAGAGAACCAATCTTATCCAACTCTTATATTATACAAAGAAACAATTAAAAGCTAGAGGGAACTCTAGAAGATGGGAAATGAATAACAAGCAATATATGACTAAACAGTTTCAACAGGAAGAGTTGTGAATCATGCAAAATTTTATGATGTTATCTTTGTATTATTCTTTTATTTCAGTATCATCGATCGGTTCCAATATACTGATGCGAGTCCAACGTTATAAAAAATTTTCATGATATATAACGTTGTCTTTGACAAATTCCCAAAAGTGTACGATTTAGGATTTTTTTTTTTTTTAGTACACTCTGGGACATTCTTGTAATGCGATTGACATCAATATTAAACATTAAATTGGTCCCCTATAATCCTCAGGTATGGTCCCTGTGGAATATATACAGAGGCTTTTGGAAATATTATTGATTTTTTATCTAATAATTTATTATATTTAAATATAATCTCACATTTTTGTCAAATTATGAGAGGATTCCAATATAAATTTGGATAATTATTAAATATAAAATAATAGTTTATATTTGATGATTTAAAATATTAATTTATTTAATAATTAATCTCGTATCTAATATGATAAACTTATTTTTGTAGTCAATAAATATAATTATAATAAAATTAATAAAGTAAATAATATTTTCTTATATTCAATTTTATAACGTCGTCGCTTTCTCCCACGAGTTTCTCGGGTATCAGGTAAATACTACTTTAAAATTTTAAATCACCTTTATTTTCTTCCCCGTTATGGTATATAATACTGTTCCTTATTATATATGTCAAATTATTGAAAGCTAAAATTAGTATTTAGATGAAGGTCATTATCAAAATGAGTGTAATTGGGGCGGACAGGATAATTTATAATAGCATTACTAATGCAACTCCAAAAGCGTCTGTATATAGTCCACAGGGGACCATATCCCGGGATTATGGGGGACCAATTGAATGTTTAATATTGATGTCAATCGCATTATAAGAATATCCCACAGTGTACTCAAAAAATTATCCTAAATCGTACACTTTTGGAAATTTGTCAAAGACAACGTTATATATCATGAAATTTGTTTATAACGTTGGACTCATATCAGTATATTGGAACCCGATCGAAATAAAAGTATAGTACAAGAGAAAAATAATTTTTTTATTTATTAAAAAATTATTATTATAATTATTTACTTATTAAAAAATATCACAATCAATCTCTTATTTTTTTAAAAATATTAAATTTAATTTCTTTATCAAAATTTAAATTCTAAATATAAAAAACTAAAGTTAATGTTTTTAAAAAAATATGAAATTAAATTTGACATTTTTTAATAAATATAAAATTATTTTAAACATTTCAGTGAATGAATGATGAAAATAATAATTTTACGATAAGTAAATGATTAAAAAATATTTTACTCTTGAATACAAAGATAATATCTTAAAATTTTGCATTATTCACAACTTTTCCTGTGGAACTGTTTAGTTATATGTAGCGAGATTGAATTATTTATGGTTAATGTTGATTCTCTAATAATATATAGATTATTAAATTTTGATATAATGATCTATATATTTTTATATATTTTTTAAATTTATTTTATAAAGAAATTATAGATGTCTCTAATGGAAAATCTGCACTGATCTAGCCACGCTCTGTTATTGGTTCTCTTCCTCTTTTACCGTGTCTGTGTTGTACGGGCATATGTATATAATTAGACTTGGGGAATTGTTTCAGTTAATTTACTTATTGATTTATTATAATTTGAATCCGTTAGGTTGAAATGGTCCCTAGCGATCTTTTGGGGGCCACGGTCCCCTCACAATGGGATATTGCGGAGCTAAGCTTTGTTGATTAATTTTTAAGTCTAAATTGTAGGTTGACGTTTGTTGATTGTGTTATTTTTCAAAATTGTAATCTATTCAAGCTGATCAGCTAGCTTGTGGCCTTCTCGTGTCACGGCATGAATTATTATCCTGATGATGTGTATGTGGGAATATAAAATGCATTATCTCGTGGATTTATAATTCTCAGGGGTATGTTCAATTATTTTTCCTTGGATTACAAAGGGAAAGGGAATATATATTTATACTAATAGGATTTGAGCTCATTTGATGTCTTTGGTACTCAAAATCATATTTTAATATAAATCATCACGCACTAAATGATAAAGAAGTAGGAAATTATTTATCTTTCCCCCGTTTTTATTTATTTTGAAATATAAAAAATAAATGTAATCTAGTTTTTTATTTAAATAGTTTATTTGAAATTAAAAATAACAAGTTGACATTCACTATAAGTAGATATGCATCTACTGCTTTTCCGATGCCATGGCATCATGCTAGTAACCATAACTACTTTGGGAGTAAGCACATGAATAGGATTTGCCTTTTGGTATACATTTTATGGTGAACATTTTGAACAAAACGTATTTATAGTATTTAACTATTATATTTTCGTTTATACAAAAAGAATAAAAGGCTAAACTATCACATTAGATCCCTAACGACTTGCGTTATAGTTATTTTTATATGAACATTGTACTTTTACTTTCTTTCTATATAAACTCATAAATAAATTCATTAATAATAAATTAAATAGTTAAATAGTCTCTCAGACTCAAAATTTAGATTGGATAAATGCTATAAATTATGATATAATTATAAATAAAAATTTTTTTGCCTATGTTGTTCATCAACTAGGTTCAGACCAAGGCAATATTAGAACTTCTTGAAGCCCTCAAATTTGAATTCAAATTTGTTACAAAATTGTTTATCATTCAAATAAAAATTGACGACAGCATTTAATCTAAATTGTTAAATTCTTTTTATTTTAATTGTTTGATCCATATATTTTTGTCTAAATGAATCTGGATTAATCAAGAAAACAAGTATTAACAATTGAAAAATGAAAATAAAACAGGAATTTCTAATGCTATCTTCTGAATATCCCCTTCAAAGAAGGAAAAATTAAAGAGAAAAGAAAAGGGAAGCATTCAGAGTTCTGACCTCTTTAAAAAAGTTGCATGCACATAGTAAGGTGCAGCAGGAGCAATAGCACTTTCATCCCTCACCATTCTTTTCACTTTTCTTTTGCCTTTATATCATTAGACTTCCACTCTTGAAGTTCTAACCCTTCCCCAAATCGTGCCCCATTCATATGACTGTGGTTTAGTTTAATATAGCATATTACATGCACCCAGAATTTCTATATACTTTTCCCTGATCCCAAAATAAAGCTTATGTATATGTTTCTGGAACTCTTGTAGTTAAGCGTTTCCATTCTCGAACTAAACCATTTGATGCCAAATTACGTACCTCCCCAAAATCAACTAAGACACTAAGTAAAATTGCTATTAATATTATTGTTGAATATTTTTTTGGTATGTAATTGTTCTTCATTAGTATTGAAGAATAGTTTAATAATTTTATTGGACTGGGCCTTAAGAGAGTTGGGTCCTAAATATGATTCTTCAGCTACTATTATAATATTATTTACTAAAAAAAATTATAGAATCTAGTCTCTCTCTCTCTCTCTCTCATAAATGGATCTACTAAATTCTGGGGATCCAATTCTATCTGTCCACACTCAACTGTGTTAATTGCAATAATTATATGAAAATTAATATCAGTCTTTAGTAATCTGACGCTTTCTTTGCCACTAATATTCATGCTTTAACACTCTAAATGTGTAGCCAAATAGACAAATTGGAAACTCTAATCCTCGGCTTTGGCTTTTCGCTATGCAGAAAGGTCTTAAACTTAAAACTCAAATCTTGGCTTCATTTTCCAATGATAACAGAAATTAGAAGGAAAAATCACAGTGCTTCTTTTGCTTTTATTGATGTCAAAAATGTTTAAATTAGGAACGTCAATCTCGCCTTCAATCTATGCTTCTTTATTCCACTTTTTCTAAATCTCTAAAAGCAAGTGCCACATTAATGTAACAACTAACAATGAAAAGAATTAAAGGCTGAAATATTTCTCACTTTTTGCGACAGAATGCATAGCCATAACCATACATTCACTCATTGTGGCTGAGAACTAGATGTGCATCACCCATTAATGCCCCACCCACGTGGCATGGCATCATCCATTATTTATATTTTACACTATAGTTTGTTAAATATCCACATTTTTTAACCCAAAAAAGAAGGGTAAATACTTAATCTGCATTACTGTATTTAAAAAGAAATCTATTGATTTAGCAATTTTCATTATTGAAAGAACTTCGCAATTTAATAGTTTATATTAAAATTAAAAAAATTTGTATTTAGTTTATTAACTGCGTGCAGTTATTAATTTTTTATCCAAAGATTCAAATTTAAAAAATTGCACTATTTAATGAATTATAACAAATCCAAATTTGGGTAATATTACGTAACGGTAAATAAGTGGAGCTGAGTCGAAATAAATATTATTATGTTCAGATATTTATTTCAAATTCTATACTTGGTTGTGTGTGATGAAATTGAAGTCTGAATATGAGCCATGTTCTTTTTATTTGCATGCTCATTAATGAATTGGATGGCTTTGTAGGGATGGTGTGCAAAAAACCTTTGCTTCCTCATGACTTAAAGTGGACTCCTCCTTTTTTCTTTCACAAACATGAAAAGAGAAAGAGCAGCAGGCAAATCAAATAATGACTCTCACTTTTTTTATGAAAGCCTCAAAAGGTTTGTCGAAACAGAATAATTCATGCTCATTCGGTTTCAATATATCAACAGGAAAAGATTCACACATTAATTTATTGCATATTCACGGTCAATGCCTTAGTGGTCCACATTCAATTAAAAAGATAGGGTTTCTTAGATGTAACAAAGGATTTTTGGTAGTACGTAGATGTGGCCATCGAATTTGAAATAATGTTTCTTTCTCCACCCAAATTTGAATTTACAGGTTCGTTATCCAAAAGGATACTATTGTTGGCTTTCTTTTTATTATTTTCACTCGCCAAAGGGAAATAGAATGGAATGGTTACGTGTGGATTTTGTGTCTCATAATCTGCTGTTGCATGCTCTAACGGAAGAAATCAATTCTTTTGAGACAGGCAAGTGATATTATTAGCCTTTGGAGTGACTAAAAAAAAAAAAGGGAAGATAAAACAAAAGGAGCCAAGAAAATAACCTAAAATGATTTAGGATCGATTGTTCTAGATGACTGCCATCTCCTTTATCGCTTTTATTATAACGAAAAACATTGATATTTAATTTAGAGGGATAAGCAATTAAGCACCGGAGTTCATGCACGTTCATTTCATTAAATTCTCATCAAATGCGCCATTGTTGGTCCATATCTGTGTATATGTGTGTGTGTGCGTGTGTGTATATATATATATAATTGACAAAAATCTCATTTTAGTCTCTCACTCAGCATTTCATTTCTATTTTGGTCTTTTACTCTATTGAAATTCTAAACCAATCCTCCATTCATCTAAATATGATAAAATTATAGAACAATGCTAATTAAATTACATACGAATTAGCAAGAAAGGAATCCTAAAACTTATCTTATGATGTAAACATGATTAGAACAAAATTTCAAGTGCAAGATGAGATAAGAACATCAACCCACAAGACTCTTGCTTAATTGAGAGAGAAAAAGAGAAAAAAGATTAAGAGTGTATTAGAAATTGTTTAAGTAGTCTTAGAAGACTAATAATGATCTTATTTATAGACACTTCAATCTCCTTATTAAATAATTCAATTAGGCCTAAGATTAAGCCCAATAATCTCTATTTCTATTAGTAATTTAATGGGATAATTACCAACAAAACTTGGGCTGCAAGTTGGGGTATTTACCCAATGAGCCAATGGATAATCCAACCTATTACTAATTATCCATTAATAACATAGACCCAATATATTCTTGATTTAGTCTTAATATATTAATTGCCTAATTAATTGACTAGGATATATTAACCTAATAATAAATTAATGTTAATCCATAATAATAAAATTTATTCTAACAATCTCCTACTTGAATAGCATTAATCAATTATTAAGTCAATTTTAAAGACAATAGAATTAAGCAATTAATCATTTACATAGACACATGGATGTGCATATATGCTAAATCATGCAAGATTCAAAAATATAACCACACAAAGATCACTGGATTCGAGAGGGAAACAAACTATATTAACATTGTCATGAATTGGTTTCAATATTTGTATAGAATGGAATTTGAAATGATATCTTGGTGTCATATTTCACCATAGAAGTCTCTTATGGACTCAACTCATACTCTCACTAAACCAAAGCTTCATTAGGGATTCAACAAGACTTATATAAGTTACAAGATTTTGAAATACTAATATGAGTAAGCCTTTGGTCAATCGATCCATAAACATAAGTTCACTATGAATGTGAGCCACTCGAGTCCAAAATGAGGAAAAATTCGAAAATGAAACCGTGAATCAAGAACATTGAATCTGATAAGAAAAACAATATTATAAACACCAAAAAAGTTTTAATTCCAAATTATATTCAAATTTGGCACAACCAAGAACATTGAATCTGATAGGAAAACAAATGTTATAAATGTTAGAATATACTAAGTGTTCCTTAAGAACACAACTAAGACTCCTATTGAACCATGATATTAAAAATTTCATAATACCCAAGAGTAAGAATGTTCTAAAATTCTAATGGGTTAGTCATGGTAAACAGATCAACTAAAATGTTCAATATGAGTATGAGGTTCGTAAATCTTTTCTCCAACAAATAGGAATTATAAACTAAAAGTTTAGTGTAACTAAAATTCTTATAATTTGGAGAAAAACTTATAACAGAGTCATTGTTACAAAAATGGTCAATACTTAAAACATGTTCACAATATGAAAAAAAAAAATCATTTATTTGACCACATTACCTGATAAATTACCATAGTAAACATACTATCCACTCATATATATGAGGTAGTTGCAAGTGTCCATATGATACTTCTCTATAGAACAGCTCCTCCAAATATTGTAAAGATGCATGCAAAAGCTAAGGAAATTGTAAGTGCTTATTGACACTTCTTAACAAGGCAGTTCCCTAGATACATCATAAAGATGTATACACAAGTTGAGACAATTGAAGTGTTTATTAACACTTCTCAACAAGACAATTCCTCCAAGACATCATAAAGATGTATACATAAGTTGAGGTAGCTATAAGTGTCTACTTGAGCATACATCAAGTTGCTAATAGCAGAAGCAAATAGAAATTTCTTTCCATCATGGTCCTTTCTTTGTTATATCAAGGACCCAAGAAGTTTAAATGACTTCTCTATCACCTATTTGAATAGGTGACCACAAAAGGAACAAGAGTGCATTCTGAATTTTATGAGCAGTTAGTCAACAGGAATTCTTTAAGACAAGAAAATATATATATATATATATATATATATATATATATATATATGAGACTTATCACAATGGAACTGAATTCTAATAACACAAGAGGTCTCATTAAGATTTATCATGTTAGGTTAACACTAAGAAGTTAGCATCATAAAGAGGTTAATGACACGTCAAGCTAATAGTATGTCATTTAACATATATTACAAAAATAAAATTTTGGCTGCATATAACCTCGCCAAATTTAAGATAAAATTTCCTTAGACTTGTTTCAACTCAAAATTGATCATTCAATTTGTACGTCAAGTGTTCAATCCATGATAAAACCATCCATTAAGGTTTGTTGATCTCTTATCAAAAGTCCAATTAACTTTATAATCATTCTAAGAGTGTCCTTTAATGGACACTAACGAAAGGTATAGGAACAATTAATTCCTTTTACCTCATTACAATCTCCATGATCATATTGGGCTTAAAATTATTTTCAAATCTCTCTCTATTTATTGATTCTTGAAAACCCACCCTTAATCACGAGTTTGACAAAGCCTAAAATTGAATTCCAAAATTTTCAAACATGATGTGAGATTATAACTGACTTTTATAAAAGGGTAACATATATAAAGCGTAAGTCATAACAAAATATGTTTTACAATAAATCATGACAGTAGCTAGAAAGTTTAAGGATCTGGCATATCATACTATAGCATAGTAGAAGCATGATAAGGAACTTAAGGTTACAAACTTTCATGTTAGTAGTAAACTTAATAGTGTTAGACTCCCACTTGTCCCCTTGCACCTAGCTCTAGTAAGAATAATTGCTTTTAATACAGTCTATACAGAATCCAAAACTTAATGTCATATAAGATGATCTGTTCATTCAGTCTTATTAACTTTTTCTTTCCAAAAATATAACTCAAATAATTACCATATAACACTTAAGAGTATTATACTATCAAATTCATTGACGGAATCGTGAAATTTAAAGGAAACTGTGAACCCTAAATTGAACAATGTTGAATTCAAACTAGCTAGAGCTAGAGAGATAGTCCATGATCTAGTTACTATAAAAGATCTATTACCCTTATAAAGTCCCAAAATAGTCAACTTAAATATTACATTAACTCGCTACCTACTATTCTTTTCACTAATTAAATCTTAGGCTTTTAGTTCTTGGTAAACTTACATGTAACTCTTAACTGGATCCTAAATTTAAAGGATTTACTATAGAAGTATTACCCTTTTTTTTTAGTCTATCCTTTTAAAGAACAACCTCAATCGATTCATTAACTATCTGTTTATCTAGCTAGGTGTAGTATAAAACCTTCAATAGTTAAGCTACGATAGGAGATATACAAAAGTGTGTCAAACATGAGGTTTATCTCTTGCAACATGACTGAAGGATTTTGGTTTTATGATAACGTACACGAGCTTCAATATGAATTCTTTGAACATTAAACACTCCTTCAAATTGAGTGTTTTCAAATTGGGAGACATTCATGGTTTTTTTTTTCTCATGCCTTAACAAGTTGCTTGAATTATCTCTTAAGTGACTCTCACATATTCCACTATTGTTTCCATCAATGCCTTCACACATATACACTCAAATTAGATGGTGTCACAGTTCAAGAATGGTTTTTCAAAATAGTGAAATTTTTGTTAAGTGCAATAGGTGTATTCACTCTAGGGCCAGGGCTAAAACATATTTTTAAGGACTTTTTAAGTCATTATAATTTGTCCTACTAAGAGTTTTCACTGCTGATAGTTACTGTAAACAAAAGCTGAAATATTAAAATTAGGAAACATGTATTATGTGTATGCACATAATTATAAAACAAAGTTTCCTTCAAAAGGCTCAGCTTATCCAACTATATTAACAAGATTGTTTATTATAAGGGTCTCAAATTACAATAAACCAAAAAACTCATTAGATATCAACAAACCCATACAACTAAATGTCTTTAACATCTCTATACTGTTATGGTATAAGAAATATTAAGACACCAATTTTAACTAAACCTTAATAATATCAATTCACATTGTCAGTGCTACACTGATAGAATGTATCCACTGTCAATGTAATTTACCCAACAATAACTATACAATACTAATTTGAGATAGATGCCTCATTTTAATTAACCAATAAACATCCCTACAACTAGTCCCATGATAGGTGAGCTTACAATTGCATGGTGTTAATTACCTAAGTGATCTTCATGACAAGTGAAATCACTTAATCCTAAAAACAAGCAAAAGCCAATACTTTGGATGTCATTTTACTTCAAATGATGCATAATTGACTGCCAAGAATATAAAACCAATCATACTTTTAATATTTAATTTTATTTAAATTAAAGAACATTTAAGCAAACAATATTAGGCACTGTATAGTTACCATTCTTGAACGTAATATTGACTTTAAACCATCTTTGTTAGTCTATTGTATGAAGCCCAAAACTAAGTTTCTCAAATTAAAGAGGTACTTTAGTCAATGAAATTAATGGAATTGGGCTCGAAGTTGGACCAGATCGCCTTTAGCAATTTGCCTAGTCATTGGGTTGTTGATGAGCTTTCCAAAATGGTATTATAAGCCTAAAATTCCATTTGTGCTAAAAGTTATGACTATTTTAAGTCAACTCGCCCTTTTAGGCATAGACTTAGGCTTTTGACAATTAATCTAGCCAAATTAATCAATCGTAACAACTCATGTCACCCATAAAAAATAAGTATATTGCCTAAAAGGTTTTAAATAATTAGGAAAACAATTTTCATAACCGAATTCATGAAATCCACATGAAAATTGGTTTCAGAATTACATTAAGCATAATACTTAATTCCTAAAGGCATAATTTCTCCAAAAATTATTTAGCCCATTTTACAAAGTTATATTAATAATGTTCTACTAATAGGGTATGTCCACTACCAATATAATATATATACTCTCTTATGGACTTCAACTAACATTCAATCTTGCCCATAATAATTACTACAAACTATCTATAAGGAGAGAAAAATGGAATAACAACCACAAATTATGTTGTTTATAAACCCAAACCATCATGATTAGACCCATGATAGGTGAACACACAATCACTAGTTATGAGTAACCTAAAAAAGGTCCATAACATATTCCAATGTATTTGTTCCTTGAGATACTTCCCTAAGTTGAAATAAAATCCACCAATAATAAGAATAAATTCATTTTAATTTATCCCTATATTATTAGGGAGAGTGAGCATAGTATACTACTCCTCATTATTATAGACATCATACAAAATTTTTGAGGTCAAAATTCCTCAATTACATACTATTTTTAGGCCATAAATCTCCAAGAAATTCTTTGCTCCATCAAAGTATTTCACCTCTCAAAGTGTGAAAAATATATGGTATTAGGTTGCACTTAGAATAAGCACCAAATTTTTTAGTCCAAAATTCGAAAAGTACCTATATGAAATATAATGTAAAATACCATGAAAATTCAAGAACATATTTTTGTATTTCAAAAAATTTCCAAAAAATATTACCATTAATTAGGAAATTTAAAATTAATGTGAGAACTAAAATTTTGCGTCTTAATGGGCCCTTAGATGGGCCCACGTGCCACACACGCTACAAAGGTGCGAGTGGGCATCGATAAACATCACTGTTCATAATTTTCCCCGCCAAAACAGGTATGAAGTGAGTCGTTTGGCCCGATTGGACCTCCAAATGTAGCGTTGTTGGTGTTAAAAAACTCAAATTTTCGAGATCTACAAGGCTCTCATAACAATTTTTGCAAATAACACACCATGAGGGAGAAATATTGATCGAAATATGAGGGGTATCTACACATTCAAGGCTTTCAATGGTAAGGTACCTTTTTCGCAAGTTTAAGACAAAAAATTACCCTTATTAGAGTCGAAACTCATAAGTAAGTTAAATCCCTCGAGAAATTTCGAAAGATTCAATCTTGGTTGAGTTGTATTGAATTCGAAAAACATATGTAGTGTTAAATAATGCAAGAACATGAACACAGTGAATCTTTTCCAAAATCTTTTAATCATAAACATATGTATATACATTGCGAAAAACATATATAGTGTTAGATTATACATGAATATGAACATAGTGAATCTTTTCCATAATACATAAGCCATTTTCAACAAAATAACCCATAGGAAAAGAAGATCAAATTTTTAACAGAGCTCTGATACCATTTGTGATAAAATTATAAAACAATGCTAATCAAATCACATACGAATTAGCAATAAAGGAATCATAGAACTTACCTTATGATGTAGACATGATTAAAACAAAACTTCAAGTAGAAGATGAGGCAAGAACGTCAACCCACAAGACCCGTGCTTGATTGAGAGAGATAGAGAGAAAGAAAGATTAAGAGCATATTAAGAATTGCTTAATTAGTCTTAGTAATGATCTTATTTATAGACACTTCAATCTTCTTACTAAATAATTCAGTTAGGCCTAAGATTAAGCTCAATAATCTCTCTTTCTATTAGTAATTCAATGGGATAATTACTAACTAAGCTTGGCCTACAAGTTGTGGTCTTTATCCAACGAGCCAGTAGATAATCCAACCTATTATTAATTATCCACTAATAATATAAACTTAATACATTCTTGATTTAGTCTAAGTATATTAATTGCCCAATTAATTAACTAAGATATATTAACCTAATAATAAATTAATGCTAATCCATAATAATAAAATTTATTCTAACACTAAATGTTCTCCATTTTGGTCCCCCTGTTATAACACCATGAGAAAACTGCGGATGTGGCATGTTAACAGTTGATGTAAGACTTTAATCGCTGTCATGGATCCAACACAGCCTCTCTCTCTACCACGTCACATTACTCATTAGACACCCAAATACACAGAGGATGTTTGTTATCTGATCCAAGCATCTTCGGCCATCTCCATCAACGCGAGACATCTCCATGGTAGAAGCTACGTTGAAAATTTAGAGCCTTTCATATACAGCGGAGTGAAGATGCCCAACTTCAAACTTATCAATCAATATTAAGTGTCAAGGTTCAACAATAATAAAATGTAGATGAAAGGCTCTAAATTTTCAATGTAGCTTCTGCCATGGAGATGTCTTGCGTGGATGGAGAAGGGCGAAGATGCTTGGATCAGACAATAAACATCCTATGTGTATTTGGGTGTCTAATGAGTAATGTGATGTGGTAGAGAGAGACTGAGTTAGATTCACTTTAGCAGTTAAAGTCCTATGTCAGCTGTTAACATGCCACATCAGCAGTTTCTCATAGTGTTATAATAGGGGGACCAAAATGAATAACATTTAGATGAGTGGAAGACTATTTGGAATTTCAATAGAGTGAGGACCAAAATAGAAATGGGATGCTGGGGAACAAAAATGAGATTTTTGTCAAAAAATACTATTAGTAGCTTGGCAGTATGTTAATTTTTTAAAATTTGTTTAATTAAAAATAAATTTTTAATATAAATAAAATAATACTTTCATTTTATATCAATAACTATATAATATTTTTGTTACTTTCACAAAAGCGACTCAAATAATAAAATACAGTTGAACTCAATTATCAAAAGACTTTTACAACATAATTTCTTCAAAAAAAAAAATAATGAAAATTTTATAAACTTTTTTACTTTAACTTTATATATATTAATATGTAGTTTTCGACATGTCAAGAGGTCTCAAAGGTAAAAATATTAATATGAAGGTTGATCTAAGAGAGGGTAAGATTGTTCTTCCCTGTGGCTTTGGATATGTGATGTATCATACAGTTAATTCCAATAAACCCGCAATGGCCAGCATAGCGTATGCTAATAAAATCATAGAAACATCATAATAATCCTTGATTTGACAAAGATTTACGTCCTTTTAAAAAAATTATAGTCGACTCATTGTTACAACTTACAATATACGTAGAGTAAGAGTGAGTTGCAAGAATGACGTTGCCGTCAATAGATGCCCATTCTCCTGCGCAAAATTACACTAACCGAAAAGTTTCATAATTGTATAGGTTTACTCTTGCGCATGCCAATTGATTAATTTGATACTAAAGTCAAAGAAGAGTATGGTCTGAGATCTCAAACCAAAAGCAGATAATGAAGACGCGTGAGAACGTGGGATGAAAACAGAGCATAACGACCTTCCTTTGTGGAAATCTAGTATACCACATTCATTCAAATCTCCATTGGCACATAACAGGGCTTCAAACTGGTTTAGCTTGCCTCTCAAATCAGATAATACTCCACCCCAACAACGAGGCAAATTAGTACTATTGGATTGGACTCGACTTTTGGTCTTTTTTGAATTTCATTCTAGTATTATTGACATGGGAGCAAGTAATGCTGGAGTAATAGAACTCTTTACAGTACTATACAGATTAAAGAACAAGGACCAGCACCAGAGCACCAGGATCAAGAAGCATAATAATTTTTCTTTTCTTTTTAACTTTTGGCTTTTCCAGAAGAGGGCGCAAAGGAAAAAGTAAAATCTTGATACTCACTCTATTCTTTCTCATGGCTGAACAACAAGTAATCATTCGCACAAACACCCCTTTCCAAATCCCATAACCAGCTGCCACCTTTAATCATCACATTCCCTCTGTCCTTAATTACCACACCATAAAATAATAGGACCAATCCTCGCCCTCAAACTCTATCTAATCATGCCACATCCTCCCTCAGTCCCTCTCCATATGTCCCAATTGAAGCTGAAAATTCTTCTATTTTGTTTTTGATTTGAGCTGATGAAGAAATCTAGAAGATCTGCTCTGCTGGATTTTAAAACAATGGCATTGTTTCTTCTTCTTGCCTGATTCCAGTCGCCAGAGGTAACGCTCGCCATAACATGAATAAGCCTTGTCCCTTAAACCCAGCCTTCGTCTTCGCCTTTGCTTTGGCTTTCCTCTGTTTCGCAACGTCTCTGAGTTTAGCTCAGAATGACACCCATGCACTCACTCTCTTCCGCCTCCAAGCCGACGCTCATGGCTATCTCCTTCACAACTGGACAGGTGCCGACGCCTGCGCTGCCACGTGGCGCGGAGCTCGCTGCTCCTCCAATGGCCGAATCGTCGCCCTTTCTCTCCCTTCGCTCAATCTCCGAGGACCTATTGACTCACTCTCGTCGCTCGCACACCTCCGCCTCCTTGACCTCCACGATAATCGATTAAACGGCAGCATTGCGCCTCTCTCCAACTGCACGCGCCTCAGGCTCCTTTACCTCTCCGGTAACGACTTCTCCGGCGAGATACCGCCGGAGATAGCTTCGCTTAAGCATCTAGTAAGGCTTGACCTCTCCGACAACAACATCCGCGGCCCAATTCCCAAAGAACTCTCCCAATTGACTCGCCTTCTCACGCTTCGTCTACAGAACAATGTGCTTTCTGGGCTGATTCCGGATCTCTCTGTTTCTCTCGTCAATCTCACGGAGCTCAATATGACCAACAACGAGCTCTACGGACGCTTACCCGATGGAATGTTCAAGAAATTTGGCGACATAAGCTTCTCTGGGAACGAGGGTCTTTGTGGGTCAACCCCATTACCGGATTGTTCCTTCACAGAGAGCCCTCCTTCTTTTGCATCACCTGCGCAGATAGTTCCTTCGAACCCGAGCTCGTTGCCCGAAAGTCAAACAAGCGTAATTGCAACGCCCAAAACCCAACGGCGAAAGGGGTTCAGCCCCGGAGCCATAGTGGCCATAGTGGTGGCGAATTGCGTGGCATTGTTGGTGGTAACCTCTTTCATCGTGGCTCACTGTTGCGCCAGAGGAAGAAGCTCGAATTCGATAGTGGGTAGTGACATTGGGAAGAGGAAAAGCGGGAGCAGTGGCTACGGAAGCGAGAAGAAGGTGTACGCCAATAATGGAGGCGCAGATAGCGATGGGACTAGCGGGACGGACCGAAGCAGGCTTGTGTTCTTCGATAGGAGGAATCAATTTGAGCTGGAGGAATTGCTGCGAGCATCGGCGGAGATGCTGGGGAAAGGTAGCTTGGGGACGGTTTATAAGGCAGTGCTGGATGACGGTTCTACTGTGGCTGTGAAGAGGCTAAAGGACGCAAACCCATGCGCTAGATATGAGTTCGAGCAGTACATGGATGTCATTGGAAAGGTCAGGCACCCCAATATTGTCAAATTCAGAGCATATTACTACGCCAAAGAAGAAAAACTTCTCGTTTATGATTATCTCGCCAACGGAAGCTTGCATTCTCTTCTTCATGGTTAGTCTTTTTTTCTTTCTTTTGAGTCAATATAATTTTGTCTGCGGAAATATACCTCTTCACCTTTTACTTCATTATGTGAGTTTGTCAAAGATTGTAAGCTATATGTATGCTTAGTCTAGTCTCTCAAAATATACCAAACTTAGCTCAAGGAAATAACTCAAATTTAACAACTTACAAATTATAAAAGAATAAATTGGTATAAAATTTTAAATTAGAAAAACTGAAGTGATGAGAGATAAATCTTCAGGTCAAATTGTGTATTTTAAAAGAAATTATCATTTCTTGAGTTTAAACGACATAATCCGATTCTTAATTTCACTGTCTCTTGGTCGTTGTCATTGATAGGAAACCGTGGCCCAGGAAGAATTCCATTAGATTGGACCACAAGAATCAGCCTGGTATTAGGAGCAGCCAGAGGACTTGCGTGTATTCATGCAGAATACAATGCAGCAAAAATACCTCATGGGAACGTCAAATCTTCCAATGTGCTTCTTGACAAGAACGGCGTTGCTTGCATCTCAGACTTTGGCTTGTCCCTTCTGCTTAACCCTGTTCACGCCATTGCAAGATTAGGTGGATACAGAGCTCCTGAACAAGTAGAAGTGAAGAGACTGTCTCAGCAAGCAGACGTATACAGTTTTGGGGTCTTACTGTTGGAGGTTCTCACAGGGAGAGCTCCTTCCCAGTACCCTTCACCAACTCGACCTCGCATGGACGAAGAGGAACAAGCCGTTGATCTCCCCCAATGGGTTCGATCGGTAGTGAAGGAAGAGTGGACAGCTGAAGTGTTTGATCAAGAACTTCTGCGTTATAAGAACATCGAGGAAGAGCTCGTGTCCATGCTACATGTAGGGTTGGCTTGTGTGGTTCCTCAGCCTGAGAAGAGGCCAACCATGGCAGAAGTTGCTAAGATGATTGAGGATATCAGGGTGGAGCAATCTCCATTAGGAGAGGACTATGATGAATCGCGTAATTCACTTTCACCTTCCCTTGCCACCACTGAAGACGGTCTTACCTAAAGGAAGGTATTTTGCATTGGTGTTTATGTTACCGTAGTCCCCTTGCCGTTTCAGTACCTCTTACTAGTTGCATTATCTCGCTGCAAATCAGTTATGGACTTCGCTTGCTCTTCGAACTGTGTTAATTTATGTGTTCTTTACAAAATATGCGAGCTCTATGTAATTGAAGTATTGCATGTAGGGAAATTCTGATGATCTTGTGCTTGAGCTTAGAATAATTATTTTTTTACTTGAATTGTATAATCTGTATTTGACGTTTGCATCATTGATCGATGTCGATGATACAGCTCTCTTATTAATTCAATGGCCCAAACAGCTAATTGTGAATGGAATTGGGATTCATAGTTAGAAATCGTTGGATTACTCTTGTCAAGAGCAGTTCACTTTCATACTAAAATCGCTACAATTCAAGTCTCACCTTCCCCCAATCTTTTTCAAACTCTCACACACCTGTGAAATCATCTTGGGTGATTTCGGCAAAAGGAAAAAAAATCATCTTGGGTGCACCAAATTGCCTCCCAAAGGTAAGCATGCGAACAATCATTTCCATAAAGTTGTTGGTGAACAAATGCCAATTCCACGCCAGGTGTAGATTCCAAGTTTCAACCCATTTGCTAATTAGGAATTATAACTATGGCAATTGGTTAGAAAACATGAACACGATAATTTCAAACCTTGGGCCTATAAAGGTTTTCTGCTCCGTATTGAGATTGCAACACAGCGGCCTTCATCGACTTCACTTTTGGCCAGCCCTCATTACAATTAGTAAGTAAATACCTTATTGGATGGCATCTGCGTTTCACATCGCTTGACCCTTCATTCTTCGACCCGTCGTCGTCGTTGGAGACCATAAGAGAGCATGTTGTGCTTATGGTTAAGGTTAAGGATCGTGAACGACGACGTTAGGGAGACAGAATCGAAAATATGCAGCGGAAGGCTTTCCGAATCAGTTTTCCCGTACTTATTATCAAATGCAGATGATTTTAATAAAATTTATACAATTAAATAGAAACTTAATAACTTAAATTTTAAAAAATTGTAAAAAAATTTATTTAATATTTATCAAAATCTGAATTATTCAAAAAAAAAATAATGATTCATATCTCTTTAAATACGGAAAATCTGAATCAAAACTCTCATAGTGCTCCTTCTGGGAGTTGGTATGCTATTTACTCTAATAGTCCGGCTTAAGTGGAAAGCGGATCACATGCAGTAACCTTTGAACAATAGGCCCTGTTGCCAAGCATATCTCTGCCATCAGGAAGTGAAATGGTGCAAAGTGATATCCAAACAATAGAAGTATGAAAACATGCCAACTTGACACTGGTGAGTTACCTTTTAACACACCTCAGTCTAATAATGGTTGGAAACTTGGAATGTTTAACTGACCCATAAGGTGAACCCACCAATTTTTTTTAGAAAAGTGTAAGAAAAAAGTTCTCATTAGCAAGTCAAATATTTAATTATATTACCAAGTGTTTATTCCTGTTATTCATAGTTGATCAAATATTAAATATTTAAAAATAATATCAAGATAAATGCTATTTAATATTATGTTATTTAAACCTTTTGCAAAAGAAAATTTATAAATCTTTTTAAGTATGCCGACTAACTAACTCACTTAATTGACTTATTAAACTGACTATCTCACTTAAATAGGTTGAATTAGTTTAATTCACTTATATTAAGTGATTGAAAACTTGCAACCTAACACATTATATTGAGGGCTCAAATAGGTTCAACTTGATGGACTAAATTTGTAATACTCATAATATTTATAATTAGTAAGGGAATCCAGTCAAAAATAAATATAAATGTAGATAAAATTTTATTCAAAATTATAACCAAAGTAAATAGCTAAGTCTGTACATTTTAGCACTTGTAACTCAAACCAAATATCTATGAAAAAAATTTTGATCTAATAAATACATATATATATATAATAATTTCCATTTAAATATTTTAAAAATTCTTAATTATTTCTACTAACTCCACCTAACTCCCAATTATACAACTAACCCCTAATTATATCCTAAAACTATTAAAAACACCAAAATTATAGCTTACACTCCATCATTCTTGCACACCAACCATTATCATCACTTTCACTGTGCTGCCATCAATTCTTCACTTCTGACCATTGTCACCACCACCGGCAATCTCCATCATCGGCAATTTCGCCAAAAAATCATGCAACCTGCAAGGCCTCTGTTCGGATCTCCCACTGGTCACTAGCGTTGTTTTGACCACTGTGAAGGGTTGTTGATGACTCCTCTCAGCCACAGCAACCTTGTCAACTCCCCAGCCACCTCCGTCGGCTGCCACACCACTAGAATTTCATCCAATTCCCAGCAACCCGATATACCTTAAAATAACTCAAAATTTGAAGCTTCAATTTGCGATTTTGGTGTATTTTTAATCCAATTAAACATAGGGCTTCATTTTCTGCATTGATTTCGCACCTTTCTCCATCATTTTCACTGCTCAATTTGGTCAAATTTGCTCAGAATCAAAGAACCCTAATGTCAGGACTGTTCAACAGAAAAATAGACAAATTTGAGCTCAATCTAGGTTGTTTGCTTCAAATATAATTAGGATTACACTTCATAATTTTGCACCTTTCTCCTTTGAAATCACTAATCCATTATAAAATTTGCCTTCTGGATTAAAAAAATCCCAATTTTATGGATATATGGGCAATTTGGAAATTTAGTGAAAATTATGTTCTTAAGACTTCTTAAATTTTATTATGCATATAGGAAGTGATTTAGAATTTTTAGAAATTTTAGTTTGAATTTTAGAACAAAATTCAAATTTTTAGTAATTTTTTAGATTTTTCATAGAGAAAAAGGAAGGAAATTAGAAGGAAAAATTAGAATGGCTTGATTGTATAACAATAAATATTATTTGAGGTCAAATGGAAAAATTTGGAATTTATTAAGTGACCCTTAAGTAAAATTTGTGTTAAGGTAGGTTTTAGAAATTTAGTAAGTGTATAATGGAATAATTGAATAAAATAATAATAATAATAGTAGTAATAATAATAGTATTGATAATGATAATAATAATAATGATAATAATAATAATAATAATAATAATAATAATAATAATAATAATAATAATAATGATAATAAGGATAATAAAATGAAATATAGGTTATAAGTATATTAAAGTATTCTTTAAGTGGCCCATAAATTTGATTTCCAAAATTTAGAAAAGAAAGAGGTGAATTGGATAAAAAAAATGAATGAGGAATAATTAATTAGGTATGTGATAGAATTAAAATAATTAAATTTATTTGTAACGATTGTATTATAAGAATATTTTATTTAATGTTTTAGGTTACTAGAAAATTTCAACAAAGAAATTATAATCAAGGATAGAAGGAGGTTGATATACTTCTCTAAGACGAGTATATAATCCTAATTATGCATAATATTATTTAAAATTATTCATGATAATTTTGAATATTAAATTATTAGAAATACTAAAATCTGAATTATGAAGTGATACGATTTTGAAATTTTCAATATCTGTACATGGATAATTATTTATTTCTGAAATATTGGGAATATGTCCAAAATAGAACCTTGTAGCTAATGGCAGTTGACGTTAGCTGTAGTGCACTGCGATTGGTATTCTGATAAGGTTAGGTATGATACCTTTAACTCTATATTCTGTTTGAACCGGATGGTCATTATGATATTTACTTAGAGCCTATAGCCGTATGAGTATATGTTCCTTTTAATTATCACTAGCCTTGGGCTAGTTCTGTACTATGTAATTATGACTAGTTCTGTAAGAGATTCTCAATTACATTCTATTGATTATTTTTCTCTATTTAATATTACTAAATTATGTATGTATGATATTTGATTTTAAATTTCAAAAGACGTACCATCATAAATCTGCCTTAATTTCTGCAATATTAGAATTACCTATTCACTGAGTTTCCACTCATCCCATTATTTAACATTTTACAGATATTAGTGCCGATCCAAAACGTCCACCTTCAGAATTTTAATTTTGGTGATTAATTTTTTGGTGAGTCTAGCCTACTAGTAGAGCTATGTTTTTCATTATTTTTATAATTTAATTCAATCGCTCCCTGGTATATAGGTTAAATGTTTAATGTATTACTATAGTGTGTCAAAAACTATCTGTATGAAGAGTTATGAGTTCTATATTTATTTAATATGAATTTATATAAATCTTACCATTATGAGGGTTTCGACAGGTTCACAACGATGAATGACACCTCTTTATTATGCTGGTCATGCCCTACCAACTTAGGTCGTGACAAAATTTGTTTTGATGGATATAACAAACAAGGTATGTTTGGAAGCTTGGAAATCACATTTGCGCATAGTCATATGCTATCCTGTTGACACACATGTGTATACCAAAATAGATTATATATTGTTATAGCAAGTGCTGTAAGTGCAAATTTTTTAGACTTCTTTTTACTACGTGCAATCATTTGTTACACTTATAGCGTGTGTTATAACAACAAAAAATCTGAATTCACGTGTGTGCCATGCACTCCTTTTTCTTTTTTTATCTCTCTCCCAGAGTTAGAACTATAAGTTACATAACTTCTTCATTTAAACGTTTATTAAACAAAACTTAGCACTTAATAAGCTTTTATTCTCATATAAATTAATTCACATGTAATTTGAACTTTAAAACTATTTAAAATTAAAAATTTCTGATTATAAATTTAAAGTATTACTGAAATTAACTTATAAATATATCATAAACACTTATAAATTACAATAAGTTACATAAAAATAACTTTTTGTAGGTTTTCCTTTCCTTTTGGGCCAATGACCCCATTATCAACCAAGAAACATATCAATACATTATAATAATTAATAAAGTGTTTATAAATTTTTAATAAACTATTTGTAGATTTGCCCAAATGGATGTAGTTATTGATGGTTCGTCTTTTCCTTTTTTAATATAATCGTTTTGAATGAGATATCCATACGTGAAAATAAAAGTTAATGCCCAGATGGAGTAATTAGAATACAATATAGCAACTAGATGGCATGTGTTTATTAATCCATGTTCTAGTAAATCCCATAGCTTAATTTGAGATTGCCGAGAGGCCCACCCAAAACTCACTCTTGTTTTTATGAAAAGCAGTTTATGATACATAACAAAATTAATTTTGGGCCTTAAGAATAGGCATGCATGATGGCAATTAAAGCTCAAAAGAGTAGGAGGTGTCAGCCCAACAATCACATGGTATGATAAAATATTAATAGATTTGTCCAAATGGATGTAGTTATAGCCATGTGACGGAATAAAAAATAAAAAAAAAGTTAAAGACCAAATGGAGTAATTAGGATACAATACATGGACGAAATTGTTGATATAAAATTTCCTAATGTATATTTAAATGTGATTTTAATTATGTCAAACAATATATGTTTTAAATATTTCAATTAGCCCACATAACTATACTTGTGCAATTCAATCTTGGGTCAAATAAGTCTAACTTGGGCCAAAATAATATTGGGCTAACAAGATTGAAGATTTCTTATGATGAATCTAACTAGACTCTTGCATAACCCTTTGAAATGAGCCAATTTTAATTAGGCTTAATTAGAAAAAAAAAATGAGTTAGTCTAATACAAAGTCACATACTTTAAAAGCCTAATAATTCAAATTACTCAAGTTCCCTCCATCACTATTTGCAGACAAAATTTAATGTCAAAAAAAGGAGTTGGTTGTCCTCTACAAAAAGGAGTATATTTGTCGATTGCCCTCTATAGAAAGCTATCAGTTATTCATGCATCCTATTGATCAACTTCCTTTACTTTGATGACCTGGCAGTGTTGACTTGCAAACATACACGAAGGAGGCTCAGAATACTTGACCTTTCAAAATGAAAACAAAGATTTTTAAACATGAACGTTGAACTGGGTTTTCAAGAAGAAAACTAATCGTTAGAGCCATCCTTTTCTGTACAAAACGAGCCATATATAAAGCATAAGCCACACAAAAAAGATGTGGTGATGAAAGAGAATGAAATGAAGAAGAATACATAAAGTAAATAGTGGGTTACATTTTCTTTATCAACCTAACTGCTTGTTAAGCTTTCATTAATGAATCCTTTGTTGATGTTGTAAGTAAGCAAGTGGTATGAGTGAGATATCTACTAGTGTTGTTTAAGATTACACTCAACTTGTCACTTTATGAGTCTTATAACCTAACCTGAAGTGAATTTGTAGTTCTCTCCACCATTCTATTAATGTGCTGAATTGTTATATTTTTATATGTGTGCTTCAAGTAAGCAGCGTGTATTTTGCTCTTAGTGAGCTTAGTTTAAACATGATGTAATACCCCTTTTATATATCAATTTGGGTTGCTAGGAACATGTTGTAATCCTAATGGTTTTAAGTGTATAAGAACTTGTTTTAATCCTAGTGGTTTAAAAGGTAAAAACTTTGAGTGGGTAAGCCTATAAATATTTAGGTTTTCATAGTTAGGAAGTAAAATACATAAGTGTGATCCTTATAGGTTACTGTGCATAAGGTGTAAAAGCTGAAAGTAGCAGAACCTCAAGACAGGGTTTTTTAGTTGTATATGTGATTTCCTATTGATAGTAAAATTGCTTAGCTATATACTTGGGGAGTGGATGTAGGATTTACCTTAAATCTAAACCACTATAAATCTTTGTTGTGATTCTTTCTTGTCTTTATTTATTTATCTTTACTATATTGATTTGAAGAACCAGTTTTCTAATCACACTAGTCTTCAGGATGTTTCACTCACATAAAGTCATATGAAGCTTAATTTTGAAAATCCCATGAGTTTCAAAAGGAAGCTTAATTTATATATATTTGAAATCCATATTTTCAAGATATTTTCTTTAATACAAGAATCTATATCTTCCATGTCTATTGTTTTCATAACATCATTCAAAATGCTAACTATTTTGTATTGTGACTCGTCCTTTTGCTTTGAGAATGTAATCATATTATTTTAATAAAACCACTTTCAACTCAGACTCACTTTAAGGAAACTATCATTCGCACACATAAGCACAAAGTTGATTTCAACTCGTGGTTTATAAATAAACCTATAAATTTTAAAAGGCCAATTCACCCCTTTTCTTAGCCCTTTTTTGAACTAATAAAAATAACAAATGTTTGATATATATATATATATATATATATATATCTAGTGAACTAAATCTGTTTTTTTTAAAAAAATAAATAAATAAAGTAGGGACTAAGCATGATATCTTTTAGTAAATAAGAGACCATTTTGGATATTTCAATGAGTGAGGAACTTGTGAACACCCATCCAAAAATCCAAATTTTAAAAAATAAATAATATATTTAAAATATAAATATAAAGATATTTAAAAAAAAAAAAGAAGGAAAAGTAAAAGAAATGGCACCATTGAATTCTACTAAAATTTTATAAATACCCAACATGAATTCTACCCAGGAAGCGATGAGAATCCAATACATGAAAGCACCATTGGTCTTTAAAAAAGCTCTCTTTGAAGGAAAAGAAAGAGCAAAGTGCACTGAAGTCAACAATGGAGAAAATGGAAAAAAAAAAAAAAAAAAAAGAAGGCAAAAGATCAAGATCTCCAAAGAGGAAGCTCTTATTTAATAAAATGAAAAGAGATTGTCAAATAAAAAAAAGTTCATTCACCATTTGAAAAAATGGAGTACAATTTTCAAAGAAAACTTTTTCATAATCATAAAGAGCTAATGAATCTTGCCAAGACTACGTGGTTGTCAAAGTAAAATTCTCATTGCGACCCTACATCGATGTTTGGGCCATTACATCCTTTCTTCTTAAGCCTCAATTATCACTTATTAAATCCCATCACAATCCCATAGTATCCTCTCTAGTTAAAGTGAATCTCGGATATAGAAATCATGTTAGAAGAGAAAACTTAAAAATCCATGGTGAAAGTGAGGGGTAGGGGATTTTAAGCTTAATACTATTTCTAAAATCCAATTACCACGATCACCTTTCAACTTTTGAAAGTCCTTGTTGAGGTATGGCTTGTTTGGAATATATTGGGGGAAAAAAATTCAAAAATTCAAAAATCAATCAATAAAAAGGAACTAGGGCGATTGTTCATATTCAAAATAGAACATTTTCTCATCAATGAAAGGTTTTCAAATAGAATGCCTCATGCATTGAACTAATGTATCTTTTAATAACATATTCTTTCCATTGCTTACCTTGATTCACCAGGCAAGCTCTTGTGCTTCATCATTTCCCATATTGCATCAAATTTGGGCAATCTATTGCTTGTTAAATCCATCATATTTCATTTCAAACTATGCCAACCATACCTCTAGCTTAGAACTAGGACTTATCCTAGTTTCACACATCCTTTCCTTTGGCATCACTTTACCATAAATCATTAAGTCTGTTTGTACATTCTATTTAATGTCCCTTCAAAATGGGGCAATATGCTTCTTTCAAGGACATGTAGCCTCACACTCTTTAACAAACGATTGTATTAAGATTGTCAAATCAAATCATGACAATTTTTATGTTGACCTTTCAAACAATACTAATGGAAGTATTCATATGAAATGACTTTAAGATTAAGTCCAAGGCAATCTAAATAGGACATGATATTTTGGTCAAATTTGAAGCTTTAAGTTTGGGATGTTTCCATTTAAACCCTATCATGCTGAGATTTGCTTAAAGTATGAGATGTTCATGCTTAAAATTCATCCTCTATGATAAAAAGTATAACTTTTGGAGCTCTCAAGACCTTAAATCTTTGGATTAGGGCAAATAAGGGATAGGCAAAAGGAATTCTCCCATATGCAGATGACCAAGGGAATCCAACCATTTATAAATTTTAAAGACATCCAAACATCATGTGTTCGCATTGCTTTCCCACATTCTCAAAATATACTTCAAAAAAAAAAAAAAAGGAGTAAGATGTTATCTTCTTTTCCTTAATGATTTTAATACGTCATAAAAGGAATAATTTTCCACTTTGCATGTACATTGCATTTTACATATCAAATCATGTATTCATAAAAAAAAAATTGTGTTATATATATATATATATATATATATATACATCATGTTTCATACATTGCACTCAATTGTTTCATACATCATGCATAGAGAATCTAAAATTTTCAAAAATCAAGTATATACACTATACATCCTACATGTGTACATACACCATATATAGAAAATCTAAATTTTCAAACAAGAAAAATCAAGCATTTGCATCATGCATCTTATGAGAGGACATGCATTACATTGCATAGTCACCAAAGCACAAGCCACGTAGAATCACATTCTCATGTAGCACAAACCCCATTTAAAGTCTTGCATCATATCCAGGTAATTTACATTCCTACAAAGTCCTACATCTTGTCCAGACACCCCTTTCAAAGTCTTGCATTGTGTCCAGGCAATTGAATCTTCTGAAAAAGTCCTGCATTTTGTCTAGGCACCCCATTTTAAGTCATGCATCATGTCTAGGTGATTAACATTCCTACAAAGTCCTGCATAGTATCCAAGCATCCCATTTAAAGTCTTATATCGTGTCTAGGAAATTTACATTTATGTAAAAAAACCTTGCATCATGTTCAAGTAATTTACAATTTTAGTCAAAAGTCCTGTATTGTGCCCAGGCAAATTTTCTCTTCCATAAAAGTCCTGCATCATGTCCAGGTAATTTACATTTTCTACAAAAGTCCTACATCGTGTCTAGACACTTTGTTTTCCACAAAAGTCCTGCATCATGTTTAGGTAATTTACATTTTCTAAAAAAGTCTTGTATCGTGTCTAAACAATTTACATTTCTGTCAAGAGCCCTGCATCATGTCTAAATGATTTTCTTTCAAAAAGTCCTGCATCATGTCTAGGCAACTCACTGTTTTATCCATGCTCTAATTTATGTAAGATCTCTTTTCACTTGTTTTTCCCTCAACATAAGGAATAGTGTGTTCACGTCTTTACTTGCTCTTAGATAAGACCACATATCCACAACTTTCACACTGTCTTATCTAAAAGACAAGTAAAGAGGGATAACTGTGAACACCCATCCAAAAATCTAAATTTTAAAAAATAAATAATATATTTAAAATATACATATAAAGATATTTAAAAAAGAAAAAGAAAAAGAAGGAAAAGTAAAAGAAATGGCACCATTGAATTCTAATAAAATTTATTCAAATTAAAGCTTAAAAGGCAAAATAAAAAATGCGGAAAATGGAAAACAAATAAAAACAAGGAAGTAACAAAATAAGATTATATGCATATATATGGGTATGTAAGGCATAAGAAAAATGGAACAATGAGGTTCCTTCTTGATCAACTTAGCAATAACCACTGGAGGCCGTAAAGACTGCAGCCTATAAAAAGTAATATTAAATAAGGAAAAGGTCGAATTACTTTGGTTCATGACAGTATCTTATCGTTATAATGGTTGGTTACACGAACTAGAGAAGTTGCAGACACAGGATAACACTGCAAATTCATATTACACGAGTTGAGAACGGTGGGAAGCTTGTGCATTTGGTGCTTCAATGTACCTGTACCGAGATTAAAAAGATGCCAAATTAGTGAGAGGGACATGAGAGACAAAAGGAGTTGACCGCAGGAGAACCAAGGATAGATTAGAGGGTTCATCATACTGAAGAGAAGGTAACAGGCAGGGAAGCTCATGGAAGGGGAAGAATAAAAGGACCTATAAAGGTGAAGAGAAAAAATGAGGTGGCTACTATTTTTGGGTCTTCTAAATGTAAGGGAGAGTGGAGAGACGTTGAGAAGGAGAGGATGAAGAACAAGAGATAAAGGAAAGCTGAGAGACGTTGAGAGAGGGAGGGGCATGAGAGCTTGGAGAGAAGAAGAAAAGAGAGAAAAAGGAGGTCAAGGCTGGAAAGGAGAGAGAAAGACAAGTTGGGCAAAGAGGAAGTTGAGTGAACCTTTATTTTCCGGAGTAAAGAACAAAGGAAAAGCAACATGAGGAGAGAGAGGAAGAAAAAGAGAATGGGTCATCCTCATGTATCTTTGTGCATTGGTTCGAAGCAGAAAGAGTAGAAGGCTACGAGGAAGAAGGTAAAACAAGAAAGGAAGAAAATAAAGGGTATAATGAAAGAAAGCCTGAGGGAATGATTGCTTTCTTGCCCTGTATTTTGTTAGCGGAACAAAGCAAAATGACGACTAAGATGATTTAGATGAAATCTGGCACAAGCATGAAGTAATAAACTTGAAAATGATGTTGAAGTGAAGAGAGTAAAATGCAACAGAAAAAAATGTTGAGAAAGCTTAAGTGAGAGAGACTGTGAGGGAACAAAAAGGGAGAAACCGAGAGTTTAAGTTGGAATATGGAGAAATTGTGAATTGAGGGGAGAGTTTCTGCTAGTTATGAACAGAAGAACATCCTTGTTTTTCCAACATGAAGAGTAGAGAGCAAGGAAAGGGAAAGAAGCCAACGTCAAAATTAAGAAAGAAAAGAAAAGCAACTGGGGGGCGACAGGTATGAACTAAAGAACGTGACTAAGAGACCAAAAACCAAAGCTAAAGAGAAAGATGAAGAGCTCAAGAATGAGAGGGAGGAGAGTTTGAGGAAGTTCAAAAAAAAAAAAATGAGTGAACAAGGAAGGAAGAAAGCTTGAACGGGAGATGAGAGCAAAGAAGGAGGTCAAGAGGAGAACGAAAGTTGTGAAAGCAACAAATACCCCAGTTGCTCTGATAAAAAAGGTGTAAAAGGATGTTGAGGTCATGTTCTATGAGATTCCCCAACTGGTACGTTCTTCATTCCTATTTACTACATCCTTCACCCAACCTCCATAAAAGTGGATGATAGCATGCCTTAAGGTTGACTAAGAAAAGGTGCGTAAGACTCAACATATAATGAACTTGAAACTAGGAGTCAATCCGTGATGTGATCCTCGAAGCCAAAGAGGAAGTGTTGAATCCTTTAAGGGTCTAGTAAAGCGTCTAGGTTAAGATAAAAAAACTCATACTTAGGTTGTTTTGGTGTAGGTTTGTTGCGTGCTAATCCATGGCGTGGTTAATAAAATGCTGGAGTGAATATGGAAGTTTCATGTTATAGTATTCTTAACACCTTGGTTTGCATGCAAGAATGAATAGTTTTGGTAGGTCTTTCAATGCCCCTGTCATCAGTCTAGGAACAAACAAATAAAAAATAATGATAAAAAATAAAAATAAAATAAACTAAAAAATCCTAAAAATATTTTCCATTATAATCCTATTTCAATTCCAAAGTGAATTTAACTCTAGAATCTCAAATTTTCAAGTTATTAAATTAGTTAATTTGTCCTTGTTTTTTCCAATAAAATGTCGTGTAAGATCATATGTCTCCTTGGATATTTTAAAAGTTAAGTAATAGAAGTCGTGTGAGATCATTAATCTCATTCAAATTTGAAAGTTAATATATGATTTCAAAATAACTAAATAAAAAAATCATAAAAAATAAAAACAATCCTAAGAAGTCCCAACTAATTTCTTTGGCACTTCGGATTACCGCGTGAGATTGTTAATCTTCTCAGGCACTCAAAAAATTAACTAGTAAAGGCCACGTGAGATCTTTAGTTTTCTTAGGTCTTGAAAGTTAATATCTATTTTCAAAATACAAAGATGAAATAATTCCAAAATAAAGAAAAAAATGGTTCATTTTGCCTATCATTCTAATTAAAAGCATCCCAAAAATACCTTTTTTTTTTTTTAGTATAAACTCACTTAATAAAAATGCATATTTTGAAAACCCTAAAAAATTAAAAAGAGAAAATGAATGGTGCAAGGAAGTTATATTAAGTTAATTTCGTAAATTACAACACACAAACCGAATCTAAATATTGTTTTATTTACGAAAATTTGTTTAATCTCAACCCTCATATTCTTTTCATAAAAATATAAAACCACCAACAATCTGCCACTTAGTTTTAGGATGAATTACGTGGACTTTAATCTTTATTACAGGGTACGTGTATAATACCCCAAGTAATTAGGATTAATAACTCATCTGATGGTATATTATTTTTTTATGTGTATCAGTATAATGAGATTGAGGCTGGCTCAGTGGTCAGGCTCTAGGCTGCATTCCTCAGGACATGGGTTCGAGACTGGGAAGCTAACCTCTCTTGTTTTTTTTCTGGAGCTACCACGTGTCCCCTCCTATAGCAAAATTACGAAATTGGCCCTATCTTCAACATTTTTACACAGCAGCCATGGGAGGAACGCGCAGGGAGAGGAAGCTTCGCGGGTTGCAGCTGGGAGCCACCGTGGTCGTGCCTCAACCTCGCCTAAGCTAAGCCGCACCCCCCCCCCCCGAGCACCACCGGCCAGTCACTGGTCACCCCTCGCCACTATTCCAGCTGGAAAACCGCCATCTCAGTCGTGGAAAACCGTGGAAAATGCGAGCTTGCCTAGTCATCGGTGAGCTGATTTTTCGGCGTGCCTTGGTCGGGTTTTGTACCTTGCTTCTTGGCCGGCCATTTCCACCTGGATTCGAGCTCGGTTGGTCGCCGGTGAAGCTATTTTTCCGGCGGGATCTTAGGAGCTCGAGTCGTGAAGATTTTGGACGAATTGGTACGTTTGTACTGGTTTTCTCTTGAGATTGAGCTTAAAAGTAGCATTTTCGGCCCATAAACAATGAATTTGAGCTCTAAAACCATGGATTTTGGCTGCTTGTAAAGAAGAATAGCTGACAGGGACCAAAATGAAAATTTTCGAAATTTTTGGGTTCTTGAGAAAATGGAAAACTGTTGACTTGTAATAGGTTCATATTAACTCTAGATTAACACTTTTAAGTTGGTGGGCATGAGAACTATGAATTTATCTTGAATTGCATTAGAATGGAGGCTAGGGTTTGAAATAGGGACCAAAATGAAAAATATGGAAAATATGTGGGGCAGAAGTGTAAAGTTACCACAAGTTAGGGAATGATAGATATAGAATTAAAGAGATGGGGGGTTAGGTCCTAACTTGGGATAATGAACCGAAAGACGATTAATTCCTGCGTGAACGTTGGTGCAAGTGAATCGTAAGAGCAATTCCGGCACCCCAGGAGGGCAGCGTACTGCTTGTGACAACCGGAGTCCAGGTGCGCAGATAGCACCCCCAAAACTCTTACTATACCTGGGATTGTTCTTGCTTCATATGTTTTCTAAATATAATCAATTTCTTTGTGATTATGCCTCACCGGTTTAGGGATTAGAAGTAAGGGACCTTTTGTATACATTGAATGACCTTAACTGCAGTATTGGACTTGTGATATACTTAGGGGTGATCACTAGATAGTTATGATCAGAAACACAGATAATTTTCTGCATATTTCCATCTTTGTATGCATGTTTGACTTAAATCATTGATTGCTGGGAGGATGACGAATGATAAACCTTCGCGAGATATGACTCGCGCCTGTTGGTTAGTTGCCCTCGAGGATTGAGTATCCTCGCCTGTTGGTTAGTTGCCCTCGAGAATTGTGTATCTTCGCCTGTTAGTTAGTTACCCTCAAGGATTGAGTATCCTCGCCTGTTGGTTAGTTACCCTCGAGGATTGAGTATCCTCGCCTGTTGGTTAGTTGCCCTCGAGGATTGTGTATCATCGTCTGTTGGTTAGTTGCCCTCGAGGATTGTGTATCCTTGCCTGTTGGTTAGTTACCTTGAGGATTGTGTATCCTCGCTTGTTGATTAGATGCCCTCGAGGGTTGTGTACCCTCGCCTGTTGGTTCTTAGCAGTCTTTTCCCCGAATGATTTTTATAAGTTGATTGTTTACCTGTGAATGGCTTCTTGACTTAATATTTCAGAAAAGTGGGTTAATTAGCTCAACCGTTAAATTGCAAGTAAGAGGATCTAAAACACTGTTGTATTGTATTCAATTCTTGATTATGTTAAATTTACGTTTATATATATGAAATTGTTTACTGACTTGGGGTGCTATCTGCCGGAAAATTTTTGGTCCCAGATAGAGAAATAGACGACCCTCTGGAGCCGGCGGAGCACTGACAAGAGAGCCGTGTTGAGCCGCTTGGTCTGGGTGTGAGGCATGTCCTTTTGTTTAGATTATGATTTTGGCAAATTCTTTTTTTTGGAATGTATATATTTAGATTGGTAGCCATTATCATGTATGGGGATTATTTTGTGACCACAGCTGAACCTGCCACATTTTCGTCGTATGTTGTAAATTATTGGACTGGGTTGGTGGGAGCGGAGCTCCCCTATTTATGTATTGCCTTGCAGGACCTTGTAGAAATTTCGGGACGTCCTATTTACTGGGGAGGTGCTGCTGAAATTTCTACAAGTTTCCTCGTTTTGTACTGAAATTCTCATCTTATGTATTAAGGCAAACAGTAATCATGGGGGTTGGATCAGTATGATAGTGATTGTCCCCCTAGGGTTAGGCTTGCAGGTCAGGGAAATTTACTCGTGATCTGTGCCAGTCCCACTCCGGGGATTTCAGGGTGTGACAACGTAGGTCCTAGTTTTTCATCTTAGGTCAAATCCGCCCTTTGTAAATATCTATTTGTTTGCTTTTATTATTGTTTTTTTGTTTTCGTTGTTTAGTGAGCATACATATCAATAAAGGGTAATTGAGATAACTTTAAGGTCATATTTTATCTTATTTGACTAGTTTAAGGTAATTGTCTTTATGGACGGATGTTGTGGGGTGTCTAATACAGTAACACCTTTCTCACATTTAAATAGACTCCTAAATTCATATATGTTTTCACATACCACTTTGCCTTTTTTTTTGTTTTAAATTGGTTTTTCAAAATTTTTCGTTAAAAATTTTAATGGCAACTCCAATAAATTGATTTTCAATATTCATTTTGGAATAAATTTACATCTTTTTTTTTTTTTGTTGAAAGGTCAATTACGAAACAACTTTTATATATATATATATATATATATTGGTATTTCATTTATTACAAAATTGTCATTTTAGTTCATCATTCATTGTAATATCCAAAATAGTATCTCACTTATTAGAAAATATTACATTTGGTCATTCACTTTTTAGAATAATATTATATTTAGTCATTATACCAAACTCTAAGCCCGTAATTAAATAGATTGATTTTATTTTTTTTTTAAAAAAAGTAGAGAACTAAATGTGGTATTTTTTAATAAGTAAAAGGCTATTTCAGGTATTATAATAAGTAAATGATCAAAATAATAATTTTTTGATAAGTGAAACATAAAAAAATATTATATATATTAATATGATATATATTTCTATGTTTATATATAGATTTATGCCAGCAATGGTTGTTTAATTTAGGTAACAATTAAAAAGTCTGATCCCCTGAATATTATATAGTAATGCAGCCATTAAAATTATAAATGAATACCTTCGGTAAAACTTTTGTTTTTGTGGTCAAATCAATTGTATTGAAACAAACCCGAGAAATGAAAAGAGATGCGTTCAACCAACAAGAAAACAAACTTGAGCAAAACAGAGAAAACAAATGAAAAAGGTATACGCTAAAACGAAAACAAACGAACGAAACATAGTTTTTAAATTTATGTTTAATTTAGTTTTCTTAGTTAAATACAAACAAGAATTGAATAAAATAAAAAGTTGAATTCTTTTGTTCGGAGACCAGTAAGTTAGCAAATTACCATAATTAAAAAATCATCAAAATAGCCAAAGTCGTTGTTCACAATCACAAATGTCTTCCCTTCCTTTTTATTTTTTTATTTTTTTGGGAATCTAACGCTTGCATTATATTTAGGACTTTTTGATCCAAGTTGATCAAAATTTAGTCAAAGTGATCCAATTGATCTAATCAAAATAGAAGAATTGAGCAAGATTGATTTATTCAATTGAATATTAATAGTGTGTTAGTTAGTGTTTGACAAATTTAATAAGTTTGTTCTCTAAAACAATTTTGTTTGGTAAGCTTTTAGGTATGTAATTTTTTTTCAAAATCATACTTTGTTCGGGCATGATTTTGCACAATACAATTATTATCTAAAAATATATATAAAATTAGTTATTCTCTTTTATATTTTGTGATAATTTAATTACTAATAAATTAATTATGACAAATTAATTTTTTGTAAATTTAAATTTATACAAAATTAGTTTATTATAAATTTTAATTAATACAAAACTAGTCATTCTATTTATATTATTGAAAGATTAATTTTTTATAAAATAAAATATTTAATAAATTAATTTGTTACAATTATTTATTCAGGATCAAATTATTACAGAGGGTAAAAGTGATATATTGATTTAATACTTCACTTGTTATTATTATTTTTATTAAACAAATTATATGAATAAAAAAATTTATTTTTTAAATATAAATCACAACCATAAAAACTAATTTTTAATTAAAGTTAAAATTAAAATTAAAATTGTAAAATTTCAATTCAAATAATATGAAATGATTATGTTAGACATATAATTTAAACCAAATTTTAAAGATTTTCATATAAAGTTTTTAAAATTAATTGCCCAATCCACTTCCAATCCATTAGAATAAAAGTGAATCATAACTAATATTTTTATATTGCTTGGAGAATTTTAATTATTCGATTAAATCAATTCCATTAAGTGAAGTAACCAATTCAAAACCATCAACAGCCTTCAATTAAGTAAATATTCTGAAACTTCGAGAAGTAAAAGCGAAGCGGCGTGTGAAATTCTCTTTGACTGGGGAACAAAATGCAACATAATAAATGGTTATATAAAAAGGGAAAAAGGTAAAGAAACATGGGAACTCGCGAGATAGAGAGACTTACAAACGACAGCCCACGGAGATTGACTTGTTTTTAAGTTAATATTTAAGAGTCAAAAACATTGAAGCCAACAAATATCTGTATGGGCCGGCAATACGTGGGGCGGACTCACAGTTCCCAGCTAAACCATTAGCTCCTCCCCTCTCTCACGTGCCTACCCAACCTTTCTCTTTCTCCTCCTACCTTGCCAGTCGCCATTCGCGAACCCCACGTGCCACATCTCTCCTCTTCTCCCACTTCCCACGCGCCACTTAAGCACGTGCTTCACGCTTTCCCCTTCCCCACGAAACAAAACAAATCCTAATATTACTAGTCCACCATCATCACACTTTCGAATTCATGCCGCCCTTATTTGGGTTTCGGTCCCCTAGCATGTTGAACATCGAATCTCCAATGTACTAACAAAATATTATATTACTTTTAATAAGCACTAAAAATTTTAAAATCTTCTTTCTTGGAAGTTCTAGATACATAACTTTTTCGTTGCAAGAATTTTGAATAAATTAAATTTATAAAAAATATTATTTGGTCAATAAATTAATGATACATGGCATTGCAAGTGTGATTGATGAGATGGAATGTTACAGGAGGCGGAGGCGAGAAATCGCGAGAAATTGAAAATAGCCGGAGGGAACAATGGCGTGCGTGCTTCGGCGGAAATTGAAAATAAAGGCGAGGTTTGTTGGGTCATTAGGCTAGGGGATGGGAAGCAAGTAAACAGCGCACAGGCATATTCTTCCAAGCTTTTTATTAAACAGCGTTCGGACTCTTCACGCACGCCACTTTTGGTCGAACCTCTTCCTCTTCCTCTCTCCCTCTCTCTCTCGCTTAGACTCTGCGCGCTGCGCGCCACAGTTGCTCTGTAAGCAAACATGCATTCCGGTCACCTGCTTCTTGAGGAACCCATTAGGATGGCCTCTATTCTAGAGCCATCCAAAGCTGTAAGTTTTAACATCTGTTTTTGTTTGTTTTTGGCGTGTTCTTAAGGTGTGGTTCTTCGAAATCTCAGTTAAGATGATCCATGACAGCTTTTATGGACCCGATTCCTTCATTGGATTTGATTTTGATGTTATATTCTTTCTGGATTTTCATTCTTTTTTCAATTCTACAGAGTTTCTTTCCTGCAATGACAAAAATCGTCGGTACTCTTGGTCCTAAATCTCGATCAGTGGAGACTATTTCTAGCTGTCTCAAAGCTGGAATGTCTGGTAAGATAATGTTTTTCTTCACTATTATCATTCGAAGTTCTCTTATTGTTTCACTTATGCGCATGAGAGGCAGTTCTTAGAGAGCTGTGTGGCTTTCGATTGGTATGCGACTAACCTTCTGTTCTTAGCTGTCAAACATAGACTGAAACTTTACATGGATTGTCGATTATTTGTTGTAGTTGCTCGTTTCGACTTTTCTTGGGGTGACCCGGAATATCACCAGGAGACTCTGGAGAATTTGAAGGCTGCTATCAAGAGTAGTAAAAAGCTTTGTGCTGTGAGTTTTCTGCTACCTTTTCCGTGGTGCTTTAGATAGATAATATCTCTTGCTCTGACAATTTGACTTGGTAGAGGAGGGAAATATGACTCGAAGCTGGCCAACCAATCATTCTTTGGCATGGTTCTTTTAGTTAAGAGAAGAAGCCATTGCCTTTAGCTGTTTACTGTCTGATACTAAGATTTAGTTTATTCTGACTGTATGAAACATCTGGAATCATGTCCTTTCTTTTTCTCCATCTTGCCTTTTTTATTATTTTGGAATCTTCTTTATAAAAATAAATAAAGGAAATGATGTTGACTTTTCAATACTCCTTTGACTTCTCAGGTTATGCTGGACACAGTTGGTGCAGAGATGCAAGTTGTTAACAAAACTGAGAAAGCTATCTCGCTTCAGGCAGATGGCCGGGTTGTTCTAACTCCAGACCAGGGACAAGAAGCCACTTCAGAGATTTTGCCCATTAATTTTGATGGACTAGCAAAGGTTCATTGATATTTCTATTTTCTGTGTTCTTGTCGTGATTTTATATGACGTTCTTGTATCTTCAATTATTAAAAAGAATGTTAACCCGAGCAGTTTCATTTAATAAACTTACACCTCCTTCGCTGGAAGTAAATGCTCTAGGTTGCGTGGCTGGAAGTAAATGTGATGTTGGATAGTATCCAAAAAGTTCTTCTCCTCTTGATTGTCATTTCAGTCATGTTTAAATTCGAACTTTGCTTATGGTGTTAGAAGAACAAATTCCAATGTTTAGCTGATTGCAAAACAAGTCCAGATATCCGTAGATGCCCTAAAATTTTCTCTGCATAATTTGAAGTAACTCTAGTTCTTTTTCCTTTCTTAATTCTAATTGTAATTTTGCGCTCACACATTTATGTCGATTCTTCTAATGCATTGGCTCATTTGTGTTCTTTTCTGTGCAATGTATCTGTTGATATGAACCTTAATGTTTTATGTTCATTTTTGCCTTTTACAGTCTGTGAAGAAGGGAGACACCATTTTTGTTGGTAAATACTTGTTCACTGGAAGTGAAACAACTTCTGTATGGCTAGAGGTAACAAAAGTTCAGATCAGAAGGCAAAGTTTATTCCAATAGATCTTTTTTATTATTTTATTACAGTGTTCTTCTGTGTCTTTCCTTAAATACTCTGGTTCAGTTTATGAGTTGATTATTCTTCATCAATCATTTGTTCTAACTGAGTCTAGACTGATTTTGTGTTGTGGAGGTATTAATTTATTGTGCTTTGTTAAGTTTGACTTTATTCGCATCCAAAGGCCCTAGGCGAAAGCAGTATTTCTTGAAGTCATGCATGCACGATCAATATAAATTATAACTGAAAGTTGTGCAGGTTGTTGAAGTCAAAGGGCAAGACGTTGTTTGTGTTATAAAGAACTCAGCCACTTTAACTGGGGCATTGTTCACTCTGCATCCCTCTCAAATTCATATTGATATGCCTACTCTCTCTGAGAAAGACAAGGAGGTGATTTCTGCCTTTTTCTTGCATTTTTTATTGATTATCTGTCATTCCAACTTGTAGCATTTATCTGTGGCACATTTTCCTTATGTTTTCTTGGATTTTTGTTTTTTTTTTTTTTGTTGAAGGTTATAAGCACCTGGGGAGTTAAAAACAAAATTGATTTTCTATCATTGTCATACACTAGGCACGCAGAAGATGTTCGTGAGGTAATTTGCATTCCCTGTCCATTATTTGTGTCGATTCCAAACTTGCATTTTTAACTTGCACTATAAATTGAATATTCTATTGCTGGTTCAGGTTTTTGACTGACAGAACTCTCTATGTTTGCAATGCAGGCCCGTGAATTGCTTTCGAAGTTAGGTGATCTAAGTCAGACCCAAATTTTGGCAAAGATTGAAAACGTTGAGGTGAGTTGCTTATCTTAATTATGTTTTGGACAAGCTTTCATTTCTCTGTGAATTAGATTCTTATCACAAAAAAGTTTAATGTTATGTTTTCATCCATCATGTTTTCTAGGGATTGGCCCATTTTGACGAGATCCTAAAAGAAGCTGATGGTATCATTCTTTCCCGTGGAAATTTGGGCATTGATCTTCCTCCTGAGAAGGTTGACTTCTTAGTTTTTATTCATTCTGACTGATTGTTTGAACTCTCAAGTTCTTAGACTTGTTTATGTGTTGTATAAGTCTGCAGGATTCAATGTATTGATTTCTAATAGCATGCTTTTCATGCATATGCTATCTTCATATTCTGACTAAGATTAGTTGTCATTTAATTAATTGAATTAGATAGATGGTTCCTCATGTTCACAAAGAAATCAAATATTTGACAACATTTTTTCTAAATTTTAATTCAGTCTTTATTGCTGATTTATTTTTGAGTCTTTAACAGTTTCTTGAATTGAATAAGCCCTAGGAACTGTTACCTGGTTATTGTGCCCCTTATGACACTTAAATGCTTTTGATTATCTTCACCCAGTGAATAGTGCTAAGTTACTAAAACTGATTGCTTTGGGGAATCTGTAGATGTTAACCAATTCCCTGCACGTTTATAGGTATTTCTTTTTCAAAAGTCTGCCCTTTATAAGTGTAATATGGCTGGGAAACCTGCTGTTCTTACACGTGTTGTGGATAGCATGACTGACAACTTAAGACCAACTCGAGCAGAAGCCACTGATGTTGCCAATGCTGTTTTAGATGGTAAGCCTCTGATTATATGATGTTACTTGTTAAGTTGGTGTTATTATGCTGTTCTGTTGACATCAGTTTGCATGATATCCGGTAACCTTGTTGATGAAAATTGGATAGGAAAATTGTCTAGTCTCTTTTGATTTAGTTCCTCATGATGTTTTTTTTCGCCTCATTCACTCGAGCCCATCCAGGTTCGAGTGTTCTACTTATTGGTTTGCATGTTACCCATTAAACTTATCTAGGTGATTGAGATTTAGGAAATATTGGTCTTCTCTTTATCAGATTTAATTCCTGTTGAATGATCTAGTCTCTTCATTGGTGCATATACATTGTGTTTTATGAGCAAGTTGAAAATAAATGGTTTTGCTTAAATGTTTTTAATAATATACAGGAAGTGATGCGATTCTTCTGGGTGCTGAGACTTTACGAGGTTTATACCCTGTTGAGACTATTTCTACTGTTGGAAAAATTTGTGCCGAGGTAAGAGCATTTTATGGCTCATTTATTATGTCTGATAATTTGGATTTTGTTCTAATGTGGTTAATTTGGTGTCCATCTTAGGTAAAGTTTGATTATTCTGATGAACCTGCAGTTTTCATTTGTTGGAGTATGAGCTCTTTGACCTAAATGATTTTGGAATTGGTTTGGTATGGTTGGGGTTGATAATCCTCTGATACATACATCACTTTAGTTTTGTTAGTCAGGAGGCCCTACTTTATACATGAGTTTGGAAAATTAATACATAAATGGACCAGACCAGACCCATGGAATCCTATATATTGAATTTGAAGATAATATGGACTGATTCAACTGTTATTGTCTCTAAGAATTGTAGCTAATTTGCAGTTATTCCCGTTTTTTCCAATATAATGTACAATGTCTCAGTTTTATGGCCAGAGGTATTGTTTAATTAGTCATGTTGTGGTATGACATTGCATTTTCATTTTTGGATACTACTTGTATAGGGTCTATACCAACTAAGCTTAGGGCTGAGTGGACAATTTTTAGTTAATGAATAAGCATATATTGGCATAAATATGCTGGCAAGGACTTTATTTGCATCGATAGGCTGTAGCTCCATTAAGGAAATTCGTAGATGAGTCCTATAGAAATCACTGTTTAGTGGTAAGGTACCTGTAAAACACTTCATTTAGAAGTCTGATTGACCTGAGTTTTATACCAAATTTATTTGTTGTTCATATTAAACAAGTAGAATGATATTCAGCAAAGCTGACCTGAAGGTTCTTTGATGAAGAAATAGGTTTATAGTATTCTGAAAGTCCTCTGGTTGTAATATGAAATATGTGATGGATTTCTTCGAGATATAAAGGAACTTTGTTTTATGTTCTTTGTTTTTTTTTTTTTTTTGGGGTTATCTGGACTGTGAATTTCTTCTATCCTTTTTTGCATCACATTTGAGGATTGCTTTGACTCATTGTGGGTTGTTCTGTAAGATGTAAATCATCAGTTGGTAATTCCTTTAAATCTTATTAAACATTATTTGAAATGTCACCTGTGTTATTCGGTATCACTTAGTGCCATTTCATTTTCCTGATGTTGTCCATATAATATAGGCTGAGAAAGTTTTCAACCAAGACCTTTATTTTAAGAAGACTGTCAAATATGTTGGAGAGCCAATGACTCACTTGGAATCTATTGCATCCTCTGCGGTATTTACCTTTTTAATGTTGCTCTTTATTTCATTATATAGTAATTTTCTAGTGCATGCTTTTTCTAATTTCAAGAACATAGTTTATTTCTATGTTGTTTCTGCTGGGCCGTCATGGTGGTTGATATTCTTGCACTATTGACGGACAGAGCTTCTTATTTATATTTATTTACTTCTTTTTTAGGTACGGGCAGCTATTAAGGTGAAGGCATCTGTTATAATTTGCTTCACTTCATCTGGAAGGGCTGCAAGGTACTACATCAGCGAATTATTTAGATTTAATTGTGTTTATTGGGGGTGTACAAGGGCCAAGCCAGGCCTAATTTTCATTACCCAGATCTGGCCTGGTTTTATTACCAGACTGTGCCAGGTCTTCCTTTTCTGTCTAATTTAACTTTTTGCACCCAAGTTAAACATTTCCTGAAAATTATTATGACTTCATAAAGTTGAGCGGAAAAGGTTTTAAGTTCATTAAGAATAATGATGATCCCCCCAAAAAATAAAGAATGGTGACTTTTTTGTAAAACTGTCAGTGACAATTATGTTAATTGTTGGTTCACTTGGTTGTATACAAGCCCACTTTTCAAAAACCATCGTTGGGCCTTTACATGACAGTGGCATGTTCAGTGATAAGCTCTAGCATCATGTGAATAAGGGAAACTTAAAAAATATAAAATGAAAAGAAGAGAGAGAATGGAACTGGGCCAACTTCCAATGAAACTGGAGACCTGGCATGATATGACAAGGCCAGCCAAGTTTTTATTCGCCCTTAGTGTTGATATTGAAAAGTTTACATTTGCCAGTTGCTTTCAAAGTGGGTTAGACTCAGGGAAATCAACACAATGCTTTATGTTGATATCCACATAACCAAGTTTTCCTTTTCTACATCTTTACTTAGTTCATGAAATTTTGAGACTGATTTCTAAACATGTGCATGTACTTGTCAGATTGATTGCAAAGTATAGGCCAACGATGCCTGTTCTGTCTGTTGTGATCCCCCGACTTAAGACAAATCAGCTAAAGTGGAGCTTTAGTGGAGCTTTTGAGGTTAGATCTTAACTTTGGAACCATGTATAGCTAATTTTCTTAGCTATAAATAGATGTGACTGACAACTCTCGTCCTTTTTGACAGATTATATTTTATTTATATGATTTTACTATTAACTTTTGTAAAAGAACTTAATTTTTTTTTTTCCAAAGAATTCAATATGATGAGGGAATTTTTGGCAGTTATTGTAATCTCTTATTTAAAATTCAATCTTTAGAGGGATAAATGACAATGCTTCCTATAAAGAATGACCATGGGCATATGATGTCAATAATGATTTCAATATACAACGCACGCACAAATAGGTGTAAGAAGTGAGCAATGTTTTTTTCCCCCCTTCTCTTCCTTGTCCAGGGCTAACTTCCACCTCATTTGCTGGAAAGATTATATACACTTAATGTCATTTATATACTACTAACTTGAAATTTAGGGTAAAAGCAAAGATATCGTTGGCAGAACTTAGATACTGAAGAAAAATACTTGAGCCCTGTGTACATTTCCCTATAATATTCTGGAATAGAGATATATTACAAGATAAACTCCAAAAGATAATGTCAAGAGATAAATAGAAGACTCCTAAACAATGATAAACTCCAATGCTTCTAGATAATAATAAACTCTTAACCATTTATCATTTTCAGTTAAATTGTAAGGTTGGTTTTTCAAAGGTTTCTCAACATGACTCTTCACTGAATTATGCGCATATTGATCTTATTTTAAAATGCAGTCTAATTTTACTGGCAACTTTCAAGTGCTTCCTATAATTATTCTATCCTATATAAAGAAAAAACAGCAATGATTTGTATTGAGCTTTGATGATTTATTAACATGGTTTTTTATGCTTGTTTATTCCATCAAATTGCTGTTATTAGTGATGCATTTGTGTTCATTTGTATTTGATCATCCATTTACCCTAACTTAATAAAATTGCATATGCAATACAGGCGAGGCAATCCCTTATTGTCAGAGGTCTCTTTCCCATGCTTGCTGATCCTCGACATCCTGTAAGTTTCTGTTATGGAATTTCTATTTTCTGTAGTTGTTTCATGAGATTATCCCTTTCAGGTATTTTTATTTGGGGGAGGAATTAGTTTCTGAATCTAGATCAAGAAGAGAGGCTGGACTAAAGGATGTGTACTTACTGTTTTACTTTTTTTCTTTTAATTAACAAAAAGTGGTATTATTTAACTTACAGGATAGTATCAAATCGGTCTTCTACTTTTATTCTTTGTGACAATTTGGTCTATCACAAATATATTGTGACAAATCATTCTTTTGGAGATCCTATTTTATACAAAATCAAACCTTTATAGTTTTATATAAATTTGAATTTGTAAAGGATTAATTTGTGAGAGATTAAATTGTTACAAAATACAAAAGTGAGAAACTGATTTTGTACTTTTCTCAAATTATGATCCCATCCACGGTCAAGTCTTCTTATAATGGAACCTATGGAAGGTTGCTGGACCCTAACCTTCGTCCTAAATGACTCACGTTTTTTCCGTATTAGTAATGCTTTTGTTATGTAGTTGTCAGCATAAATGACCAATCATTGTCTACATACTGCTTTATGAGCCGCACGCACGCCATCAATCATATTGATCTCAGAATTTGATCTTATCTTAATACTCTATGCCTGTAGGCTGAGTCAACTAGTGCAACAAATGAATCTATACTCAAGATTGCCCTTGATCATGGAAAAGCAGCAGGAGTTATAAAGCCGCATGATCGAGTTGTTGTTTGCCAGAAAGTTGGTGATGCATCTGTGGTGAAGATTATCGAGCTTGAAGATTAAAATTGCATTTTTCTCTAACAGTTTTAGGGTTTTTTTTTTTTTTTCGGTTATTCCCATAATTTTGAAAGCGGCAGATCATTCTGCTTGCACTTGAGGTTATTTCCACTGGGCTGGTGGCTAGTTATATTTTTTGTGCATCGGAAAGGAATGTGAATGCAATTATTACTGGCTGTCAAACTTAAATTCTCATAAGAATATGTTTGCCAATTTTTTTAGTTCAATTATTAGACAAGGACACATTTTAGAAATATTATTCAATGCAAGTTCTTATACATGCATGATTGTTTTGTAGGAGTGTTGAGTTTTTTATTTTTATTTTTTGGTCAGGAGTATTGAGTTTTGAATCGCTAGGTGAGGCTTTTGGTTGACCACTTGAGCGGCATAGTAAAATAGTGGGTTCTTTGTTTTGATGTACTTACGTTGAATGCCATGGCCATGACTCATCTAGAAGTAGAAAAACGGGTCTAATCTGCTAAACCTTGTCTAGTGCATTTGGTCAGTTCTGTAGTACAGGGAATATTAATGGTCAGCCAAGTAGGGCAGACGAATTTTTGTTTTGTTTTGTTTTTCTGCTGTCATCTTGTATGATTGAATAATGGTCTTTTCAATTAGCCTTGAGCAGAAAACCTTGTTTGTTTAACTGCACAGCGTAAATACGTTAGCTATTCATACTCCAATGGAGCTTTTTGTTTTAAAAAAAAAAAAATCATTTCTTCCAGCACGTTATTCTTGAGCTTCGAACTGATTAGTTTTTTAAGAACGGGTGAGTCATCTGATTTGACAAGACAAAATTTTAACGAATTAGTGTCTTTGAATTGACAGTTAGGTTGATGTGATTTGAAATTAATTTAATTTTTAAAATTAATTTTCATTAAATATTATTTTGTATTATGTAATTTATATTTAAAAATTAAGCTTTTATCAATATAATTTATTCAATATAAAAGTAAGTTTTTTTTATTCTTATACAAACAGGAATTTAAAGAATAAAATTAATTTTAAACATGTAAAACAAATTTTTATTTAGATGTAGAAATAAGATTTTAATATTTTAAATGTTAAATTAAACAGTTTATTAATTATTCTGGGTTTGATTTAAACAAACAAATATATGTTTAACAGTGCAGCACTGCAACTTTACTAGTGCCACGGGTTAATTTGTCTGCAATCGGTCTGTGAACTGTCTATTCGAGAATAAACAGTAAACAAATGTATGCCACATAATGACTGAATAATACTGGAATGATAAGTTATTCCCAGAAGTGAAAGACATAGGAACACGTGTTCATCATTTCATCTTCGTTTGGGGCCCAAATCGATTGGTAAAGCAGTTAGACGAATAAAATTTATACTTACCTGAAAAGAAGTATTGAAGCATTATTTAATATATTCATTTTAGATAATCAGCTTGACGGAAATTTGGGGCTGAATATAAGTAATGGTTGAAGCATTTCTTTTAGTATTTTAGAAGACACCAGTATCCAAAAAGCGCTCGTGGTCTAATGGATTAAGCGCCTCGCTTCTAATCTGGTGATTGTAAGTTCGAGTACGAAAATTTGTTTAAAATGTAACCTTTTATTTCCTTTAGCTTTAGTGCATTCATCAGAACATTAGTCTAATTTTTCTTTGGTAAAAAAAGGGTAACAAGTCTCGATCCGTTTCTTTGGAGTCTAAACATTAAGCTCACAAGACTCCAAAAATAACGAGTAATCTTGCAAAATAAATAACGGGGGCTTGATTTTTGAGTTGATTTCCCGATCGAGTGGTTGTAAACGATAAGCCTACCTTCAAAACAGATTGCTATTTCATTTTCAAGTGAGAAAAAAGTTGGAAAAACCCAAATACATAGAAGCAGAACCAGTTTCATCTGTTTGGCGTAACCTATACTTATAATCTGTTAAAGTTCTCCATCATGAAACCTATCAACAAACGGAGGAAGCATCTACCCCTTCAGTTAGAAGAATGTTGTTGCTTTTGTTGGTGATGAAGATTCAGCAGCTCAAGCTCCTTCTGGCGAATCAGCAAAACCATCCTCTCATTTTCCAGCAGCCTCTGCTGGTTCTCAAGCTTGGCTCTCTCCATTTCCCTCTCCTTCTTGCCGCTAAACCTTACCCATTTCAGCCTCTGCTTTTCCAGCTCAAATCCTTCAATCTGATACCTTATTTGCTGCTCCTCCATTTGCACTATCTTTCTCTTAATCCATTGCTTTTTCTCCCACGTGCTTCTTCCCCCATCCTGTAGCACACCCGTCACTTCATTGCTTATTTCCGGCATTAACTTTGATGACACACAAATTTCTGCTTTTCTTGGTCTCTTCATTGATGACCTTGCATCATAATTCTCATCCTCGTCTTCATGTGCATTCCCAGTTTTATCCCTTGAAACCCCTTCACCCGACTCTTCTTCGTCCTCGTCAGAAGAATCCTCTGAGTCATCGTCTTCGTCCTCATCGTCTTCCTCTTCCCTATTTACCCCTTTCAATATCTTGAGTCCTTCTGATTCTGGCTTTCCCAAATTCGCCATCCCATTTCCCGACGAGTGAGAACATCGTTGCTGCTGCTGTTGCGGTTGAACCGCCTGAGATGGTTCTGTTCCCACCTCTGGGGATTGTTGAGGCCCAATGGTGCTCATATGGCCACAACTATTATGGTAAGCACACATTTCCCTGAAGAAAAGGTGCTTGGAATTGAGCAATTTTCGAACTTCCTCTTTCACTTTCGGTGACAAGTCCATTGTGTCCAACAAGTTGTGATTTTCCACTACCAGGCAAGCCGTTCCTTTTCCCAGAATATCGTTCACTCTCTTGTACCTCTTGTTCAAATCATTGAACTTATCCTCGCATTGCTGAGGAGACACGAAATACCCCTTCTGCATCATAGCCCTCGACACCGATTTCCATTTTCCTTTCTTCTGCGACAAACCCGTAGGCTTCTTCTTATCAGCCGCTTCTGAACCAGCTTCATCGCCAATATAATAAACCGCCATTATTAAGAGCTTAACCATAGTGTCCGTCCACTTCATTCTGTGCCACTGTGATATTTTCCTTTTGGGATCGCCAGAGCTGACGTTGTCCTCTGCTGCGAACCCAGCTTCGTCTTCATCACTAAGGGCCATTTGTTGATTAATCTTGGCCGAATAAGGGTACCCATGCTTGATGGATTGCTGGGGTTGTGGCTGAGGAATATCAGTGTCATGGTGGGAAGAAGCATAGGAAACCATCTGGGGGTGATGCATAGGATGAGGATTTTGAGGATTAGGGAGGTTTTGTTGTTGCTGCTGTAACGGGTTTTCTACACCACCAAGCAATCCAGAACCGATGCTAGAAAACATTCCACCACCTAGTCCATTGGGTTCCATCAACACCGAAATAAAAAAACTAGTTTACAAATACTTCTCAATCACCTAAACTACCAAATCTGGTGGCACTCGATGAGAACGTACCTGTCAATTGAATTGCTGAACATGTACACCAGGTGCAAATAGGGTCAACAACTATTGCCTAACGAAGTAGCTAACAGAACATTGAAATAGACGCTGTAACATCACCAGCTGCTGCTTCTTCTTCAGATTTGTTCAAGGTAAAGTGAAGTCAAAGAGGACAATGGGATTTGTGGGAAGCAGTCCGTTGATTAGAAGGGGGGTATACAGCATAGTATAGTATAGTATATAGTATTATAGAGACAATGAAACAAGCGGTTTTGGGTTGGTGCAGAGTGGTGACAGAAAACAGCCCATGGTTTTGGTTTGTCCCGGCTTTGGAAGATCAACCCACACACACCCACAGTTTTTGTTGGAGTAAATTGTAAAGCGCCTTCTTTATTGTGTACTTTGTAAACGTGGTTATTTCTGGTCAAAACAAATCCGTTGAGAAAGCCCAAACCAAAAGCTTCCTAAATTCCTAATTCCTGTGTGCTCTGTCTCTCTCTCTCTCTTCGTTTCTACTTGCTTTTTTCTTTTCCCTTTTGCCGAAGATAGGAGATGGAGAGTTAATCTGGGTATTTCAAATCTCAACCTTTAATTTCTTTATTCATAATACATTAATATCTCCACGTAATGGTATCTGATTTCTTTGATGATCTAAACAACTTATTATCACTCTTACACGTTTCGAATTGGTACCGCTTTCTTTTTTCTTTTTCTTTTTTTATTTAAACAAATATCAGGATTTCAGATGTTATTTCTTTTTTTAGAGTTTTTGAAAATATTAGCTGAGTATGTGATTGTCAAAGCACCAAAAAAAGGGAAGAACAAGTTTTCATGGGCATGACTGTCCGCGTGAAACATATAGTGTCGAATTAATTTGGATTCCCAAAAATAACAATAGAAGCATGTTTCAGAATTCAATTCAAGCCTTAGCAATGTGAATATTCTAGAAATTGGCATTGTTTGGTAACTTATTATAACATGAAAAATTCGTATAGTTGGATAAGTCTAATTTTAAAAAATTATAGATATAAATTCAAAAAATAAAACCTAAGTGAAAAAATTCATTTTGTAAAATGAGTCAAACTTAAATCACTTAAAAGTCTAATTGAATTTGAAAAGTTTGAAACAATACTTTTTTAATTAAAAAAACTTAATATTTGAAAAAATATTAATTTGATTATTAAAATTAATGTAATAAAACCATCTTAATTTGAAAAATATAAAATATAAGTCTATTAGTAAAATTAACTTAATTTTTAATTCAAAGTAATTATACATAAAATCATAAATTAATGGGACATGATATTTTAATAAATAAAAAATAACTAATATTTTTTATTTAAATAATTTATGCTAATACAATAACTAATTTATATTTATAATATTTTTATGTACAATTATATCAATTGTAATAAAATTTAATTATATTATTTATTTTAAAATTTAAATAATAAATTCATGTCATTAAAAAAACTCAAAATTTTTTTGAACTTGACCAAATTTTGAATGAACTCAATCCGATAATCAACTACGGAAATTTGAAATAAAGGATGTCCAACACTGAGTGGATGGGGGTGAAGTTACATAGACTTAGATACACGTCAACGATTTCGACCACCAAATTATCATATCCGGTTAGATTTCCAGTCAAGTAATTGGTCCATTAATTTAATATTTAAAAAATACAAGTAATTTAATTTTAATATTTTAAATCAAAAATTTAGCGTTCATCTTAACTATGTTAAAAAGCATAAACAAAATTGATAATACAAAAATTCATAAACAATTTAATTTTAATTCTTGTCGAACATAACATGCCATTTGTTAACGTGGACATTTAACAAAAATTAACGCACATTACAATTAATGAAATATTTTATACTCGGAAAAAAATAATCTTAAACGTTTCTATGATAATGTTCCACTACTTTATATTTTCAAACTATATCTGGGCTTGCTGGGTGGACATAATTATAGGGCACGGCTTATGTGTTCAGCGGACGACCGGACATAATTATAATTGTAAGGATGATCAAAGGCTTTTTCTTTTTTCTTTTTAATTTTTTTTCTTTCCTTTAAACACACACACATATTTTCGGTTGCGAATGGAGAAATTATAATTTTATACCCAAAAAAATTATTATAGCGTTTAGTATTATGCTAGAAATGCATCTAGAAAGGATTATTTAGGTTTATTATAGAGTGGGTAATAAGAAGTCAAAAGAAGATAAAAGAAAATCAGTTGGCCAATATACAAAAAAATTGTCAATATTGAGTGAGATATTTAGGGAATAGAGGCGCATGAGAAAAGAAGTAGAAAATGATAATGGAGAAGTCTTTGTGGTGGTAGTGACTCCTGCTAGAAAGTGGACCACAGGATGCTTCTACACTAACCCCACTGGAATAAACCCCTTTTTGAGATGGACTTTAAACAACCTAATGTTTCCCACTGCACTACCCTTGAACGCCTCAAATTTACATAACAGAGAAAAATATATTTGTGATGTTTTATTTTTTGTTATTAAATTAATTTAATTTTTAAAATATAAAAAATATTAAATTAATCACTTCAAATATTGCACCATAATTAAATTTGATTCTTTTATTATAAAGCATTAAAATTAATCTAAGTTTAAATTTGACTCTTTTATTATAGAGCATTAAAATTAATCTAAGTTACATAATTTTTTGTTGATGTAATACATTATCTTTTAAGGTAAATTAATAGATTGTCTCATTATTGAATAATTTGATTCTTTTAATTGCGCCATTAAATCAAATTTTCCATTCATATTTTGTAAATAAATAAATTGAATCGCTCATATTTCACAAATATTAAGGTCAAAATTCATGAGTTACGTAAGTCCTTTTAATACAATACTTTTGAAACTTTTGCTTAACTTTTTTTCTGGTATCATTAACAGTAGTTGAATGATTATAGCTAGATTTTTATAAAATAGATAGAGGTGGAATAACCTACACGAATTAACAAAAAAAATATGTCATGTAGACTTTATATTACACGGAGAAACCAATCAATAAATTTAAATTACATGATTATAATATTCGCATATTCAAAACGATTTATATAAACTATTAAGAAGACAAAAGGGAGAAGCTTTATTTTGGCGTCAGACTTGGTTTTTTGGGTTGTTTACTCAGTTTAAATATTTAACCGTCCAAAAGGTGTGATTATAAGAAGTTTTTAAATGTCAAACTTTTCACTGTTGTATTGTATAAGAAGTTACTATAATATACTTTTAAATTATAAGAAATAAAAAGGTGTGATTATAAAAAAAAAATAATCCTTTAATTTCAACTTTTCACAAGAAGAAAACTCATATTAATTTTAAATTATTTAATAATAGAGAAACAGGGGAAAGATAAACTAAAAAAAAAAAAACATGCCCATTCTTATTTTATTTGATCAATTTTAGTTCACATGATCCTGGTTTTGGTCAAAAATAAATTTGTCATTTATAATTGAGAAATTAATATTTTTTATTTTTATTGGCTTACTCAATTTTTAATTTAATCCATATACTTTAAAAATTTATAATTAGGTTCTCATAATTTAAACAATTTACAATTTAGTTTTCATTATCATATTTTTGTCAATATTTTGTAACTCTATTTCATTATCTACTTTTATTTTTATTTTTATTTTTAATATAGATCATATATATTTAAAGTATTAAAATAAGATATAGTTAGTTATATAATAAGGACTTAATTACAAATTTTAAAATATAAAAATTAAATTAAAAATTGACTGAAAAATGAGTGGTGTGTAATTTTTTAAAAGCAATTGTAAACTTTCTATTTTTGCATAAACTAAAACTTTGTGAAAAAATAATTAAAAGAACATAACATTAATATTACGGGTTATAAAACAATTTCATGCAAAACGCCCAAACGCCCCTATGGGATGACGTACAAGCTTCTTCATTAGATTTTTTTAAAAAGAAAATTGTACTGATTTTTTTTGTTTTTATTATGGGCATAAATGGTAAAAGATTTCAACGCCTAAAAACTGGAGGCAAATAAAAAATCCCACTGTAATACAGTAAATGGCCGGTACAATAATTCATGGGTGGGTAGACATTAGACTAGCATCGGTTTAGTTAGATAAATGAACGCTGATGATGCAGTGGGGTAGGGTGCACGATACGCTTTTTCCCCATCCAATAAAGAAGGAGACAGAAAGCTTTTGCAGTTTGCATTCAGGTCAGTCATAAAGCTAAATCACACGTGGTACTAAATAGTTGGCCTACCCTGATATTCGCCGAATGTCACAACTCATTCCGTGGAGCCTCCCACACTGGATAATCTATCTTCCTCTGGAAGTCTGGACCCACTCAACCCCACCTCAGCTCGCAAATTCCCTCACCTCACCGAAGCCATATCATATCTTCCAGCTAAAATGATTTTGTTCCCCGAAGGTCTTTATAAGAAATTCCAGAGACTCGTGCAACAAGATTCTGACTTTGTTGTAATTCATTAACTCTCCAAATGCTCTGAATCCTTTACACATAGCTTTTGATTCCATCCTCGTAATTTCTATTCCTTTTTCTCATTCTTCTCGTTGCCTTGTTGGCTACCCTACCTTGGCCACTGCTGCTGACACCATGACCTGAAGAGTAGATCAAGTGCTCTGTAATTTGAGGACCTTAAAGAACATGGGGGCCTCGCTATCCAACCTGGGAGCGAACGGTTCGACCTTTGGTCCGGGCCTCGGGGACATCCCGGAGAGCTGCGTGGCTTGCGTTTTCTTGTATCTTACTCCGCCGGAAATATGCAATTTAGCGCGGCTCAACCGAGCTTTCCGTGGTGCGGCGTCCTCTGATGCCGTGTGGGAAGCAAAGTTGCCCCCCAATTACCAAGATCTACTCGATTTAATGCCTCCGGAAAGGTACCGGAATTTGTCCAAGAAGGATATATTTGCGCTACTATCGCGACCAATACCATTTGATGATGGCAATAAGGTGGGTGTTCTTCAGGTCAGTTTTTATTGATTATAGTTGGGCTCTTTCTTTATTATGATTCTGGGTTAGGGTTCTCCCGGTATTCTGTGTCTAGAGAAGGCATGTAGGGTTTGTGCAATATTAGGAATGTGTTTGCTGGGGTTTCTGGGGTAACTTTTTTTCAAGTTTGGAGAGATTTGGTCATTTAATCTTTGTATGGTGTATTCTGTTAAAGTGATGCTAGAGGGTTTTACAGGAGGTATGGCTGGACAGGGTCACGGGAAGGGTCTGCATGTCCATATCGGCTAAAGCGATGGCGATTACTGGAATTGATGACCGGAGATACTGGAATTGGATTTCTACTGAAGAATCTAGGTTTGACTTCTGAAATCCTATCTTAGCCTTTGTACTTAACTTTACTCTTGAGATGGATACGCTATATCCTCCAGCGATGAATACAGAAATGGCTTTTTCTGTCTATATCTTTTGATTCTTTAAATGATGTAAGAACTTGGAATGTAAACCTTAAAAAAATGATACTCTCGTTGGTAAATAAGTTAAACTTCTCTATCTATGTACATACATCTGCGTGCTGCATTTGAGCACATTGTGGTATCTAATTCGATTGCGAGCTGATTGAATTATAAAAATAAACTGGTGGTGAACTTAATTGACGATTGATAGGACATAGTTTCGTTTTGAAATTGCTTGACATGTTTCATAGCACAAAGCTTGTAATTATTGTAAAAGGCTTATTCCTGATATTTTTGTGTGAGATATAATTCACGTATGCTAGCAAAATGGGTAACATTTTAGTTTGAACACAATTGGTCGACAAGATGCTGAAGATATTAAGGATAGTATCTGGTCTGACACAATTGCTTTAAGGTCTATCATGCTGATCATAAGTCGACAAATCTACATTTTGCATTTGATTCTAAAACTACTTTGCTTGGATAGCAAAACGTGTGCTTCTTTTGTTTGATGTTTTGCATGCTTCTTCATCAAGCATACAGTGCAGGTGGTCTAGTTGGAACTTGAGAATGCTGAACTTGAGTTGTAGGTTAGAACACCAGAATTTGAGGTTACTTGATTGGTGAATGTGCATGATGTATGGTCTCATTCTCGTAGAAAAGCAAGTTTTTGAGCCTTTTTTTTCCCTAGCTTTTCAACAGTACTCTTGGATTAGTCTGCAGAGAATGACTTGATTTAAATGGAAGAGGGTGTCTAATCTAACAGTGGGTTGTAGATACAACTAGACTTGCAGCGTACTATATGCAACTTGGTTTTATATATTTGGTCTAGAGCCTCAAGATTAATCGAAAGTACTCATGATTTGGTTCACTGCAAGTTGCTTTCATTTGCTTGTTATAGTTCTTACTTCTAATAGTTGTCTGAGCGACTTGCCTTGTATGTTTTATTTGCTTTCTACTTGTCTTTTGGGGAAACTGGGACTGTAGAACAATTTTCTCTTTATTTAATTGTGATCTGAACAAGTCCATGGTGTCAAATTTATTAGGTTCAAACTTATGATTATTTTTGTTTGGTATTATTCATTGGCATTAAAATTCCCAATGGGAGGCACAGGCTTAAGGTGTTTAGAGGTCTAGCGCCTTTGACTAGATTGGCCCAAATCTAATGTATAGCTCATTAGAATTTAGACCATTTGGCAATCATTTGACTATGTGATTCTGCCTTGTGTGAACATATACTTCCTTGGTGGAATTCTAACATCCGTGTCTTTTCATCAAAACTGAACTATTCTTGAAAATATCAAAGCTACATGAATGGTCAAAAGAGTTGGGCATTGCCATAATAGAATGCATATGAAAACAATTTAGACATTCATACTTCTCTGTTTAAAGGTGCGCATCTTGCTCTGTATGAAGGACATGTATTTTCTATTTTAGTTTTTCATAACTTAAAATGATGTTTTTTTCAATTATATACTATATATTCATTTGATACAATCTTAATGTTGACCTTATGTTGTGACAATAAACTAGACTGACTCATGAAATACTCAGTTAAATTGAACAATACAATCAACTTTATGAATCAAGCCAATGTAGTGGTGGTCAGTTTGTGCAGTATAGATTAATATATGCAAACCTGTGATTCTCCAAGTCACGATATACTTAATCATTCTGCTTTCTGCTTATATGCTATTTGTGCTTCTTTTTGCAAATTATAGGACTCTTTACAGATCTAGGCGTTGAAGCTGCTTCACTAAACTTTTTTTCTTTTAATATGTCACCATTATGCTACTTTCCAATTTCTACTTCTTTTACTGCGTATTGTTATGTTCTTAAAGATATTCTTTTACAATCTGTTACTTATTATTTTTAGGTTCCATACCGTGGCTTATTTGCAACAAATATGGTGGTTTGAAGTTGATGGAGAGGTGAAATTTCCGTTTCCTGCTGATATTTATACTCTCTTCTTCAGACTTCACCTTGGACGATTTTCCAAAAGGCTTGGGCGGCGTGTGTGCAATTATGAACACACGCATGGTTGGGATATAAAACCAGTAAGATTTGAGTTGTCAACTTCAGATGATCAGCATGCAACATTTGAGTGTTGTTTGGATGAAACTGAGCATGATGATGCATATGGCAACCATAAGCGTGGATACTGGGTTGATTACAAGGTGGGTGAATTTATCGTCAGTGGATCAGAACGTACAACTGAAGTTAGTTTCTCTATGAAACAGATCGATTGTACACATTCCAAAGGTGGGCTTTGTGTAGATTCTGTATTTATTATACCTAGTGATTTGAAAGAGCGCAAGACAAGAGGCGTTTTGAAGTAGCCATAAGCAGATTAGGGAGTTGTTTTTCTTTTTATAGTGATGTGGGAGTCAAATATCTCAGAATACTCTGTTGGGGTCTACCATACAGCTTACACTTCTGAGGAAAATTAAGAATGAGAAGGATGTCATCTTTTGCGGGGATTTTTCTTTTTTGGCAGTAGGTTATATCCCCTCTTTAGTCATGTAATAATCATTTCTATGTTTTTATTTTTTTTTTAATTTTTGTTTTTATGTTCCATACATATGTCAGATGAAAAAGGGACGAAAAATGTTGTCATTACCTTGCCCCAGCTGCTCTTTATATATTCCTCTTGTAACTTGGTTGTGATAAAAGAGTAGAATTTTACTCAGATATTCGTTCTGCCGCTAATTATTTATTTACACACTATTGGAAACATTATCATGTAGGGCGTTTTCACGTGCCCTTTCGTCTCTGAAGTCTAATGTTAATGTACCGAAGTTTTTAGTAGTAGGACGGTGGATGTTAGGGCTCTTAAAACTAGGCTTATCTGTATCGCATTATCAGATAGATAAAAAGTTTTGAGATTTGAGATGAGTCTGTTCGTTGCTGGACTAATTCCAAAGTGCAAGTGATGGCTGGATTTAGGTGTCATGATGTGACAGTTTGCGGCATACCCAGAGTCGATTTGACGATTGAGTTGGTTTGTTAGTTGATGTAAACGGCTCCGAGGTACTATTCCTTGTCATGCGGGTGTGATGCTAATCATACGTTAATATATATGAAAAAATCAGGATAGTCTTATTTTTATATTTGATTGACAGATTGAGTCGCTATTCTTATTTTTTAGGGGGTTTGCTCTCCTTCATATAAAGGAGAATTTTCTCCCTAACTGAAACTATGAAATGGGAAGGTCTTTTGAGAATAAAAATATACTTGACAAAAATGTCTCTACTTATAATAATTTTCAGATAAAAATACTTTTGTAATATATCAAAATTTTAATTTATTATTAAATTATTTATTTTTAATTTATTAATTATTTATTATTAAATTATGAATTTTAATTTATTATTTATTCATGTTATTATTATTTATTATTAAATGATATTTTTAATTTATTAATATTATATAATTATTTATTTAATTTATTATTTAGTAATTATTAAATTATCATTATTTATTTATTATTTATTTAATTTATTATTTATTATTAAATTATCATTTTTTAATTTATTATTATTTATTAATTATTAAATTATGATTTTAAATTTATTATTAATATTATTAATTAAAATTATATTAATATATAATTAAATAAATATTAATATATAATTATATTATTAATTAATAATTCGAAGAGATGTTTGCCATTTTTTATTTTAGTTTTATGATAAGGAATAATATGATAAAATATGCACACTACCTAATTGATTCTTATGTGTAATCTACTAACCAAACGAAGTAAAGGGAGACATACCCATTCTCATTCCTTTCCAACCAAACAACATTTTAATATTCTCATTCCCACTCTCATTCCCATTCCTATTCTCATTCCCATTGTATTAATTCTAAAAATCAAACGAGCCCAAAATGTTTCTTTTGGGGTGGGAGAATCTTTTGGTAGTGACGTTAAACAATGATCACATGTTAAGGTTTGGCAGAAAGTTAAGTGGAGTTGTCTAGAAAGAAAAAGTTGTTAATGGACCAGTGTTAGTAGGAGGCATTAACTTTCAAAGGGATGTATTGTTATAGGTTTTATATTAAGGAGTCTCTCTAAATAAAGGGACTTATAAAATTAAAGAATTCTCAACCCAATTTAAAAAATAAGTTCATTAGGTGGTTGCATTTTTTGTGTTTATATACTCTTTTTCTTACAAAGTTTTTCAAATGAGACTCATAATAATGCATATTTTTCGAAAGTCTAAGGTTACCTTGGCCTTGTCTACTGTTATTGATCCATTAGGCAATTGTATTATTTTCTTTGCTACAATAGATCATGCATAGCTTAGCAATTACCAGGAGTACATTCCTACAATGGGTTCATCAATTTCTAATGTTTTTTGTTCTTAATTGCTTGCCCATGTTATGGGATAGTGCTCTTAAGAGTGTTCGTTGAACTATTCACCTTTTTGTTCGGTTATATTATTAGTATCTTAAAGAAATCATATTAATACGACCCTCAATTTGGATTCTTTCATGTTATTACTTTTTATGTTATTATTATGTTAGAGAAAGATAGATATAGAATGAATAATATTTAATTTCATATGAATATATAGAATTCATTTAAGTAGTGAGTGAAAATTTCACTCATGTGTCTATCTCTCTAACATGCAGAAATTATGTCTCTCAACATAGTGAAAGCAAGCCTAATAGCAATCATGTAGGTCTTCAACAAAACTCTATTTTAGGCTAATATTATTGTCACACCCCAAACTCCCTGGAGTTGGATTAGCATAAGATATGAGGAAAATCCCCGAACCTGCAAGTTTTACACTGGATAGACATTCAGTATCATGCCAAAACTATATAATTTACACCACATGTATAATAGCTTTGCCTTTATATAGAAATAAGTGTTTAATATAAAATAAGGAGTTTTGTAGAAATTTTGGCAGAACCTCCATAGTAAATAGGATATCCCGAAATTTCTACAATATCCTGTAAGGCAACACAAATATATAGGAAAGCTTTGCTTTCACTAGCACAGCCCAATATAGCATATATCAAATATACAATAATAAGGAAAGTTCAACTATGGTCACTATACTATCTCCAAAATAACAAAACATTGGTTATCACTCTAATTATATACATCCCAAAAAGAATTAGCCATGAACAACAAAATAATCAAAATAGGAATAGGTCTTGCAAATTCCAAGCGGGCTCACCAAAGGACTCCCGTCACAACTCCGCTGCCTCCGGGAAGTCACTTGCCACCCTATCTGAGACAATTTTTATGGCAAATAGCACCCCAAAATCAATAATAAAACTTCAAATATAAATTATAATCAAGCATGAATGAAACTTTGAATAAAATGGCATAACATTTAAATCACAAGTAAACACCATTACAAATAAACATTGTCAGCTAGAAAATGAGCATTTCAAAACATTGACTTTAACATTCCTTAAACAAGAAAACACTAAGTTTTTTAATATTATTTCAGGGGAAGGACTATTATGGACTAATCTAGTGTGGTACACAGCCACAAGGGCAAATCACCATAGGCGAGGACACACAATCCTTGAAGGCAAATAACCAACGGGTGTGAGATCATAACTCATGAAAGTTTATCATTCATCGGTTCTCGTGTGATGGCCGTCACACGGGGCTAGTACTTTTATTAACCCTACTAGTTGGATAATTACCTAGGTGCACCAAGGGCTAGTACTTTCATTAACCTTACTAGTTGGTAGTCAGTGTCATAACTAGTCATTCCAATTGTAATAGAATTAAAATACGCATGCATAGTGGAATATAACAAGTACACATGAAATCCATTTGTTTTGCAATAAGGGTTTACCAGCGGTCATTCATAACCAAACGCATGATGATTCTCAAAAGTCATTTTCAAAACCAAACATAATGTCATCTAACATGTCACGAGATTTCATTTACTCATAATTTTAATTTCGGTAAAATATAGTCATGGAAAAATTAAAAATGATACCTATAAAACATTTCCAAACAATGAAAAGTGAAGCATAAATAAGAGTATTGGGGAGTGCTATTTTCGCACCTGAACGCCATTAACTACCAGCGACCCAATGTCTTTCCTTGGGTGATTGTCTCACCCCTATGAGCTACTTATGCCACTTAAAAAGCAAGGAATTATTCCTCTACCTTCTTATTACTAAAAAAAAAAACCTAGCTCATATTCCCTGATTCCATCACCTAACTTTCCAAAACTTTTCAGCAATTTACATTCACTACCATAAAAACTATCTAAATTTTTGGTTTAGTCCCAAATTCCATACACCTTCAACCCAAGTAAAACCATAATGAACAATAGGGTTTCATATTATACACCTTAAAATTGTTCTTATAAGACCAATTTAAACGCATTAAATTGCGGCATTTCACCATTTTCTGAAAACTCCAAAATATTGAAACTTTTTAGTTTAGTCCCTGTCAGAACAACTCTAAAAAACTAGCCTAAAATCATGCTTCCAAAGCTGAAATTCAATGAGGAAGGGCCAAAAATGCTTCTCCTAACATCATTTTCATGAAAAAACTGATTAAGACTCACCAAATCTACTGAAAACTCGTTGTTCTTGGCTTTACGAAAACCCAATGGAAAACTGCTGTTGCCACTGGCAATTACTGGCAGTGACCATCCAGAACATGTCACCAGTGAAGGAAGAAGCTGGCCGGACCTGAAACATGGCAGTTCAGAAGGCTAACGAGACAAGAAGGCAAAACCGAAAATGGGAGAAGAAAAATGCTACAAAGGAAGAAGAATGCTACGGGAAAAAGAATGTTATAATGAAGGGCAATCTTGTAATTTCACCTAGGGATAGGTGTTATCACCAAAAAAATTCTGATAGAGGAAGGAGCTACATTTCAAACCCACTCCCTCCTGCATCCAGATGTCAAACCTTACCACTAAGCCAAAGATCATATCTAATTACTAATACATAACACAAATATTTATACTCTCCTTTTTCTTAAGAACAAAATTTGGTATCATATTTTGGCAAGTGTTATAATTATAATGGTTCAAGGAAAAGGCAATTCTAGTTCTTTCAAAAATTCCACACTCAAAGTGAAAACATTGTACAATTTTAAATGTTCAAAATTTACTAACCAATTTAGGACCACCCAGATCTCAATGCTAGTCAATGACATGAGTATAGCTTGAAATCTAACTTTGTACCTCTAGTTTCATGGTTCATTGCCAACTTAGAAACATATCAGGACCATTTCTTTACTCTTAAGTTGTTCAATTTATTATACTGTTACGTCACAATTGATTTCTAATGATTGAGGTTCTCCAAACAGTACATCCATTCAATTGCATTTCTTGAACCAAAATTTAAAATATCAAAGCAAAAAGCCATATCACAATTACATGCGCAGATAAGGAGACAGAAAGCGAGATTGGCTCTCAACTGTGCTACATTGCCATATTGTAATTGATTAAGATGAAGCAACAGAAATAAGCTCCAAGTTCTCTTTGCTTTCTCTTCTCCATTATTTGTTCTCTCTGTTGGTGCAAAGTGTTTCACTTTGAGGAACCATTTAATCTATTTTACAAAAGTATTATAATCAGGTCCCTCATAATGGTTGCTTTTAGTGTCAATCCACGCTTGACTTCCTTCTCACGACATGTTCTCATTGTTCTTCTGTAATACAGTCTCTGCATTAAAGTGAAGTAAGAGAAGCTCTCAACCTCAAATCTCACAACACTGTCTTAATGGTCCATTCCAAACATGACTGGCTAACCCTTTATAAATTTTATGGTTAGAATTGAGGAAATAGATAGGAAAGTGAAGCCAAATATGGATCGGGATTGGAGCACAAGACCCTTTGTTTCTCGAGCCAAGTCTTCCTTTTGCCTCCTTTACAACTTTAACTACAGATATTAGAATATAGTATAATATCTAGGGAATAAGTTTGTTAAGATATTATACTGTGTGCACCCATAAGGGGCACTCATTAAATAAGGGTAAAATAGTAATTATAAGAATTAATACTAAACCCTAACTCTAGCTAACCTTCTATAAATAAGGCTAGACTAGTGTACAATAAAATGAACTGATTAGAGAGTGAAACTTGATATGCTCTAAGTAGAATACCTGCAAGTATTCTGCAGTCGCATTCAAGAGGGGATTTAGGTTGTGAAAACTTGAGATACACCCAATACATTATGGGTATCTCATTCGATCAGTGATCCCAGCTAGAGATCAATAAACTTCTACAATTAGGAGATCAATGTAAGTCTCCTACTCTGAATCTTAGAATATATTTATGTTCTTTTATTCCCTTCATTGGTATCAGAGCCTCTAGGCTGGTTTTCTGATCAATGCATAGTTTATTAGGATCAATTTTATTTGCGGCTATTTTAATATAAAAAAATGGGTTTCTTTTGAATATTTTTGAAGAAGAGTCTTCTTCTTCAGGGTTCCAGCACCTCCAGCCTTCTTCTTCAAGGTTCCATCGCCTCCATCGTGCAAGCATTTCATGTCTCCTCCCTGCCGCCAGTGATTCTTCCCCCTCTGGCACCTTTTGTCGCCGACATCCTCTAAACTCATCATTGCTCTGTGCTGCAATTAAAATAAAAAATTTCAAACTAAGCTAAGCCTGTTGATATGCTTATCCCTTAAGCTTACTCACTACTGCTAGTGACCACTGTCATCGGTGACACTCCCAGACAGCAGGGAATAGTTGGAAAACACATCCTTGGCACCCTTGAATGGAGAACGCAAGACATCAACAAAAATTTTTTTTTCGAAAACTTCCCACCCACAAGCTGCAAATATGACGCTGGCGACCGGTCTCCCACGAGCTGCATCTCATACTGCAGACAACAATGGTCACCAGCGATTCCACCCCCTTGGACAAACCCTTGTCACCAGCGATGCACCTTTCGAGATTTAACATAAACCAAAAAAACTGTTTTTCGAAAAAGCTTCCCTCGTCGCCTAAGCAAAATCGCGCTGAGCTATTGGCGGCACGATGTGAGCTGCTGGTTGCCTTTCCAACCAGCAAACAAGTCATCAACGGGGAGCGGCCATAAGCTGCAGAAGGAAAAGTGGCAAAAGGGAGGGAAGCAGGCAGCCAGATGATGAGATTTTTTTAAAATTTCAAATAAAAAAATCTCAATAAATCAAAAATTCATAAAATTTTAATATATATATATATTATTATTATTATTTTAATTCAAAAAATATTTTCAAGAACCCTAATTTTTTTGGGACTGAAACCCTATTATTTTTAATGGGCTTATAGAATTTGATTTAGGCTCATTGTTAAAATGATTTTGGGTTTTCAAATTTTTTAGCCTATTAAAAGAGTTTTTTGGGTAATTTTAAAAGTTAGGCTTTGTATTTTAATTGGGCATGTGGCCTATCCAAAAATAATTATAGGTCTAATTGTTAAATCCCTAATTAATGAACATCTAGATATGTTCAAAAATATAAATTGTGTATTTATATTTTAGCCCCAAATAAAAGCAATTAACTTTTGTGAAAAATTAATATATCCCAATAAATTTCAGTTAAGTAATATGTGATTACTTATCCTTATGTTAATTAGTTTAACATTTTTTTTGTCAATTTTCTTTCAATAGAAAATTTAGACATATAATGTTAATTAGCTTAACATTATGCATTTAAATGTGTTAATTAGTTTATCATGTTTATTTAATAAATGTTAATTAGTTTAGCATTATATAATTAATTTATTAATGAGTTGATTAGTTTAACATGTTAGTTAACGAATGTTAATTTGTTTAGCATTTGAAAAATCATGATTTACAATTTGTTTGTAGCATGATTAGGACACTTAGTTGTGATGTGATTTTGTTAATTTACACCTTGCATACAACCTTAGGACGATGATTGACACTTCGTGCTCTTTCAACTCCGGGTTATGCATGGGTTAATTAGCTTAATCATACGATGCTTAGTGTCATAATTTGTAAGCATGTAGAACATTGAATATTGCGTGTTTTTAATTAACTAATCCTAATTCAAGTCTATCTTTCTTTTTATGTAAAGAATGACTATGGTTTCCCAAAGTATTGCTGCTAAGCTCAACAAAGGGTTGAAGCTAAACGACAACAATTATGAGATATGGAGTACAAAAGTCTAATATCTCCTGGAAGAGCAAGAGGCTCTGAGGCTCTCAACAATGTCATGGAAGAGTCAGAAGCTGGAAACACGGCCCAGCATAGGCAAGACTGCGAAGCTTATGACGCTTGGAAGAAAAAGAATTCCACTACTCACATTACGTTGCTGAGTATTATGGATGATGACACCCTAAGGGAGTTCAAGGACCACCAAAGCACTATGGGGCTTTAGAATGCTCTGAGAACGAGGTTCGAAACTACATCCGTATCCAGATTGCATTCTTTAACGATTAAATTTGACTCGTATAAGAAACGCCCAAAACATTCAATGAGGAAACATCTGAGGCTAATGTCAAATATGATCGCTAAGCTGAAAAATGCTAGAAATGTCTTAATAGATTAGCAGCAGATTCAAGCAGTCATTCGTTCTTTACCTAGTTCGTGGGAGCGTATAAAGATGCATCTCACTCATAATGACAGAATTACGACTTCTAGAAGATGTCCGAAGACACCTCGAACTCGAGGAAGGAAAGCTTGAATCAACCAAGACAATACTTAAGTTGCACATGGCAACTTCAGGTGAAAGACGTGGTTCAAAGAGAAAGGACTGGGGAAAGAACAAAGAACCAACCTAACCTAAGAAAAAGCCAAAGACTAATCAACAAGGCAAAAAGAAGCAGCAAAAGGTCAATACGCAAAAGTTAAGTGCTTTAATTGCCAAAAGAAGGGACACTATGTGAGTGATTGCCCTGAGCCTTTCAAAAAGATAACCTACACTACTTATGCTAGTGAACTTTGTGTGTTTAGCTCAATTATGCTTACTGAATCTTGTCCTGTATGGATTGTAGACTCAATAGCCACAGACCACATAGCGCATGACTGTGATGCCTTTGTTGACTTCTGGCAAGTTCCTTATGGAACATTTTGGATATATGTGGGCAATAACACTAAGGTTGCTGTCAAAGGGATCGAAACATGCAAGTTAGTCCTGCGTGGTGGTCGAGACCTAATATTACATGATGTCCTTTATGCACCTTAAATTCGTCAGAATGTTATTTTAGTTTTGGTTTTACTTAGGCTAGGCTATGATTTGTATTTCTATGACAATTGTGTTAAACTGAATAATGACTCAATTTTTTTTTTTTTTTAGTTATGTAACTGAAAGTTTTATTTATATGGATTTGGATGACAAATCTTATGTTAATAATAATGTTAGTTTTTCCATTTTTGCCTCTACACATGATTACGATCACGATGTAAATATATGGCATGCTAAACTTAGTCATATTGGCCAACAAAGAATGCAACGATTAGCAAAAGAGGGTTTGCTTCCCGGCATTGAACGAGTAGATTTGTTTACTTGTGAATCTTGTCTATCTGAAAAATTTGCAAGAATACCCTTCGGTAAAGCAACTAGAGCCGATTTTCCACTGCAATTAATTCATTCTGACATCTGTGGGCCTATAAATGTTAGGGCCCGGCACGGAGCAAATTATTTCATCACATTCATTGATGATTATACTCGTTTTGGTTATGTCTATTTGATTTCTCATAAGTTAGAGACATTGAGTTGCTTCAAAAACTATGTGAACTTAGTAGAAAATCAATTAGATAAGAAGATTAAGGCTCTTCAAATCGATCGAGGTCGAGAATATTTGTTAGTTCAATTTAATAAATTATGTGATGAAAAAGGGATAGTTCATCAGTTGACTATTCTGAGTACTCCATAACAAAATGGTGTTACAGAAAGAAGGAATAGAATGCTCCTTGATATGGTTAGGTCCATGATGGCACAAGCTAATTTGCCAATCACCTATTGGAGTGATGCATTGATGTCAGCAGCCTATGTACTTAACCGTGTGCCTACGAAATCAGTTGCAACCACTCCATATGAGTTATGGACTGGGCGAAAGTCTGACCTAAATGTTTTGAAACCTTGGGGATGTGCTGCCTATACACATGATTCCTCTCACAAGTATGAGAAATTAGGCCCGAGAGGAAAGAAAAGTATCTTTATTAAATACTCAGAAACTTCAAAAGGTTGTGTTTATAGGTCAGCAAGATAGTGGGAGCATAACTGAATTCGAATTTAGAGATGTCACATTTTTAGAGAATGAATATCCTAAAAAGGGTGAGGTAGGTCAAGACCTATCCTTATTTGACATAGAGGATCTGAACACACTAGGACCACTCCATTCAAGTGGGAGGATTATAGCAGATAATGAATTAGTTTCTCATCAGCAACCTTCTTCATCATTTGATGCGAATGAAAGTGTTCCTGAGCTAGTTGCTCGAAGTGGGAGTAAGACCAACGTTCTAGATTCGAGTGGGAGCAATATTTATCCAAATGGGAACAATAAAACAAGATTCAATGAATCACAACTAAGATGTGGTTCACGTAAAAAGACTCCTCGCCGTCGATATGAGATTGAAGGCAGTGAACTTTTTACAATGCTTTTATAAAATGAAGATGAGCCGAGTAATTTGAAAGAGGCTCTCTTAACCTCTTTTAAGGATAAATGGACTAAAGTTATGGAAGAGGAAATGGAGTCTATAAAAATCAACAATGTTTGGGAACTTGTTGATCTTCTAGGGGGACGCAAGGCTATTAGGAATAAGTGGGTTCTTAAAATCAAGAACAGAGTCGATGGCATGATTGAAAAATTTAAGGCTCGACTAGTAGCAAAATGGTATACACAACAGGAAGGAATTGACTATAAGGAGACTTTTCTCCTGCTGTACGATTTACCTTTGTCCGCTTACTTCTAGTTATAGTGGCTTGTCTAGATCTTGAATTACATCAGATGGATGTAAAAACTACCTTTCTCAATGGAGAATTAAATGAAGAGATTTATATGGAACAACCCGAGGGTTTCATTAAAAAGGATTAAGAAGAAAAAGTTTGTAAATGTTTGAAGTCTATCTATGGCATTAAACAATCTTCAAAGCAGTGGTATATTTGTTTTCATAATGCAATCATCTTTAGTGGTTTCACTATGATGAGTGAAGACAACTGTGTATATACCAAAAGATCTACAGACAAGTATGTGATTATGACATTATATGTTGATGACATACTCATAGCTGGAAATGATATGGAGCTGATCAACAAGGTAAAGACCTAGTTGTCATCTTGCTTTGATATGAAAGATATAGGTGAAGCTACATACATTCTTGGAGTTAAGATTTTAAGAAACCATTTTAAAAAACACTTGTATCTCTCGCAAGAGAATTACATCAAAAAGGTTTTGGAACGTTTTAATATGAAAAGTTGTAACCCTACTGACACTTCTATCAACACAAGTCAAACCTTGAACACTGAAATGCATCCTAAGACTGCCATGGAAAGAAAGCATATGAGCCGAACTCCATATAGGAATGTGATTGGTTTCTAATGTACGTATGATATGTACTAGACCTGATATCTGTCAAGTAGTTGACTTGGTGAATAGATATCAAACAGACCAAGGTCCTAAACATTGGGAAGTTGTAAAAAGGATCATTAGATATCTAAAGGAGACTGTTGATTATATGTTCTACTATCAAGGCATTATAGATCTACGATTGGAAGGATACATTGATGCTGATCACAAAGGGGACTTAGATGAGCGAAAGTCTATCTCAAGATACGTTTGTTTAGTCAATGATTGCACCATATCATAGAGTAGTAAGAAACAATCTTGTGTATCCTTGTCCACGATAGAGGCAGAGTTTGTGGCCTTATCTTCAGCAGCCCAGGAGGTTATTTGGTTGAATAAGTTCTTGGATCAACTGTTGTGCAAAGCAGAAAACACTGAACCAGTGTTAGTGTACTATGACAGTGAGGCTGCAATTGCATACATCAAGGATCTAAAGTACCATTGCAAAACCAAACATATAGATATCAAGTATCACTATGTGAAGGACATGATTGCACGTAAGATTGTGAACGTGAAGTGTGTGTCTACGCATGAAATGCTGGCAGATTCGTTGACCAAGCCAATTTCTAGAGATATGTTTGTCAGACACATTAGGTCTTTAGGATTGCATAGACTTTAACATTTTCATTTGTATTTTTTTTATTTTTCCATTGTTCACAGACAGAGATGTTTTGATGTTCTTTAATAAATCAATAAAGTTTGATTTCCATGCTTACATATCGCTATTTGAATGTTGTGTACATTCTTATTTATTATTGAGTATGTCAGGTAAATAAAAGAGTTAGCCTTCTAACACAGGTAACCATCTCAGTGTCTTTGTGACATTAAAGATGAGACAAGATTTTAAGAGAAATTATCAGGAGGATAATTTGAAAGCAATGATACTTAAAATCATATAAGTCGTCTAATTAATGACATAGGGTCATTAAAATTGATTTGATGAAATAAGTTCATCATTTCTAATCTACCTTAATTGCCAAATGTGAGTTCAAGACATTGTGTAGATCTAGGAACTCAATTTTAAACTTATAATCTCTAAAATATCATCAGTACAGCATTATAAAATTCACTCCACCGGAAAAGGAGGAATGTTGTAGTACATGTTTCATATCATATGTGCAAATGCCGACCATATGGGTTAACATGAGCACGATCTTAACTCATGATTGTATGAGACCTTTGAGCCTTTATGTTGGCTCTATATTTGTACCCTTGGACTCCTATTAGGTACTTAAGATACAGCTTGGTGTTTGCTATCTTAGCGTGTTGCCTAAGGACTCTGTGTGATGATTCAGTTTGGCTGGACATGTCTAGTAAAGCAAACTAAGTTTGTATTGATAGGATCGTGAGAAGAAAAAGATCATTAAGAGAATCTCATTATTCTATATTCACCAGTATACCAGTTATAACTTGTGTATCATGATTATGAATACAAGATATTGTGATAGATGAGATCACTAAGAGATATCTAAATGTGATTCTTATGATTTGAGGTACATGCATACTTTATAATCTACATGCAGGTGCGTTTTCGACGAGAGGCTATATATTCGTAGCTGATGTATAGCATTGATGCTCTCATAGTATGCTGGTCGCACGGCCTACTTTTCCTGTATGAACGACTGCAGATTATAAAGAGAAAGTGTTCTCTTGATTTACCAAGAATATGTTTCTTGAGTTTAGAGCATATGAGCACTCCCATTATGTGTGAGTGGGAGATGTTAGAATATAGTATAATATCTAAGGAATAAGTATGTTAAGATATTATACTATGTGCACCCATAAGGGGTGCTTATTAAATAAGGGTAAAATAGTAATTATAAGAATTACTACTAAACCCTAACTCTATCTAGCCTTCTAAAAATAGGACTAGACTAGTGTACGATGAAATGAATTCATTAGAGAGTGAGACTTGAGATGCTCTGAGTAGAATACTTGCGAGTATTCTGCAGTCGCATTTAAGAGGGGATTTAGGCTGTGAAAACTACACCCAATACACTGTGGGTATCTTATTCGATCAGTGATCTCAGCTAGGGATAAATAAGCTTCTGCAATTAGAAGATCAGTATAAATCTCTTACTCTAAATCTTTAAATATATTTATATTCTTTTATTCCCTTCCGTCCATATCCAGGTAGAATTCTAGTTTCTTCTAAAGCATTGACCTTTACGGTCAATAAATACTCAGGTTGTATTTCTTTTATTACTACTATGGCCACATGAATAGTAACCTGAAGCCCAACGACTGGCCCCACTTTACTTCTTTTGTTCAAGTCAGAAATAGAAAATCTTGTGAAATAATGTTTGAAACCCAAATTTGGGTGTCTTCGCTTGATACAATAGTATTCGACATTTTTAATAAGTAGCGTTCTTGCCTTGAAGATTACATCCTTCACTGAGCAGTAAATCCCTCTACTACATTTCAGGAATGGAAGTGAAACATCCAGCATTGACAGAGAGAGAAGGTTTGGTTCAGGGAATGGACATAGTGAAGTACGGAAAGCAAGAAAAGAAGAAGAAGCGATTAACAAGTAACCAACTTGAATCACTGGAGAAGAGCTTCGAGAAGGAAAAAACATTGGACACGGATAGGGTTGCAGCCTCGCCAAATTGCAGTTTGTTTCCAAAATAGGAGGGCTAGGTGGAAGGCAAAGCGGCTTGGGCACTAGTATGATGCTCTTAAACAGGAATTTGATGCCATCTACGAGGAAAAACAGAGGCTTCAAGAAGAGGCAGGGCATTTACTTCATTAAGATACTTGTCTAGGTAAATTGGTTCATTATTAATCCTGTAGCTGCTGTGCAGGTAATGAAGTTGAAGGCTATGTTGAGAAAGCAAGAGTAATGGACGTAGGTACGTATCTGCAGATTATCTAGGAATCTGGGGAAGAAAGTAGAATGCACGTCGGAAGCTTTGCCTAATTCAAACACAGTTATTATCTCAATTCTGCAAGTGTCCAAACGATGAATTTAAACGTTGAGTGAGATGTGATAATCATTAATATCCTATTAAGTGGGTTCTGATATTATAAATCTACGCAGACCTGCTGGTACGATATATGGCTTGTTATGAGACAACGAAAGTGGGCATTGCATAGATAGTTTTCGGTGATATTATTTATATGATTTATTCTTGTTCGTAATACTTGCTGTTGTATATATAATGAACTAGATGTGTGAGAGGAACTATACGTCTCTGCTACTGGGGGAACAATTTTCTTTATTGGGGGCGCGTAGATATCAACGGTAAATTTTCATGAAGACCGCCCCACTTCACTTGGAACTCGAAGTTTGAACCAAACGTGTGTTCTAATTGTTACTAAAATGGGAGTTATGGAATGGCAAATTATTGTAGAACTATCGAGTCTGAATATTGTAGAGGACGGACTGTAGGGAAACAGGGTTGCCTGTCTCTATAGGGGAGCAAAGACAGCTATTAAACCTTAGAGCTGAAGCTCTGGAGTTTACTGTATTATTAAGTTTGCATTTGGTATTTGGTACACAGTCATCAGCATTCCAACATTTTAGATGTCTGTCAACATCTGCTTATGTTCAATATATTAATATCCAAGATAATCCGAGATAACTCAAGAAATCAAGGACAATACATTCTAAAAATGCTAGTGTGACCAATAAAGAAAAATTTACACAACAAAATAAAGATAAACCAAAAGATATTTGAAAGACATCCTCAGTGAAACAACACGCCTTGACCGTCTATAAGGGCTAAGTCCGACTTCTTCAACTTATATTTGAATAGCGTAGCCATACACATGATAGAGAGATACAAATTCCATGCCACGTCTATTTTGTTGAGTTTTAAAGTAATACCATAATGTACTTCCTCTCATACCAATTGAAGATTGTCATGGACATTAAAATCTATGGCAACACATATCATTAAAATCTGTCGAAGTACGTAAAATACCAAAAACAGATGGGTAAATTGTCACGTTTGCGAGCCAAATTGCAGCACAAAGAAAAAAAGCACACCCGTTGATGTCGCTGGCAAAATCTCTTCTCAATGAGAATTTATGATTAAACACCACCTTCGGCTGTATAGGCCAGAAAAGAGTGCAACTTGATCGGCTCACACGAATGACAAGATCAAACCACTATAAACAGAACTAATTTCATAGCGTTGACACAGGGAATGTAAAAATGATCCGAGATAAAATGAACCAATTGCCCACCCAACGCAGGTTCGTCTGTATACGAATAGGATGGAGCCAATAACAAATATTGAATAGCATGACAGGATTCAAAATTTGGTTGGTAAAACACCAGAACAGGGAGCAACCTTGTATAAAACCCGGCCTACCAATTCAGACACTTTAGATAACATTAGTATAAGCTAGAACAGTTGATCAACAAACAATGCGTCACAATGCCTCAACAGCATATATCATCCCCATCCGCCCTAAAGTATTGACCAAATAAAAATGAAATAAGTAAAAACGATGAATAAGACAAGCAATCGCGGGAGGGTTTTGAAAAATAACGAGACTATAGCTCTTCTGGCAAAATCCATTCAACAACTAGTATTCTAAGCTCCAAACACAAATCTGATAAAACAGTAAAAGTATTAAAGATGCAAAAGTTTAACAGGAGTTTCAAAACTAGTAGCCCAAAGGGAAATAAAACTGAAAACTCAGCGCTTGCCGCCTCCACCGCCAAGCTTAGGGCCTTTGGGTACAGCACCCTTTGGAATGCTGCCTTTTCCTCCTGCTTTTTGCGCCTTTGCCATAACTTCTGCCTTCTTTGCCTTCTTCTCGTCCTTTGTTTTCTTGATCCTCTCCTTGATTTCACTACATGAATAAAGATAGTGAGAAATGATTGTGAGGATATCCATACAAAATTTAAAAGATGAACATGTTAGGTAACCAAACAGAATACAGAATCCTCAACCATTTCAAAAATGCTAATAATAAAGATACAAACCGTAGAGCAGCTTCCCTAGCTGCGTCTCTAACCTCTGGCTTCTCGGTTCTTTTCTTCTGAATAATTTCCAAAGTAGCACCAACAATAGACCTAGAGTAGGGCTTTCTGGTAGCACGACGCCTCTTCTTCACAGCTTCTTGGGCAATATCCTGCAATCACATAAGCCCAGACAGTCAATCAGCTTGTATATAATCAACCTGAGTACACAAACGGACAATTCTTCTCTTCTTACAGGCCAAGTTCTGTCCTCTAATAAAGCTCATGCACTGATCATTCTCTTACAAGCCAAATACAAACTTCTAATAAAGACTTTCAATTAAATAGTTTCAATCACATATTTATCACCTTCTTGTGTTGCTTCCTGTACATGGCAGTCCAGGTAAGCTTTGATGGCTTCAATCGGTTGTGGAAATATCTCTTGCATTTCGAGTTGGCGAACAAGAATACCTGATCAATTAAAAAACAGACACACTTGCATCAGTGTTTAATCACAATACACATCACAACAAACAGCACATTCATCCCCACATCCGCTCATCATGTAAGATAGGTTCTGTTCATGTTACCTGAGAATCAGCACGAACAAATCTGATACCTTTCCCAGGGTATATCTTGGCCCCACTGAACCGACAAAGCTCCGTCCTGATATGCCAATAGCAAATAGAAGTTTCAGATTTGTTGAGAACATAATGAAGAAAAAAAGTATCACTAAACTTGGCGGGGACATATCGGCAACCAAAAATTCAAAATAATAAAAAAGTAAAACAAGTCTAGAAAATGTTCTATTGTCTGTGTATGTGTGCGTGTGTTTTTGGGCGTGGGTAGGGAGGTTAAAAAAAAAAAGTCTTTCCACATGGCTAGTGTACTAACACCATATAATAGAATCACATTCGTGTTTTACTTGGGTTCAATTTCAGTTCCTGACGACCAAAAATAGAAATAAGATAAATAACAATTTCACATCAAAAATATATTAAAGCATGCTGAATCCACATTCTGGTTGAACAAGAAGCTTGTAATCCAAACTCAAATAATTCGACAATATTATCTATTGCGGTAGCTTACGTGACTAAAACTTTTACTTACAAACCCACAATAGCCACAAGATTGGCACCAAAAAAAAAAAAAAAAGAACCAAATTTTAACATTAAATCACACTCGCGGATAATATCTAGAAAAAGAACTTGAAGAAAACCAAGTGTAGGCCAACATTCACAACTATACCACATCCTTCGACCAGCGTTAACCTAAAGTGTAAATCAATGCAGCTAAATTGCGAAGGGTTTTAAAACTTAATGAACAAAGATTAGATACAAGCACAAAAATAAATCCATTTTAAACAATTGATACCCATATCACTCACCGAAAATGGAACAGAAACAAAACTTTCGAAAATCCAAATTTAAGAGGTGCTCAGGGATGATACATAACATACATAGGAGCGTAAAGGGGAGAAGAAAGAGCTAGAGAGGATAAAATGGAAATACGCACTTGAGAACCATGACTGCTGCTGCTGTGAATCTTCTCCGCTGCGTAAACCCTAGAAACCAATTGGGCGGTGATCCCTTATGTAGACCCCGAAGAATGAGAAAAAGGACCTTTGGTTATTAGAAAATAACGAAAATGCCACCTGATTCAGCTTGGCCCAGACCAATTAATTTTACGTGCTATTTTGGGTCGAGCGGCAGAACTTGGATCACTTGGGCTTTCCAAATAAGCCCGAAAGTTGATTCTCCCAAACATTTGAAAACAGTTGTTTGACAATGGACTTTACTTTTTTTGGGCCCAAAAAACAATTACCCTTTTTTTTGTTTTTCAGATCTTGTATGGAGGATATGCAAGCAAGACGGTGAGAGGAGAATTCAATTAACTAATAATAAATCTGAGGAACATGACCACAAAAAATTCTGAGGAACTATAAGCCATTGACGTGGAAATTTTGACATATTTTATTTAAAGATCAACGTAGTTGGACTCAAAAATATCGGATTAATCTTGATATTGTAATATTTCTTAAATAACTAGTAACTGGAAGTTCCGAAACAACTGTGTAGGCTACTGGGGGTACGTGGATCTAGGAATAGATAACTAGTTGAACTAATTTTCAGTCCAAATTTTAAAATTTTGGTTTGAATTTAGATTTTTAAAAAAGCTCAAAGTTTGTTTTTTAAATCAAAATTTTTTTAAGATTTTTATTCATATTTTTTGAATCGAGGTTTATTAAGTTAAACAGGTTTTTTAAGTCAAAATCAAAATAATTTGCTACTTAATATTTGAGATAAATAATATAATTGCTTATTATTATTATTACTTGTAAAATTATATATATATATATATATATATATAAGTTATAAATATAAATAAGTTATCATATTAGTATAAATCCTTTACATAATGAATATTAATTTTTATTTTTTTATCAAATAGTCACATTACATTAAGTTCTTTTGAAAAAAAAAATTCTTATTAAGATATTAATTTTGACTTTTTTAGATCCCAACAATGCTTTGAAAAAATTCAAATTTGACCCATTTTACAAAAGGGTTAGACGTATATACACTTAGTTATATCATTGCTATATTTTTTTCCAATAAAAAGATGATAGGTGTTTCATTAACTAATAATATTATATAATTTAATTCATAATTGTTAAAATCATAAGTCAATTTGTTAAATTTTTTACATTTTTAGATAGATAAATCAATTTAACTTAGTCGTATCATCAAAATTAGAGTATACACGGTCAAATTTGAGTATAATTAGTCAAACTCATATTGAATTAATCAAATTCTAATAGACTCATCGAATTTAATTAAAGCCAACCAAATTATGTTTTTTTTTTAGGTTTTTGTAATTACAATCAATTTTTTTAAGAAAAATTAGCTAACTTTAAACTCAACTTAATTATTTCAACCATTAAACATAAAAAAAAAAACTTATATTACAAATATAATTACATTATTATGACATTAATACATTCTATTTGCGTTTAATAGCAAATAATGCATTATATTGTGGTTAAATAGTTAATTTTACTTTCAAATTTTTTAAAATTCTTTATATATATATATATATATATGTATTTAATATTTACTCTAACTTGTTTATATTATTATTACTATTAAAATTACTATTATTTTAAATTTTAATTACTTTAAATTTCTATATTAATAAGTATTATAATGGCAAAGCTTGCCTTTAATTTTCTTTTAATAGATTTAATCTCAACACTTCCAAAAATAAAAAACTTTTAAACTTAATTTCTATCTAATTAATTATACTTATATTTTCCTAATAATTTTTTTTACCACTCCCTAGTTCTATAATTTGGGTTATTACAATAGTATTTTGTATATATATATGAATTTTTATTTGTATTTTTTAAATTTAGTTATGTTTAATAGTTATTTATTAATATAAATAAACTCTTATGATTATACGAATTTACACCTTTCTTTATGATTTTAACTAAACCACGGGTCTAAAAACATTGTTTAATTTAAAAATAATACAGTATTATATAATAACCAAACATGTATCACAACATGATTGAGTGATGAAACCCTTGTCATGTTTTAATTGGAGAGTAGCATAACAAAGATATAAACCATTGTAAATAAGTTTTTTTGCTTTACAAGATAGGTTTTTTTTAATCTAACTTTTCTTGGATAGAACGATGAGGTCTAATAAGTAATTGTGAAAATTAACATTTAAAAAAGAAAAAAGAAATTGAAACTGTTCTATTTTACGTAACATAGCACACTGTGTTGTGCGTACAGAATAAAGGATCGATCTTATTTTCAACCTGTATAACTAAGAATCCAAATTGCTTTCAACCAATAACTATTTTACTTTTTATTAATCTTTCTGTACCTTTTATTATCCAAGTTCCTTGTTAAGTATTCTTGTATGATGTATATGATGAATTTTTTTGTGGATTAAAAGAGAGTAAGAAGACAAAAGTTTATGACAACATGATGATTGAGTTGAAGAAAGGTATATCGCAGGGTGTATTGTATTCTAAATATGCAAGGGTAAGTTATATCTAATATGTATTCAATGTTCAGTATGCTGAGACTCATATATACTAGAAAGTAACTTACAGTCAGCCGATTTTTTCTCCATTTTAGTACATTTTAACTGAATAATACTATATTGTTGTTGTTCTTATTAATAGTTTTTTAAAATTTTACATGCGAGGTGCATTTTAATTCTTTTAAATTTTTAAAATTTTAATTTATATGTTTAATTTCATTTCATATTCTTGATTTGATTATTTATTATATAAGAGTCTATTAATAGGATGTAAGAATTTGTCTCTTATGATTTAAATATTTGATTTAAAGGCTTTCACTTCTCTTAAATTAAATCCAAAATTCGTCCCTATATCAAATAAACTTTGAACCTTAAATTTACTTATATTAAATTTGTTAGAGTAAATTAAATGGAATTCTTATGAGTTTTGCTGAAATTATACAAATTTTTTTTCTAATTTTGAAATATATAGAACCTATTTTTTAATAATTAATTATATGAGTCTGTAGTCAAATTTAAAAATATTTTAATTAAAATACCAATTTATATTTATTGGCTCAAAACCAAGCCCAAATCTCCACGTTTGATGCCTGACCAACTCAAATGAAGAAGAAAGACTCCTTTAATTTTTTTATCAAAACCCACTTCCCTGACAGCCCATGAAGTAACTCCACTTGACAATACATCTTGTGAAAAAGTTAGAAGACCTTAGCATGACAGCGAAGTTCAAATCTCCAACGTCATTTTTCCTTGTCTACACTCTGACTACATGCAAAATCAGAGTTTCAGATCCGTTGAAACTCTCCTTCCATAGAGGAACCAAGATGAGCAAAATCAATGGGAGAAGAACGGTGTGACGTGCTCAATCACTATGAAGACAAAGATCTATAGAAATTCAAACGCTTTAATAGTCAGAATCTTGAGTAATATAAATAGAAGAGTTATCCTTTGAAGGAAACATAAATCGACATATTAGCAATCAAGAAAGATATAATTTGCCCTTGGTATCTGGTTTATTAAGCTTCCAAGAAGCTTCATGAAGTGTTAAAAATTTGTAGTATTACATTGTTATAAGGGTTATAAAATTTCTTTTCTTACTTTACATCTGTCTTTGCTAGTGAGAAGAGGAATGTGAGTTAGAGTGACTTGCTTAGAGAAAGTTGAGGTTGAGCTTTGTGAAAACCTTGTATTAAAAGAGTCAAGGGGTCATCTGGTTGGAGGATTTAAAAGGATGGAATGTGAGAACACGTTTGAATCAAGGATTCAGCATGCATTCCCTTTCCTGACGGAATGACTCTACCTCAAATGATGGAAACTGAATTATTGAGCTGAGGCAAGGGAATCGTGCTATTTCCAGGAATGAACAAGCTTACACCATATTTTCCCTTGAGTAAGAAGTTGATGCTGGCCGTTCTTTCTCCAAAGTGTGCTCACTCTCTCTCTCTTACTTTCTCTCTCCTCCTTATTCTTCCATCTTCAGTATTTTTTTTCTCCAAAGTGTGCTCTCTGTCTCACTTTCTTGTCCAAAATCTCCATGATGAACGACTCAGCACCACCCAAAATCACTGCGTGAATCATAATCGCCAAAGTCGTTGTGTGAGTCATAGTCCCTTTCCTCCCACCATCTCAATCTCCAAGATTGATGGTGATTCTAGATTCGTGATGACAGGGGCTATTTCTTTGGGGATTTTTCTGATTATATTTACACCAATCTTCAGGGAAGAGAGGGATGAAATTGGTGGCCGGTCACCGATTTTCACTCTAGATCCATGGTCGGCAATTTCGTTGTCTCCTTCCATGGTTGATCATCGGCTTTCACTGGTCTTTGTTTTAGTTTCAACCGGTTGCCAATTTCATTCACCGGAGAAAAGGAACTAGTTTTGATTTGAAGGTTTACCCATTTTGGCCGGCGTTAGTGAAGGGAAGCATAAAAATATAATTAATATTTTGAATAAAAATAATTAATATTTTACTTTTTTAATAAAGATATTATAATAATTTAATTACTTATTATTTTTATTCATACTTTTTTTTTTAATATCATATCAAACATAATTTATGACCTTAAAATTTTATTTTATCAATACTCATTTTTATTCCTATTCTATGTCAATAAATGAACCAAATAAAGCATTATTTATTGATAGGCTAGTCCATCACCTAAACTTTACTATTACTATTGAACTTTAAGTTATGTATAAATAACATTTTTATATGTTGAATAATGTCTCGATAGTCTTCTAATGAATCATGCTTTAATTATTAAACTAACAAATAAATAAATTAATAATAGAAGTTATTTGTACATAATTTTAAATTTATAAAAGTCCATTGATCGAATGGGCATATGCCCCTATTAAAATTTTAAAATATGCATGATACAATATTAAGTTTTGATATTATGCCTAACATTTTTTTAAATTTTGAGTTCAATGCAACCACATATATATCATGTAATATTTTTTAATTATTTAGCATTTTAATTTGAATTCACTTAATCTACACAAGTATTACGTATATGATTCCTGCAAAAAATAGTTTTTTTTTTTTATTTTCATTTTTCCTTCCTTTTTTTTTTTTTTTTTTTTCTATTTTATCTTTACATTTCTTCTTTCCTTGGACACTTTCTCTCTTGTTCTTCTCTTTTCCAATTTTCATTGGCTTCCAAAATTGTAACTCCTCTCCATTTATAAATTTGTAACCGTGAGTTAGCTCAAACATGGAGTTTTTGAGTATGAGCTTTTAAAATATAATACACAGTATTTCAATCTTCAACTTTTATCTTCTTATAATAATCTCTAATCTCAATTTAAAATTTAAAAACTTTATTAGGTCTTTATAGTCGTGAATATTAAGTTGCTAACTGATTAAAATATTAATTGTGTTATAGTATTATCATCTATCATTTATATACAAGTAAAAAAAATATATGTAATTTAAATTTTTAGCATTTTATTAAAATAACACACTATATAAGTAAAATAATTATTAACAGGAAATGGACAAGTTTTCAAAGAAAAAATTAATATAAGTTCAATAATATATTTGTAATGATCCAATAAATAGGGATTAGTGGAATAATTACAATTGATAATTTAGTTAATGAAAATTTTTTTAAAAAAATATGACTAAGGTATAGCATTTTATTAAGTAAAAATGTACTTTAAAATTGAGGCTAACTTAGTGGTTAGGTTTCATGCGCATATTCAAGAGGCAAAGGGTTCAAATTTTGATTTCCAACTTCCCTTGTTTTTTTAAGTGCTAACATGTGTCCTCATATGTGAAATTATGAAACTACCTCTGACCTTATATCACCTTCTTCTTCAACACTTTGAAGCAGTGAGCATTGGAGGGATTGCGTGATACCATGCGGTCACTGAAATTGTCGTTTTGTGTCGCCAGAGTTGCCCCTTGCCACCGTCAAGAACCTGGCCAAAAGTCGCCATTTCTGGTGAGAAAACATGGTTTTCCATCACTGTGGAGCCAAGAATTGCGAAGCAAATCAGAGCTCCAGTAGACATTTTCTCTAACGCTTAGTGTATGGGTTTTGTTCCTAACTTCCTGACCAACATTTTCCCCCTAACTTCGAGCTTCGTCAACGATGGTTTCTGCGGAATTTTCGATGGGTTGCGTTAAGGATTCTGAGATCGATTTTCTCAGCCAATTTAGCTCGGGCTAGTGAGTTTTGTGCCGAATTTTGATATGCATTATTAATTTCCAATCATTTTTGGCCATTCTATGCTGCCAATTGCATGGAATTTGAACTTATGATAAAAACCCCAATTTTGGCTGAGAATTAGGGTTCTTGAGGGACCAAATTAAAATTTTTGGGACTTAAGGCTTAATTAGTAGCTTCAAGATAGCAATTGGGATATTTAGAAGTTGTTGACTAGTTAGGAATGATGACATGGAATTATTTCAAATTTTCCTTGAATTTTTGCAATTATGGAAATGCTTTAAGGAGTTAAGGATGAATAAAAATAACCTATAGTCTAAGCAAGTTGGAGAAATCTAATTATGGGAGTTGTGGGAAGACAATGAATGGGAATTGAATAGATGAGAATTGGTAATCTAATTATTGCTTAATAATATGCCTAAGTGGGAATTATGGTTGGGTTATATAATTGAGACTTGGTTCCCTGTTGTGGTAAGTCTCTTAGGAGTAAAGGGACTCTTTAGTGTTAAATCACATGTTAGGAGGTGATTGCTTATAATATATGTTTAATGCCACAATTGGTTGAGAGAAGAGAAAGAGAAATAATTCTTTTCTTTTTCAGTTGACGTAGGAAGCTCTTAGAGGTAAGGTGGTCACCCAAGAGAAGACATTTGGTCGCTCCTATTTAACGGCGCTCAGGTGTGTATATAGCACTCCCCAACGCTTTTTATTATACAATCCATTTTTATTTTGAAATGTTTTACAATTATATTATGAGTTATGATTTTATTTAATCAGTATTGTAACTTCTGTGTGGATGGATTTTTTTATTGACATGATTATATATTACATCATGTATGGTTTGATAAAGACTTTTGAGAAAGTTCAAGTGTATGGTTATGAATAACCGCCAGATAAAATGGTATTGAAATGCTTATGGATTTCATGCATACTTGACATATTTTTCTATGCATACTTATTTTGTTTTCCTTACTTTTGGAATGATTAGTTATGACACTAGCTGCAAACAGCAGTTCTGTTAGTTATTGGTGCACCTTGGTAATTACCCAGCTAACATGGTTAATGAAGGTGCTAACCCTATATAACGGTCATCAAACGCGGATTGATGAATGATTAATTTTTATGAGTTATGACCTCACGCCTATTGGTTATTTACTCTCGAGGATTATGTGTCATCACCTGTTGTGATTTATTCTTATGGGCTGTGTGCTACACTGTATTAGTCCATGGTAGTCCTTTCCCTTAAATAATATTTAGAAATTTATTGATTCTCTTTGTAAGGCATTTTAATTCAATGTTTTACCATGTGCATTAACTACCTGGTTTATGTTATTTAGAACTTAAGTGTTATCTCATTTCATACAAATCATAATTACGTTTTGATTGCGAATTTTATATATATATATATATATATATATTGTTTACTGATTTTGGGGTGCTATTTGTCGAAAACATTTTTGTCCCAGATAGGGAAGCTGGTGAATTCCCAGATGGAGCAGAGGTGTGACAGGAATTCCTTTGGTAAGCCCGTTTGGGATTTGCAGGATTTAGTTTAGACTATTTTTTATGTATATAACTTATTTTTGGAGATGTATATAGATTGTGTTGGTAGTCATTATTTTATTTATTTTGAGATTGTATATTGACCACAAATGAATATTTCCTATTGTTGTCTATTAATGTATGCTGTTGGTTCATTCTGGTGTGAGAGGAACTCTCTTTGCATGTATTAGTTTACTTGATAGGGTTTTGTAAAAATTTCATGATGTTTTATTTACTCGGTAGACTCTACTAAAATTTGTACAAAACTCCTTGCGTTGTAAACCGCGTATCCTTATATATAAAGGCAAATTTATTCTTATGGTACAATTTGTATAGATATTGGTATAATTATGAATTTTCCATCCAGTGTAAACTTGTAAATTTAGAGATTTTTCTCATATCCTATGCCGGTGATTTGGAGTGTGACAATATCCCATAAATCTAATTTCCAACAACAATAAAGTGGGATTAAATTAAAAAAATTTGTTATCAAATCTAGAAAATAAATTAAAATTTATTTGTATTACTTCACTGGTTGAAATAAAATAGAAATGAGTCATATCTTCACTCCCACTAACTTGGGGTATTAGCTCAGAAAATGTCTATTGTATAAATCTAGAAGAGTGAAAAAAATATTTATAAATGACTAAAAGGTTAAAAAAATTACGTGCATTTTAACCTCATATGGATTATAAGAAATGAAAAATAGCTGTCTCATAATAAAATTTGACCCACAAAAAACAAAATGATCTTACTACCTTTCAAAACATGTCAAATTAACTTGTGAGGAATTCTCCCGAAACTAAATGACTCTGTTTTCTAATACTTAAAGCACAGCCCTCAATGATTATGGTAATTTTATTTCCCAAAAGAAAATGATGTCTCGAACCTAACATTAATTGTTCTCAAATAATATAATATATTTTTGGTCGCCATCAACGCTTGGCGAGCGATTAGCTCAGCACAAGTGCATGATTTTCATGTTTAGATATATTGCTACAAAAATACTGATACGTACCGTGCATAGTTGAATTATACCGCATATCCTATTTTATATATATATATATATATATATATATATATATATATTCGTCTTTTTCTCATCTCCCATTAATTGTTTTTGCATTAGCACTCGTTAATTAATTATGCTATAAATAAACGTCATTTATATTATTTTCCTGGTGGCTAATGGCACCATTATAGTAGTCCCTCACGCAACAATAACTTTGAATTGTTTATGGTTCTTGTTTTATATTTTCTTGGTTAAAACCATTTTTAATGAAGCTATTTTTTTTTTTCTCTGGGGGGTCATTTTCAATGAAACCATTATTGGGAGGAGAAAGGCAACATTTTGACTGGTTTGAACAGTCAAACCTTCGCATATAATTCACATGTAACTAAAATAATTTTATCATTTAAAAACTAATAATTCTTTATTATTTGTGTTTACTTACTTGGGATTAAAGCCTAAACATAATGTAATACATACCTAATTAGTTATCACTTACAAAAGGAAAAATAGATGTCATCAAAGTGTGTTTTAGCCCATGGAAGCCGGTAGGTAAATGTTTATTGTACTCTTGTGAAATTAAAATTTTTTTAATGATATTATTATTATTATTTATGTTTTAACATATAAATAATTGTTATTTAAAATTTAGATTCAATTTGATGGATCTAAAATTTAAGTATATTAATTTGATAAAAATAAATTGTATAATGATATGTGAATGATAAAATATTGATTGCTTATTATGACAAAAGTACTAAAAATGCACTCTCCAGTAAACGATCTCATCCATGTAGATGAAGCAGAAGTACGTACGTGTATCACATAGAAAAAATATGCTAATTTAATATATTGACTATTGCTGGAAATATTTAGGCAAGTTTTTTTTAATCCATTTACCCCTTTTTTACCAACTAAAGTTCTATAATTTTTTATTGCATTTTTTCATATCATGCAGTATTAAATATAAGCATTTTATTTAATCAAAGGTAGTTATACTTGAGCTTTTAAAGAATTTTATTAAATGAAAGTGACACATATATATTTCTGTTGATCTTGAACGGAATCTTGATGTACTTTTAAATTGTAAATTTATAATAAACACGAGGTCATATGGGTTGAGAATTGGAGAGGTTGATTAGATTTTGATTCGGTGCACCAGTTACCGAGGGTCAATTACGTATTTTGTGCGTAAATAAATTATCAAATGTCAAAATCAGCTGTCTTGTAATAAAACAATTCATCAACAAATTATTATTTATATACTATTTAATTTGGCAGTTCCAATAATTTTTTTCATACTTCTTCCTCCTTATGTGGTCATTTTAGATCTGAGGACATTCTTTTTTTCTGTTTGTCTTTATGTTGTTGATGTTGCGGCCCACAAATTTGCGAACAGCATTGATGTACGACAATGTTTTAAAAATTCTATCGTTATTAAAATAAGGAACATTTTACAATTTAATGATTCAACTATGATTGCAGCATGGATGTACAACAATGTTTTAAATATTCTATCGTTATTAAAATAAGGAACATTTTACAATTTAACTATGATTGGATCAAGGTTGCCCTGAAATTTTAAATATATATTAAAAATATAAATATATAATATTTTATAATTAGATTCAAATATTTATTATATAAGTTTTGAAAAGAGATATAAATGTTGAACAATATAAAAATTAGTTAAAATGTTTTATTCATAATAACAAATTTATGTGAAATGAATTAAGTAAATTTAATTGAAAGTGATCAATTTCTACCACAAAATTCAACACTCTTATTTTGATAATAAATCAAATATCAGTACAGAAATGGTTTGTCATGATCGTCACTTTGTTATCAATTTTTTTTTTATTGATTTGGCCTATTTTAAATGGGTTTTAATTTGTTGATTTTAAAAGTCAAATGAATTAAAGTCGTCATTAATTCACTAATTTTTTTATGGAAGTAATAGTGTATAGTTATATAAATGACACAATATTTAGTATCTATTTACACTTATATATATATATATATATATATATATATATATATATATATAAAAGTAGAATCTCTTTAAATTGAAAGTTTTTTATCTTATTATTATCTTAATTTTTTGTGCAATAACTCATTGTATTTCTTATATATATGCATTGAAAATTCTTTGAAATGCGAAATTTTTTGCAGTTAATGAAAAAAATAATAAATTAATTAATTTTTTCTTAAATTGAGAATTTATTGAAATTTGTGAATTTTTTAGAGTTAACGAAGAAAATAATAAATTAATTAACCACTTCTTACATTATAAATTTATTCAAGTTTGAAATTTTTTTAAGTCAATCAAAAATTAATTAATTAACTATCTCTTAAATTTTATAATAAATGACTATAAATATAACTTAATATGATTCAAAATTAAAACTAAGAAAAAAATATAATTGAAGGGTTTGTTCTAGAATTTAAATATTTCATCATCTATTATATATATTTAAAGTATACTCCCTTTAATGTGGGAGTTTCGTTTGATAAGTGAATGCTCTCATTTGATTATTCTCTCAACTTCTCATGCGATGACTGCTCATCTTTTTCACACATATATTAGAAATTTTTTGAAGTCCAAATTTTTTTTGGAGTCAAATAAAAAAATATTGATTTAATTAATTAATGAATAAATTATCCACCCTTTTAATTGAGAATTTTTTGAAATAAATTAGAAAAATATTGAATTATTTAACTGTCTCTTGAATAAAAAATTTATTAAAGTGTGAAAATTTGTTGGAGTCGATGAAAAAATAATGAATTCATTAATTAATGAATTAATTAACTTCCTCTTAAATTTTTTTAAATAAAGAACTATAAATATAACTTGACATGAGTTAAAATTAAAGTTAACGGTATATGTTTGAAAGGGTTTATTCAACAAATTTGATCGTCGATCATCATATATTATTATAAGTTAGATCCAGAGTCAAATGTGATTTTATCAATTTTTAAAATTTTAGAGCTCTTCATAATAGTAACAATGATGGTTGTTTTGTATGACTAAAAAAATCCCTTATGGTGGAGCTTTTCCAACTCACTAATCTTATCAAACTAATTTTATACATTTTTTTAATCTATTATACTTTTTTATATTATAATACATTATTACATTTAATTTTTTTTACTAACACTTAAAAATATTATTGATCTAAATTACATAAACATATATATATATATATATATATATATATATATCAAACTAATTTATTAACACACATACAAATAAATTAATTCACAAATTGTTTGGTATTCTAGCATTATCCATGTGGATGGACAATCTATAGCTAACCAAATAAAAATGATGTAGGTAACACTAAAAAAAATCTATTTTGCTATAAATAAAATTTAAGATGTTGCCTTTATTAATTTAAAAATGATGGTGAATTTACCCAAAAGTGTTAAGTAAGGTTGGCATCCAAGAGAGAATGAATTGGGTGTTATATAAAATTTGTAGAAATTAAAATTATTTAAAAAGGTTTTTCAAACTTAAATAAACTAGAGTAAATTTTATGATTCAAAATAATAAATGTAGAATATAAAGAGGATAAAGGGAAAGACTAGACATAGAGATTTATCATAATTCGGCTTTTATCCAAGCGAACGTCCATTACCCAAATAACTTTTTGGGATTTTTTATTATCTTAATAGTTAAATACAACAACTCAGAAGAACCTTTCCCTTAGTTCTCAGGAAAAATCTCTTTCTAATCCTAAGCACTAATAGCTTAAAACTTCTTCAAGGAACTGTTTTTGAATACAACCAAGGATAACCTCCCCCTTAACTCAAACACTCTTTGCTTGACTTTTTCAAGAAATCTCCTTAAGTTTCTCTCTCAAAAGAAAGAAAGAATTGCAGATAAATAAACTATCTAAAATATAATATATAGAACAATGAAGCTTTAATTTAATAAAGAGCTAATAAGAAAATATAACTCATGATATAATCACTCTTAAATAATTTTACTTGTTGATTTAGAGTCCATAGGTTGTGTTTATATAGCTTGAGGTCCAATAGATCCGTTGGGACTAAGTGGAAAGTCAATAATTTTAAAATACGTCAGTTATATAGCAATTATGATTTCTCAACCATTGCCCAGTCAACTAGTCTCTCTTTCCTTATCTAAAAATTCAAATCTATACCCTGACAATTAACTGTATACCCATGGCTAATCGATTGATCTTTTTCAATGAGCTCCTAGTCGATTGGTCTTGAAGCTGATAGTTGACTGAGCTTGATCTGGGTGTGGCTAGTTGACTGTTGGCTGGTGGCCAGTTGACTAATAATTCACAGAGATTTCCCTGTCGATTAAGGCTTAAGTTGGCAACAAACTAAGACCTTTCAGAAGGAGGCCAGTCGACTGGGATAAGGCTGCTGGCAAGGTGCTAGTTAACTGTTGGGTTACTACCAGTCAATTGGGAACATCCAGAGTTCCTCAAATAAGCTTTTCTTCAACTTTAAGACTTAGAATCAAATTTACAATTACTTTTAAACATCATCTATAAGCTCATTATTACTTATGAAGGTTCCTAAGATATGATAATTCATTGAAGAATATTTAGAACCTATATATTACATTGAAAAATTTTCATATGGTGTTTGTTATCATAAAAAAAAAAGTTTTTAGCAAATAGACTTAACAAAAAGAATACAAAAAGGAAAAAAAGAAAAGAATAAGAAGATTAGAATAGCCTTCAAACTTTCCAGATATCACATAATTTTGTGAATTAAGGGCCTGATGGATTTGAAACTGTAATTCAATTTTAATTGGAGAAGTCTTATATGTAATTTTTTTTATAAAACTTGAAATATGAATTACTTTTACTCCTTAGTGGTTATTTTCAATAAATAGACAATAATATGAATCGTGCTCTCTAAGCCATTGGCAATTCTTCTTCAACCTTAATACTTAGAATCAATTTTACAATTATTTTAAAAATAATCTATCAGTTTATTATTACTCACAAAGTTTTCTAAGACAATAATTTATTGAAAAATATTTAGGATCTATGTATTACATTAAAAAAATTTTATATAATGTTTATTATCATGAAAAACATAAGCCTTCAGTAAATAAGTTCAACAAAAAGAATACAAAAAAAAAGAAAAGAATAAGAAGGCTGGAATAGCCTTTGAACTTTCTAGACATCACACGTTTTTGTTAATTAAGGACTTGATGGATTTAAAACTGTAATCCACTTTTCAATTGAATAAGATTTATATGTAACTTTTTTTTATTAAAACTTGAAATCTGAATTACTTTTACCCCTCAATGGTCATTTTCAATAAATAGACAATAATATGAATCGTGCTCCGTAACCCATTGGCTATTCTCCCTTTATCACCAAAATTTCGCATCTTTTCTACAATTTTTCATCATTCCTATGGGGTCATATCACTGCATAGCCTTTTTAGCTTGAGTTGTTGTCCATTACTCTTCCTGGTTCATCCCATTTCAAAGTGCACTGAATTTTAAATAGATTTCTGGCCCAACGAGGAAAACGGTAGCGTCAAATGAGATTTCATTCATTTTCCCTTTACATGGATTGAATTTTAAATAGATTTCATCCATTCAATTATTGAGGATGCTTTCATTTTATCTTTTACAACTTTTTCATTAAAAAAGGTCGTTTCAGATAACACATTTAATAATAATAGAAATTTAACTTAACAGATAGAACTCTGAATACTGCCAATCTCTTGTTTCCCTTGTCAATTATAATACGTAAACTTAGACCTTCATTTTTTAATAGTAATCATCGAGGATCTCGAGCTGCACGCCACATTATCTCTATATATCGATGCTCTAACATAAGAAAATTGCAAATCATATTTTAATTACAGTTTCAATTTTGTCCTTGGGTCAATCCTTGAGGCTTGAACGTAAATCTTGTTTTTAAAGAAAGCTAGAAGGATCTCTGAGCTGTTTGCCACATGATCTCTGATCTACATCTCAATCACATCCAAAAATGCATCAACCTTCAATTACAAGAGACACAAATTCGCGGTCTTCATTTCATTCGCCAGAATTGACAAAAGACAAAGGGTGATTGTGACATAACGAAACTACACCGTCATGGTGGGCCCAAAATGTTATTTAATTTATAGATTCTTTTTTTAACGTTTAATAATAATAAGGGAATCAAGATTGGCAGTACTATTAAAGGAATTTTCACCGTGTATTCGAACTGAAGGAATTTTTTCCTCTTTGGTTAGGGCAAGATACAATGACAGTGAAAGATACACAATTTTGCATGGTACCTTATTTTTATATCAATAACTAATTATATCTTTTATTTTTATTCTCATTTTTATTTTTCATTACTCACTTTAAATGAGATTTTTCATATCTCTATTCTTTGGATGCAAATTCTTGTTGATTCAATAGAAATTTTAAATTTTTTATAAAAATTGAATAAAATCAATATAGTTTAAGTTAAATTAATTTTTTATATTATTTTAAATATAAATAATGAATGAAATAATTAAATATACAATTGGCAAAGACATAGAATTCATGACACTCAGAGTATGATCCTTGTCTTATCCCCAAACTTCATTTGAGAATAATTTTCTTACATTTTTATCTCCACCCAAAAAAATTTTTTCAAATGCAAATCCTCAAACCCACAAAATTATCTGAATCTAAAGGCTTTTTGTCATCCCTAATGTAAAAGAAAAAGAGGCCATTCAAGTGGCACTAGATGAGTCTCACCTGAATTTAAATACTGGTAAAGTTTCTTTAAATTTTAAAAATTTTTAAAAAATTAAAATTAATAAACCACTAAAATTTTAATCGAAAGATCTACATGTGTAAATTTCCTTGGATCATCTGCCATCTATACTCTCTCTTTCAACCATTACAATATGTGATATGTATATTCAGACCGAAGTTTGCATAATCACCTGTTTCTTTTTCCTTATTCAATTCACAACGTCTAAAGCCTAAAGCATCTTTGGCGCATATAATTTTTCTATACCCGACCTTTGTAATAATTTTTAAGATTGAATTGACCGTTATAGTCACAGTGATTATAAAACCATTGAACTTTTATAAAACAATCAACTTCGGAACATCTACAAAGCGCATTGCATATCAAATGTTCTTTCTCTAATTCATAAGAAAAAAAGCGATAATCCAATGGGAAGTAGGGTCCTAAATTGTGGAGGTGTTAACCAGAAGCTAACACTCAGCCAGAGACTTATTTTCACACTAGGGGAGGCACAAGCTGGCCTTATTACTTGAAATACAATCAAGGATCGACAATGATGGTCAACTAGGTGTTGACCAACATTCCTGAATGCCGTTGTCCTTCCCTGAATTTGAAATTTTTCTTCACAATCAAACTATCTGCAATTTTTCCTTCCACTTAATTCTTTATAAATCATTGACTGCTACAGAACTCTAAAAATCCCATAAATTCATGGTTGTGGATCATTTGAATGCTCCTTTCAACGCCAACCACACCTGAAATAAAAAAGGGTTGGAATTATTACACTAATACTTAAAGATGGAAACCACCTACATTGTAAAGGAGTATGAGGCTGGTTTGCTTTACCCATGGTGATGGCGCTAGCAAAAATGACACCAGAGAGGATGAATACAATTATGGAGGCCCTCTTAAGAATTGCTATCATTTTTCTTACTAAGAATTGTCCCCAGAAGCCAGCCAAAATTGACACTGATGTCAGGTATAACGCTGCCAAACAAATACAGTAGCAATTGAATTAGGCTATAAAATATCGCGTAGTTTTTTTAGTCATGATACAGAGAATCTAAGCTTTTCAGAACTCTCCTGAGTATACTTTTAATTTTCTATATTAGAATTCATAAATAGGACTTTGGTCAAAGTACGTTAGCTAGTAGCCATGAGCGATCTCAATAATTACCGTAAGGAATGGGGAACCTCTTGAGAAGGTAAAATTCTACCACGGACAAAGAGGAGGAGAACATCATGACAAATGTTGCTGTTGCACTAGCAACCTGCAATATAGATAATAAAATCATCAATTGATGATTAAAGATAACATTTACAAAAGCCTGAAGCTAAACAGTGTGGTCGCAATTGAAAGGCAATGAAGGGACCCCTACCTGAGGGATGACGCCAATCTCCAGAAGAAGAGGGCCCAAAATGAAACCACCTCCAGAACCTAGTAGTCCTCCAACTGTACCACCTAGGATGCCACACAGTGCGCAAAACGCGAGGTTCAGAGCTGTCCATTCTATTGAAGCCTCGCATATGGCTTCTGGGTTGCCGGTGCTCATCCTCTTTTTGTGCTCCTTGTACAACTTGGTTGCTTCATAACCAAACAACCCTAGTGCGATGGGGAACTGAAGCATCAAGAGGGAAAAAGTTGTTAGTGATTTTGACAAGTACCCCACAACCTAATAAATCATGACCGCGTTGAATTGTCATCAAACCTGCTGACTGAAGAGCACCCAGTACCATGTACTGCACACCTTTACATCATTCTGCAGACAGCAGACCAACACCAATAATATATCTATAGTTACATAAAAAATATAAACTTGAACGGTCTATGTGAGCGTGAGAGCCGTGAGAGACTTGCCTTGATGACTTGAAGTAGTAGGAAAGAAACCCATACAACCATTAGCACCAAAATCCTTTTCCACCTAAGGTTGAAGCAAAGAATTTGCTGAATAATTTAACCAAACAATGAGTGAAGTTAGTGATCTTCTTCTCACCTGTAAGTTAATTAGAAACAAAAGATTTAGAAGTGTGTAAAGAGAAATTATATACCACAGGTGACTTCTCTACTTTAGGTATCAACGGTTCATATTTTGTGTCGATTAGAACTGCATGTATTTCAATAAATCGAGTCAAGCACTTTAAGATCAAAGGAAAGGATAAAGTCAGACGAAAAACTGCTTACATAAGGGAATACTATGTAGAATAGCGATTATACTAATTTCTCTTCATTTTATACTGTTACTTCAATGATTAATTTAGTGAGAGACACTATTTTGCGGGTTTTGATGAATGACGTTATACATTCAGAAGATGAGTTCTAGTTCTAGCTATAAGTTGCAATTATATTGCTGTCTTACGTTCACCACGGGAATTCACCACGGTCGCTTGTTGCTTGGCAATTTCTTTCTGTAACAAGAAAACAAATCAAAATTACAGAGAGAATCGGATGAGTTACTGTAACCAGAAGCTTCCATCGATATATAGCTTGTAATATATACAATCTGACATGACATGAAGTATTAATTGACCTTCAAAATAGTCTCTTCCTTCCACATCTCGATTGCCTTAAAGAAAGACCTGGATGAAGTTCCTGTCCAAAATAATAAATAATAGCATTATGAGGGTCAAGAACTGTTCTACTCAAAGTATGTTCCTATCGTAAAAACAAAATTCTTGGGAGACCTATGAAGAGAATGATGATGAGGACGGTGATAAGCCAATAAGGGAAAACAACGCTGAGGGCGACACCCACGGTGATTCCCAGCATAAGCACGGGCTGGAACAGAAGCGCTAGATCATAGTCTAATATGGGCACTTCCTTCGTCGGATGAGGCACTCTCAGATTATACCAAACTGATGACGCTGATGCTCCCATTATCATACCTGCAGCAAACCCAACGGGCAAAATTAATCACCAGCCAAAGCACCAACTTCACTGTTTTATTTTTTTTGGAAAAAAAGAATCAGTGACAAATTAGAGAGAGCGTGAGAATCAGGCCAGAGACAGAGTTTGAATATCTTTTTCTTTTCCGAAACAGCCATTTCAAAAGGCAGCAAAATCGTCGCTTCCAATAATTTGCCAGTCTTCTTCAGCACTAGCGAACGAGATACATAAAACAGAAAATACAGAGATAATGGGAGAAGTGAAAATTACATTTGGAGAGAGCAGCAGCAGATTTGGTATCAAAGCCAAGAAGCAAAGTGAGCATGGGAACGAAAATGCCTCCCCCGCCCACCCCGCCCACCGTTCCACATGCCGATCCTAGGAACCCAATCACCGTCGCTAAGACAAGTCTCCAACTCACCTTCAATTCCTGCACCCACAGACACAAATATATAAGTCTTGGAGTTTACATATATCTGCTCATCAATAAATTACCAGATTAATAATATATGAGGATTAAAAGGAAGACATACGGGCCAAACTCGAACGGGTCCGGACCCGTAACTGCCATGGAATTGAAAGGAATTGGAATTAGGATGAGAAAGAGATGTAGATGTCTGGGAATATGGGTTTTCGAGGTTGATGTTGATGAGGAAGAAGGCAGATAGAAGAGCAGCAGAGAAGGCAGATACAAGGTAGACGACGAATCCTCTTGTGGCCATGGACATAACGCGCGGCCAATGGATGTCGAGAAGATTGAGCCTAAGCAACCACGAGGCTACGTTTTATATCTCAGAGAATATACCAGACTACCAGGAAGCTACCCCACCGGGACATTTTTTACATAACGCCGACGAATGAGGATGCGTTACTCTCACATACATTGTTCACGGAAATTTCACCGCCATTTTCCAGATGACATTACAGGCAACGTGGCACTCCGTTGTTGGCCAATCTGCTTGCGATATTCACATATTTATTTACCTTTTTTTTAACATTGATGAGTCTCTGTGTTTATGCGAATATTTAAATTATTGGTCAATTACTCAAATATCAATGCAGTTATCACCATCTATTTCTTATGTAATTTCAGATTCCGCAGTCTTCAAATTTGCGTCTCCCTTGGATTCTGGAATATCCTCCTCTTCAATTCCTCTCCGTTCTTATTCTTTGGATTGCGAACAATAACTACGGAAAGTCGATGATTTAGGAAATTGTTTACTTTCTATTGTGGGTCAAACAAGTGTTGACCAAACAAGGAATATCTCTTACCTTTTTCTCTCCAACACGAAATTCAAGTCCGTATTATTTCCTTTGTCGTAGTAAATTGATGTCTCGTATTTAGTGGTGATTCATTTCCAAATGCGATGAAGTTCGCACAAAATCCGATCTACTGTTCCTCGTGAGAGGATTTAGGGATCTTTTAATTGTATTTAGTAAAGATTTAGATAGATGAAATTTTTATCCAGATCTATTATTTTAAACATTTAATTTTTAAAAATAATTAAAATTCAATAATTCTGATTTAATAATAAAAAAATTAAGGGATTTTCAAGTGTAGGGGATTTTTAAAAAAAATTTTTCTGCTCATGATCCATTTTTTAAAATTATTTTTAGAAATATCGCATGAGGTTTTGTAAAATTATTGATAGATTATGAGTGGACTTTTCTTGTAATTCATTACTTTTTTGTTTAATGCATTTTTTGTATGTACACATAAACGGTAATAATTTAATTTACATAGAGACATACCATAAGTCTAAAATAGTGAGTGTATGTGGACCTAATGCGCCTAAAGAATTTTCATGATTTTTTAACCAAATAGTGACAATACAAGTGTCAAAGACGCAGAGAGGTAAGCTATGCATAAAACGTGACGTAGCTGGTTCGATTGATTAACGTTTTTGTCTTGTGTTAAGGTCCGTGAAACGTTTGTTGAAGCATAAACGAAAATGTAACAATGTCGTCACGTCTAGCAAAGCACGTTCCTCTTGTACGTGCTTCAGTGCTTGCGACCCATTTTGCTGAATCTCTCAGAAATCATCTTGCAAATGACTTTATATGTTTGAATTGAAGCATAGGTTATATAATAATTAATTATATACATCGCATTATTAAGTTAACTTCCTTTCTGAACAAAATAAGAAAGAAACTGGTTGTTAATTTGTTTCGATAAAAAAAAATTATGCAAATATCAATTTCAAATTACGTATTATTTTAATTCTCGAAAGTATATTTTAACTATACATGCTGCATTACTAAAACGGAATTTATATATAGTTGATGATCTAATATTTTTTGGATTTGAAACAAAGCTAAAATTTAAAATACGAAAGTGACACAATAATTAAATCTCTAAAATTTTACATTGATAAGGAGAAACATTTTATAACAACAATATAAAAAGTGAAAATCTTGTCATATTTGTTTCTATATGTACGATGCATTTTGTTTTATAGGATTTTTCTATATTCAGCTTTCACTATATACTAATGTATAATTATTACAAGTGGTTTTATCGTTTCACGAGACGGTAAGAAAGTATTAACTTTCAGACCCAAAAAAAAAGTATTAACTTTAAATACTAAAAATAGTTTCTTTTGTCAAAAAATTATTTCTAAGAAAAAAATTCTTTACATTTACTATTGTACAATTTCACATAATACCAACATAAAAATTGGAGTTCATTTCAGTACTCTTTACATATCATTGCGCAATCCGTACTATCCTCATTTATAAATTATGTATTTTTGTCTGTTAGTTTCATATAAACTAGTTTAAACTTAATATTAAATTATATATTGACTTTAAAGCATAAATTATTGATATATTAATACAATATATGATCACAATAATAACTTTCATGGAAATGATGGAAAAAACGAAAAGAATGGTCATTTGGGAGCGGACCCATGAAAGAGAAACATCAACTGCAGGCTAAGAGTCAAACTCAATTTGTAATATACAGTTAAAACCACAAAGAGAGTGAATTGAATGGCAATAAGTTGTTGGAGCATTTGGTGAATTTCCTTTTTCTCAGTGTAAGTTTGCCGATCGGTATAATAGGAAAATGTCCCCTATAAAATTAGTCAAAAGCAGGAGCACGCCCCATTCTCATTACCTTATTGTTTTGCTTTTTTTCCTAATTTGTGTCAATTATTGAGTTGCATTACGATTTTAATGTACTGTTTCTACAATATCTAACAATGTATATATTAGAGCTTGCTAAGTACTATATTCCCAACCTCAATGATTCATGGCGGCGTGCTTCGACAAATAAAACAAAAAGAAAAAGAAGAAGAAGAAGAAAGGAGTGCAATTCCTGTTACAATTGGATTCACAGCCAAGTGAAAACACTGACAATTGACACATTAGGCAATACCATGAATCAAACAGGACTTATCTTTGACTACGACACGTCGTAGGAAACTAAGTGAATATTGTGATGACAAAGGTTTGTTCATAATTCGTTGAAAGCGGCCGATTGAGTGTTACTTCATCCTCATCCATACCTGTCACACAATGCAGCCCCATTCTTTTCCTTGCCTATGGCGTTTTCATCTTCTTTCCATATAATTGATCAATTGAGCATTGATTTTTTAATTTCATAAATATATATATATATATATATATTTTTTTTTTTTTTCTTTTCTTTTCTTTTCTTTTTCCCTGTGCAACTTACCCAGTGGGTACGTGCCATTGCGTGACTGACGAAGCGGAAGGTTGGGAAGATGGTGCAGTAAAGATTGCAATTTAGAAAGTGATTCATTTTGGTTTTCCAAGTGTTAATTTTTTCTTATCTGACTTGTTGAAGTTTAAATTATTCTTTTTTTCCGTTCTCCTTAATTAGAACAGACACGTGGGGCTGTGAACTTTGATGGTCGAAGTCGATCATTACTTGATTTATTATTCTTCAGGTTATCAATTCTAATTGGAATTGCTAACTTTACCTCAAGCCTCGCTGCTTCAAGTTTATCCAGATCGTAGATGATGCCAATACAAAATTGACAACTATTACGCATGATTTCTCTCTGAGTGAGGTCGTATTGTCGTCGTAGCGCTTTTTTTTTTAGAAAAAAATATATATATCGTGACGCAGTTTTAAAGATTTCTAAATTGGCCCACACAGAAACTTCGGTCCATTCTTACTAGTCCTCTCTTGCCGAAATGAGAGACTACTTTTGGATACGTCCAATCATTTTGTTTTGGACACTCAATCAGGTCCACGCAAAACCCCTCAAGGCGATTCGTTATCTTATTAAGGAGTGGAAGGGCTAAGGGCTACTCGACAAAAGAAAGCCCACACAATACGTCATATGCTCACAACTCACAACCATATGTATTTCACATCACCCTCGTTACAAAGTTCAAATGCCAAAAAATACATTTCAGCCCTCACAAACCTATATAAGTATTCAGGTGACAACTTCGAAAGCAGGTTTGTTTCTTTATTTCAAAGCCAGAAGCTGTATATCAAGGGCGAGGAAAAAAGAAAAGATAAAAAGGGCATATTAATCGCAAGAGGAAAGACAATGCTAGGTCACATTTTCTCGCGGCGCTCCACGCGAATGGCATCTTCATCACCCAAGCGTCCCACATCGTTGAAGGTCTGACCGGCCATCTGATCCGCTGCTTTCAGCGTCGTCGCCACCGCTCCTGGCCGAGTCTCTTCCACACTTATCACCACCTTCTCTCCATTGCTTCCCCTCCCCCTATCCCTGTCCATTTTCACCCCATTATCTCTTCCTAGTCTTAAATAAAGCATCATCCCAAGAATGATATTTCAAAAAAGAAGGAAAAAAAAAGACTTACCTATCACCTTCGATATTGGATTCACTGGCCTTTCGGCTTGCTTCGTCTCTATAGTCTTTCCCTCGCACTTTTAGCTCTTCCATTTTCCGCCTTGCCTCTTCCTCTGCTCCGCTCAGTTTTTCCTGCAAGTTCACAATTGCGTCATTGCATGTTTGTTTTCTCAATGATTTGAAATCAAAATAAAATGCATTAAGTTAAACATTGAGACCCTGGTCTTCTCTTTTGTCTCTGCAGCTCTTTGCTTGGCTGCTTCAGTGGCCTCTGCAGTCTTAGTCTTGGCTGCCTCCGTCGTCTCTGCAGCCTTCTGCTTGGTCGCCTCCCTGGTTTCCCCAGCCTTATTCATGGGTGCCTTAGCCCTCTGCTTGATCGCCTCCGCCGTGTCGTTAGCCGTATTCTTAGCTGCCTCCGCCGTCTCTGAAGCCTTCTCCTTGGTCGCCTCCGTGGTATCCGCAGCCTTACTCTTAGCCGATTCCGCCGTCTCCGAAGCCTTCTGCTTGGCTTCCTCTTTCTTTCCCGTCAAGTAACCCATAGCCTTTCGAGCGGCATCCGCAGCGGAGTCCTTCAGCCCCCCAAGCTTCCCCATGGTAGTGTCCTTCCCTTCTTTAGCTTTCTCAGCTGTGTAGTCTTTGTACTCCCCTGCCTTCTGCATTGTAGCGTCCTTTCCTTCCTTCGTCTTCTCTGCTGCATAGTCCTTGTACTGCCCTGCCTTTTGCATCGTGGTGTCCTTAGCTTCCTTGGCCTTCTCCGCAGCATAGTCCTTGTACTCCCCTCCTTTCTGCATCGTCGCGTCCTTAGTTTCCTTAGCCTTCTGCGCCGCATAATCTGTGTGCTCTCGAGCTTTTTCTTTCGTTGCATCCTTAGTTTCCTTGGCCTTCTGAGCTGCATAGTCTGCGTACTCGCCCACTTTGGAGCCCGCTTGCCCTGCAGTCTCCTTCGCCTTCTCTGTTGTGTAATCCTTGTACTCCATAACCTTCCCCGTCGCAGAGTCATAAACCCCACGCGACTTGTCAGCTGATATGTCTCTCACTTCCCCTCCTTTATCCTCACCAATGTCCTCATGACCCTTTCCAACCACAGCCTCCTTTGCATGCCCGTATGTGTCCTGCACTGCCCTTAACACGGACCCTATAACACCCGGCCTCTGCTGCTGCTGCTGCTCATCACTAAATCGATGACCTTCTTCATGCTCTTTTGCTCTCTTGGCGTCTTCAAGGTCTTTAGCAGCTAGATTCGCGGCTGCCTCAGCTCGTTCCTCCTTGAATCGCCTTTCTGAACTCATCTTAAGCCCTTCCTCGCGCTCTCTTTCTCTATTCACGTCACCAACGTCTTTAGCGGCAAGCTTCGCTGCTGCCTCAGCTCGATCTTCCTTGAATTGATTTGACGCCATTGCTGTCCAACTTCACTTTCTTCCTCACCCACAGCAATTAAAAACACAGAAGAAACAGATATTGTTTGAAGTGCTGGATTTCGATTTCTTATGGTGCTGGTATGCAAGAGAGCAATCTCAACTTTCATATATAAACCGCGAACTATTGAGGGAATAATGACACGCGTAATAGGATTGTAACTAAGACTGCCTCGTGGTGGAAGGTGTCAGTGGGGACACTTGGCAGCCATGCTCACGAGGGTGTGACACGTTATTCTGGGATGCTTCTCGGGGTGACATCTAATTAATCGAAGCATGGAACGACTGTGTCGAGATTTTTGTCTAATTTGGGATGACGGTGCGACACTGACATAATGAGAGCCTATGGTCCACGTGTGCAATGACGTGGTATATTGTAGCCAAGGGGTAATTCAAAGCGGTTGAGTTGACCACATGGTTTGTGGGCTGGATCATGTGGATGAGCTAGCTTCTCCCTGCGGATTTCCCTAGTTGTGGATAAGTGTAATTTTTCGTACTGTAAAGTTACTCTAGAAAATAATTTCTTATAAAGAGCATATTGCGGATTATCAAATAAAAGACTGAACAGAAGTTGATATTCTCGGGCAAAACTAATGATGTGGTAAGTTCAGCTGATTATATACATGCAAATAATTTTATCTTAGTATTTAAGATTTATTATGCACTATAGAACACACACACACATATATATATAATTATAATTGGGATGAGCGTAAAAAAATTGTGAATTTCCAGATCGTATTATGCTTATTAGTACACACACACACATAGATATATATATATATATATATATATATATATATATATATATATTCTTTAGTTAGTTGACACTGAGTTATGGTTCTAAGAAAGGAATATTACAATTTTAAAGTTTTATCGGGCATGCTCTCCTGGAGCGGCCACTAAATTCTTGTTAATTTTTTTTATTAGTAAGTCTGTTTATCTAAATGTTTCAGTCCATATATAAGTATCAGTAATTTGTATAAGAAATTCAGGACATTTGATTAGGGGAAAAGGAACTCGCGAGTATGAAAGGTACAAAATATGGCATATCACTTAGTTTTAAATTGTTCATTGGGACTCACCAAAAAAAAATTTGTTTATTGGAAAATTATTAAGTAGATAAATATATTTCTAGACGGTCAACTTAAACTCAGATTTATTCGGTTCGAGTCCCTTCACAAAAATTAATCTAGAAAAAAACCCTTAAACTTATAAGTTACAAGTTACATTCCTTAAGGAAGGCTTGTCAATGTTCACATTCCTCAAGCAAGATTTCTCAACGTTGGCTATCAAAGAAAACTGAAATTTTTTATTTTCCCAGACAAATTTATACAAGACATTGAAAAAAAGAATCACAAATGACGAATCTGAAACTATTCTGAGTAATTTGTCTACCCGGTCACAAGTACAGAGTCATTAATGATCGTGAACTTTGAAGTTCAATCGTCGAAGCCACACAGAATGCAGGATCATATGGAACACATCGAATCGCTTAGGGGGATAATGTACCTCAAAGTGTCTCCTAATTTGCCCCACTCTTCTCTTCTTTCTTATGTAATCCCTCGGGGAAATGCGGGTCAATATGTTCTTCAGGTTGGGTATGTCCTTCACTGAAACCTCCACCGAGAACGATTTCCAATTCAAAACATCACTGAAGGGAGGCACATAATGGTCTGAAATAAGAACTGGCACGCACCCTGTATAGATTGCCTCCACCACTCTCGGGCTTGCTACCTCGTACCCACTAGGACAGAGGCAGTACTTGCTCTTCCTCAGCATATCATAGTACGACACACCCTTTGGGAGGTACCTGTGAACCTGAATGTCTTCGTCCTTGTTCTCCCAATGCTCCAGAAGAACAGGCCTGATAGGCCCGTGAAGCCCTCCTGCAAAGAACGCCAGAATTGGACGTCTTGATGCAGATGGCCCTCCAACGAAACCATTTATTGTTCCAGTTTGCAGATTAATCTCTGGAAAAGATACATCCTTCGCAGGATTGAATCCCTCAGAGGTGTTAGCATTGCAAAGCACACGAATCGAGTTTTGGTACATGTTAGGAACGGAAAATGAAGTCTCTGGCCCCTGCAAATGAACAAAAAAACGAACAAAAAAAGCTTCAATAACTTGTGCAATTCCAAATCGGACATGACATTCCAGATTTTGTCGTGAACTTGTTACCCAGTCATGGCAAGCGAGCATGAAATGATCGGCTCCGAGGCTTCGGTTCCAATAGGGATATCTTGCAGCAATGAGATCTACATAGTCTCTGACGGTTTTTCTAATGGGGCCAAAATCACGAGAGTCGCGTACGTACACAAATTGAACCATCATTGCTACACTAAAAGGAAGGAAGAACACATGTGCTTTCTCCGGGTCTCTTGTTCGGAACTGCTTGTTTATCTCTATAGCGTGGATGAAGTTCCCCTCCATGGCGTATATGCTCTTGCAAGGTCCATTATGGAATACTGGTGGCTCCCCTTCTTCATACACATATACTTTGAAGTGTTTCTCCATTTCTATGTAGCTTCTGTCATAAGCAGAAAAGAACAAATTTGGTTATTGACACAAAGAACTAGCAGTTTCAGAGTACCTGAAAATTAAGGGTTTCACAAAGAGAAAGGAGAAGAGGGCACGAGTTTTTTTTTTTTTTTTGGCCGTTGAAGAGTGCACGAGTTACCTGTGAAAGGCATTGGCATTCCAATACATTGGGCCTACAGGGACATAGTCCGGATCTTGGGTTTGATTTCCGTTTCTGGCTTCTCTAATAGCAGCTCGAGCATTGATGAGTCCAGCTTCTGTTCTATCTAAGACGCTGATTTTTCTTTCCCTCCTCTGTTTCACAATAGGAACGTAAGGTTCGTTCATTGGATCAGTCCTGGGCCAAGTTTTGGTGACTTTGAGGATTTCTTCGGTTTTGTTCTGTTCAAGAGGTCACGTAATCAGTTTTAACTTGGATATTTGTGTAATGACCTAGTCCCTTCATTATTTGCTCATATACTAATGCCAAATCAATCAGAAAATTCACATTATTTAACAAAACGATAAATCAATTTTTTGGCCAATTAAAATAAATAAATCAATCAATTTGGCTTGCCTTCTCACGCACAAATTTTAGCATTTTTCACTTTCTTTTAATTAAAAGAAAAGCATGACATCAAGTTGATCATCAATACCGATAACCTTCCTTACAGGGGAAAAATGGAGAAAGGCACAATCTATATTAACTATCAAGGATTGGTAAATCAAGGCAACGTTTACAAACTAAAATGCTGGTTGAAATAGCACTTTCAACAAGAACTAATGCTTTCAATTCACCCGCAAATATTGCGGCCGCAAAGAGGCATGTTAAAAAAAAAAAGATATAATAACAGCACCTAGTCCTCGACGATAATGACTAGAAATTAAATAAAGACAATTAATTACCAAACAAGGTCAAATTGTGCGACAAAATCCTAAGGGTTGGTTAGATTTTTTCGGCAAGAGCGTGTCATCAGCTGTGCTAGCTGGTAAAATCCTTTTGCAAAATTAAAAACAACATTAAAAAATTAATGATTATACATTATTGTTGTGCAATCAATTCAGTGTTTTCCCCAAAAAAAAAAAATCTTATTCTCATAGATCCAAGAGAAGGAGAAAAAGTGAACTGCATGAGCATTGCGGCCGGACATAACTACACATGAATGGGTTAGACATTTGCCTTCTCAAATGATTAAATATTCATAAAAAAAAATTTCTTAATGAATGGCTTTAATCACATCTTATCCGTCTTAAAGTTGATTTTCCATCAGGGAAAGCTTCTATAAACCATTTAGACAGGCAAGTTCAGAATAGTATACTGAACTCAATATTCTGTACTTGAGGACAAAAAGGATGAAATATTGAAAGTAAAGAGAAAATTCATAAAAACTTGAATCAGAATCAGAATCAGAAACGGCCGGAGTTCTTACAGGTAATTGAAGTGAGTGTATAGCCTGAACGGAGAGTGGGGGAGTAGAGGAATGATTAAAGGCAGTGTCATCAGAGATAGCTTTCTCCTGCTTACTGTGAGCATCATCCACTGCCACCACCACTCTTGACCTTAAATCCAAAACCCCCTCTCTCTGTTTTCCAGATGAATCAGGAACTTCCGTAGTGGTCACTCCACCACTGGTTAAGGAAGAAGAAGAGGGGCTCAGAGAGCTCCATAAAGAAGGTTGGTTCCCGAGAAAGACCCAGTTGGAGGGGTTTGGACCCCACACAGAAACAAGCCCAGCAACCACTACAAGAGGCAGCATCAGCAACAAAAGCTTCGTCGAAGAAGATGACCCCGAAGCCCACCATGCACCACCATTTCTTCCACCGCCACCCATTTTCACTTCTCCTTTACCTCAAGCTCAACCTTTGAGAATTATAAGGACCTCTATATAACAAGCCAGCCAGCTTCCTCTCCTCAATGGTCTCATTCTATCTACAGTTGCATGGCGGCAGAAATAAATGCCTCTGTTTTTGTGTTAAGTCTCTGTTTCCTCATACACAGAGCAAGAGAGAGAGAGAGAGTGAGAGAGAGAGAGAGAGAAACAGAGAGGTGGATTTGGTAAGCAGGAGAAGTTTTGGTAATAAATGGTTGCGATACCACGCCAGGCGTCTTCATCCTCCATCCTCAAAATTCGAGTATTTTCATGCAAATTTTCAGATTTCCGTTTTTACCCCTTATTTTCCTGCTCCTTACCAACAACCCACCGATTTTCTTTTTCAATGCCCTCCGCCATCTTCGACTTTCCCTTTTTGAGCTTGCTCAGGCAGCCCACTTTGGTCCCCACGTGTCTAATTACCCTTTTTTCCTGCTTCAAACGTGTCGTTTTGAAGGCTACGTTACAACGCAATGTGTGCTCCCGATAAGGGCACCCACTGCCGTTCCAAATTTTTATTTTTATTTAAATGTCTTCTAATTCATATCTGCATCCCTATTCTGAACTAAAATTATTCTTAGTGACCAAATTACAGAAAAATTAGCCATGGAGGGTCAACAATTTCTTTATTTGATGAAATTATTATTTATTTATTTATCAAGGGCGAGAAAATAGAAAAGGAAAGAAAATTTCAACGAGGGGCTAATTGGTAAGTTCAGGAAAATTTAGCTTACGGGCCTGAGTTAAAAGCTGTTGGCTTCTCATGCATGCCACCTCCCATTTATTTCATCAGCGTGAGCAAGGAATCCCAGGCATTTCCATATTTTATTAATGCCTGTTATTTTCAGCGGCTTCACAGATTAGCAGAATAAAATCCAATATTTTCCTTTTAAAATAATACCGCGATAGGGTAGGAAAATTGTAAAACAAAAAAAAATTGTCATCACCCAAAACACACGGTTCAGTATTGTTGATTTAAACGTGTTCAATCTTGTAACATCTACTAGACTGTAGATAATGACTCTTTCCAAATGACTTTTTCAGGAAACTGCGAAAAAGTTACAATTCCTCCATGATTTGATTCCCTTGTGGTCCTTGTTCCTAGAAGGCTATGTCAATCACAAACACTAATCAATTTCTTGGTTGTACAGAGCATTCATTCTGAGCTTAGATGCAAATATGCATGGCAAATTTGAAAATGATTTTGACGTGTGCTGTTAGCACTATATAAATGTTGCTTGTTATATGTTCAAAGCTTGACAGAGAATAAAGATAAAATATGCCAATGGTGGTTTTTGATATCAGCACGCAAATGTATCTCGTGAGAATGAAGTATGGTTTATTTGTATTTTGAGCAAGTCATGTGGATATATAATGCTAAAACCACTAGCAACTTTTCTTTTTCTTTTATGTGAATTTACAGCTATAATCTATTACTGTGATTTAGCATTAATTAAATATATATGTGTTTAAGGAATGCAGACGAGAGTGGCAAGATGTATTAACAGAGAAGAATCTTGTAAATATAACAAACCTATCAACTTTTGGCAAATTAAATTAGTGAACGTGTTATAATTAAAACATATTGAAGCATTTCTTGATATACACGAATACATAATAATTTCTCATTAGTTAATTACTTTTAACCTATCAAAATTAAGAATATTGTGAATACAAAGACATGATAATCAATCAATTAATATTTGTTTAGTAGCATCTATTATTTGAATTCAAACTTTAATCAAATCAATATGGAAAAAAAAATGCATGATAATTACATGAGAGATATTAAATCAAACCCCAAGAATGAAAGGAGTTATTAAAAAAACAATACAGAAACAATGGCTTTAATTAATTTTCAATTAGCATTTATGTCTTTCCTCATGTACCCTCGCGGCTTTGGACCACCTTACGATATTAGTCCTAATCACATGTCTCTAACCACTTACGGATGCTACATCAATCGAAGTCTCTTTTGGATCCAAAACGACAATCCAAGTCCCCACAAAATTTCCGAAAATTAAATCCCCTCTACTTCTTTTTCGTCTGTGAAAGCCTGGTTGAGAAATCCAACCAAAAATCGTGAACTCTCCCTGTCTTACGTCTTTGTTTAGTTTTATCGTTTAGTGTCATATGTTTTCTATTCTTAGGATGTAATTAGCCAGTCGTCTCAGCTTGCCTCCTTGTTTATAGGCTGTTTTAGACATGTTGGACCAACGCTTTTGGACTGGATTAATTTGGCCCTATCTACTTGTTTCCCAACTTCTTTCTACGTAAAATTATAAGTTTGAGACAATTCAGATTGAAAATTATGATTGGAGATTAATGAACGAGATGATCATGAAAGCACCGTTTAGTATTGCGGTGAGCAAGTGTGGTGATTGGGGATACAGTAAATAACCAATAAAACGGAACCGAAGCCATGGGGCTCTGTCTTCATTATTAACGAAACGGCGCCGCAGAAGGCACTTCGGATTCTGCATTCCCAATCAATTCAAATCGGAATGAAATAACTAAAGTGGGTCAAAGGGCAATACCGTCATCTGATCTCTTTCTATATAATTACAGTCACGTTGGAATTAAATAGCTTGCAGCCAACTTGAGCTAATTAATACTTCCGTGTGCTTTCATACCCAATTTAATATAACACGTAGATGCTTCAAGTGGTTCCTCAATCCTGCAAATGCGTGTCATAAATCAGTTCCTGACTGGGCATGCATGCACGTCTTAATTTAGCTATAAGGCATAAGAAAGTAAAATGATGAGGATTGCCACTGTAAGTGAAGCTAATATTAACAGAGCCAATTTCTCCAAAAAAAGAGTAGATCAACCGTAGTGTAAATGCGCGTGTAGTATAAGGTTAACACAGATCTATTATAAACAAATGAAAAATCAATTTCGATTCATCGTGTTCTTTCTCCTTACGTTGTAGAGAGATAAAAATTGATTGAATGATATCCTGTATAACCTATTTATGTAGTAAATCTCACTTACTATATGCTTATTTTTCTCTAACTTTATAGCAACACAAGAAAAATGAACATAAAGGAATCCATAAAAAACAAGAAAAATTCTAAACTGCTAGTTATATATATATATATATATATATATATATATATATATATATATGTTATATGGTAGCAACATGGACTTGTTCAGAAAGCATAGAATAGATGTATAATTAATGTAGGACCAGTTCCATGCATGTCACAGTATATGTAAGTGATGAAATGTAGTGGCTGTACATTAGTACAGAAATTGATATCCTATTAAAAATATAAACGGACTAATTTAAAATTTTAACAACTGAAAACATTAATTTGTTTTTAAATATCCCTTCCAAATTTAGTTTTTCAAAGATTATTTTTCATTCAATTTATTCTTTTAAAAATAAAGTCTCTATTTAATTTCTAGATATTTTTTCTCTAAGTCAAATGGTCATTCTGTTATACAAAAGTGAAATAATGAACTTAGTTGTTTTCACACTACCAGAAAACCGCGGCTATAATGCAACAGGCATTAGCTGTGGTTCAAGGGAAATTGTAGCTAAGGCATATATAACCCCAGCTGCTAGACCCCTCTTCTTCATTTCAGCCACCGCCCCACCTCCTCTTTTTTCTCCTTTCTCCTTCAACCTTCAACTTTCCTCCTCCTCTTTCCCATTGTTGTGAGACTTGCTGCTAGCCATCACCGCTAGTCGCTTACTTGGAGTTGTCGCCGTCCATTAACTTGTCATTTACTCTTTTCTTTATTCTTTAATCCCATTGTTGTTCGAACTCGTCGATCCTGTCGTGTGCCGCAGTTGTCACTTGGTCAATGTTGCCAATCGCCGCCCCAACTCTCCCACATGTGGTATGATGAGTTAGAAAAAGACTGGAGTATACCCATACATCTCATGCCATGTTACTTATATGATATGGGAGAAAGTGATGACAATACATATTATGAATATGAGCCATATCAGCCTCATAACTTGGATGTGTTATTTCTAGAAGATGGACATATATCATTGGCAAGGTTTTAAGCTATATTTATCTCCATTATGTTTTGAATCTATTGCATCTCTTTGTTTATTGCATTATGTTTTGAATATATTACATTATCTCTTTGAATATATAGCTATAAAATGTTGTAATTATTTATGCTAATTTAAATTATTGGCAAGAATTTTGAAGATCAAATGCCTCTTGAGCAAGATGACTAGTTTGGGATACTTTCATGGTGGAACTTGCAATGATCCCCGTGCAAGGGGTGGCTCTTGAGCATTGATCATTCTTACCTTGAACACTCTTCTCAAGGCAAGAACACATGAAGGTACTCCATTTCTAGAAGAATGGTGGGGGAGGATGAGGTAAATAAAACATCTTCACAACCCCAATATGTACAATCACGCAAGAGAGCTTGGCCTATTGATGTCGTTTGTATGAATACTATAAAAATTATAGTGTGTGTTTTATTCAAACATGATAAATTTCTTATATTAAAGTTTAGTTCATAGATAATGGCAGCACGGTAAAGATAATGACTTTTACTTATAATGATGTTTGGCAACTTCCTTGCGATGAGTGAGATGTCTTGAATTAAAACCCTACTGGTCAACCAGTTGGAGATGGTCGAGGATTGTTAAACAGATTCTTAGGATCAGTTGGTAGAGATTTTAAGTTATTTCCTTTAAGCTATCCTAATTCAGAAAGGGTTCTATCAGAGTATAAGGATAATGTCTACAATAATATTGTTTAGGTAATATTTGTCTACTTTGATGTTAAGTAAGTATTTTGGATGTATCACTATTTCTTTTTCATGAAGACTAAATTTGTAGTTAACATTGAATTGCACAAGAACTATATTGTAAAATCTATTGGGCATAAGTGGAAGGATAGGAGACAAGATTTGTGGTAGAGTTGGAATGATAACACTTGCAACGAGAGCAATTGATCGCTAAATGCCCTGATAGCCTTGATAAAAATCACTGGACATTGTTTGTTGATTATCGTCTTAGCTCAAAGACTAAGGTGACAATTAATATTATTTTGATATATTATATTGAAACATGCTTATTACTCTCTTCATCTCAATAAATAGGAAAATGCCCAAAAAAATAGAAATAATAGAAAGAAGCAAAATATGCCTCACATAAGTAGAATAAAGACAGAGATGGTAATATCAATTTTTAGTACATGTAATGTACTCTTCTTTTAATATGAATATATGTTATTATGTACTTATTAATTATTATGTACTTGTTAATTGTAGGAGTTGGAGTTAGGTTGTCCAGTTAGTAGAGAAGAAGTACATATAGCAACATATAAGCATGCTGATGGGTGTTTCGTGAATGATAAGGCTAAAACAATGAGTGTAAGTATTTCTTTAATTCTTTTTTAACATGATATGAGTTGACCTGTAATTTGGTTATATCAGTGCAATCCATTTCATTTGTAAGGAAGTAATTGCTTTGTACTCTTGTTGAGATTATTGTTGTTGTTTTACTTAGAAATATTTTTGTTGTTGACGTCTCACTTTTAAATCATTCCTGTTAGTGTATGAAAAGATTGTTGTGCTCACGAGTCTAATTCAATATTCATGTCTCAAGAAATTTCCACCTAAAACTCATTAATCATTGCTTTTGGTAGGCAAGAGCATCTAAGCTGTATAGGAGGTTTAGGATTGGGTCTATTACCATACCAAGTGTTTGGCCATTCTTCTTATTCATGCAGTGGGGTTGGCACATCTTATCCTTTTAATACCGAGTTGCAAACTTAATTCATTCAAATGCAATTGGTTATACAACAACAAAGCCAAGAAATATAAGATCAAATAGCACAATTACAAGAACAAAATAAGAAATTTAAGGCAATGATAAATTTCTTTATGAATAACTTTCATAGTCAAATGCCTCATCATCTTGCCGCTTATCACACATCACCTGTAATGTTCTTAATATATGCATTATAATTTATTGTAATAATTTATTATTGTTAGTCATCCTTTGTAATATATTCTCTATAATTGTCTTACAATTTCTCATACTAATTCAGGTTCTATATCATGTAAGTGGACATCGTTTGAGTATAGCAAACCATTCTCCATATGAATATGATGAAGAAAATTAGTAGATTTTGTAATGTTGCACTACTTTGGAGATTATGTTGTACTGTTGTTATATTATTACTAAGTCACCTTTAAATTATTTGAGATAATTAGTAGTCTAAACATGTTTGAAAGTAAAATTTATATGATGACAATATGGATTGTTGTATTGTTATATTATGACCTTATTGGAAGCAATGTTATGATGTGTTTATTCTATTTGTTAGTTGAAAATGAGTTGTGATAAGTAGGTATTAAAAATAAAAAAGGAAAATTCAATTTTTGAATTTTTTTTTTAAAAAATAGAACATTAGCAGTGATTAAAACCACTAGTACAATGTCACTCATTTAACAATGAAGGCATGAAATTAGCCATGGTTTAACTCAAATCGCGGCTAATTGATATTGAGGTTTAGTTGCAAGTCATATAGAATCGTAGTTATTACATATTTTTTTAGTTGCAGTTTCGACAAACACAGGTAAATCACTAGTGCTTGTAGCTGTGGTTAAAATCACTGCTATAAGTTGCAGTAATCCATGCTATATGATAACTGTAACTAAAGCAAATTGGCCACCCTAGCTTTAATTACAGTGTTATGCAACCGCAGGTGTAGCTATGTTTACATGTAAAAAAAAAACCACAACTAAGCCTTTGCTTTCTTGTAGTGTCAACTCTTAAATTAATGCTACTTTAAATAGTTAGATTTCTGTAAAGTAGAGATCAATCACTGATGAATTTTGAAAGAACCACTTTGATTAGGAAAAAATATTTGAAAGATTCAATTAAAATTGTTATTTTGTGAAGAATTAAACTAAGAGATTTTTTTTCCAAGAATTAAACCAAGAGATATATGTTGGAATAATTTTAAATAATTTTTTAAATTAACATTAATACTATTATTAAAACAATTTTATGTGATTGTTTATTAGACAATCAATGTTAATCTAAACAAAAAATGGATTAGGTCTATGTTATTGTGGGTAATCTATAATGAGTTGAATTAATCATAAGTTCATCAGGTAGAGACTCCAATCTAAATTCTATTGTTAATTAGTAATCATTTTATCATATTGATGATTAAAAGCTAAGAAGAAAGATTGAGCTCATTTAATTAAATTAATTAGAGGGGCTTATTTTATTTAAATCTAAACCTTTTTTATTATTAAAAGTTACTATTATATAGTTGGCTTATGGGACCTTTCCTTAAGAGGCAACCTATCTAAAATAAGAAGAACCCTAAGTTTGGATTCTCTCTTCAACTTTATTGCTTCTTCTAAACATTGGGCACAATAAGTTGTTCATCTCTTTCAATTTGTAAGAGTTATGGCAATATATCCTTATCTCTAAGTCAGTTTTCTCTTCATACAATCTCTCATTTTGAATATTATTTTGTATAATGTTAGTTCAGTAAATGATATCAGAGCTAAAGTTCTAGATTAGCTTGCTGCTCTTCTGCCATGGATGAACTAATGTTGAAATCCCCATAAACAATGTATGAACCCTGAAATTTTCAGATGAAATTTGTTGCAAACCCCATAAGCCTACACGCAGTCTACTCATTTACAAACACGTGTCCTCACATGCTTGTATTTTAGTCCCTAAACTTTTACAGCTTAACTCCATACATCATTTTCTAATTTTTGGTGATTTGTCCAGAGTTTTTTGAGCCTTGGAAATAGGGGTTTTAAATTTTTTTAGATATTTAAGACTTCAAAATGCAATGTAATTGCACTGTTTTGACTTAAAAAAAGTTATGTGTAAACCATACATAACAAAGAACAACATATTTTACTCATTCTCCCTATTAATGCTTAGAAGAATTAAAATAAGTTTTTTTTTATGAAATTTGTGAATTTTTATTCTTAATTTGTGCATAAAATTGAAGGATAGGTAAATGGAATTTGGTTGGAACCAGATTAGGTCATATACACTTAATAGTTGTGTGTTCACCTATCATGGGTCTAATCATAATGGTGTTGTCATTGTGAACAAGCATTATCGTGGTTGTTATCTATTTATTCTTTAAATATATATATTATAATTATTAGGGTTGAGGTTGATTGTTGAAACAACCCACAAGAGAGAGTATATTTTATGTTGGCAATGGACATGTCTTATTGGTGTGACATTGTCAATATAATTTTATGGATAAGGCTTATTCTCAACTTATTAATAGCATTCCGTTATTTGATGTAATCATGGTTGCTCGTATCCTATCGATATGGAAATTGTGGATGTATTATGTGTTGTTTCTCTTGCTGGTTAAATACTCTGTTACATTTAAGTTTTCTTGGTTTATTATAGTGCAAGAGTTTATGTAGGATTATAATAAATATCTTGTTATACAGTTGCATAAGTTGAGTTTTGTAATGGAAACATTGTTTTATAATTATGTTTTTGAGACAATTAATGTTTCTTAGTTGTTCTCCTCAGCATATTGTAATAGGTGACCAATCAACAAGGGAACAAATAAGATTTAATTGAATAATTTCAATCACAATGAAATTCAAGTAAAAAAGTAACAAAAATCAACAATCTACATGCCTAGAGTCAAACAAATAAAAACTTAACATATCCATAATTACAAGCTAATATAAATAAGAAATCATCATTAAAAGAAGAAAACAAGAAGAGAATTGGATGAAGAACTTTGTTCCCGAAGTTTTAATCAGTTTCTTCCCTTGAATCCCTCTTGAAATGCCCTTATTCAACACTTTCTTGCCTTAGAACTATGGTTTTTGCTCCTTTAGCCTCAGAACATCCTTTTTCATAGAAAATTTTGCTCTTTTAGCCTTAGAACATCCTCTCTTATAAAAAATACCCTAGAAAACTTGATTTATATAGCCCCAAATTGCTAAACACTTGTTTGTCCTTCTTTTTTCATGCCTAGGCACCTTGGTGCTAATTCTCTGGCCCTTATGCTTGTTTTGGAGCCTTGTCTTGGCATCTTAGTGCCTATTTGCTTGAAAATGCAGCCCAAATTTTGCTCCTAAACTAGCTTTAATGTTTTGACTATAATTTTGCGTTCTGACATTAGATTTTAGTGAACTACCACTCATTAAAAAGATGTTGATGAGTTTTTTAACTTTTTATAAGATGACTATTTCTAAATTTTAACATTTGATAGCCTAAAAGTTGTTTTAAAGTTGAGTATTCATTTACTTGATGTCAAAACTTTCACTTCTTCCTTTCACAACTTTGGTGAGATATAAAACCACATGAATAGTCCATAATTGGCTAAAAATTTTATCAAATAAACATAAATCAACATTAAATAATGTAGAACCTTAAATTCCAAAGATGCATCTCCTAAATTGGCAAAAGAAGACTTGAAATTAAACTAAAACTAACAAGACAACACAATGATAGAGCATGAAAATCACATGAATAACTCTATTCCATGGAGTTATCACACCTCAAACTTGAAATTTTTTTGGTCCTTAAATAAAACAAAGGTTACTGCAAAAAAATTTGTTTTATCCTTGACAAGCATATATGAAAGGCCTAAATTTTCATCTTTAACAATTGTACATAGACTTATGATTTGCAAAAATTAACATATAATGCATATCATTGTAGAGTTAATGAGTAATCTTATATCTCTTCCAACAATCTTAGGGTGTGTGTGTGTAAAATAGCTATACAATCCTGCTATGCATGCAATGAAATCATGTTTTCAAGTAATCCAAATATACAATAAATTTCAGTAAAATGCTTCAGTGCTTACTTGTTTACCCTTTTTCCACTAATGTAGGGCATACACAAATTAAAGATAATTAGGTCTTTATAACTTATAATGTGGCTTTGGGCTATGGTTACCAAACAAAAAGATAGGGAGAAATAAAAAAAAAAAAAGTGCAAGTCACTTAAGCATTTCACAAATTATAAATTCTTCTATCTTTTCATTACTACTTCATAAGTACCTTTCCTTTCTTTCATTTTAATCAATTCTTAAATTTTCACCAAATTCATTATTCATGCATTTGATTGTTAACAAGGCCAATGCCTTTTCTTTTCTTATTTTTCTTTTTCAAAAGCTCTACAAAATCAAAACAAATATGAGTTTAACCTTCTTTTTCTTTTCTATACCTCGTTTTTTCCTTTTTCTTTTTTTTTTTCGTCACAGTCTTTAATAGTGATTAACTTCTCTACTCCTTATTCACCTTTAAATATTCTCAAAACATATATGTGCTCACACTTTTATCGTGAATAAGGTAGGTAGGTTGATCATGTAGTGAGAAAAAGGGAAGACATCATATGAGTATCTTTAAAAAGAAATTCATAGTTCTCTAAATACTTAAATAAGGGTGCTAGGGGCATATATATATATATATATATATATATATACATGGGTAAAGGTTAAGAAAGACACAAACATGAAATAAAACACATAAATCACATATCTAATTTAGAGATAAGAGGAGCTCAAGTGAAAGGGAAATGACTATCTTAGGGGTAGAAGCAAGTTCGATTGCAGTCAGTTGCATGAGAATTATAATTTTAAACTTACATTTTATACATTGTTTGACTTTAAGTAATATTGTTTATATACCTTCATTAAGAAGGAATTTGATTTCTAGTTTTGTATTAGACAAATATGGTTATTTCTTTTAGCAAGGAAATATATGAATTGATATTTTCCTTGACTTTAATATTGTTGGATTCGCTTCCTTGATGAATGGATTATATCGCTTAAATGTGAATGCTAGTATAGATTCTACACTTGGTGCACCTGTTAATATTGTAATTGGACACAAATTACTAAGAATTAATGAAAATTCTTCGATGTAATGGCATCAACATTTGGATCATATCTCTATAAGGAAATTTGAAAGGATGGTCAAATAGATTATATTACACAACTTGGATTTATCTGATTTTCAATCTTGTGTTACTTGTATCAAAAGAAAACTTCTTGTTAAAGCCAAGTGTAAAAGGGCATATAGATTTGAGAGTGTTTTAGATTAGGTCCTTATGGACATTAATAAACCTATTACACCTGTTACTATGGGTAATTATATATATTGCATTACCTTTATAGATAATAACTCCATATATGGATAAGTTGATTTGTTACATGAAAAATTTGAATATCTGGATGCCTTTAAGGCATTTAAAGTTGCTATAGAGCTAAGATTTGGAAAGACAATCAAATGTGTTAAATTAGATAAAGGTAGTGAATATTATGATAGGTATACTAAAACTGATATAAACCTTAGACCATTTGTCTTGTATTTTACAAGAACATGGGATTGAAGCCCGGTATATCATACTTGGTACTCCTTAACAAATTGGAATTGTTAAGAGGTGAAATTGCATCTTGATAGATATGGTTAGAAGTAAGATTAACCGCTCTTCCTTGTTATAAATTTTATAGGGTGATACCTTTAAGATAGTTGTTAGATTGTAATTTTGACATATTTTTAGTCTTATTTTGATTATATTTATAGTGTTTTTCTTATTAAATCAAGCTATTTGTAAATTTTTTAGTTGGTTTCAAGTTAACAAGATAAATTATTGAAATTTGGGTTGAAACAAGGCAAGGGTCAAACTTACACTGCTGTCAAGTTGGATTCAAGGAGATAAGCCATGGGCAAGGCTAAGAATGCTAATTTTAAAATAGATAGTTCATCTTCTCTAAGAGATTTATCCCTTTTAGTTGTTGGGAAACATAATAAGGAGCTTGGGAAGCTTTAGAATAGATTTTGGGGAGGAATTTCTACATTTTTATTAAGAAAAATTAGTGGAAAATCAAGGGAACTGATGGATTTAGTTTTTAGGCCATTTTCTTTCATTTTAAGAGGTACACTTTAAGATATAAGGTTTTTCTTCTTTTTCTTCTTCTTCCTCTCTCTCTCTCTCTTTATTTTATGAACATAGTGAAAGAAAGCTCGAATTACAACTGTGTATATGGAGTTTCAGCATGAATTTTGGATGTTGATGATCATGAATAGCTAAACTTTATATTATAATTAAGGGACTTGTGTAGTTTCTTCAATATTGTGAGGCTATCTTAATTTTTTCTTCTCTTCTTCTATTCTTGGTTGTTTACATTCCCATCTTAATTGCTTTATTGTGAGTTGATGAATAATTTAGGCCCATTATTTATCTTGCCCAAAATTGAATGTATGCCAATTAGTTAAGATAAATCCATAATTGTTTATTTTGTCCAATACAAGTGAAAAAGTGGTGTAGGAATTGTTGAGCACTTTCTTTTGCATTAATGGGATGTGAATGATGATTTATTGAACATGCTTCATGCTTTAATAAGTTAGAAATAATGTCTTTTCATTCTGAAAGCGGTTGATCAATTAATTCTAAGTGCTTAATTAGGATTGTTGATTAATTAGATATTGGGTTATGAGTTTCTCTTAGCCAACGTACTTAAAAAAGCTTAAGTTGCTAAAGCGTTTTAACAACCATAACAATTTACTAAGAAATAGGAAAAATTATTTGGAGTCGTGCTTACGCCTCAGATCAACTGAAAAAAACCATACACTACCTTCCTCAGTTAGAAACTTATCTCTCATTAAAGTTTCTTTCACTTTAATTTGCTTTAAATCTAAGTTACTTATCCTGAAATTACTTGTTTAATTTTTCTGGTTTAATTGTTATTAGTGTTGTTTTTAATTTGCCAAACCCCCTCACTTTTTCCATTTTTTTGTATGTTGTTTTTTATTGTTCTTAACTATTTGTATTGCTAATCCCTATAGATTCGACCCTACTCATTATTATTATAATATAAATATTCACTTTAGAGTATGTCATTTTAATCTTAATGGATTCGGCACCCATTAATAGTGGCTTATATCTTAAACTAAGTTCTCAATAAATTAGTTGAAAAAACTTCATATGGGTTTTTCATTAGTAAGATGCCTAGTTTAAGGCATTATTGTGTATGAGGTTGTAAAGTAGAGGAGAGATCTTATAATCCTTAGTTTAAGAAACTTGATTCTAATATTGTTAGTAAATTCTTTGTTGGGTATTGTTATGAATTTAAATGACGCATGTTTTATTGCTCTATTCACACAACTAGAGTCATTAAATCAAATAGAATATTTTACTTTGAGGATAACTTCTATAGTGAGAATAGTATTTCTAGGGCTACCAATCTATATAATGAGGATGTTTTATTATCCTTTCTAGTCTTACCATCTCCTCTACTTGTTTTCACATTAATGAAGATGACAATATTGTTGAGAATTTAGTTAATCTTGTTTTGGTACCTCACATAGTTAATGTAGAGGACCTAATTGTTGAATTAAGACGATCACAAGGGATTCATAAGTCTACAATTCTGAATGATTATATTGTATATTTATAGGAGTTTAAGTCAAATTGATGACACAGATCCTATCTCTTTTAATGAAGTTGTGTTTGCATCATGTCCTCATTCATTTAAGTGGTTAGAGGCTAAAATGATGAGATTGCTTCCATGCATCGTAATAAAGTGTGGAAACTTGTTGAGTTACTAAATGGGTGCAAGCTTATTGGCTGTAAGTAAGTCTTTAAGACCAAAAGAAGGGCCGATGGTGAAGTTAAAAGGTACAAAATCATACTTGTAGCTAAATGCTACAATTAAAGGGAAACAATTGACTACATAAAGATCTTCTCACTGGTATCTATTAAAGATGCATTTAGAATTATGATGACTCTTTTAACACAGTTGAACCTTGAACTTCATCAAATGAATGTCAAAACGGAACTTAGCATAAAGATGTATACATGAGACAACCTGATGGATTTGTAGAATTTTGGAATGAACATTTAGTGTGTAAGCTGAATAAATTCATCTATGGACTATAATAAACCTTAAGGAAATGGTATTCAAAATTTGATGAGGTCATCAGCTCACTCAAATTCATTGAGAATGTTTTTGATAAGTGCATTTATCAGAAATATGAATGAAGTAATTTTATGATTCTTATGTTGTATGTTAATGACATCCTATTAGCAAATAACTCATTAAGTTTATTGAATGAGACAAAACATATCTTGTCTTGCCACTTCGATATGAAAGATCTTGGTGAAACTTATTTTGTTTTAGGAATTCAGATTCATCTTGATAGATTTTCATGGAATTCTTAGTTTGTCTCAAGCAACCTACATAGATCGTGTCCTAAAGAAATTTAACATGCATTTTTGTATTCCTTGTGTTGTACCTGTGCATAAAGGTGTTTGATTGTCTAAATTGTAATGTCTTAAAAATAATGATGAAAGGACTTTAATAGAAAAAGTTCTATATGCATTTACTATTAACAACTTGATGCATGTCCAAGTATGCATACATCCATATGAGGTACTCTCAAGCATCACATGCTGGCTTTTGGGAAGTCTGAACCATTAGAAATAATAAAGTATGCTGATTCAAGTTATGCATCATGTATTGATAATCATAAATCCACATATGAATATATCTTTATGGTTTTTAGAGGAGTTGTTTTGTGGAAAAATTGCAAACAATCAATAATAGCTACCTTAACTATATAAGCAAAGTATATCAATTGTTATAAGGCCACCTGTTAGGCCATATGGTTAAGAAAACTGATATCTAACATGTATTTTGTTGATTTTATATCACGACTTATAACCATATATTGCGATAGTTTGTTTTGCTATTGGCTTTTCTTAGAATCACAAGAATTTTAGCAGCACTAAACATTTTGATGTAAAGCTCTTGTTTATTAGAGAAAATATTGTTAAATCTCAGACTCGTTTAGTTTACAAACCTAATGAATGTATGTTGGCAGATCCGTTGATTCAAGGTTTACTTATAGGAGTGTTCAAGAATCATGTGACTCATGGATATCATTGAAAAATTTAGTGAAGCTTTGGTTCTGTGGAAGTCTGAGTTGAATCCTTAAAAGATTTTTATGATATAATATGGCACCAAGATATCATTTTGTATTCCATTATGTTTAAATATTGATACAAATTTGTTAACATAACTTGTTTCCCTATCGAATCCAGTGATCTTGTGTAATTTTATTTTTAACTTTAGCGTGGTTTAATACATACACACATTTATATGTTATGTGAATATTGATTGCTTAATCTTATTCATTGATTAATTGTACTAATAGTTAATTAATACTATCAAAGTGGGAGATTGTTAGAATAATTTCAAATGATTTTGTGAATTAACATTAATCAACTTTATGTGATTGTTAATTAGGCATTTGATGTTAATTTAAACCAAAAATAAATTAGGTCTGATAAGTCCCTAATTATGTTATATTTGTATATATTTTACTTAGAACTTATTGTGTATTTTGAATAAATTCTTTTAATTTAGTAACCAAATAATGTTAATCAATGTTAATTATGAGTAATTTGTGATGAGTTGATTAACTGCAAGCTTATTGGATAAAAACTTTAATCTGCAGGCCATTGTTGATCAATAATCATCCCTTAAGATGACTGATTAAAAGTTAATGAATAGAGATTAAGCTCATTTAATTAAGTTAATTAGACGGGACTATTTTATTAACATTAAAAATTTTTTTATTATTAAAAGTTATTATACATACATATATATATATATATATATGTATATATATATATATATATATATATATATATATAGTTGAGTTATGGAATAAGAGACAAACTTTCCAAAACAAGAAGAGTCCCAAGTCTGATTTTTCTTTTAAGCTCTGTTGCTTTCTCTAAACACTGACTGTAAGAGCTAATATATCCTCATCTCTAGGTTATATTTCTTTTCATACAACCTTTTGTTTATAATGTTAGTTCAGCAATATAATCTTTAATATGCTAAATAAAATAAAAAAACATCTTATAAGAATTCATCGTTAATTTAATCTATGTTTTATACTGCTTTCTTAATCTTAACTTACAAAATAATCATAGCTTCTGAAAGTAGATAGAAGGATATAAACATATGATCAAGATTATCTTTTTCCCTGCTGAAAAACATGACGACTGAGCTAGTGAAAATGTTTAGTTTGAACCATATAAAACACCAAATAAAAATTCATGTAAGACAATCTTTCCCAAAGTACAACTTTCAGAATTAACAAGAAGATATAGTATCTAATTTAATACGTACATCACTCTTTTTTGCTTGATTTTAACTTCTCTTAATTTTGTTCAATTATTTTTAATTTGGAAAATAAAAAAAGAGGGATTTTCGATAGTAGAAAGTTATTGTGGCAAATTTTCGTGTTGCATCTATTAATTTTTGAGGTTATGTTTGTATCTAAAGAAAAAAAAAACAAGAGAAGTTATTTAATATTTTAATACTGAGGATAATTCATTTAGGAGTATTTTGGGATTTTCGATATAATTAGATAATAGAAAGTTAAAAACTGACTTTAATAACTATGTCAAAATTCTTTAATTAAAAGTTACGTGCAATGTGTTTAACCCGAGTGAGTTTTCGTAAATTCTAAAATTAAAATAAATTTTGTATAGATTAAAAAAAAATTGAATATATATATATATATATATACATATAAGCTCTTTCAATACATTAGTATAAGATTATTTTAGATAGTATAAAGATTAATAAAATAGTAATACTATACGCTGTTATTATTAAAAAAGAGAATACGATAATCTAAGATTAAAATATATTTTTTTATACACATCAACTGACGTGTACTATAATTGACTAATTCGTCAATATATCTATATTATGAGTTTTCTTTTAAGCAGAGCAAATTTAAGAAAAAGGTTGATGATCAATAGTAAACTGTCAATAGTATGGGTTATGCCAAGCCTCGTCATTTTTGAATTCCAGTATATGACTTTTTGTTACGACAGAAATGTAAAACAATATAGTTAATTGATAAAATCATTTTCCTGTTAAGAGTTCAATATGTATTTTTATATATTACAAATAGAGAAAATTCGCCTTTTGGTCCTAAATTCTACACCTGTTTTTACATCAGTGCCTATAGTCAATTTTTTTTGGCTAATCACTCCTTACACTTTTTTATATTTACAGGTTGCTCTTGCCATCCAATTCATTGTTAACACCGCCGCAAATGGAGCTTATATAGACAATTTGAACTCTGTAGATTTATAAACCATTATGTGATTTTTCTTTTGAAATAACAAAGGAGGAACAATTGGATAGAAGAAAAGAGGAGGAGACAGATCTAGTTGAGTGAATAGTGTGGAGAGGTGGGGAAGAAAACAGAAGGAGAGGAGAGAGTTCAGAGAAAAATTAGAGAGAAAACAGGACAGAGAGGGAGTGATGGAAGGGACGCGAATCAGAGAGAAAGAAGGGAAAAATGAAGGGCTGTGAGTGAAGAAGAGATAGGAGACTAAGAGAGATTCAAACAAAGTATAGAGAAGAGAGTGACAAGTGAAGAGGAGAGGTGACAGGAAAACAAAAAAATATAGGAAGAGGAAAGTAGATTTAGAAAGGAGAAGAGAATGCAAGAAGTGAAAGATACAAAAAAAACAAGAAGGCCGAGAGAGATGGAGGAGACTGTGGGAGAAAGAGAGATCCATTGAGACAAAGGTGAAACAGAAAGAAAGACCAGAAGAAAGATAGAAAGAAATGGAAGATGAAGAAAAAGCTATGGAAGGGTTATAGATGAACCTGGATCCTCCCTAATAGTAATATCCAATGGCCTAAAATTTATTGAATTATTTTTAAAAATAAAATTTAAAAAATCATTTGATAAATTTTGAGTCATTGGATCAAAATCCAATGATTCAAAATTTACTATAGAATCTTTTGTTATTATAAGAGATCTGCAAGTAGTAATAGATACTTTTATTCTGAACATTAAAAACAGAATACTAAAGGTTTAATTGCTTTCTACTAATTGTCATTTTAGTATTCCTTTATTGCATTGTTTGCCACATATAGAAATATGTGTGATACTCTATCATTTCATCATTTTTTATCCTCTTTATTTTCTTGGCATGGAGTTACATTGGTTGAGGGATGCCAAACCACAAGGCACAAGGACAGCCATGAGCTACAAGAAGAAGAAAAAGCAAAGAGCAAAAAAGCATAAGTCAAAAAATGGATTGTAAATCTAGAGACTTTAAACTGCCCACATAAGCTTCATTTGCTATATCATCTAACAGTGTTAACAAAGAATTGAATGGTAAGGAGTAACTTGCAAATATAGAGAAGTGTGGAGTGGTTTGCTAAAAAATAACTACAGGGACTGATTTAAAAATATGTGTAAAGTCTAGGACCAAAAGGTGAATTCTCCCTTAAAAATAACAACGACGCTTTGTTATGATAATGCGTGCTTGTAATTATCATATAAAAATAATGATTTGTCGATTTAATACATTTTCATTTTAATAATAACTTAATGCGTAATACACTTCTAAAATTTGCTAGCAATTTGTCCAGCTCAGATCTCATCATTAACCATGCCACCATAAGGATGCTTAAAATGGACGAAGGAATCTGAATTCTGGACGAATGTTGAAAACAAATATAAAATTGTGGGAAACATGTTTTTATCCAGTTTCGTAAAACATTTTGTTTTATTTTTTGTTTAAATCAGATTATTTTATACTTTTAAAATAAATTTTATCTTTTTCTTTTTTATAATTTATTTAAAATTTTACACTAAAATTATAATATATTAATTTAAGTTTAAGTCAATTAATAACATATAATAAATAAATAACGCTTAATTTAATAAGATATAAATTAAAAATTAAACTATATATAAAATTAAAAATGAAAAGATAAGAATAAATTATTTAAAAAAAATAAAAGACTTGTGTATTTTTAAATTAAATAAACTAAATTAAAATTTTTATAAAATTCAAGGTCAAAATCACATTTGGACCTATAAATTTCTGAAGGATGAATCTAAAAGCACTAGTATGATATTGTTAAATAAAATACTTATTTTTTTCTTAATTTATTTGAACTTTGAATTAGTTTTCTTAATAGTTATTAATATCCTTTTATGAAATTATTATTAACATTTCAAGATATTGCCGTTACATTATGTTCCCGGAAAAAGAAATTGATTAAAAGATCAGACAACTACGTGAGAAGTGAAAAGGAGAGGCCGGAAACATTTGTGATGTTCGGGGGTTGACGCCCTGTAAGGAGACATGTCGTGGAAGAGAAGCAAGTGGGATTGAGGCTAAGCTCTGTTCGGATAATCGCCTGATTTCCAATGGATCGATCTCGGAAACACCAGGTTGGTGTTCAGACTTTTCTTGTCTGTATAATTTATCCAATTAAAGGTTTTCTTCATGGATGTGGTTTTATCCCTGATTAATTTAACCTAGAAATATGATTCTCCAACAATATGTTGTAGTGATGGTAGAACACTGTTTTTCTTTGTGGCTGGTTTTTCTCTTCACTCCTCGATTTTAATCATTCGCGGGTTTTGCTATGTGGATCATTCTTACCGTCATGACTCATGAATAGCAGTTCGCTTGCCATTACTGGATTCCTGTTAGGACTTAGAGGGCTTTTTAATACAGAGTAGAAATCATACATTTTAGATTTTACGCTTGCTCTTTAATTACTGTGGATCAGTTACTCAATGGACCATCAGTCACTCACACTCTTCATGCTTTGCTTCTTTGTTGATTTTTTTTTAAATATATATATATATATATTCCAGATAAGCTATTATTATCATTAATTATTGTTGTTTTCATTCTCGTCATGCAACATTTTTTGGTATTAATGGGATGTTCAGGTATCCTTGAGAGGAGCAAGTGCGAAGGAGATAACAAGGGATGCCCTTCTTGAAAAGGTATCCCGGGAAAGAGAGCTTCGCAATTATGCAAAACGAGCTACTGCTGCTGCTCTCTTCGTTCAGGTGCATCATTTGGCAAATTTTAGTTTTTTCCTTCTTTGTGACCACTATTATTCCTCCCATTTGAGATGACAATATATTGTCGTCGGACGAACGGTTCTGTCTGTCTTTTGTTTATCTCTGTCCTTAAATGACCCAGTTTATTTCATAGGTTCGTATTGTAAATTGTATTCATAATACATCTGAGTTTGTTAAATGCAACTAGGATTTATTGAACATGATAGAGCTAATATATTTGGAAGTTTACATGTGGTTAGATGCTTTTTATCTGGTGTCATATTTCTGACTTTTATTGATATTTGGAGAATGGTTCTCACTTTGAATAAAATCTAAACTTTAAACTTTGTTACCTGCCTTCTTGGTTTTCATGGGCATGATTCTTTTAATACTGAGAAATAAACTATTTCCTTGATCTTATAAGAGAGTATGGAGGCGCTACAAAGTTACAAGGATGGTTGCCCAGCAACTTCAGCAGGAGTGGGAGATATTGGTGAATCATTACACTGGTGAAATGACAGCGATGTGGATTGCAAACAATTTGTTGCGACCATTTCTGTTTTTTATAACCTGTCTGTCAGCTGAGCATCAGAAGGTTCATAGGAAGAAAATAGACTCCATGAGGATTTGCTTTACAATCTTATTGGAAAGCCTGAACTCTTCTGGTTTGTGCTCTTATTTAGATGCTCTTTTATTGGATTTTCAAGTTCATGTTTTTTGTCATGCACTTCAATGCAATTGCATGTGCCATGATATTATCTGAATACTCAAGTCATTTATTCTGAAGATGCTCTCTGTTGTTGGTTCCTAATTCCTCTGTAATGCATTGGTAGTTTCGTAGATATGGTCTGTGCAGTGCATGTAGATTTTGTAAATCTGAAAGTCCATCCACACTCTTTTGATGCAATTAAACTCTCATAACTTTAGATGTGAATCTGTTCTTTTTTCCCTTTTTTATTGGTTAGAGCCTTAGATTGTCAACTCTTTTGTCCTTATAATCCACTCTCCTATACCTATGCTGTTCAGCCATCTAGTTTTTCTACATTATGACTTTGCAAATGGTGTTTATCTTTTGATTTTTATTTTATGAATATTGAGATATTAGAGTTATATATCTTTAAATACCAACCCACTACCCACTATTTTTTCAATAAAGAGATAATGGAGAAGTTCCATGCTATGTAAGAATATTGATAGATCTATCTTTTTCCTCTCTCTAGATTCAGAGAAGAATTTCTGCTCTCTGGCAACTGGTATACCTGAAGAAAAGAGGATTTGGAATTTCCAAGCACGAAGGCTGACTTCCCTTGGCTTTGTCATTCTTTCAGAGTTTAGCAAAGGCATTTCAAGGGATCAAGATATTGCTTTGGTTACCTCCCTTGCAATGCGCATTCTTGTTATGTTAACTGATCTGAAAGGATGGAAATGCGTTACAGATGACAATTGTCAAGATGCCGATATAGCGGTGAAAGGTTTAATTGAGTACATGGGAAGTAATGCCAGTGGTAGTTATGCGTCTATTGGTAGATATATTAGTTCATGGGACAATTATTCTTTGCAAACAAAGAATACTAATCAGACAGATGATAAAATTTTAATTACTGCAAGTACAATAACTTTAGCTTTGCGGCCGTTCTATCTGAGAAATTTTGATGTAAAAGGACCTGCTATGTTGGATGTGAACCATGCTGCTAGGCAGTATTTTGTATATATGCTGACAATTCCTTGGCTTGCGAAACGTCTGCCATCTGTTCTTCGACCAGCTTTAAAGCACAAATCTATTTTGTTCCCTTGCTTTCTGGATATATTGGTAAGCATCATTAATTTAGAACAATGTCTTGTTCAGAATGTTTTCTCGTTATTTTAATGACAAACTGATGCCTTTTATTGTTTTTATTTTACATATTAATCTCTTATAATTTACTTCTTTCTTTATTATTATTTTTTTTTTTCGTTCCTTTGAGGTGGAGTGAATCATGAAATTAAAATAAGTTCCTTTTTAATGAAGTATAATTTTATGGAACTAATGCCAAGTATTGATTTGTTGAGTTGATGACTATGCGTTGATGATTGACTTCTCTATGCATATCATATCAGGCATCTACTCTTATAAGTTGAATTCCAGAATGTGACAGGATATATTGATATCTTTGCTCCACTAATTATTATATGCCTTGGATAATCTTAGGCACATTTGTAAAGTATCATGCATCTTAGTCGTGGGCTTGCAATGCATACTTAATGTTAAATTTGAAAAAAATCATCTGAACCAATGTGGGCCTGATGAATATTTCGTTTAGACGTTTAATATTGAAAATCAAACTGACTTAAAATCTATAATCTGTATGATTGTTTGTTTGTTTCTTTCACTTTTCTGTTTTTTCAAACTAGGTCCTTAGAAGTTTGAAGGTGGCGTAAATAGTGGGCCTATGAGATCTGAATGAACTTTTTCTTTTGTTTTCAATATAATAAAAACCACAAATTGAGTATTTTGGAAAAGGAAATTAATGGACACTAGATGGGTGAATCCACTTTCTATAGTAGTATAGAATATGGTTCAAAGGTGAATTTTCACCATAGTCTTTAAGCCAACAAAGTGATAAAACTTTATAGATTATGATTCAAAGTTTCAAACATATCAGAACTGATCAAACTGTGGCAGGTGATGACAGACTTTGAAAGAGAATATTTCAATGGAGATATCTCATTTGGTTCATTTAGAGTCTCTTGTCTCTTCAAAGGCAATTCCGCCAGTTGGTTGGGCTCTCACTAACATTATCTGCCTAGCAATGGGGAGTGAGAATGATTCTGAGGATCCTGAATGCTTCCATCAAGGTTTAGACCATGCATTATATGTCCATGTTGTTAACACTCTTGCAGAAACCCTACTGGCTCATCTTGATAAGGTTGGATGGATTAGAAAGGGGAAGAAGGTTATCCAAAATGATGTTGAAACTTCAACAGAGCCCATGGATACATTTCTTTATGAAAGTGAAGCAACATATGACTCCTTGCTGATTTCATACATAGATCAATTTAGGCCTGTTTGTCAGCAGTGGCATCTTAAAAATCTTTTGGCTGCAGCAAATGGAGATGCTGCTGACAGGGCTGAGATTCTGCTGCCGAATGGTCTGGAAGGCTTGGGCAAGCTGGATTTATGTGATGTTGCACTTTTTTATTCTAACATGATAAGAATATATTCACTCTTGCATCCAATTCGTGGCTTCTTGCCAGTTCTCAACATGCTATCCTTTACTCCTGGATTTCTTGACAGGGTCTGGCATGTTATGGAGGATTCCCTTTTTCATGGAGACAGTCATATTTCTGATAATCATGTGAGTGAAAACAGCATACATAAAGCTTCTGAGAGGAGGCTAAAACATGTCAGTAAGGATGGGGCTAATATGTGGGTCAGTGTTCTTCATAAATTAACTGGTAAGTCCCAAGCTTCAACTAATTATGCGGAACCAAACAGCAATCATCCTGAGCCTAGCCAAGTGAATGAGGATTCGTCTGATGTATGGGACATAGAGCCTATGAGGCATGGTCCACAAGGCATTTCGAAAGATATGTTTGCTCTGCTTCATATTTTTTGTGCCACCTATTCTCACCTACTTTTAGTTCTCGATGACATAGAGTTCTATGAGAAACAGGTAAACTGTTTGGTTTCCTTTTGCTTTTTCAAATAATGTTTTGCTTCACATTTCTGAAAACTAAAGCTGTTCCTAGCTTTTTGCAACATTGCTAGGTTCCATTTAAATTAGAGAAGCAACGAAGAATTGCATCAATGCTCAATACTCTGGTGTATAATGGTTTGTCACATGGTATTAGTCAGCAGAATAGAGCCCTCATGGACTGTGCTATCAGATGCTTACATTTAATGTATGAGAGGAATTGCCGGCATCAGTTTTGTCCTCCTGATTTGTGGCTTTCTCCGGCTAGAAAAAGCCGTCCTCCAATTGTAGTGGCTGCCAGAACTCATGAAGCTTCATCAGTCAATCTAAGACTTGACGATTCATTGGCTACCCCAAGTATGGGTTCTGTTATCACCATAACTCCTCATGTTTTCCCTTTTGAAGAGAGGTAACTACATGATAGTCAATCTAACGTGATTTCCCTTTTCATTGTCATATACTTCTGGTAATTTAGAATGGTAAGATATAGGAGGGAAAAACTAATGAACAAATAAAAAAATTAGAAAAAAAGGGGAAAATTAATCATTTAGTCCCTATACTTTACCTTAGTTTGTAAATTGATCTTTACACTTTATTTTTTTTCAAAACACTTCTTATAGTTTCATTTTTCTACAATAAGCTCCCTACCGTTACAAAATCTTTGATACTATTAAATAAAGTGTTGATGTGGCAAAATTTAAATGACGTGAAGTGCTTAAGAAAAAAATAATTGCCATGGGGAATATCCAACTAGACATTAGTCTCTTTGTGGCATTCATACCTTCATTTGCATTGCCAAACATCTTTTTCTGGGTCTTCATTAGTAAACAAACAAACCTAGAGCTCACTATTTCAAGTTGCTAGATCCTCCGGTTGGTGTGTTTAGTTTCATACGGCACGGTCTATGCTTTCGTCTATGGGATGCTCACAATTACTGGCGACACCTTTTCATGTAGAGAGTTATGGGTTGGGGAGAGTGTGATCGTGCCCATTTTGCCAATTCAGAGACTGTTTTTGCTACAGAAATCATGAAATAGTCTCTTTCTCAAGCAACAGTGAAGGAAGAAGCAGAGAGAACTTGAAGCCAAAACTATGGCACGCGTGCGCGGGAGGTATGGTTAAGATGCCATCTCTGAACTCCAAAGTCTTCTACTTTCCTCAAGGACATGCCGAGCATGCCCAGACCAACGTTGATTTCGCGACCTCCTTAAGGATTCCACCACTCATTCTCTGCCGCATGGCAGTAGTGAAATTCCTCACATACCCAGATATCAACAAGGTCTTTGCCAAGATCAAGTTGATTCCTTTGAGAAACTCCGAGATAGATGAGGACAATGATGGTGGCGACGGAAATACTAACAGTCTAATAAGCCTGTGTCTTTCACCAAGACCTTAATCCAATCCGATGCTAACAATGGTGGAGGCTTCTCTATTCCGAGATACTGCACAGAAACCATATTCCCATGGGTTGATTACTCAGCCGAGCCACCGGTTTAGACTGTGATTGCAAAGGACGTTCACAGTGAAATTTGGAAGTTCAGGCATATATACAGAGGAACACCTCACCATCACCTGTTGACAACAGGGTGGAGTACTTTCGTGAAGCAGAAGAAACTCGTGGCACGGGACTCTCTGGTATTTCTGAGGGCTGAAAATGGGAATCTCTGCGTCAGGATTCGCTGTATGAAGTGGGGGATCGGTGAAGGATCATAGGACTTACCTGGGTGGAGCTCTGGTCTTGGGAACTGTGTGGGACCTTATGGGGCTTTCAGTGTGTTGAAAAGAGAGGAGAACAAGCTTTTGTGGAATAATTCAAATGGTGGGAATTCAAATCCTGGGAGTAATTTGAGTGGGAGAGGAAGAATGAGGCCTGAATCTATGATGGAAGCTCTCACACTTGCTGCGAGTGGTCAAGCATTTGAGGTTGTTCATTCCCCACGAGCTAGTACTCCCGAGTTCTGTGTGAAGGCTGCAAGTGTTAAGGCATGCTTGTATTTCATGCTGTAAGTTTTGTGTTAAGGCTGCAAGTGAAGGTATGAATGCCACAAGGAGACTAATGTCTAGTTGGACATCCTATGTGGCAATTTTTTTTTACTTAAGCATTCCACATCATTTAGATTTTGGCACATCAACACTTTATTTAACAGTGTTAAAGATTTTATAATGGTAGGGAGCTTATTGTAAAAAAAATGAAACTATAAGGAATGTTTTGAAAAAAAAATAAAGTGTAAGGACCAATTTACAAACCGAGGTAAAGTATGGGGACTAAATGATTAATTTTCCCAGAAAAAAAAATAAAACTTAGTTCTACTGTCTGTTGGGCTAACACAAGTAATGGATATATTTAATTTATTGAGTTGCATGTAATTCATTTATAATGTTAAGAGTTAAGAAACTTCAAATTAAGAATTAAATTTGTAATAAACTTTGTAAAAAGGAGAAACTTTGTTTGTGAGGTTATTAATCTATGGGATTAAGTTTGAATTTATTTGAGGGTGGAGTGATTCATTTTGTGTGTGATATGGCAACAAATTGAAAGTGTATCAGATACAATATAGTCTATGATGGATATGGGTTAATCATTTGACTTGTAACTTTGATAGAGTTGAGATGTTTCGAGAATTCATTAAGATGGACAAAACCTCCCGAAAAATGGCTGGGGAAATTTCTGAACCTGGTTCACGAGCAATTGAGATAGTAGTACGTCGGGGTCATATTGTTGAAGATGGATTTCGGCAATTAAATTCTCTTGGGACAAGGTTGAAGTCATCCATCCATGTTTCTTTTGTGAGTGCATGTGGCCTTCCTGAGGCTGGCCTAGACTATGGTGGATTATCTAAGGAATTTCTAACTGACATATCAAAAGCAGCCTTCACCCCAGAGTAAGTTCAACATGTTATTTTGTATTTTCTTATTGGATTGTGCTGTGGAGAGTTTGACCTCTTGAGAGTGTTTGAGGAAATCCAACAATGGGGAGCTCAATATCTCGGGAGGTTGAGTTCTCCATAGCATTGCCCTTTCTTCTTTTTGTTAATGGTTATCTGCACTCTATGCAGTGACCTTTTAAATTGACAATTTTCCTTTGTTGTAGATATGGGCTATTTTCCCAAACCTCAACTTCTGATAGGCTTCTAAGTCCAAATTCCTCTGCAAGATTTTTGGATAATGGTCTTCAGATGATTGAGTTTCTTGGAAGAGTTGTTGGTAAAGCTCTTTATGAAGGAATATTACTTGATTACTCCTTCTCACATGTTTTTGTGCAAAAGCTGTTGGGGCGATATAGCTTTCTTGATGAGTTATCAACACTTGATCCAGAGCTATACAGGAATCTTATGTATGTCAAGGTAAACCCCTAGAGACATATCCATGTTGTTTCCCTTTATCTCCTTGGCTAAAGTATTTAGTTGTTAATTCTTAGCAGAAGTTTATTGGGAGCACTCAAAGTGATTAATGTTGTTACTTGTCCGGGTTCTTTTTTTCAAGTTTTGACTATGTTTTAATGCTGGCTATCAACCTACAACCTTTGTTCTTCCATATGAGTTTGGTCCAGTTGCAGTCCTTATAATGTGTGTTTAATTATGACACATGAATTTTACTCAGCTAATTCTTGGTGGCTAAGGTGGATATTTGGTATTGTGTACTAGGGAATATGCACTTCAGGCTAGGTATGCTAAATTATTTAAGCTGTATTTTATGGTTATCAAATTGTCATGAGTATGTGCTTAGCTTAAGTAGCTGGACCTTAGAACTTTAATAATACAAATAGGGTTTTTTGAAGACAGCCTCTAAATTCTTGAGCTCAATCCATTGGGGGTGAGTATTTTAGGTTCGATTTTACAGGATCCATCTGCTTACATAATTGTTAAAGACATTGCTGTTACGATCACAGCGCTTTAGTCCTTGGTTCCATTATGCATAATCTTGCTTTTTATTATTCTATAGGGAGCTTCACATATTCTTTCATGCAGCATTATGAAGGTGATGTCAAGGAGCTCTCTCTTGATTTTACTGTTAATGAAGAATCATTTGGCAAATTGCATGTTGTTGAGCTTAGGTCTGGTGGCAAAGATATCTCTGTTACAAATGAGAACAAAATGCAGTACATACATGCAATGGCAGACTACAAACTTAATCAACAGGTTTTATACTCAGTTATCAGAGTCTAATTGAAGTTCTTCACTCCAGTACTAAATCCCTTTTTGTATTGTTGGTAAACCTATAATGTTAAACTGCAGATATTGCCCTTTTCAAATGCCTTCTACAGAGGGTTGACTGATCTTATATCTCCATCCTGGTTGAAGTTATTCAATGCAAGTGAATTTAATCAGGTATTTTCTAACTTGTTTATTGCATAAGGTTATATTTGTGATATTTAATCTGTATCTGGGTGATTTTATGTGAAATTATTTTATCTTTTTAATTATTCACTCCATCTGCAGTTGAATTTTCGTTGTTAATTTTTGTGACTTATGTTGATAAGTTGACCATATTATGAATGGACTTTGAGCAATATTGTAGTGCTGAATAGTTCAAGTCAGTGTACATTTGAATAGATGAAGGAATTTGACAATGCAGAAAGATTGATTATAGTCTTGTTTTGCTTCAGTTTTAACTATACCTAATTACATAATATTTCCTTCATTTTTATAATATATTAAATAAATATCCAAGAGGCTGTTTAGGCTATTTAATGGAATTAAAGAAGTGTTATGGATTAATCACTTGATGCAACAAAATTATCTAGCTGGCAGAGCTGGGAACTAGTTTCGAGATCTTAAAGAGGTCAGCTTTTAATGCCAAATCTCATTAGTCCATCATAATCTCAGGTAAACAAACTGTTTACAAAATTTGGGTCTTCAATAGTTTTTTTGGCTGCACATGCATTTGGACATGCTTAAACTTGTTCATTGCTGTCACCCCAAGACTTGATGAATTAAAAAAAAGAAAAAGAGTAAAACTTCTGCATCTTTGCAAGTCTTTTGAGACCAACAAGCCTTCTGGACTCAGGACTAGCAACTGCTCAAAATGCCTCTGTAGCAAAACTATCTTTGTTTGGAAGCAGAATAGAGCACTGAAGCTGTCTACTGCAGATATGGGACTTCCTTGTTTGGCCTCTAGTCCCCTGTTATTGATAAGCTGCTTCATTCATTCTCTTCCTTCCTAATCCAAAATAAGCATTAGATAGAGGGAAAACTTGTTCTCTATCAGGTGCTTGTGCCATAATAGTTGCTAGGCATAGTCTGTTTAGATTGTATTGTATGGTTGCCCTTTATCTCCTTTCTTTGCGTGCCATTATGCTTCCCTTCCTTGCCTCTGAGGTGTTCAATTCTTGCAATGGAGGCATAAGTTAGACACTAACGAAGCAGAAGATGTACTATTTCCTATTCTTGCACCAAGAGCAATGAACATCTGTTTTGCAGGTTCCTATAATTCCTAGAATTATATGATGTTAGAGCTAGTGTTAGAGGAGTAATCTATATATGCAAAAGAATTTGACATGTTCATAATTTTCTGAAATATATATAAAATTATGAGTTCCTTTTCAGAGCAAGATTCTGAATTCTACCATGATGCAGTTGCTTTCAGGTGGAAATTATGATATCGATATTGATGATTTAAAAAATAACACACGATACACGGGCGGTTATAATGAAGGAAGCCGTACAGTTAAGATATTTTGGCAGGTATTGAATTTGAAACCATTATAGAAGTATTTCCTTTTTTTTTCTTTTTTAAGTTTTCATATATGAATGTTGTCCCTCATTTAAACCATTAAACCGCTATTCTTCAATGATATTACAGCAGTCCATGCTGGATTCTTCTTTTCCAATCTGTATGATGCTACCTTACATTGTTCTTATAAAGCTCCTTGGATTTGTCACACATAATCTTAACAGGGAAAGTTGGCAGATTTGGATTTCTTATTTCCCGTTGAGTTTGCTCATGAGAATGAATTGTTGACATGATGGAAAAAATAATGTATCCATTGTTTTTTATGTTTTGAGTATATATGTGCTGGGCTAGATAGTGTAAATAGCATTTCTCTTTGGCAATATCTTTAGTTGCCTTTAAGTATATTAGAGCATGTCTTTATAGCTTTATGATAAGTGAGCTTTACTATCTCACTCAGATTTCAGGGCCCAAATGATTATACTGTTCAGGAAACCTTGCCATGAGAATGGATGTTAATTTCATGTCAAACCCACTGTTTAAATCAAATTTGATATAGTTTTTTCAGAATTTTAATGTGTATCAAGCTTAGTAATCACATCAAGATTGATGTTACTTTGCAGATGGTGCTTTACTTTTGGCAGAAAGTTAATTATTTTGGTTATAAAGATACGTGTCAAACCAAATGTTCAAATCAAGTTTGATATCACGCTTAGATTCTGAATGTTTTCGATCTTAATAATGATATTACAGAGTGGCATTACTAGGCGGATAGTGATTTTCTCTCTCCAGAAAGCTACATAGTTAGCTTAACTACATTTCTATGTAAAATATGTGCTGGATGGTTAACGGGAGCCAATGTTGTTATTACAGTGAATCTTCTGATTAAAGTAGCAGGGAACCTATCCCTCCCTTCCCCCTCTCCCAGGGGCTGATATTGGTTATTTTTCATTGGTTAAATTTTGTCACAATAAAATATCTGTGCAAACTATAGTAACTTTTCTTTTTTCTTTTTCCTAGTCTATATTCTTCTATATTGAGAATCTCTCTCTTGCTCCAACTTTGCTAGTTTGTGAATCATATTCATGTTGATTCCTGAAGAAGAATGTTTTATGACTGCTATTTTCAACCTCATGGAATATATATGTGGAGACATAAGCTTATGTGGATGCCCATTTGAAGTCATCTGTAATCATTTTCAGTTTTGGTGTATAGGTGATTAAAGACTTTGAACCTGAGGAACGTTGTATGCTTCTTAAATTTGTCACTAGTTGTTCTCGTGCTCCATTACTTGGGTTCAAATACTTGCAGCCAACTTTTACTATCCACAAGGTATAATCATGCTCCATCGCTTTGTTGCTTGTAATGTAATGGGACATGGTTCATGTTTTCTTCCACTCTGTAACAGATGTTAAAGTGTTGCAATGAGTTAAGAAATGTGGCTTCCTGAGATGTTCTAATCAAATACCTGAAATCATTTTTTGATCTAGATAGGCCTTTGTGTGCATAGCTCAAAAATTTCAAAAACATGGCTAAGAGTCTTGGTAATTTTTCATCTGATGCTTAGTCCTTTGATTTCTATAAATTGAAAGAGTTGTCTTCACCATGTCATTTATCAGTATAAAAATATCAGGTAGATGCATTCATAGTCACTGCATTTTGCACGAGGGCATTATTTTGCAAGGTGACCTGTTTACATATTAATATGTTTTGACAACACTTTTTTGTGTGATCCAATTGCTATAGCACTTTCAGAACAAAGAAATGACTAATAGTTTGTCTCTAGGACCTTGAGACATTAATACTTTTACAGTGTATGCTTGCTACCTATTAAACATGAAACTAAAAAAATTGGTGCTGGTTTCGTCCCTGACACTTGTATTTGTGATGGTTCACCTCTTCAAATTGGACCTAGACACTTCATATATTGTTTTATTGATGTGTTGATGAAACTAGAATGGTTCCTCTGTATTATTTATGTAAGGAAAGGATGATCCAGGTATGTGGATCACCAAAAGAGCTGCCTGAGCTCAAATACAGCAAAGAAAACAAAAGAAAACAGGTAGTCCCCTGACTTTCAAGAGGTCAGGGGCTCGGGGCTCTCTCCTCACACTAGACACTACCTTCCTAACCTCCACTCCTCACCAGCTGTGTACATAATACCCTTCCATTCTGTTACTGGCTACTCTCTCTCTCTCCTAGACACCTGTCCAGTTAGTTATTCCCCCCCTTCCTGAACTTCCTTCCCTTTCTTGCCTTTCTTCCTTTCATATGTCTGATGCACTTTCGGCCCAATCCCATCAAGCCCATCATGTTGTGCCCCATGTCTGCGCTAGTCTTATGCTTCTCTGCTTGCAACCAAAATCAGCTTACAAGATTTGGACTCATTGTCAATCACAAGATGACATGAAACAATAAGATTGGTATATGGCATACCACAAAAGAATTTTAACTTTATGTGGCTGGGAAGGTTGGTGGAATAGTTGCTAAGTTCTTAATGGGATTCTCTACTACCAATCTAATAGGAAGTATAATAAAACAGTTGGTTTCTTCTAACAATAAACATCTGGAACAATTATGGCAACTTCGCACTAGGGTTTGCGAATCTGTAAGTCTGCAAGTTTTCTAATCACCTTATTGTGCATCTTCAATTATTTTTCCCCTTATGGTGTATTCTATTTTCATGGTAATCTTGTCATTTTGTTTGTAAGTACTTTGATCCAGTAGAGGGAGGAAAATATTAGACACCAGTTGTTCTTGCTGGCTGCTCTTTGTTTTCCAGGATCTCTGCTTTTCTCCCCCTTCCCATCTTTCCCACTTTATAAAATATTGGCATCCAACAACGGAGTTAAAATTACTATTTTTCTGGTTTTGAAAATTTATACAAGAAAATTTGATTTTATTTCGCACAGGTTGCAAGTGATGTCCCTCTTTGGGCAACATTTGGAGGACAAGATGTAGAGCGGCTTCCGTCAGCTTCAACCTGCTACAATACTCTTAAGGTACTACTAATTAGGGGAGACCATATTGAGCTATATACTTATTTATAGTCACCTGAATTATGGTATTTGACATAAAAGCATCTGCTATTTAGGGCATCTCTTGTCAAGTGTCAGACTTATGAAATATTTATGCTGAGTTTTCTTTTTAATGATTACAGCTTCCTACATACAAACGTCCAAGCACTTTGAGAACAAAGCTTCTCTATGCAATCAGTTCAAATGCTGGATTTGAACTCTCTTAATTTGCTTTAGGTAATAAATATTTTTTTTTTGTAGTAAATTCATCTCAACATCTGTTGCATCTACTTGAGGGATTATGCTCAGTATAATTAGGGCATGTGTTTATACTGCTATTTATCTCTCCAATTTATGGTTTACATGGTCAGGTTAAACAACTGTGAAGTATGTCAAGAAAGTCTGTGTTCCTGAATATAATTAAATCAAAGAACCATAGGACGGAAGGAGGGAAGATGAGTTGATTGGTTGGATTTCCTGTCAGAAAAAAATTGTAAAGAATTTCTTCTCAGGTGAAAATAAAGTATTTGTTTGGTTGGGTAGTAAACTTTCAACATAAATGGGAAGGGAGGGATTCTTTATTGACTTTATGGGCACCCTTCGTTTCTGGAGTCTAAAAGAGAAAGAAGAGTGTAAGAATATAATGAGATTTATTTTAAGGGGAACAATTAAATTCGGGAAACCTTTATTTGAAAGAAAGGGTGGTACCATGTCTATGCATGACTAATCAGTCACAGACTCCTCGGACAAAAATTATTTTTAAATATATTTTTATGTATCTGACATAGTTATAGTAAAGAGGTTATCCTTTCTGATCTTTCTGTGTTCTTCCTTTGCCCTTATTAAACATGATGTTCTACTATATCCCTGTTCATTGGGATGGGTCAACCTGCCAAAAGAGAATCAATCAGCACAGTTGGGTTGGATTAGTTTGGGTAAATCAGACATCAATCTGATGTTTTTTGGTTTGGTTTGTGGGTTCTGAAAAAGCTGTAACCGAATTCGCCAACCTGCCATTTTATTTCTTTTGTATTTGCTGATATTGTGATTCCTGATATGCTCTGCCTCAGACTGATGTAGTGACTCACTGTTTGATTGATACTTTATTTCCCCCTTCGCAGTTCAGATGTTTGCTTTTCCTCTTAGGTCTTCCACTTCCAGAAACCTGAAAGAAGATCCTGAAATCTTTTCACATTCTTCTGAAGAGCACCGGTGATAGAAGAATAGTTCCCATCCTTCTGAGTTTCTAGAGATTCTTTCTGGCTTCACACAACCTCAACCCTTCAATTTTCTACCCTCAAATAATTTCTGAAAGCTTTATTCCCCCCCTTCCCTCTCTTTCTCTCTTTCCCCCAAATGTTATACAAACACCTTACTATTCATTTATTCAGCGCTTCTACTCCTAGAATCATGACTCCACTCAGCCAAAGGCAAAGCTGAAGCCAAGCATCATGCATATATATGCAGAAGTTGCCCCACTGTATCTACACCCGTCTGCTGATCTGATTAGGAATTTTTTTATAGAAAGGCTCAACCTGCTAACCCAACTTGAACCAACCAATTTGAGCACAGTTTGGGTCGGTTCGGTTTGTCTGACCATTTCTACTTGAAACTGAGCCATCCTAACCTGAGCTCCAGTCATCGGTTTGGGTGAAAAAAACTCAACTGAACCAGACCGAAACATGAACTCCCGTAAATTCATGTATAAACAAGAAGTTGCATGAATTGCTTTGTCTTTGTAGTGATATTTTGCTGTGAACAGTACAGATCCATTTGGCCTAGGCAAAATAGTTATATTACAAGAACTATCATAAATATTAATGCACAGATTAACACAAATTTTCCTGTCACAAGCAGCAATCATACCAAGTGTGTAGCTGTGGTTTCACATTCCTTACACCAATAGCAAACTATATGCCGAAGGATTTTGGATTATAGGACCTTTATTATGATTTTTTTTGAACGGTATAGGACCTTTATTTCATTCTCATAACATCTAGCACATCAGAAAGCCTACAGTGGGAGCAATTTTTTGAATTGTATTATGATGCCTAAGTGATCAAGGATATTCCTTGTGCTAGTAGATCACCTGCCAAGACCTTATTAGCTGCTTCAGATGGATGAAATCCATCCCAAAACACGTACTCTGTAGCATTGGAGCATGTTCCCAGAGACAGGGCATTGCATAGCAGGGAGGTTTCTATTGTTCCTGTACCGCAGCAGGCCCTTCTTGCTTCAAAAAATCCTGTGACCAGAGAAGTGTAATTTGTAACTTGTATTATCTTAGCAGAGGATGGAAAGAGGTAGTATAATGTTATGGATAAAACTTAAATCTGTAGCGTACTGCTGAGTAAATGAGAGTTATAGAATTTGATTGTAAAGTAAAGCAGATTTCTGAGTGTTAATGCTTTTCTGTAGACTAATTAACAGGCTGTCTTGGCTGCGTTGCTCTTATTCATGGAATTTAAGAATTGTCTACCTGTTCATCAGTGTATGTAGATGACTTTTAGGTGCTTGTTTTCAGGTACATACCGTTGTTATTGGGGTCGGTGACCAGATCCAACAGAGGGTGGTAGATGTCAAATACCACGAGTTTCAAGCCAGGGAGTCTATTCTGCAAACTCTCGGATGTGCTGTTAAGCTTATTGTTAAACGAAATGGCATCGTGGTTGAGTTTGGCAACACACTGGTTGCTTCCAAAGCCAAATAAAGTTATGGCTGCAGGCAAACACCCAGTTGGCGGCAAGGTTGTTACTCCAATCCTCCTTGCTCCAAGTCCATAGAGATTCTGTTGCATGTTCATATTTAAAGACCATGTTATATCGAGGAACCTGAGAAGTATTGATTCTTTTCCTATACATAAATTTGTTATTTTGTGCAGCTGTATCATTGAAAATCGCGATCTTTATTATGAATGTACAAAATATTCAATCAATATTTGGTGTTCCAGCTTTTTTCTTCCTTTTTTCCGTTTGCGTCTTTACTGTTAAAAGATTGGATTAGAGCCCTACTTTTCTCCTGCGTTCAAATTACAATTATATACATGAAGGGAGATACATTTTTTTTTTCCTGGGTAAAGAGAACCCCTTCACGTTATGGAACCTGAATGAGGTGTTCTTGTCGAGAGAGAATGTCCCAACAAAAATGGGAGGAAAGTAACCTGAAATTGAATGTCGTGCATACTACCCTTTCCTTCCTAGCTTTTTGGGGTTGATCTCGAAGGACCATTCTCAATTATGGGCATAATGCCCACTAAAATGATATTATGAGCGAGGCATCAATTACTCGTCCACTGATCAGGCCACTAACTCATCCAAGAGCAGTAGTGGAGGTGTAAAGTAAAATAATGATGATGACAACTTTGAAAAGAAAAAAGAAGTCACCTGAATGAAATTAGTGTAAGATGTCATGAGAATGTCTGAGAATTGTTCGGGCGAATAGATAGCATTCAGAAGTGGATTAATGTAGTAGTTCTGGATGAAATCACTGCTTCCAGCACTAAGAACGTGGATTGCACCAGAGAACATCTCATTGGCCTGAGCTTTTCCCACCATATTTGCAACTTTTGTCTGATACTCCTTGTAGTAATTCAATTGCTGAGTCAAAGAGATAGCCCGCTACAAAACCATAAAAATAAGAAAAAAGGTGATGGCATTGTTAGAGTGTTATTTTGCACCGAAAATATACATATTTACGAGGTCTTGTTTACATATAAATCTGCTGTCCTATCGTAGTAACCAGAAGCACCCGAGGCAAAGTTGGCTCCTAACAGAAGATTCTGCCCTCTGGCGTTTTGGCTAAGATAAGCAGGAGGGTATGAAGTAAATCCGAGGAACTCAGCTGAATATGGAAGAAAGAATTGAGCTTAGCTTCTCAAACGAGGGAAAAACTATGCGTACAAATCCTACCACATGCTCACCAGTGACATCTATGGCAAGTTTTCCGTTGCAGAACCTTCCAGTTGGTCTGTGAGTGACAAAGTCTCTCCCATAAGGAGGAAAATTTGCCTTCACCAATGTATGTAGGTGGTTGTTATTTCCCACATCAACCACAGAGTCTCCAAATATGATTAGCGCAGGAACCAGAGGATCCCCATGAACGAGTGAGACAGCAAGTAATGAAACAAAGAGGTAGCTTGGAAAACCCATCAGAAACTCAACAAAATAAAGAGGGAACGGAATTGAGGGTAAGATGAAGATGATGATAGCAGTTGGCGGGATTTAAGTAGGGGAAGTGCCTCAAAAGAAATGGTAAACTTGAAATAATTGCTATCAGGAAGAGTGATGGTTCTGAAAAAGCTGCTTATGTGCATGTAAAGACACTTGTTCAGCACCCTTTGGGAATTAATGATTTTGTCCTTTCATTCAGTCTCTCTAATGAAAGTGGTCGTCGTTTGTTGCAAGTTAATGGGATCGGTTTAGTGGAGGCAATGATTAAATTAAGGCACGAACACTTTTTGGAGAGTTTTGAGGGGAAAGCCTATGCTTTACTGCAAATGGTTCTGTACATCAGGTGCCGCAAGGGGCGTTCTCGAAAGGTCCGTAAAAAGGCTCAAATATCAATTTTTTTGGACTGAAGACAAGAGAAGCAAGGAAGTAGCTTGTGTAACTAATTCTAAACCACGAGATGTGCTAAGTTGCTTTTGCTAAAAACTATTATTCATATTGCAAACGAGAAATCACGGTGAACTTCGGTACTTTCGATTTGAAATTCAATTATAATAATTGATAATTGAAATTAAAGAAGAGTATGCTCGTAATTATGTACAGATGTTCTTGGAAGGCAATGGAGAAACTCGGCAATTCCTGCAACAGCATGAAGCACAGAAAATTTTTCTAGCTGTCCAACCGAGAGTCCTGTTATTTTACAAGGATAATACCTTTAAACTCTTGAATATGTTCATTATAGCACGCAAGGATGTGATAATGTATCTAGAAGGGGTAAATAAGTGTTTAGGATAAATTTAAATGATTTTGTTTTTCAAAAATACTGTTTAAGTACTTGAAGTGAAAACTAGGTATTTAAAGTTAATTTTCAAATAAATAAACTTAGTGATGAGAGATTGAAACTCAGGTGTTTAAAAGAGATATTTAACAGCTTAAGGAAATTTTAGTGACTGAAAATATCTTTGAAAACAATAAAGAGAAAAAAGGACACAATTAATTTATCTTGGTTCAAACAATCACTGTCTTATGTCCAGTCCCCTTTATTAGAAGAAATTTTTCACTATAATTGGGTGTTAACCTGAATAATCCCAAACACCTACACCAACAAGTTTTATAATGTTTACCCTCAACACAAGGTTTAAACTCATCACAAACTATCACAAATGAGTTTTCACTCAACTAACTCTCAATTGACTTTTACTTAGGAAAGATTTGAATAAGATATGATGATTTAGGTTACCTTTAAAAGGGTTTACAATTTATACTCAATCTCTTGAAAGTCGAACTCAGATACTTGACACTAAGCACAGTATAAACAATAATGTGATTTTCTCTCAAATGATATTATGTTTGATTCTCAGTTTTTATCTTCATCTTTTGAGCATTCTCTTTTATAGATTTGACTCCCTTGATTGTTGTAGTTCAAATTTGTAGCTAATTTAATGCACGTAGCTGCTGGATAAAGATGAAGAAGAGTAGATTTAGATGTTAGTGGTCTTCTTTGCTTTTTCATCTTGAGCTGCCAAATTTCAAATTTGATATGGTGCAATAGTAATAGTAACAGAGTTGGACATTCTGAGAGTCAACTTGTACTATAAGATATTTTGTTGGGATGTCAAAGGAAGAAGACATGAGAAGATGAGATATGGAGTCGTGCACTTCGTTTCTTCCTTTGGCTTAAGTAGCTATAAACTCTTTATGAGTTTTGTTTGTTTCTTATAAAGCTTTCTTCCTTAAAAGACATGCTTCACCATCTTTATCTACATGCCTTTTGCATTTTTGCTTTTTGCTAGAGGACTCGTACTTGTATAGAGTGTGGTTGCATCTTATATGGTTGTCCTTCCTGACATTAGCCGAAATCCTCTTATATTTTGTCTTTGACTTGGTCCTTCTTGTGCAAAAGCTGGCCACTTGCCTTTGTACTTGTGATCTTTATATAGAATTGGATAGGCTCTTTATTTGTCTTCATCTATATGCATGACTTTGGGTACAATTTTGATTAATGTAGAAATTAATATCAGGCATTTTTTAGGCTTTTAATATATGAATCATATTTTGGCTATTCACATTTTGTCTCATCTTTTATTTGGGTTGAACAAATGAATTAAAAAAGGGTAGATAATTTTGTTTGTAGCTTTTTCAATATTTTGGGCCTTTGCAATTACTTCAGATAAAACTTGGGCCAAGATAAATTTTTGGCTTCTTACATAGATAAAAAAATGTGGATATTTGACAATAATATTTTGTCTAAAAATTTTTTTGAGTAAAATGGGTTTGTTGTCATCAAATATAAATTGGGCCTAAGAGTGAAACTATTGAGCCAACAATCTTTCCCTTTTTGATTATAACAAAACCATTTGAATTTTTAAAGTAAAGCTCCCTAGAATCTTTGCCCAAAATTTTCATGAAAAGATTTTTAGAAAGCTCCCCCTTACAATGTGTCGAAAAAATGTTTTTCTAAAGAAAAATTTCAGTTTTTGAGAACCAACTTAAGGGCCTTGAAAATAGTGATGTGAAATTTTAACATAAGAGGCCTAAGTTTTCAAACTGAAGGATGTAAGTCTTTCAAACTAATGGACCTAAATTTCCAAATTGAAAGACTTAGTTAATCCACTTAATAGAAATTCTTCGTTTAACAGTGAATCAGTACATCACCAAATAAGATGTTTCTCCCCTTTTTTAACATCATCAAAAGGGTTAAAAAAATTGAACTAAGAATACGAATAGTTATAATAGTAACTAAGAAAGTCATTTATAGATAAAGGTAAGTCCAACATTTTCATAAAAATCAAAATACCAAACATGTAGCCTTAATCACACAATTATAGAAGCAGAACATATCAACAACTAGTAACAAAAAGCACAAACATAAGGTAGTTAAACATTAAGCACACACTAAGCAACAAATAACTAAGAAAAGGTAGCAATGATGAGGCCCTCACTGACTCTGTCAACAAGAGATCATCATTGGCAATTTCTAGGAAGTTTTAGAACAATCTCACAAGTGTTGCCCATATGACTGACTTCCTGAATCATTAAGGTCATAGAAGCAGTAATGCCTACATTGAGCTCTTCAACTGTATTTGTAAGACTCAAACTTTCCAATATTTCCAACAGTACCATAAGACTCAAACTTTCCAAGTAGAGTATGAAGATTTATCTTTACTTTTGCAACTTCCTCTAAGACATGATCAAATCTCTGATCAAAGTGAGCCTGAATATGGTAAATACTATGATAGAGCATGGTGAGAGAGTTAGAGATCTTATCTAACATAGCTACCTGAGAGAGTATCGTGACATTCTGAGGCTCAACAACTGGAGGTGCTGGAGCTACAAACTCAAGGGCTTGATATGCTTGATCAAGTGTAGGGATATTCTTAGGTATGTTAGCAGGCTTAAGGGCTAAAATAGTTGGTTCAGGTAGTGGAACTTCATGCTGATAAGGTTTTAGAATAAGTTGTTTATTCACCTAAGGACCATGCTCAAGAATGTTAAGCACTTGAATTGGAGGTTTAACCACATCATTTTAGGGCACTGACTTATTAGGCAAAATGAATACTTCAATAGCCTAAGGCTTGACTTCAAGCACTACCCCTTAAGGATCAAATTTAAGGACTAAGTCCTGTATAACAATTGCAACTTGAGTGCCTAAGGTTTCTTTTTAGGGACTGAAGGTTGAAGTGTAGGGATGGTTCTCACCCATTCACCATTTTCAAATTTAAACTTTATTAAAGTAAAGATGGCGACATTGTACCTTGCAGTGCCTGAATGGTAAGTCTGAGAGATTGATCTTCAAATTCTTAAAAATGTTGGTCATGAGCATTCCATATGGCAATATGGCTTAAAAGTCCATGTTTTGGCTACTCTCAACCATATACTTCAAAATCAACCTTGTAAGGTTTATATAGATACCAGTGGTGACACAATACAGCAAAAATGTCTCATTTCTATTTACAACTTCCAAAAAGCAAGACCTTGGTAAGATGCAAGTAGAGATGATGTGAGCTACGACTCTGTAGCGATAAGGTAGTGCAATTGCACTTAATTGTCCTCTTTTTAGCAGAGTGAGAGCCTTAATTATGGTATTTGGCATCTTCATAGCCAACGGCAAAATCAGTGGGCCAAGCAATCTTGAAATACATATAATCTCCATCAAATGTTGTTCCTAGGACAAAATTGACATCTTTTTCTCTAATAACAATTCTCTTCCCTCTAACCAATGACTCAACAAAAATGCCATCAAATAAAATTCTTAGGTTACTGAAGAATTTTCTTATCAATCCCTCATATACTACGTCTTTCATGGTTAATAAAAGAGTCTATCCCACTACATCCACATCATTCTTGATAGATCCACAGCGAAGCTCTTCAAGTTTCTCAAAATCCACCGTCCTTCCTTGAGCTATTCCTTTATAAGTGAAGAATTCATGGAACTTGTGCTTCTCTAACTTGGACTATAACTTTGTTGGATTAAAAGTTTCTTCTTCCTTATCACATCATCAATCGAGGCCACAACTTTCATCTTTTTACTTCTTCTGTTATCTATAATACTCTTCCTTTTGCATTCTCCAGTAAGTTAAATATCTTCATCTTTAGCATTGTTAGATGTAAAGAGTGATAGACTCAGTAAGGAAGAGCTCTATTTAACTACTTTACCGTTCTTGTCAAGGGCTTGAGTTTCATCCATTGCTTTTCTTCAGGAGTTAGACTTCAATTTGATTCTTAGCACCCTGAGTCTCAATTTATGCCTAACTTTCGCCTTTTATAACCTAAGTTTTCTTATAGGCTCTTTCCATTGTTGGGTTTATACTGATCTTATTTTAAGTGTCATCCTCTTCAATCCTCATAGCTTCATTCATCCTTTTAGAGCCTTGATTTCCTTAGACATTGCGTCAAGTTCAATGCCTTGATTCAAATGCCCAGACTCCATCTCCTTCAGAATAAAGGTTGTGGGTTCCAGTTCCTTGAACATTTCTTTAAGAGTTCCTTATGGGTTGAGGGCTACTTGGTTATGCCTTACTTCTACAAGAATGTCATCGAGAGCAGTGATGTTATAATGCTCTTATTCCTCACCTCTCATAAAGGCATTCTCAAAGGGGAAAAGAGGTTAGCATTTCCACATAAATGCCCTCTATTTCTACTTTATGCTTATTTTGCTTTGTGCTTGGTCTACAAATGCTCCTTCCTTGTCCTTCTTCCTTCATCTGCATGAATATCTCTTTATAGGCGGAGAGCTTTCCTTTTATGTGTTTTTCCTTTGACTCATGCTGCTTGTTTGAATTTTCAAAAAAATATAAAAATATTTCCTTATATAAAGAAAGCAAACTTGTTTTGAGTTTGCAAAGTGAAAGAGAATGTGAGAGTTAATTAGAGACAATGTTAGAAGTTGAAAGGTTTCCTCTAATATAGATGTGTGGTAGTTAGAGAGAGAAAAGGTAATTGCAACATTTAATGTGTCACTTGGAGGGAAGAGTTTGATTTTTGTTCAAACCTTTACTAACACGTGTAATCTCTTACTGACATCATTGCCCTACAACCTTAAGGGATTGACTTTTCAAGTTCAGTCATTGAACCATTCATATGTAGTAACTAAAATTTAAATGTCTAAGTTTAAAACACAATGACTTAACATAACAATAAAAAATTTAGGTTCCTAAGGTAAGAGTTTAAGCACTTAAGATAAACAAGTAGCATTTAAGAAAATTAAGGGCTTGAAGTTGAACTTCAAGTATAAAGCAATCACACAACCAAACACAATTCAAGTGCCTAAGATTCAAACTTAAGTACATGAGGTATTATTTATTCTAAAAGATTGAAGTGTTTTTTCATACTAATTTCCTTTTTGAAAGTGATGTACCTATCTTCATGGAATGGTTTTATGAATATGTCTGCAGCTTGATCTTTAGTTTTGATGTAGTAAACTTCAACATCTCCATGTTGTACATGATCCCTTATAAAATGATGCTCTATCTCAATGTGCTTAGTTATTGAGTGATGCTCAGGATTTTTGCTTAAGCATATTGCACTTGTATTGTCACAGAATATTGGAACACTCTTATAATGTAGAGAATAATCCTCGAATTGTTGTTTCATCCAAAGTAGTTGGGTGCAACAACTTCCTACTACCATATATTCAGCTTTCGTAGTAGATAGTGGAAATGATTCTTGCTTTTTACTTAACCATAAGAGTAAGACACTTCCAAGAAACTGACAGGTGCTACTAGTACTTCTTCTGTCAAGTTTATCACCTGCAAAGTCAACATCTGCATATCCTACTAGATCAAAATTGTTAGATCTTAGATACCAAAGTCAATATTCTTGTGTGCCAACTAGAAATCTATTTTTTTTTTTTAAACAATAAAATGAGATTCCTTTATATTAGCTTGAAATCGAGCACATTTACATACCTAAACATTATGTCAGGCCCACTAGTAGTAAGATAGAGTAGGGATCTAATCATACCTCAATATATTTGTTGATTAAAATCATTACCATTTTCATCATTATTTAAGTAACCAGACTTATAGGAATGCGCATAGATTTAGCATCTTCAAACCCAAACTCCTTGAATACTTCCTTGGTGTATTTAGTTTGACAAATATAGTTGCTATTTTTGGCTTGTTTAATTTGTAATCCAAGGAAGAAATTTAATTCGCCTATCATGCTTATTTCAAATTCTCCTTATATTAATTTTGAGAATTCTTTGCACATATTTTTGTTAAGTACTACCAAATATGATGTCATCAACATAAACTTGAACAAGTAATGCATCTTTATTTAATTTCTTAACAAAGAGTTTAGTTTCAATCCTTTCTCTTGAAAGCTACTTAACTTTTCATACTAAACTCTAGGGGCTTGTTTCAACCATATAGTGCCTTTGTGAGTTTAAAGATATGGTTGGGTAGTTTTTCATCTGGAAATCCTAGATATTGTTTTATATACACTTCTTCATTAATGCAACCATTTAAGAATGCACTTTTAACATCCATTTGGTATAATTTAAAATTCATAAATGTAGCATAAGCAAGTAGCATTCAAATAGATTTAAGTCTAATGACTGAAGTAAATGTTTCTTCAAAATCAATACCTTCTTGTTGTGTGAAACCTTGGGCCACAAGTCTAGCCTTATTTCTTACCACTTTGCCTTACTCATTTAATTTGTCACAAAATACCCACTTTGTTCTAATAACATATGCATCTTTAGGCTTTTGAGCAAGCTCTCATGCTTGATTTCTTTCAAATTAATTTAGCTATTCTTGCATAGCATGGATCCAAATTTCATCCTTAAGAGCTTTATCAATGTTACTTTGTTTAATTTAAGATAGGAAAACAAGATTGTTTGATTGCTTAAAAGATGTTGGGTTCTTAATCTTTCATTGGGATTTCCAAGTATGCAATGCATGGGATAAGAACTTGAATGTTTTTGCTCTCTGGGCAACTTCATATTAGATCTTGTTTTGTCTGAGCACCTTGAGTTTTAATTTCAATCACTAAATGTCTTATTCATGTACCTAGGTTCATTTTTTAAGTCGCTAACTTCAATTGTTGTTTGTTCTTTTTCTTTTGCCTAATTAGTATGAGTTAGTCACCTTAAGGGTTGCTTAGGTTCAGGTGCTTTATCCTACGCATCTTCATCACTTTGTGCACTATTTCCCAAAGAAGGGTTAGATTCATTAATTACATCGTGCATGGAGGTTATTTTATTATAAACCTTATAAGCCTTGCTAGTTGTTAAATATCTAAGAAATATACCTTCATCACTTCTAGCATTAAATTTTCCTAAGTTGTCTTTTCCATTATTATGTATAAAATATTTGCAACCAAAGGCATTAAGTAACTTACATTGGGTTTCTTCCCTTTCTAAAGCTCATAAGAAGTTCTCTTAAGTATATGCCTTATAAGACATTTACTTAAAATATGGTATGCAGTATTTATGGCTTCAACCCAGAAAGATTTAGGATTATTATCAAGCAATATAGTTTTTGCCTGTAAAGTTTTATTCTTTCACTTAACAATTCCATTTTGTTGTGGAATTCTTGGTGCTAACAAATTATATGAAAAATCATGTTCATTGCAAAAACTTTCAAAGAGTTTATTTTCAAATTCTCCCCCATAATCACTTCTGATACTTAAAATAAAATAGTCTTTTTCTCTTCAAGTTCTTTTGCAAAATATTTCAAAATACTTAAATGCCTCGTCCTTATGAGCTAAGAAAATTACCCAAGTGAATCTTGAAAAATCATCTATGATGACAAATGCATAACATTTGCCACCAAAGTTTCTAGTTTGTGTTGGACTAAAGAGATCCATATGCAGTGACTACAGGGGCCTTGAAGTTAAAACATTATCTTTTGCCTTAAAAGATGACTTGGTTTGTTTGTCAAGTTGACACGCATCACATAAGTGGTCTTTTCAAAATTGATTCAAGGAAGTCCTCTTACGAGGTCTCTTTTTGATAATTTTGAAATAAGATGTATACTGGCAAAGACCAAGTTTCTTATGCCATATCCATGGTTTGTTGCATATAGAGGAAAGACAAGATATCTTCTCTTCTTGCAATTCTTTTAATTTAGAATGTACATATTCTCTTGTTTTTGCCTCACAAATAAAGCTTTGTTATCATTTGCTATAGTGTATTGTCTAGATTCAAATGTTACTTTGCATCCTTTATCACAAAGTTAGTTAAAGCTATGCAAGTTGGGTTTAAGTCCTTTAACCAAATAGACATCGTCAAAGGAACAGTTAGGCGAAATACTTTCCTACTAAAACTAATAATCTTACCATTTTTGTTATCTCCAAAGGTTACAATTCTTCCTTCTTTAGTAGTGAGAGAAATGAATTTTAATGACTCCCTAGTCATATGTCTTAAGCACTCACTGTCCAAATACTAATTCCCTTTATGATGTACTTACAAAAATTTATCTACTTTTAGGTACTCAAATCTTTTTGTGTCCTTGAACATTAGTTTCAGGTACCTTACTTATGAGTAAGCCTTTTGAAACACACTTCTTATTTCTTTTCAATTTTGAACAATTGTAGCAAACATGTCTATATTTGTAACAATAATAGTATGTGGGAGTATACTTTGATTTTATGAAAGTTTTTTTTTATAAAATTTAGTACCAACTTGTTCATTATATCCTATGTCAACTTTATCAATTTATCCCTTAATAGCATATTTAAATATTTTTCTCTTTTAACTAATTTTGCCTAATCTTGCATTATAATTTCTACCTGTTTTTCAGTGCCTTATTTTTATGTTTAAGTACCTAATTTTCATGTTCTAACACCTAAAATTTTTCACTTTTAACCTTAGTTGATTTTAAAATCAAAGCTCTACTTTCTTTTTTGGATTTATTCAGTTAATTTTTGTAAAACATTTCTTTCTTCTTCAATTTGTGTTATTAACAGTATAACTTCTTTATATTTTATTAGTAATTTTTGTAAATCATTTAGAAGTTCATCAAAGGTTTCTTCTAAATTATCATTAATGGGTTTAGAGTTTACCTCGAATGTAACCATGAAACACATATTTGTAATCTCTTGTTCAATCTCTTCTTCCTCTTCTTCATCGTCATCACTCCATGCTACTAAGGCTATTCTCCTTACTGGTGTTTTGCTTTGCCATCTCTTGATGTAAGGACACTTAGGCTTAACGTGTCTAACTTTTCCACGTTCGTAGCATGTGATGACATTTTTGCCATATTCATCTTTCCTTGACTCCTTTTTGTACAAGGCTTTGTACTTAAAAGATTGTCCTTTCCTTTTAGCATACTTTACTAATTTCTTTGAAAAGCAAGCTAGTTCTTGTAGATTGATCTCACTAACATCATCATCATCTTCACGTGGATGCTTTACAGAGTTGGCAGTTGCTTTGAAAGCAATGCTCTTTTGTTTGTCTATCAACTCATGCCTTTTGAGATAGGCTCTCTTATAGGCAATGAGTAAGCCTCTTAATTCATCATATGATAATTCACGGATATTTCCACTTTCAATAATGTCTACTTTAGATTGCTATGATTTTGGCAGACTTCTTAGGATCTTCTTAACTTACTCGAAGTCATTGGAGACTCTCCCAAGTGTCTTTAAGTCTCCAACTATCTTTGAGAATCTTGTAAACATCTTTTCGATTCCTTCATTTTTCTTTCATTTGGAAATTTATGGATTAACAGGTTGATTTTGGTCTCCTTCACTTTACTTGTTCCTTTATGTGATACTTAGAGTTTGTCCCATATTTCTTTTGCAATTTCACAGCTGGATATTTTGTCGTACTCTTGTCCTCTAAAAACACAATATAAAATGTTGATAGCTTGTGCATTCACCTAAACAATCTTCATATCTTCTTCAATCCAATCTTTTCTAGGTTTTGGCATTTTGCATCTACCAGGGGAAATTTAGAGCCTTCCATGATAACGTCTCATACTGGATAATCGATTATTTGAATTAATATTTTCATTCGTGCTTTCCAGTGTGTATAATGGCTCTCATTGAAGTTAGGAGGTCTAGTAGTGGAGTGACCTTCAACAAAGTAGGCTCTTTCAAGCTAATTGTTCATCATTTCTCATGCAACCATAAATAAACGGATCTTTTCTCTGTGTGATTAAGCACTTGTTAGTAGAGACCACTACTTTGATACCAATTGATAGTGCACTTAGAGGGGACTGAATAGGTGCTTAGGAGAGATTTAATCGATTTTGTTTTTTAAAAATAATTTTTTTAAAAAAAAATACTATTTATGTGCTTGAAGTGAAAATTCAAGTGCTTAAAGTTAATTTTCAAATAAACAAATTTAGTGACTGGAGATTGAAACTCATATGCTTAAAAGAGATTTTTAGTGACTTAAGGAAATCTTAGTAATTAAAAGTATCTTTGAAAACAATAAAGAGTAGAAAGGACATAATCAATTTATCATGGTTAGGACAACCATCATCCTTTGTTCAGTCTCTATCTATTAGAAGAGATTATCCACTATAGTAGAGTTTTAACTTACATAACCTTAAACACTTACACCAACAGGTTTTACAGTGTTAACCTTTAACACGAGATTTAACCTTACATCGAACTATCACAAATGAGTTTTCACTCAGCTAACCCTCAACTGACTTTCACTCAGGAAAGATTTGAATAAGATAGGATGATTTGTGTTACCTTTAGAAGGGTTTATTGTAATGTCTAAAAAAAATTAAATACATATTTTCTATAATTTAAAACTTTATAGCTATCTAGACCTTTTAAAAAATAATAATAATCATGGTAAATAGGAATCCCATTTATTTTCTTAAATTTTACTGTGTATTTAGTTTCCACTTTTTTAAGTACGAATTGGTCTAGGAGCCTTTAATATGGTTTATATTCCAGGATGTTTCTGACTGGGAAAAATAGTAATCCCACTTTCCAGTGACCATTTAGGTAGTAAAAGAAAAACCTGTCGTAAATCTCATGATTTAAATTAATTATTTAGGCGGCTTAACCTTCTATAATCTTATATGTACAAGGTTCATAAGGCTCTTTAAAGGTACTATTTAATTTCATTTTAATGTCTTATTTTACTCATTCCATTAATTGGAATTTCACCACTACCATGTACATAACATGTAAAAATTTATATAAAAGAAAAAACTTAGTACTTTAAAATGAGTAGGCCCCATACAAAATTAATAATAATAATACTTGGCGTAACATAAATTAATTCTAATTATTCATATATAAAGTCTGTATACCGAACATTTTATATGAAAACATACATCTTATTTATAAATACAAATAAGTTCGTAGTAGTCACATAATTCAAACATATTATACACATTATTTTCTTATAAAATTACGAAAAACGACATGTTCCTAAATTTTATTACATAACTTGCGTTCTTTTATCTACTTGGGAGTTTTCACTTGAAAATTTTTATTCAACTTAGATGAGATTACAAATCTCAGTAGTCGTATATTTTATTCTGAATATACAGGTATCATTAACATACCTACTGTAAGAACTAAGAACATTAATATATGCTATGTATGATAATGCATGAATGCACATTTGGTTTCTTTTGTAACCATAGTCCCATACTTATGCCTACCTCATCAGATCATCATTATCATGATCATCATCATGTCTAAATATTGGCCAATTTATCATCATGGTAAGTTTAAAAACTCAAGAGTTCATTCTACCTTTAGAAATTACCATGCGGCAATTTACAAATGAACAAAACTAACCAAATGCATACATAGCAAGATATACTAAAAAATATTAATAAACTAATTCTTAAACAGGTATATAGAGAATAAAAATATAAACTACCTTAACGTGAGTTTGAAATCTGAATTTCTTACAAGTACTTCCTCCACTTTCTCTTCCTTTCTCTTTCTTTCTCTTAACTTCGAATGAAAAACTTAAGAAATATTCGTCCTATTTATAAAAGTTTTTCAAGTTACTATGCAAATAGTAAAAATCATGTTTTCGACGTGTTAGCCACCATTTACTATGTAATGGCTAAAATTATATTTTTATCTTGACAATATATTTTCTTTTCATTTTAGTCCATGTTAAAATTATATTTTCTACCATAAATATTACTTTTTCTTTCAATTTGGTCTTTATGCAATAATTCCTCTACCAACATTTTCCTTTTAATTTTGTTCCTTGTATAAAAAGTTAAAACTATAATTTTATCCAAGATAATATTATTTTCTCTTCACTTTAGTCCTTAAAAATTATAATTTCTACCCCCAAAAATTTTTTTTCTTTTCATTTTAGTGCTTGAAATTTTATTTTGATTCTATTTTCTCGGCACATTAAACTCTTACAAGCCAACTAATAATTATATGTTACTTTTTCCAAAATTAATTTTCACATAATTAGGCCTCGTATATATATTTTAAATTATCCAAATATATATATTTTTAATTATCATAGATTTAAAAATTCTAGGATGTTACATTTACAATTTAGGCTCAATGAATTAAAGCTCTTAAAATTTGAACTCAAGTACCCAACACTAAGCACAGTATGAATAGTAATGCGATTTTCTCTCAAATGATATTATGTTTGATTTACAGTTCTTATCTTCATCTCCTGAGCTTTCCCTTTTTAAGATTTGCCTTTCTTGACTGTTATGTAGCTCATTTCATGCAAGTAGCTACTGGATAAGATGAAGAGTAGATTTAGACATTGGTGCTTGTCTTCTTTGCTTTTTCATCTTGAGCTTCTAAATTTCAAATCTTATATAGTGTAGTAGTAGTAGCAATAGAGTTGGACATTCTAAAAGTTAACTTGTACTATGAGATATTTTATTGGAATGTTTGAGGAAAAGACATGAGAAGATGAGATATGGAGTCGTGCACTTTGTCTCTTCCTTTGGATCAAGTAGCTATCAACTCTTTATGAGTTTTGTTTGTTTCTCATAAAGCTTTTTTCCTTAGCAAATGTGCTTCAACAACTTTTTCTACATGCCTTTGGCCTTTTTGCTTTTTGCTAGAGGACTTGTACTTATGTAGAGTGTGGTTGCATCTTCTATGGTTGTCCTTCCTAACATTGGCCGAAATCCTCCTATATTTTGTCCTTAACTTGGTCTTTCTTGTGCAAAAGCTGGCTACTTGCCTATGTACTTGCCATCTTTATGCAGAAATGGATAGGCTCTTGATTTGTCTTCACTTGTACACATGGCTTTGGGTACAAATTTTGATAAGTGTAGAAATTAATTTCAGACATTCTTTGGGCTTTTAATATATGAATCATATTTGGGCCATTCATATTTTGTCTTATCTTTTATTTAGGCCAAATAGGTTAGACAAATAAGAGCATGAACTTTAATTCTTTCATTGTTAATGCAATTAATAGCAAAATGTTATCATCAAATCCTTTACTAATAGTAATCTACTGAAGCTAAATTGATTTCCAAGTATTTGTTGGTTCCCATAAGGTGTTGGAGGTGCTGAATAAGACATTCCACACCATATCTGATTTCATGCATCATCATCCTAATAGGGATAAAGTAAAGTAATAAGTATATGCATCATGTAAATGGAAAGTAAACAACAATACACATTGAAGTGTATATACCCTACCTCATATTATTGATGTTGCAAATGGCTAGTGGCTTGAGGTCTCTTTCTTTTCCTAGAGTGAAGCTCGACCCAACTTTTTGGCCATCTATATTGCTTAAAACCAACACGCTTCTTAAATCCTTTTGGTTGTATGCCACCTTCACTTATTGAAGTTATAGTCACACTAGTGTCATAAGGACTCCATTGTTGCAAGCGAACCTCTACTACTTGCTTGCATAAATTGTCTATACCTTTATCCACAAGCAAGTGCAAATCTTCACAACCCGATACCACTTAAATGACTCAGTTGTTTTATCATACATTAAAGCAGCTCCAAATATTACTGCTTGCTTATAATGATTAAACCCAGAGAATAAGGCAAGTGGTCAATGTGCATGGATGGTTCAATATGTTGTGGCTAAAGAGACCACATCCCCAAAATAACTATAATCAAGGAGCATGTGTGCATCAACCTAAAAAACATTTATTATTTGTTCATCAGTATCCATTTGATACACATGAAAAAATGAGGGGTTCTCCAATAATTGTTGCTGGAAATACTGCAAAACACAACTGACTTTTCCATATTACATGCTCTGTTGTCGTTTAAATCAAAGAAAATTCTTAGCATCTAATATAGTAAAACCAAGGTTCATTCTACCTCTGACTTGCATGCTCATAAGATAAGCTACTACTTTTGGTTGCAAACTAGACTCCTTTGCCAACTCAATAGCACTTGGGATATCTTATGTTGAGAAGCTAACATATATGTTGTCTTTGGAAGCTGTAAAGGATGATTATGAGCTTCCACAAATTCATGGATTCTGAATTTCTCAGAAGCTAACATATATGTTGTCTTTGGAAGCTGTAAAGGATGATTATGAGCTTCCACAAATTCATGGATTCTGAATTTCTCATTTTTTACAACTGTGAACACCCCATCCCAAAAGAAATCAAAAATAAAAATTAATTTATTGATTAATTTATTAATTAAGCAAATATATAAATAAAAATAAACAAAAATTAAAAAATATGAAAAATAAAATAAATCAGAAATTAAAAAAACAACAAAATAAGAATCGAAAAAAGAAAAATGCAAAATGTCAAAAATGGTAAAAAGGGTACAAGACCCATACTTGCCCATGTAGAACCCTATACCGCATGCATGCTAAACACCCACGCCCATGCAGAATCCCATACTTGCCCTTGCAGAACCCCATACTGCGTACATGCCAGACACCTATGCCCTGCAACCCCATTGCCTTGTGTTCCTGGCAGCATCATCAAAGGAGTTATGGTCTATCATATAAAATAGGGGAACCAAAGAGGGAGTAGACCATATAAAAAAGGAATGCTCAAGGAACCAGGGGGTACACGGGTTGTGGGGGAGGTTCAAGCATCTCTGACTTCTCCACAAGGAAGAGAGAACTGTCTGAAAGAAAGGGAGGAGTTGTGATGGAAAAGATGAGGGGAGGTGTGAATGAGGCATACTGGGGAAGCAAAAAACATTGAAAACCGACGAGAAGAGAAACATGAGAGTTTGAGAGAAGAAGAAACGGAGAGTTTGAGCTGGAAAATGGTGAAGCTAAGCAAGGAGGAGAGAGGGGACGTGTAAGTACCCAAATACCCCAATTGCTACACCCATCCTCATATCACTCCCACTATGACAGCAGCAACTCAACGCCATGGGTAAGGTGCACGGATCCCTAGCTTGAGCTAGTAAGGTGAGAGGCCAAACTCCTAAGGTCATGAAGCAGGCAAGAAGAAAAAGCCTCGCGGCACCTACAGTCTGAACTTGTATATGAAAGATCAAAAAGTTATGCAGGCGTTTGGGGTTTTGCTCAGCATTAAGATTCACACTCCAAATGAGGATACTGATAGGCCCGAGTCTTAGCCTTCGCCTCCATCACCAGAGAGGAAGAGAGCTACGGAAGCTGAACCTGCTAAGGAAGAGAAGCGACCTAAGCTTGAGCCTGAGCCAATGGAACTGACGAGTTGCCGAGAACGCAGGTATGTAAGGCATGATGTGGAGAACAGCAAAAGAGAAAAGAGGGAGAGCCTGAGACCATGAAGGAGGAGTTCAAAAAGAGCAGAGGTGAAAAGAAATACGAGAACAAGGGCAAGATGATCGAGTTAGGTGGAGGCTTCGTGAGACATCCCCTTCAGAAAAGAAGCTCGTGAAAACACGTAACTCACCACCGCTTATGTATGGAGTCTCAAGTAACCCTTGCAGCAACCTCTACCAGCTATTCCTGATCTCCTCCTTCTTGTCGCCCCCTTCTACATGTTATCCGCAACTATAAATCACAGACACTTGCCAAGCATCCCGAAGGCCTCTTTTTCTGATCACTTTCTCATAAAACCGTCTTCTTCATTCATTATGCCTTCTTCACGTAGCGGCAATGGAACGTTGAGGCATTCATGGGTACCATAAGCTTCCCAGCACAACCTCTCCAAGGTTAAAGCTATCTCAGTATCAGAGATAATGAACCTGAAGCAACAGATAACAAGCATGGCCACTCATTAGTGGGAGCAGATGACACTGAGGGTATAGTGAAGGAGTAAGACAGGTTTATGCCGATCGCTAATGTGATCGGAGTCATGCATAAGATCTTACCGCCACATGCCAAGACCTCCGACAACGCGAAAGATATGATCCGGGAGTGTGTGCCAGAGTATATCAGCTTTATTACCACCGAGGACGTCTTCTAGGTAATGAACGAGCTGGGGTTCGACAACTACATCGAGCCCTTGACATGTATCTGCACCGATACCGGGAGATGAAGACTGACTGGGGCACCATACAAGGTGAGCCGTTGGGGATGAGGATGGTAAAGAAGCTAACAAAGACGCTAGAGATGGAGCCATTGTCGAGCTCTCCAACAGAGCATGCTATCATTGGGCTCATGATAAACCTGAATGTAGAGTTAGGGCTGCATGGGATAAGAGCGAACTGCATCTCTCCTAGCTCCGTTTTGACTCCGTTTGTGAACAATTCGCTGAAGATAGACAATAGAGTGATGGAGAAGATGCTGGGTGCCGTTACGTCGAATGGGATGGTTCTTCTGGACCCCGAGGAGGTAGGAATGGCGGCACTATATTTGAGCAGCGATGAGTCCAAGTCATGAAAGATTTGATGAAGCTATTCATGAAGTGATCGCAAAGGAGTGCATGGATGTTATTTGCATATTTTGTTGCAATTTCTTTTTAATGCATGCTTGTGAATGAATCCATAAATAGATTTGGATTCAAAGTAATAATAATAATAATAATAAATCTTAATTAATTTCTTCCACATTTTGAATTGTTGCGTGAGATTATATGTCTCCTCAGACATTTAAGAAAAAAATAATAGGGTAAAAGCACGTGAGATCTTTATCTCCTTAAGGCTTGAAAATTATATATGATTTTTTTATGATAGACAAATAAATAATTTTAAATTATAAGATTGATTTCCTTTGTTTACCTTTTGATTTATTATTATTTTTACTTATTTATTATTATCATTTTAGAGTTGTCTTGTGAGATTATTATTCCCTGTAGGCACTCAAAAGTTAACTAATAATGGCCACGTGAAATTATAAGTTTCCTTAAGTCTTGAAAGTTAATATCTGTTTTCAAAATACAAAGATGACATAATTTCAAAATAAAAAGGAGGGTTTATTTTGCCTGTTATTTGCAATTAAAAATTAAAAAAAATACTTTTTCATTATAATCTCATTTTTTTAAAATTAAAATAAAACTAAAAATCTAAAAAAATTCAACCGAAGGAAAAAAAGAAAAATGAAAGGAACAATGAAGTGATATTAAATCAATTTCATAAATTAAAATATACTAACCAAATTCAAACTCATTTTGTTTACGAAAAGCATATTAATTTCAATCATCTTATTTTATTCACAAAAAATATAAAACCACCAAATAATTGTCACATATTTTAGTCGAACTATGTGAACTTTGATCCCAATCACTCGGTACGTAGGCCCTAAACGTTGATTTTAAGTCAAGTCCTCATTTGTAAATATTTTATTTTTCTTCCTTTATTTTATTTTCTTAATTGCTTCATTATTTTTCTTTTTCTTTTTATGTGTAATTGATAAGAGTAATTGACATTTGAATTATGGCCATATAATTTTTGCATAATCAACTTTGGATAATTGTTATTAAGAACGAGTATCGTAAGGTGTTTAACACCTTTCCCATACACAACCAACTCTCAAACTTAATTTTTGGTTCGTTTTTAAAGGTATTCTTTTAAAAATTTTGGTTGTAATTTCTAAATTTTGGTTGTTAGTTGTTTAAACAAAAATTAAAGACTATTCTATTCTTTTTCACGTCTTTCAATTACATTTCGAGTATGACAATAACTAATGCAATACTTGTTTTACAATTTGTTCTCGTCTCTAATCGGTGCAAAATGACTAAAGAGCCTTTTTTGTCTAGGCCTTAAAGACCCTCCTCCCAACAGATATACCTACACGAAGTATAAGAGCCATTTTTCTTCTTATTCAAATAATTTTTTTTAACTCTAAACCCCAACCTTCCCACCATAGTTAACCTAAAATTGCCGAACTATTTCTATGCTGTCAAATTTCACACCCACTTTAAGCTTCCTGCTTCCTCTATGTTGTCATCTTCAAGGATAGTAAAGCCATCTAAGTCCCCGTAATTCATTAATCAAAGTATCGGTTGATGGATTATAATTATAATCAAAGGACGGGACTATAATAATTTGCTTTTTTTCTTTAACTTTCTTCATTTGTTCCAACATCTATTTATCCAAGCTAAACATACATAAAATTATGTATTAAATCAAATCTACAATCATATTAGATTTTTCATGTACCTTAATTTCTCATAACATTATATATTAAATCAAAATTACAATAACATTATTTATTAAAACAAAACTATACTAAATCAAAACTTCAATGTTACACATTCCACTAACTAGCGTCCAGACTAATAATGCTAAATTAATTTCAATTTCCTATCTTCACATCAAATAACGTTAATCAATAAGCATCAGAATACTAATACTAACAAATTAATACAATGTCAGGCTTAAAAAACATAAATCAATACATGGACTCCAAAACAAAAAAATCAATACATTTTAACGACAAAAAAAAAAAACATAAATCAATCATATCACCTTTGGCTTCTGTACTTCTCTTGCTCTTTCTGTTGCATCTTGTTCGGTCTATCCTTTTTTTTGTTTCTGAGATTTAAACTGAGAGAAATATGGCGGAAGAATTTAGAATTTTGGAGCCAACTGCTGTAGGAACAATGAACGAACATTGGGCAACTTCTTCTCATATCTAGCATTCAATCACACTAAATCAATGGAGTTATTTTCTTTTTGCCTATCACACCGCCGCTCTCTTCTTCTTCCTTTTTTCCACAGTATTTTGTCTCTTCTTCCTCTTCTTCTGCGTAATTTCCAATATTTTTTCATATCTAACCACTGCCTGCGTCGATGGCGCCAAATTTTCATGTAAGAACAGAGCGCGCATATCATCCAGCGAAAATACGTGCTGCAGGAGGGGAAAGTTCAGGTGGTTAGTGGTTTAGCCAAGTTTTTTGCCCAAAACGCAAGTCGTTCACGTGCTTAGCCTGCAAAATACAATGTCTCAAAGTGAAACGGTGCATTTACTTGCTATGGGTGTGGACATGTGACACAGCAAGGGTCGCCGGATGGGAGCAGCAGTTTAGATCTTCTTCACAGCAGATGCTGCTGTGATATTTTGGAGCCCGGATTTTTTCTTGTTACTGGAGAAAATAATATTATTTTTATTAATATTAAATTAAAAAAATATACTAAAATATTAAAAAAAAAAAAATTTTATACACTCTCCAGTATCTGGAGGTGATCCGGAGGGGATACTTTGACAGCAACTGATCTTTGTCTGTTATTTCTCATAATCTTCTGTTGTATGCACTGAAAAAAAAAGGGTAATAATATGCAAATAAACCAACGGAATCATGTTCAAAAAGTTTACACGATAGTTTTTGAGTAGTTTTCAATGCCATAGTGATTAATAATTATGCTCATTTCCCTCAATACAAATTATATATCTGAGTACCGTATCCTTTATGATACAAAGGAGTATGGACATACGAAGAAAGAAAAGAAGCTCAACATGGTGGCAAATATCAATTTGCAAAAGGCAAAAAGCAGTAGAATTGATTAATGTGGAAAGGAATAAGATTCCAAAGAGCGTGAGGAAAAGGAGATGATGGTGGAGTAGTCGTAAAGATACAAATCACTGTTCCTCTAAACAAAGGAAAAGCAAGAAGACAAAGGCAAGCAAATTATACAAATACTTATTCGAACCTTTCGATAAATTAGCAAGGAACAAATTCAGGACTTTGTGAGCATTTTCAGTTCGGATTTAATCAGGAAACACTCTAAACAATCGCTGAAACATCTCAATCTTCTTAATGGAAAGCACATCATCTAAGACACAGGTTTTAAAACCAGTAATCCTCAAAGCAGGTGTTCCTTTGGCTGTATCTTTTGCCGGTTTCATCTATGCCTGGATCCTATCAAAGAAAAGCCTACCTAATGCCTTTTCTTTATCAAGAACTGGGGTGAATTCCCCAGAAACTGATTCTCAGCATGGGATTACACGTGAAGAAAGTTTACACAGCCTTCCTTCGATGGAAGATGAAGAGCCTACACCCATAGATGCCAGAGTTCTTCCCGGAAGCTCGGTTCTTCATGACAAACCATGTTTTGAACGGGAGATTACTGACTTACGAAGCCGGATTGAAGGTCTGCAACTGAGAGAATCGGCGTTACGTTTGCAATTTGATCATTTTTGTGATTTGAAAGAGCAAGAATCTCTGCTTATGGAAATCAGAAGCTTATTGTCACTGGAGACGGCTCGCGTTGATTTCCATAATAGGGAGATTTCATCACTGGAGGCAGAGAATAAGAGGTTGGAGCATTTCGTGGTTCAATATCTGGGCATTATTGAACAGCTTGAGCATCGGAAATCAGAGAATAGGTTGCTTCAGAAGAAGGTAAAGAAGCTACTGAGAAAATCAGAGGCACAATCTCGCCTCATAAACGAGCAAACTTTGATTATCAAAGCCCAAGAAGCAGAAATTATCAGAACCCGCGATGCCTTGCAGACAAAAATTGACGTTATCAATAGATCGGAGGATGAAATCCACGACAGAAAGAGGGTTTTGTACGAATTGCAGGACGAGAAGAGTGAACTTTTGACGATGCTTGAAACAGCAGAAGAACCATCTGTGTCCAAGGTAAGCAAGCAACCAATGATTAAAAACACAGAAATATTCTCTAGAAATAATAGTGTACATGAGGCAATGTAAGTCTGATCACTTAAAACGTTTCCCATTTGCAGATTGAAGCAGAAAATTCAAAGGAGGATGATTACAAGCAGCTTCTCAAGGAATTGGAGCAGCAGAAGAAGGAAAGAGCAGATGAAGTCAAAGAGCTGATTTACTTGCGGTGGACCAATGCATGCCTAAGGCACGAGCTGATTAGGCTGCATGAGCAACGACATCAAGAGCAGAATCAGGAGGGAGACCATATAGAACTAGAATTTGAAGGAAGCGGTGGAATTATCCAATATGACTCAGAGCATGACTTAGAAGAATCCCCTTTGGAGCACCACGACATGCCTTGCTTTGGTGCTGCTCATAGTGATGGTGCAGGTGCTTCTTCTAAAAGGAGAAAATTGTTTAAAAAGCTTAAGAGGTGGATGGAAGGCAGTGAAAAGGCAAAAGTGAAAGCAGAAGAGAAGGATACGCACGAAATCAAGTGGAGGGGTAGGCATTCTGTTTCGTATGAGGCAGAGGAACCTCAAGTTCCGGCTAGAAGGTCTTGCTCAAGTGCTTAAGCCAAATCAAGTATAGCTACTTGGCGGCAAGGACGGACAAAATTGATGCTGCATTTATTGCAGAAATTCTTATTACAAGGATTTTTTTTGTTGTTTAAAACAGAGACTTCAATTTCCTGTTTAAAACAATGATTATGACAACATGTATGTATTGGACCACAGTGGGCGACGTCATGGCGTCACATCCATGTATGAATATTTGTCTGTGCCTATATACATTTTAGTCCATACTCCATAAGCACTAATTTATTTTTTTGTGTCTAATAACAGGTCGTCTATTCCATAATCCATAAGCAGTAATTTATAATTTAGTGCCTAATAACATGTTTATCCCATGCTCCATAAGTAGTGTTTCATATTTTCGTGTCCTTAACACGTCCATTCCCTAGAGTCCTAGATTTCGTTTCTTAGAGAAGTTCAGAAAATAGCACAATTATCAAAGACATCAAAATGCTTTACTCAAGAGGAACCACCTCGACTGCCGCTAATTGTACTTGGCCCGTAGGCAAGGTTTGTATTTTTAGCGTTTGAATGTGCAAAATATTTTGCCTCAAATTTCGTCCTTTAGAAAACCCCATGTAATCAAAATCCAAGACTAATTCATCTCCGAATCATACCATCACTACAAATACTAAAAGATAAGAGTCAACCCTAAGCAACCAACAAAAAAAAAAATTCTTGTCCAAAAGATGATAAATGCGGAAGAAAAAAAAATGCTAGGTTCATAGAAGTAAAAAAAACCAATGTACGGAATATCCGGTGTCAGAAGATTCGGACACATCAGTATCTACGCTTCAACCAGGAATTATCTCCAGGATGTATGTCTTCAGTTCACTGCAACTTCAGCTGACAGGAAACTCGGATGAAGTACATCCTGGCCAGAAACTTTGGTCTTAGAGTTTTTGAGCACCTGCACAGCTTCTTCCACCTTGGCAGTCAGAGAATCCGGGGACTCCAGGAGAAGCAGCAACTCCCCATTGTCCATCTCCAAGAGCATCCCTGTAATCTTCGCTGCTAAGCCAGGCTGTTCAAGATACATATTAGACAAATTATAGGAGTTAGGGATTGTAAACTAAACCTCCAAAACGAAAAGAGAATAGTAGTACATTGCTTTTACCTTGAGTTTCTGGATTAGTGGGTATAGATGCTCGCCAAGTATCTGTTTCTGCTGCTCCAGAGTAGCAGCAGCAAGCATACTGTGCAGCATTTCTGATCCCGGGGATCCTCCAGCAGAGTTAGAACCACCAGATGAAACTCCAGATACTTTCTCCGTTTCAGGCTGGCGCCCACTGGGCACATACTTGGTCTGCCCAGCCCGCTGCAAAGCACAAAGCTTTAGATACCAAACTAAAACTGACTTCATGATTTTTTTTTCTTTGAACTATAAGACTCAGTAGAAAACAGCATTCCGATCATCACAAGCGTCTGATCATCACAAGCGTCAAGCTCATTCTGCTTAAATTTTTGGAGTAGATTTCAAAAGTGTGTTAGATGTTATTGCATCATTTCCTTGCCCTAAGTCTACCACATTTCAGCCTCAGTTATAAGAAGGTAATGACCACAATGAGAAAATCTTCTCTATCACAGTCAGCATAAAGTTACAAGCTCAATGATATAAGAGGCACCGCCACAAGGCCATATCGGAAAACAAGGAATACTAGATGATCTAACAAGTCCTTAAACAATAAAGTTAGAAGGATCATGATTAAGAATAAAGTCAGGATATTTGGGTAGAGAATGCGCAGTGCATGAGCATCTAATCCTACAAACAGAAATAAGACAATTGGGCAAATACGCAAGGTACTTTATACAATAACTAAACACCAAACCTGCTGAGTACTTGATTCTTTTGAAGAGGTCACTGACTGAAAAGGCTGACGCAATTGTGGCATATGTGTACCCGAGTGAGCATTTCCCTGAGAAATTGTATGCCCATTAATCCTGCCCCTGTTTTGCCTATTTTGCCTTGTAATATTAGAAACCTGTGAAAGGAAGAAGCAAAGCAAAAGTATATTTTTATGACTCAACAAAAGGGCCATCAAATATCTATGTAGAACAAATGCATTCCCACTATGAGCCATGTATACAATGAAAAATGTCAGCATTAAAAATCATGAAAATGGGTGAATGAGATACATGATATTTTATATTTTAAGCAAAGTTGTTTCTCACCATAGGAACTGGTGACTGTTGAAATGGTCTGGTAGGAGGTACAAAGCCATTAGCCCTCCATCCTGGCGTCAACCCCAGAGGATGGTACATTAGCCCAGGTCGAGAAGGCACCTGTGAAACAGCACCAGTAGGTGCATAGTAGTAAGGAGAATATCCACCCGGAAAAACAGCTATTGAAGGTCCAGTTAGTCCTGCTATTCGCTGTGCATGCTGGAGCTGCAATTGTGCTTGCCTTTCCTCCTTCCTTTGAGCAATAGCAACATACAGTGGTTTGCGATGAAACATATATCCTGTGACGTATATATCAACTTAAATTAAAAATAAGTAAACCAACACATTAAAGGCACTGTCAACACGAGGATGCTAAATGGATATGGGAATACTAATAGAACTTACATGAAACATTTCACGATCTTCATATACATACAAATTTGCATAATCAGAATTTTTAGTTTTAGATGCATATACTAAAGCAATATACCTATGATGCAATATATTTGCAACATTGTTCATAGCACTAAGATACGAGATTTTTTTGAGCCAACAAGAAACAAGATTGACAATACCACACGATAAAAAATACCACTTCATGATGACTGAACACTATTTGTTTCACAAAATGTGATTAATAATAAAAGTTTAATTAACTTCCACTCTGTAGGGAACCAGGTCAGAATTCTTGCATCACACCTCACAAAAACCACCCTATGCATTTGCAGAAGTAAAGTTTATTCATGTTAAGATAGACCAGCTGTATCTGTAGCACCGTAAAATAAAAATAAAGCAGCACATATACATTACACTAAAGAATAAAGAGTACCTGGCAGATAACGTCATAATGATACATGATGGAATATGGAGTATAACATGTCAAGTATATGAATAAAAGATCTCTCAGACTGTGATACAAAAAACATAAATCGCCATGTTAAAAATCCATTCCTCTGCACTTATAACATAACCAACTAACCATGAAAAGCATTCACAGCTTTATTGGCCTCCTCAGGGGTAGAGAAGCAGACAAAACCAAACCCCTTGCTTATCCCTTTGACATCTCGCATAACTACTGCAGATGTTATCGAGCCACATGCACGAAAAAGATCCCGTAGATCTTCATCACTTACATCATCATCAATGTTCTTCACATAAACGTTTGATACCTGAAAATAAATGAAGACATAGTAAGACATTGAAAAAAGAAATGGTAGGTTAGATTTTAGCAAACGGGGGCATGAAATACCTTGTATTTTAAGATTTGTTCCTTACGCTTCTCCTCAAACTGATGTTGCAAAATAAGCTCACGTTCGGCCTTCTTTTGTGCCCTGGCTACATATAGAATCTTTGAACCTGCTTATGACAAAGCAAAACCAAATATGTTAGGGATCATCACCGAACTATTGCAAATTGTTGCCATTGAACACCTCAGTAATAAAAGGGATAAAAATAGTACCAAGCTGTGACCCATTCATTCCTTCCATTGCCCGTCTAGCATCATCTGGGTTATCGTAGTTCACGAAGCCAAAACCCTTTGAAATGCCATTGTCATCCTTTGCGATAACTAAGCTAACAATTTTCCCAAAAGGTGAAAACTTTTCTTGTAGAAGCTCTTCTGTAGCTTTTGGGTCCAAATTCTTGATGTACAAATTTGTATATTTGGCATCAGGATTAGGCAACATGCGGTCAATTTTTTTGACAAACTTCCCAACATAGCTGTGACAATTAAAAAACACATGAGCATAATCTCTGGAAATAAGCATACAGAAATTGAATACAGCAATCAAATGAAAACACAAAAAAACACACTTCATTGCATAATCATAATAAAAAAAATTTATCATAATAATAAACACAGCAAGGTTTCACTTACATCTGCTTGCCTTTAACAATAGAGCCATTCAGCTTCTCAATGGCAGCATTTGCAGATTCCTCTGACTGAAATTGGACATAGCCATATCCTTTGCTTTTTCCATCCTCAGACATGACAACTTTGCATGACAAAATAATACCAAATTTTTTAAACATATCTTGTAATCCCAGATTATCTATTGATTCCACTAAGTTCTGCCATGGTATCAGAAACACTTTCCATTAGAATCCACTTCAGAAATAATAAGGGACCAAACAACAATTTAATCATCTCATCTCAAAGCTGCAGGCACATACCTTAACAAACAAGTTACCTATGCCACTTTTAGTTGCACCAGGATCACGATTTGACCACATGACCCTCATCGCTTTTCCATTTAGTGTAGAATGATTCTTCACCTCAATAGCACGAATTGCTACTCAAATCCAAAGAGAAAATATAAAGGTAGCTATCTTTAATAATTTATTTTAGCAAGATGTCAGAATATCACAATCTAAAATCCATGTATAAAGAAATGCAATGTAACTTTATCTGAAAAGTTAAGCAAATAGCATAGCAGATAGATATTCTTAAGAACGCTTGTTAAAGGAACCAGCATTGTGAAAGTCTAAGTCTACAGCTGTTCCAGCCATGACTTATAATTTTTTATAATTAAATCAGGCCTGATAAACTTTTATCCAAGAAAGATTTCTAGTTAAACCTGTTCAATACAACTGTAAAATGATATTTCTTTTCTAAATCAACCCCAATTCAGAGAGAAAACTAGTAACACGTACACACACAGAGACCAGGCAATGATAACCACAAGCCAGAGGCTAATTGAGACCTTATGTTCACGGCGAACAGCCCTCTAATAAGCCAAAAAGAAAAATGATAAAGAAAACAAAACATCATAGAGTCTTCTTAAATTTTAAGATTTAGCCAAACTATCCACGATCGAAAATGTGGCAAATTAATGCGATGTACAAGGCCAGTTTCTCGTCCTTTTTATACAATGCAAAGTGGGGTCAAAGAGGCGAATACCCAGAAAAATCGAATGAGAAAAGTTTCTTGAAAGAGGAATCATACATCTATCATGACAAACAAACGCTCCATAACCTCCATTAAATTAAAAAGACCAAGCAATGAAACACTAGTGATTCCCACGTCCGTTAATTTGATTTCTTTATTATTTTACTGTATTATATTATCGGTTACCGGAGTAGATAGCAACGATACACTATCAAAGAAACAATGCCACACCCGAAACCAATATCTTATTAAAAAATTCAATGAATGGGTATCGATAAATCGAAAGAAAACTCATCATTCAGAAATTGAATACCATCTTGAGGAGAGACGAAGTTGAGGTAGCCGTAACAGAGCGACCTGCCGGTAGAGATGTCCTTGCAGACCCGAACAGAAGTGAGGCTCTTGAACTCGGAGAATACTTCGAACAGCTGATCATTGGTGACGTCGGGGTGGAGATCGCCGACGTATAGCGAAACCGAGGAGGCGGCGACCGTCGTAGGATTCGACATTAGTCAATAGAAACACCTAATGCTCGTCTTTCGTCGATACTTTCTAAAGAAAAGAAAAGAAAGGAAACAAGGAGTTCTCCAAAATCAACCCAGTGGCGTTTTTTTTCAAAACTTGATAACAGTATATACTTGTGCGCAGATAATGAAAGAAAGGTTTGGCAGTGTGGGATTCTTGGAATGAACTTTGTCAGAGAGAGAGCGAATGGAGTAATAAGTAGAGAAACGGCGAGAAAAAGAAGGCAATAAATGGAAAGCGAAGGGGATTTTGATTGGGTTAGTGAGAGAAAACGATGGAGAGTGTGATTTGAGCCAGAGAGAGAGAGAGAAAGAAAGAAGAGAAAGAAGAAGGGGACGAGGGTGGTGTGAGGATTTTGCATGGACGCAGGAGGTTGGGCCGTTCGGTATAAGGGTTTGCGCGAGCGCGGACTCCTGCCACGCGCGTATGGAGAGCGTGCCAGGCACGGATTGGCTTCAGGCACAGGATTACCTCTTCAGCTTTGACTCGCGATAATTCTCGCAACGTTAACAAATTTGTTAAGTCAATGACAGCGATCCTATATCATGGGCTTCCCCTTTATATTAAACACTAATGGCAAGCTAAAATTAGGAAATGTGGTAGAACATTTATTAAATATTGATGATAACTTAATAAGTGGAAAAATCAATATTCGTAAATTAGGTTTACGTATTTTCTTTATATTTTCATATAAATGCTTATTCTTATTATTTTTTAAAATTAAGACACTCAAATCTGTAAAATACATGTCAAGTTGTTTAATATAAATTTAAGAGGTTTTCTTACCATACTACATTGTTTTAATCATTTAAGGAGTAAAATTTGCCACCATCTTTTTTATCATCAAGATGCTTAATCTGTTTATTTTTACTTAATGGATCATAGGATTGAAAATCTTGTTATACATATGTTTTTTATTCAAAATATTGGAGTCACGCAAAGTCAGACCACCGACCGGAAATTCGTAACTCTCTAACCGCATGATTGTCTATCACACAATTAGAATAGTTTGAATGCGTGATAATTGTGATCAGAGTGTTGTTATATCACTCTGAAAGGCAATGGGAAGAAACGGAGAAAAAAGTAAATTTACGTAATTGCCCCTCTGCCAAAGATAAAAACGCAACACAAGCTTTCTTCTTTCGTCTTCCATGCATATATTTTCCAATAGCCTTCTCCATTCTCAAAAGCAACCTCGAAAGCAAGTGTCCCAAATACTCCTCCATTTTATTTTTATGATGCCATTTTAAAGTTGTATAACGCAGAATGTCCCCACATTGTTAGTTAATAATTTTTATTTGAATGTGAAGCAGTATACATCACAAAATCCTTTTAAGTTAGTGGTCCTAGTGTCAATTAGAATATTTTGTTTGATTTGCAACAAACGTCAAGTTAATATCTAACTTTTAAAATTTGTCTGTTAACTTTAAATCTTTTGTATTATTCAGTTTTTAGTTACCAAAGGTATTATTCAATTTAATATTATGCCAATATTGAATTTTTGTTTGATCCATTTTTGTAATGATGATTTTTTTTAACATGTATGTGCCTATGACAATGTAAATCATTATGACAATATTTGGTAAATAAAATTCAAAATTATAAGGAAAATGAAAGAAATAAATTACAAAATACAAAAGTGGAAAGTATTAAAAATGGTCAAAATATGAAATTATTAGGAAATGATGAGAAAATTTTTTAAAAATTTTAAACACAGAGAAAATGGGAAAAAAGTAAAAAAAAAATCAAAAAATGAGGGGAAAATTTTGAATGAGTTGATAAATTAATGTATAATGATATGAATATTTAAAGACATAGAGGATATAAGAAATGCATTTAGGATTAAAAATAATTAGATGCGTGAAAATTATAATTAAAAATGCATTTAATGAGATGTGAGAATATTATGTCAACTTCAAATGTTTGTTTGATTAGTTTTATTTAATGTTGAATTTCATAACACTTATGTGTATGTGAAAATGTAAAACTTAATGACAATATGTGGTGAGAAATAAAACAATTCGTAATCATAAGAAAAATGCAGGAAATAAAGGTGACATATTTTGTGCATTCACAATTTGAAGTGTACCAGTGCATCCAATTATAATGTAGGGATATAATTGTAATAATATCAGCCCAAATAATAATAATAATACAATTATGTATTTACATTATAAATTGATGCATTGGTGCAATCAAAATTATTAATGCATCAAAGATTTTATTGAAAATAAATTACGAAATACAAAATGTGGGATGTATGGAAAAATTTTAAAATGTTAAATTGGTAAAAAGCTAAGAAAGTGATTAAGAATTTGTAAATAGAAGAAAATGGAAATAAAAAATAAAAAATATGAGGGAAAAAAATTAAAATGAGTTGATAAATTAAAGCATAAGCAATAGAATATTCAATGATGTAGAAAATATAAGAAAGAAAAGAATTATATGTTTGAAAATTATAAACAAAATTTTATTTAGTTAGATATAAGAATATTATGCCAACTTCAAATGTTTGTTTGATTAGTTTTATTTAATGTTGAATTTCATAACATCTATGTGTTTTGTGAAAATGTATAACACCTTAACAATATGTGGTGAGAAATAAAAGAAATTCAAAATTGTAATAGAAATGAAAGAAATAAATTATAGAATACCAAATTTGGAAACTATGACAAATGTCAAAATGTTAAATTATTATGAAATGATTAGAAAGTAATCAAGAATTTTTAAATACAAGAAAATGGACAAAAAATTGAAAATGCAAGAAAAGAAGAATTCAATTGAGTTGATAAATTAATGCATAATGAATATAATATTTAATGATTCATAAAATATAAGAATGTAAAAATAATTAGATGTGTGAAAATTGTGAATAAAATTATATTTGATCATATGTAAAAATGTCATAACATCTATGTGTATATGTGAAAATGTAAAACACCTTGACCATAAATAAATTACAAAATACAAGAATTGAAAAGTATGAAATGATAAATTATATGCACCATCAATGCTTGGAATCAAGATAAGAGGATAGGAAGATAATATGTGTATATATACAAAGGAAGAAATCTTAGAAACCGATGAGAGCAATACATTTACATGTCATTGGATGAAAGCAATTATAGTTAATGATGACATCTAGATGAATTAAAAGAGATAGTTGGCCACGTTGAAAATAATCAATTTGAAAAATTGAGTTATGTATGTTTTAGATATTAAAATAAATCTAATTACTCAAATTAATTTTTTAGTTTATTTAAAAATTAAATTTGAAGAGATTTGAGTTTTGATACAAATATAACTCTATAGAAAATATGTAATTTTTGAAAACAAAGTTATGTATGTTTAAAAGTTTAAATTTAAAAAAATTTTGAAATGACAGTATGAAATTTGTTCTCTTTTTCTAAAACTTTTTAGAGAGTTATTTGAGATAGATTATAGAATTTATTATTTGTCAATCTCAGGGGCATTTAGAATAATTCTTAAAGGTGATTTATCATTTATTTTGTAACAAATATAATGAAAGCAAATATTACTTGTAAGAACATTGCGATAAACACATGTTTTTGGGGCACAATTTTCGTCGTTTTTGTTGTTTTGGACAATCTTAGGATGATATTTTTAGGAAGATGAAAATCAACCCAAGCTATTAGTCTCGACTCGCTCCCCTAATGGCTTTATATGGGCATGATTGTTTTACAAGCATTAAAAATATGAAAGGCGTTTATGTGTATTACAAGCAGTGAATGTCATGTCGTGGTTGTTCTTTCTGGAAGTATATGGAACCCGGATTTAAGAATGGGGATATGATATATCTCGCAAATGAGTAAAGTTCCAATTCGTAAAGTGGAGATTAGAGTTGTCAAAGTAGATCAATTCGATCACATGAGTTGACCCATTTTAGTTAGTAGATTAAACGAGTCAATCCATTTAACTGACTATAAGATGGTGGGTTAAAAATTTTAACTCATTTCACTTAGTGAGTTAAATAAACTGACTCATTTAACTCACTAAAAAATTAAAAAAATAAAAATAAAATTATAAAATTTTAAATGTAACTTTTTTAAGTACATATCTTGTTTAATTAATCGATTTGTATATCAGTATAAATAAACAAAAAAAACTAAATAAAAATAAGTTTAAATAGATTAAAATAAGTAGAGTAATCTAATAATTCAATAATTTATTAATAATAAGAATATGATTATGAATAAAATATTTAAATTTGACAAATTACAAAATAATTGAGACAACATAACTCATCTTTTAAATTGATTACATAGGCTTAATCCAGTGAATCAAAGTCATTTTAATAATGGTTTTTGATGTGGATGGCTTGAATGAATTAATATGCATTGCGGCAACATATTGAGAGAACTTCAAAATCAAGTAATGCGTACATCCTCAGTGTTGTCTATGTTTTCTAGAAAAGACACGAGACGTCATCGCATGCACTCATCACATTATATTCTTATCCGCTATATTTTGGATACATTGATGAACAAGGAGAGATGGACAAAGATGAACAAATGGATACTGAAGAGGTAGGTGTTCTCACAAAAGGGAAAGTTAAGGAAAAAAAAAAAAACGAAGACAAAAGGTATGGAGTTTAATTGTGGTTATTACATTTGCAAGACCAATTTAATTATATAAGGTCCGTTTGGTACGAAAGAGAAAAGTAAATAAGAAAAAAAAATAAAAAAAATAGAATGAAATAAAAAGTTTTGATATTAAAATCTATTTAGTATGTTGAAAATAAAAAATAAAATAGAGTTACAAAATTTATTTGGTATGATAAAAATAATAATAGAATGAAAATAATTATGGAATAAAAAGATTAAAATACCCTTTATTAAAATATTTATTTATAATTTATTAATTTAACAATAATAGATAAATCTTGAAATACTCACTTTTTTTAATTGCAAAAACATATTACTAGTCATGAAAAAGGCATATTACTTAGCTAAAATAAAAAAAAATAAAAAAGAAGAGATGAAGAACGGAGACCAAACTTCACCGACACTTCTCTTTTTTCTTATGAAATTGCCATCCATACCTATTACATCAGAACACCAAACAAAAGCATAGGTAGGTCAGAAAGTCTGAGCTCCGCTATATAATCCAACGCCAAAATGCCACCCACACTATTCTATTATCAAATTTTCGACATGACTCATACTCACAACTCTCATAGAAGCACGCCGGTGGCAGATCTAGAAGAGAAACAAAAGAAAAATGAGGTTTAAAACTAAGAGCCCGCCAGAGAGCTAAACTCTGATATCTATACATGTTCACCGGCGTTGGTACTTACTCTACAACTCTCACTGTAATAGCTTCTCTCTTTCACGGGTATGCTTTATGGGTCTGAGAGATGAAGTCAACTATTTGGGGACATTTTGATAATCTAACATTCTATTCCTTGGAAACCAGCCACTTTCCATCAGCTACATGATGGAAGAAGCTCTCCCAAGAGGAGTTAGAGTTGTTTCTTTCAGCGTCCGTACTCCAACACACCAAACATTTGAAGTTGTCTTTCTTTCAACCTTTTTGTCTCCCATCCGTGTAAGTGCATTGCACCGAACTGAAAATGTAGGGTGAATAGTTGAAAATAATGTTTTAAGTATTTAAAGTGAAAATTCATGTGCTTTCAATTAAGTTTAAAATAAACAAATTTAAAGATTAAAATTTAAAATTTAAGTATTTAAAAGTAATTTTCAGTGACTTAAAAAAATCTTAGTAACTAAGAGAACTTTTGAAAATAATTAAAAAAAAAAAATGAAGAACACAAACAATTTATCTTAATTCAGATAATCACCACCCATCGTTTAATCTCCATCTATTAGAAAAAAATTCTCTATTATAATAAAATTTTAATCTAGATAACTCTAAACACTTGCATCAACAAATTTTATATAATTTACCTTTAACATAAGAAATAAACTCATTTTAAATTATTACAATTGGATTTTCACTTAATTAGTCTTTAACTGACTTTTATTCAAGAAATATTTAAATAAGATAAGATGATTAGGTTACCCTCAAACAGATTTACAAATTTGGGCTCAATGAACTCAAATTTTTAAAAGTCAAACTAAGGTAGTTGACATTATGCATAGATAAACAGAAATGCGAATTTCTCTCGGAAGATATTATGTTCAATTATCTGTTCTTATTTTCATCTTCTAAGATTTTCCTTGTATACATCTACTTCTCTTGACTGTTATAGTTTGAATTTGTAACTGATTTAATGCAAGTAGTCATTGGGCATGGATGAAGATTATCTCTTTTTGCTTTTCCACCTTGAGCTGACATGGTAGTTGATATGCAGCAATTTGATTGTACACTAGCAGTTGAGAATGTCCTTGCTTCAGTGGAGAGAGAGAGAACCATTCTAGGAGTCAACTTGTACCTTAAGATATTGTGTTGGAATGTTGGTGGAAGAAGACATATGAAGCTCGAAATGCACGGCTATGGTGGACGTCTGCAAAGTTTGTCCGTTGGAGACTTTGAGCAGTGCGTTGGCAATCTTTTTCTATCCAGCTTTTATAGTTTTTGTTGGTTTCTTCATAAAGCTGATTTCATGAACCATAGATGATAAAAAAGCCTTCTTGTCTCTTGGCTTTACTGGGTGTGGCCGAAAGCTACCTCCATTTTGTCTTTGACTTGGTCTTCTTTGTACTTGGCAAAGGTTGATGTTGCTTTTTGCCTTTGTAAGCTATATGCATATCAACTTCCGAAGGAGGGTATGCTAAAAAAAAACTTCAACATAATGGGCATCAAAAGCTATTTTTTCCTTTGGGCCTGTTAGAGTTTCTTTATTGGGTCACTAATGTATATCAAACCACGTTGCCTTATTGGGCCGATTAGTTGGACAAAAAAATTAGGTCAAACTTTTTTTGTTTGAGTTCTTTCAATATTTGGATCTTTGCAATTTTAGGTTAAAAAATATTTTAGATAAAACTTGGGCCAAGATAAATTTTGGGCTTATACTTAGGTCAAGATAATATGGATATTTGATAGCAATATTTTCCCATTAGAAAATTAGCAAAATAATTTTAAGCAAAATGAGTTTGTTATCATTAACATAAATTGGGCTTAGGTGTGAAACAATGAGTCAACACAAACAGACCCTAAAAGCAATATATGAACCGTACACCGATTGCCAATTGAAAATTGCACTTGCTTAATTCCACTTTAATGTTTTAAGCATTGGAAGGTCTCTCCTATATATTTAATGCATGATACATAGGTATGTAGAATTGCGTTGAGAAAAGGCAATCAAAGTGGTGCTTCGATTTTATGGCATCAAAAGTAATTATACGCATGTTATTATAGAACATACATGAGAATTGGAGTTTCATAAAGATTCATTATCTGGCGGTGGATTTGATTTGTCTGATATTAATTATGTGATTGGAAATTTCCTATCTTTAGTTCGCAAATCGACGAGCATAAATGTTGAAGAGTATAATACCGTATAAATCAAGATGGTCCTAGGAATAAAATGATCAAATAATATTTTGTTCCTACTTAATTTGACAATAACGGTGAGGCATCATATTTTGATAGTTATTGGAATATATTGTTTGCCTTGATTAGTCTTGTTTATTATTTTGTTGAGATGTGTCCATACAGAAATAATTATAATCATCATTATAATTATATTGTGAGGATCTCAATTCAAGGTTTATGCAATATATAATTATGCAGCATGAATTTTATATCAAAGATAAAGATTAATGATGTCTTTATATTTTTAAGACTGATTATATATCTATATTTGAGTGTTGTTGTCTAATTTGGTTATCAAGAATTAGATAGGTTTCTTTTTTATAGACTCAAATAATAATATATATGTACAAAATTAATGATTATCATGTGAAATTCTAATATTAATTAAAATATTTGATAATTTTTTTATAAATTATAATTTAATTAGAATGGATGATGATTATTTTGTAATATTTTAATTGCAATGACAAAATGGTATAAGGTGTAATTTTATTTTATGATTAGATATTATGAATTATTAGACATATTAAGATTTATCTACGAAGTTGTTAATATGTTATCAAATTTTAACAACTTGATTTTAAAATATAAGAATTCCTTTTGGTGTTTCACATAAATAGTTCAAACAATGAATAATTAATTGTTTGATTAGTATTATTAATTTATTAGATTCTTGTATTGTGTACAATTTAAATTGTACTGAAAGTAAATATATTTTATAATTTACAAACTACAAAATTAAAGGAGATATCCAAGTATTGGTTATTGAGAGTTAATGATTGTCCTATGATGTATTGAAAATAATATGAATTCAAGACTGAAATTCAAAAAACTCTCATATAGTATTTGATGGATTATTTTAACTAATTGAATGTACAGTGCATATAAAATTAAGGAGTCTATGTCTTGCCTTTTGTTTATCCATGTTTAAAGAAGAATTTTACTCTTAGCTAGATAGGAAGACATGTGTAATTCATTTTATATCACATATGAGTTAGTGATATATAAAACATTAGACAAAAGAGAAAATGATTAATGAATATATAAAAAGTTGTGGCCATAACCAAAGCCAATCATGTCTTTGTATTGTGTTTTTAAAACAATATATGTCTAATGTATTGTGGATGTCAACCAACGTTTAGATATAGTAGCATGAAATATATATTTATGTTTGATAATGTAATCACAATTCAACATCTCAAACCTAGAAATAAATTAGTATATATGATATCAAAAGGACTAAGAAAAAAATTGTGAGGGATTTTGAATAGAATGAGATTGAAACCCCTCAAACAAAATCACTAGTAATGGGAACCAACATTTAATTAGACCAAATCTAGTTTAAAGGTTCAAAGGGTAAGGGTAAGTTATCGATAAGTGATTCAATATACTAGAAAATATTTAGTCATTTCAGGTTGAGAGCATATTATAAGAACTCAAGTGTTCAATTAAACTCTTAATGGATTCATGAAAGCCTAAAAGAATTAAGGCTTAAAGGAATCCACATATGTGAACATAAAGAGTGGTGCTGCTCTTAGGAAGAATTTAGGTTTGGTTCTTGGAAATGTTCATGAAAAGCTAAGGGTGAAACACATGACCATATAAGTGCTACAAATTTTGTGAACTTGGAAGTTATAGATAAAACTATGTGTGTGGTATTTCCGGTTTGAATGTAAGAATTATAGTTCAATACTTTAATGTAACCATCAATTTGTTAAACATTTGAAGTACTTACATTAATGATAGGTTCAAGTCAAAAGACACCTATCTTTATACATAACCTTATGGTTTAAAGAAGATATTTAGTTTTCCAAACTAAGTGGGGGATTGTTGGAAATAACTAATTTGAAAAATTAACTTATATATATGTTGGATATTAAAATAAATCTAATGACTCAATTTAATTTTTTTAGTCTGTTTGAAATTTAAAATTGAAGAGATATGACTTTTCATACAAACATAACTCTTTAGAAAATATATGATGTTTTAGAAAAAGAATTGTGTATGTTTAAAAGTTAAAATTTGAAAAGATTTTGAAATAAGAGTCTGAGATTCCCCCTTTCTCTGAGATTTCTTAAAGAGTTCTTTAAGATAGATTATATAATTTGTTCTCTATCAATCTCAATGGTGCTTGGGATAATTCTTAGGGGTGATATGCCATATACTTGCAGTAAACACTATGGGAGCAAATACCACTTTAAGGACTATATAGTAAAGATACATTTCTGGGCACAATTTTTATCTTTCCTATTTTTTTTAATAGGCCAAAACCTATAGCTAGGGAAAAACAAAGTCGTGTCAGAACCGTTATATAGACATCCACTATCTTTAAATCCAATATGGTATAAATCATGTTAACTAGAGGATGATGATGATATTCAACAAATATGGGAAGCAAACACACGATTTTCTTCCCAACTGAATTGTTCAAAGGTGTATGCTCACATTACAATCAATGAACTCGTTCTTAACATATCCAATTAGTCGATTGATAAGCATCCTTCATTCACACTATCATCTAGCAATAGGGGTTGCCTTATGACCCCATAATATAGCCCGTACATTATAGCATTACACTCATATACAATTGAACTTGTATATGGTCAATAATATATATTGCATGCTCCATACAATATACACCATCCTAATTCATCCTATCCTAAAGTTGTTGATAGTTAACCATCGTCCCCCTAAGAGGTGAAGGACATAATAGATGACAAAGAATAAAATGATGAATATGATGCTATTTTAGATGACTTTGAATTAGAGGATGGTGATAGGGCAGATGAGGATGAAGGTGATGAAGATGGTCCAGATGTAGTTTCTGCAAAACCTATTAGTCAGTATCAAGAGCTAGCATCAATCATTTTTTTAGAATCAAAATTAAAGCCACACAAGAAACTTAGTAAGATGAATTGGGTGATAATAATAAGATGGCAAATAACCAAGAGCTATATGTTGGATTAAGGTACTCTAATAAGAAGTCATTAGACACATAATGAAGATATACTCAGTTCAAGCGCACCACACTTTTTTTGTTCATTATTCATCAGTCATATATGAAGAATATCAATTCCTTTACTATAGTGAACAATGCTAATGGAAGGTTAGAGCATGCCATAGGGACAACAAAAACCATTAGCAAATTATAAAATACAATGGCCCTCAACATCATTGTCTCAAGACCATCCAAAGCAAGATGTTGATGTGATATATTCGTACATAGTGGCAATGGTGATTGAAAATCCAAGAGCATCCACTTAAGAGGTCATTGAGAGGGTATGCGGTATCTTTGGATATACATTGCATTTGGAAATTAAGAAAGATTATATGTCTTATTGCCATGACTGTTGGCTACAATTGCCTACTTCATTCTTGGTTCTTATTACGAGTTTGCCTATAAAGAAAGCCGATATACTAGCTATATATCGGAATAAATGAATATGTTCCATCATGTGTTTTAGACATCTAACAGGTTAGACAACCATAGTAACAACCAGAGCAAGGTCAAAAAGATATTATCATCCTTTTTAATGAAAATATACAAGATCAAAAAAATCGACCAACATAGCAACAACCTTAACAGGTTAGACAACGACCTAGATGTGGTACTAAAAGTCATTATTTAAATGAATGATATTATCATCCTTTTTTTCCTTAGGCCATAGATATTATCATCCTTGCTTGGCCTAAGTATTCTTAACTTAAAAACCTAAGCCTGTATTTTCCTTTCTTATTATTTCGTATTTCGTATTTCCTTTTTTATTTTTTGTGCATATATTATATAATTAATATACATCATACGTGGTTTTCACATTTTTTAAAATTACACTTTCATTTTCCATCCATTCGTACTTTTTAACTTTTATAATTACATAAATTAATCTCTATCCATTTTTTAAATGAAATATTCCACTAAACATTTACAACATATATTCACTCATTTTTTAATGTGCTCTTTAAATATTTATAATTACTTCCTCATAATTTAAATAATTTATAAGATACTATATGATAAGTACAATTGAAAAATACTTACATAATTTTAATAATTTGGTCTACATTTAATTTTGATAAATTATGAGGGTTTAATTGTAAATTTTTTACATATAATATGGACTGCATTGAAAATTAACTAAAACTTTATAAGCCAAAAATATATAATTTCCTCAAACGAAGAGATCAGATGATTTTCATCTCCTCGTTAGCAAAAATGCCCACATTAGGACAAAATGTATCTCATGGACAACTTTCTAGTGTTAGGCATAAGCTTTTTCGCATACCATGTGGCGTGCATGCAATTGCCAAGAGTTGCAGTTGTTGATTGGATTACATTAATGGCTTCAACGAGATCAAAAAAGGACAAAATGAAACATGTTTTCCCCATTCCCATAATTGCTTCAATTTGTTTAAAAAGAAAAAGCCTTAAGCATCTGGGTGGAAAAAACAATAGCGCAAAATCAGAAGCATTAAATGTTCTAATTGGAGTAGTACAGTCAAAAAAACCTAAGGTTTAGATAACCCTATAATTATAATAATTATATATTTGGAGCTTTGTTTTTTGTGTTTCTATTATTGGGTTTTTAGTCATGCAACAATAATATTAATTTAATTAATTTATAAAGAAATCAAAATAATAATAATAATAGTAAGTTAATTGTTAGATTATTCTTAATTGTGAATTAATAAAATGTAAATAAAGATAAGAAATAAAACACTTATAAAATTAAAAAAAGAAGTCTCTAACACAATGATGTCTAACTGCATAGATGTTTATTGATGTAAAAAATGCATACAGTGGAAATAAAAAAGATAATTAATGATTATTGAATTATTATATGATTGAATTTTTGTTTTAAAAAAATTGTGTTTCAATACGTAAAAATTTACTATTCTTGTTGAACTAAACGATAAATAAACATTTTATTAATTCCTCTTTGCCATTAAAATTTTTTGTAAGGAGCAAAATACCGATTTGATTTTTTATTTATTACTAAATTGTCATTTCATTACCTCATTTATTATAATGTCCAAAATGATCTACCACTCATTAAAAATTATCACACTTGATTTCTCAATTTTCAAAATAAATATTAGATTTAGTCTATATACCAAATATTAAACTCTAAGGGCCTGTTTAGTTGTTAAAATTGATACAATGAGAATGAGAATGAGAATTAAAATGTGAGTGAGAGTGAGAATGAGAATATTAAAATGTTGTTTGGTTGAGAAAGAATAAGAATAGACATATATCTATTTATTTCGTTTGGTTAGTAAATTACATATGGGAATCAATTTGGTAGTGTGTATATTTTCATATTATTCCTTATCATTAAAGCAACGAAAAAATCTCTTCAAATTATTAATTAATAATATAATTATATATATAATTAATAATATAATAATTTTAATAATTGATATAATAATATATATTTAATAAATTAATAATAAAACAATAATAAATAATATTAATAATAATTTAATAATAAATATTAATAAATTAAGGTTTTGATTTATCACACGAGTATTTTTGTTTGAAAATTATTATAAGTGGGGACATTTTTGTCAAATATCTTTTCATTCCCATGAGACCAATCTCATTCCATAGTCACACTTAGAGAGATAACTCTTCCTTATATGAGGGAGAGCAAGTTCCATAGAAAATGAGAATGAAAACCCAATCTATCAACTAAACATAGGAATAGGAGTATCTCTCATTCTCATTCCCTTGCCTTGATTCTAGCAACCAAACGGGCCTTAAATTCAATTGACTAAATCTATAGATAAGTGTGATATTATTCAATGAATGAGGGATTATTTTAAGCATTATAGGCATTACAATTAGTGAAGAACTAAAATAATAATTGTGTGACAAAGAGGAACAAAAAATGATATTTTACTCATTAGATAGCTGTTATTATTTCCTTTAAGTAAAAAACACCTTAAGTCTTTTACTTATCTCAAAATTGTCATTTTGCTCTTTTACTCGTTGAAATGTTTAAAGTAGTCTTTCACTAATTGAAAAACATTACATTTGATACCTCACTTTTTTTTAAAAAAAATTTAGATTTAGTCCTTTAGATTTAAGGTTTATAGTTTGGTAGAAAGACTAAATTTGGTCATTTTTTAAAAAGTGGAAGACAAAGTATGACATTCTCTAGTAAATGATAAATTATTTTGGGTATTTCAATAAGTGAAAGACCAGAATGATAATTTTGTAATAAATGAAAGATCAAAAATATATTTTTCTTCTATTTCCTTCCATCAAATTCTCTAACAATAAAATCTCAATAAATTTAGAGTTGCACTTCTTATATATGTTTATTATAGTTTATTAATTACTTTAATAATATCTCTACACGTATCTATTAAATCTTTGTTTATGTCAGCATAATAAATAATGAAAAACATTTTGAATGTGATAACACATTTTTCTATCAAAATTGAATAACAGGTTAAATATTTTCTTTATGTTAACTTCTAATTTAATTTTATTATATATTTTTCAATTATTATCATGAATGACACAACTAATTAGAGGAATTTGGTTCTCAAAATTATTTTTAAATTGTTTGAAAAAGGCTTTATGTAAATAATACAATCTTACGTTTAGTTCAAATTATTAAAAGAAATTACTCAATGTGACAATAGCGATAATGCAACGTTCCCAAAGGAGGATGTGGGAATATTGGATCCGGGGAAATATCTTGGAAATGATAATTGACTATACTCTTTTGTATAATAAAATGGACAATAATTGAAAAAAACTTTATTTTGGTCCTTCATTCATCACCTTCTTTTTATTTTGGTCCTCCACTTCTTCAAAAATCTAAATTGGTCCCTCACATAACCAAACATCTTTCATTCTAGTCCCTATGTTGCCATATCATTCAAAAGTTGCTGATGTGGCTGTTAAAGGCTGACATGGAAACATATGTTGACTTTTCTCTGCCACATCATCTACCAACTGTTCATTTCTTTGCCACGCCATCCCAACATGTATACTACTGCCTTCTTCCATACCCTTCGTATCTGTAAGAGCCTCATTCTTTCTCTCTCTCGCGCCTTAGCAAAGTGGTGAAGTAGGTTGTTACCCCGGACGAGTCACCGGTTTTTTCGAAGTTACTTGTCAAATTTTCCTTTGTGGCTTTAAAGGCACTTTTTGTAATTTCATTTGCCAATGCTTACTTCTTACTGTGCTTCTTTTTTTGTCTAATCTTAACATTTCTCTCTCAAACTCTTTATTTCATAATTAGTCTCACAATTTATATATTTCTTTTGATGAAGACCATTTTTATAAATAATTATATTAATAATACTATAATATAATTTTTAGTTTTTTATAAGCAATAACTTTTAGTTAAAAATACATACTTTAATTACTTAAGTTTAATTTATAAAAGTATGCATTTCTTTATTTATTTAGAACTTCAACTGTTCGCAATTTTATTATGGCTATTGCCATATGATTTTATATATAGAATAAATTATCATTAGAGATGTTATTAAAGTTGAATTAATATTATTTAAATTTTCTAGAGGCATAAATAAGTCATTTTATTTAATTACTCATTTACTTGCTAGATATTATATGCAGAAAGAGCGCGATATGTTGTGTTTCCAACATAACAAAGTGATTTAGACTAAAGACATACAAATATCCTTCCAAAATCCAAATATCTCCCACCTTGGAGGCACTTGGTGGGTGGTTCCCCAAGTTTTCCTCTTACAAGGTCACTTTCTCTTTTCACTGCTTTCACTTTTCAACAGGCGGTTTACCTTGGTCAGTATATCACCTGAAATCAAATGCTATGTTTTCAAGTCCCTTCATTCCTTTTTTCTTCTATCCCTCTTGCCTGCTAAATTTAGCAGAAACTCATTTCCTATAACATCACCGCATGCCCCTTTTTCTATCTCTTTTCTACGTTTCTTAGTAATTTTGTTCAATGTTTTGTCATGTATCGTTGTTCGTCAACTTGTTGAAGTAAAGCAATAAAATTAGTTCTTTCAATTTTTAGCTGAAATTCTTTATCAAATTTGTATGCTTTCAAGTTTTTGCTGACTCTGGTGTTATGATGGTTTTCCCGAATGAAATTTGACGTGGATCAAGTTTCTTTCCATTTTATTTTCATTTTTGTTTTACTATAGCCTACTTTCTCTGGATCAAGCTCTTTTCTTGAACAACACGACCAGGAGGGCAGAAAACAACGCCGTTATATCACTGAAGTTGTTTTGTGGTTGCTCCAATGGACAATCTCCAATGAAACCTCTGGAGTACCCTCTGTTCATCCCTGTTTTTCTGAGCGATTCACACCCTTCCTTCTTTCAGTTTCAACCCTTCCTCTCTTCTCGAGTTTCTCTCTTGGTGCTTTGCCTACTGTCTCACATCTCTTTTCCTTGTTGTAGCACAACTTACTTCACCACCTTCCCAAGGTGAGAGAGAGATAAAGAAGGAGGCTCTCACAGATACAAAGGGTATGGAAGAAGGCAGTGGTATGAGTGTTGGGATGACGTGGCATATGAATGAACATGTGGTTGATGATGTGGCAGAGAAAAGCTTACATATGTTTCTATGTCAGCATTTAACAGCCACAGCAGCCATTTTGGATGCGAAGTTGACAAAGCGGCTAGAATGAAGGATTTTTGCTGAATGAGGGACCAATTTAAATTTTTTAAAAAGTAAAAGACTAAAATAAAAATAAAAGGATAAGTGCAGGACTAAAATGAGATTTTTGTCAACCATAATTATATGAAATTATGAAATAACAAAAAAATACATACATACATATATATATATATATATATATATAATCATATGTTATAAAAAAATTTTAATATAATAAATAATGAACACTAAAGTTTATAAACATAAATCAATTATATCATTTAGAATATAAATTATAAACAAAATAATTAGTAAATTACAAACTAATAATAAACACATCCTTATTTTTTTTTTAATGTTTTCAATTTTCTCTTTTAGTTTTATTACATTTTCTTTTTTTTTATTAGTTTTACAGTATAATGACGACAATGGTAGTTTAATTTTTAATTTACAAGTAACAAGCTAATACTATAAATCTAAGTATTTTTGTGGTCAGCACATTGATTTTTCATTTTGGACAAGAAAATTTTATTGGAGAATGACACAGTTTAGATCAACACATTTCGTATAGCGAGGGCCACTAATTTAAAACTTAAAATAAATTAAGTTTTTTTTGTGTTAATAAAAGTGTAAATTGCATAGTATTATCTTTTATTATTAAAATGTATATTAGTACATAAAATTTTGTTAAAATTACAAGACGATTAATATACTTGAAAAATAATAATCTTATTTAAACTGCTAATTATTAAAAATAATTTCTTTAATTTACATTCCAATGCCATTATTTCGTGTTAACAAATATGAGTTTAATTGTTTTATATTAAAAATTTATTACGTCTTAATTCAATATATTTAATCTTTTTATTACATAAGTAATAAGTATGAGAATATTTATATCAAAATAAATATAATTATAATTCATGTTTTATTGATAAAAAATGTCAATATAACCTATCTTGAAGATAACGAAATATATGAAAAAAAATAAATAAATCGTATAATTTAAACATTTTAAAAAAATTTATTTTAAAAATTAAAATATAAGTTTAAACTTTTATAATAAAACAAAATTATAATATAAATATGATAAAATAAAACAACTCACGTATTATATAATAAAACAAAAACATTTAAGTTTTTATAAAACAAAAGATAAGAATGAGAATAGAAATAAATAAATAAAAATTTAAATTCATGTATTATTTTTTTGTGTAATATTTAAAAAATAAAAATTAAAGTCGATTAAATTATCAAAATATTTATATTTTAAAAAATTTAATTTAATTTACTTATTTAAAAAAATTTTGAAATGTATTTTTTTCCATATCTTCCTTCTTCTTGGTAGAATCAGATTTGGTAACAGAGGATGACGATGCCGTTTTATCATTCATCAGAGGTCAACGTTGGTCGTTTTCTTGCACACTAAAGAATGACACCGAAAAGGTTAAGGGAAAGGATGATGTTAGAGAAGAGGTAGATTTCTCTCTTTCTTCAATCTTCCTTATCTCTCTTTTCCGACGATGTTTTCTCTCTCTCTCTCTCTTCCTTTATTGGCGTTTTCTCACTCTTTCTATTTCTTTGTTGATATTTTCCCTCTCTCTCATTCTCTCTCTCTCTCTATTTGTCCCTTGAGACATTGCCCATCAGATTTCATCCCTCTCGTCTAGGCGTCGCTCACCGATCTCTCTCCGCTGTTTTCATCGGCAACGTGCGTCGCCAATCTTGTCCTTCTCGTCCAAGCATCTTCTCTATTTTAGAACGAGAATGAATAGATTTGTGGAAGAAGAGGTTGAGAATGAAAGAGGGAGGGACGAAGGGTAGAAGAGTAAATTTTAAAAGTAATTCTAGGAATTTTTCCCTCACATTCCCATATCTATGAGAGTAGGTATTTCCTAAGTAACGTTAATGCAATATTTTTTAACAATCATATATGAGAATGAATCGAACCCTAAAATTTGAACCCTCAAGCTTAAAACCTATTTCTATTTCTAATCCCTCACTGAAATTTCAACTAATGCTAAAAAAAATAAGCTAATTCTTTAGACATAAAACTGAGAATTTTTTATTTATTTTGTCAATAAAACGGAGTGCGTCAGTTTAGGCCAGAGGACTAGATAGATGACGGTAAATTGTGAACCCATATTCTTAATGCCTTAAATAGGCCAAATTGGTAGGCTGCGATGCAGTTAATGCATGCATCAAGCAGAACCCATCCATCCATTGAGACGAAAAACATGAAAAAAACAAAAAAGAAAACCTATTCATCTCTGACCATGTACGATACACCTTACGAATGGAGCCTTTTTTTTTTTAACTCTTGAAAAGAAATAAAAAAAAAAGAGCATTGTATCAAGTTAGGAGGCCAACAATGAAAAAATATTAGAAGATTTTTTTTGGCCGAAAAAATATTAGAAGATTTAGACTCTAATATATAATTATTTAGAAATTTATTAATAAAATTTTTAGTAAAAATATGGCACGTAAAATATTGTTTTTAGAAACATTTCGTTATACAGTGTTTATTTTAAAACATGAAATTTACTATATTTTTATTATAGAATTGAATAATAAATATTTTAAGATTGTATATAATTGAATTATTTAACAGAGGAATGCATGTAGTTTTGGACAGGCCAGCCTCCATGAACCTGTCACTGTGTGAGAGCCCTTGTAACCATAATCACCTTACAAAATAGACTTGGATATGTCCAAATTCATTGACTCCGTGCTGTTATGTATCATTTATGAAAGAATTTGCCAACTTAGAGATAAGGGAAAAGAAAGAAATCATCGCCAACTAACTCATCATCCATGAAAGGATTTATTAATTTGTCGTGACAACCATATGTTGAGTATAGTAGTACAATTATATCCGCAGGAGAAAATATACAAGATGACCATCTTGATACAAATATATCAGCATCGAAGTTGGGGGTAATACATTAAAATACAGTATTATATATGTTGAGTATAGTAGTACAATTATATCCGCAAGAAAAAATATACAATTCTAGCAGTTCTCAGCATAGTCCCTTTACAATGAGATCCTAATTTTGGTCAGATGAATATAAGATGCCCGATTTGCAAGCATGCTAGGCAGAATAAATACAGAACAGAAACAGCTACCACTTCCAATCCAGATATCAGATGGGGTTACCTATAATATATAAAACATCAGCAACCCCAGTAAGTTCCGATGTAGGCTAGAAAGAATGAGCTTTTCAATCTCGTATTAAAATTACAAAAATTGGGATTCCCAGAAAACTATTATGTGCATAAAGAGAACTGCAATGCTTAAAGGTAGCAACTTTGCTATAATGTCTAATTCTGAGCCGCTCACACTTAGCTGTCCTGCATTGACGTACTCATCCTTGCTGGTGGTCACAGAGACATTTACAGACAAGGAGCCTGGGAAGCAATTTCAAATTAAGACTTGAGTAATAAATCATATATATTCCTTGCAGGCAAGCAAGAGTCCTGCGGTGAACTTACAATCATAGTTAGCCCATCCAATTCTTTGATGAGCTAAGTCGTAGACAAAAATCTTATCTTTTAGGACAAGATCTGCAAATTAGGAAACAACAAAGTTAATAAACTCAACACTTCAAAACAGAAGAGTGCCTCTTTAGCCAATACGATACATTAGATGCATAATTGACAAAAATCAACATGGAAAGGCAAACTAATGATTAACATTCATGGCATTTTCAAGTAAAAACAAAACCAACTTTAATCACAATCTATAGCATAATAAACATTATAGCAGCAAGAGTAGAATTTGTTTTCGTATGTCTTTATGACAAATAAATATCAAAATAACAATAAGAAATCAATATGAAAGATAACAACCAGAGAACTAAACCTTTTCAGGAATATCTAACGATAATCAACTGTTATGTTAAAATAGAAGCTTTCTAACACCTGCCAGATGCGTACTTTCCATGTTCAGTTTGATCAATAAACAATGTGGCTTTTGTGAAGGAAATAAATAATAATAATAATAACTGCATTTTAGCTGTTAAATGTTCAGGAGGATTTTATATTATCATTATTATTACTAATAGAAGTGCCCATTTCATTTTGTCCTAGTCATTGACAGACTCTCGTTTATGTAAATAATCTTGTCCAGGGTCCAACCTCCTAAAATTGAGACTCCCTCCTGCACTTTCTCGATACCAATACACCACATTGGAACACCATCCTGTTAAAAATTACAAAAAATTGGCACTTCAGAGTATAATCAGTGGACTACAACAGAGATGAATGACTTTTCCATATATAAGGAAAGATGCAACATATGATTAAACGGAGAAACAGAGAAACTTACAATGAAGTCACTGTGTAGAAGGTACTGTTCTGGTTTTAAAACCATGGATGCTCCACCAGCAAAGTTCAAACTGACTGGAGGAAATACATCACCTACACTGAATAAGTAACAAGCAAATATTTCAATGCAATATTTAAAAATTCTATAAAGGCAAGCTTTGCTGTTATGAAAGAAGAGAACATCTAGATCTTAATGGATAACATTTATAGAATAACCTGGTTGAGACCAAATAACACTGTCTTCCTTTTGAAATAATGGCAGTGGCAGACTGCGACACAGTGGTAGTTATCTACAGATCAGGAAATACAACATTACTAATTGGTATAGGTAAGGTCAATACAATTCCTTATAATACAAGATAAATAAGCCAAAGCCTCTAGCAGAGCTAAAGGGAATGATTTGTTTGCTTCCTTTCCACACGCCTATTCAAAAGATACTAAAATAAAAAAGGAAAACTTCAATATGATGTTTAATTCCTAAAGCATCTAAAGCTATGCAAGCCCACATTATACCATAGAATTTGAAATGAAAAACAATGATTACTTAGGATCAAATGTATCGCTGGAAATTTATCTGCATCTGACTTGAAAAAAAATCCTGATTCTAGACTCATATACATACGAATTCAGTGGACAGATCACAGAAATGCCATTAGTCAGTGATCTCAGGATATATCAGATAAAACAAACATGGGCACAATGAGAACTACCTTTCTCAAGCGTCATGGTTATTTGTTTACAATTTTAAATCCTCATTATCTAAGTTACCCCCTTCTTTTTCACTCATTCTTTAGCATAACTGATTATAATATCTAAGTGTATACTGTAGAGGGCATATTTAAGCGCTAAAAGAAATTTATTTGGAGTGAGGTCATGGAATATAATGTGCCCACTTACAGCGTTATGTTTTAAATTTACAACTAAAGAACCAAAAAACTTACAGCATTCACCAATGGATCATATGCTTCTTGAACAAGGTATGCCAAGGTTGTACCAGTGTCAACTATAGTTCCTCGGTTGTTAGATGTTGCAAATACAGCTGAATTAATAGGGAGAAGTTGTCCATTGACAGCAATGCTCTGAAGATTTAAGTTGTAATGAGGCCTGAAATTTGATTAAGGAAGTAATCAAACACACTGCAATATATTATATAAAACTGCAAGTTATTATTAAATAACAAGAACAGCACATAAATCATTTAAAGAACCTGAATTTTTGGCAGTAACATCATCTTCTATATTCATTTAGAGAAACTTTTTTTCAACAAATTAGAATAATACATTGCATATCATCTTTTATTTTTTGCGTAGAATTTATTTCAATGAACTACAGCAATGCTTTGTAAAGTGTGTGATTATAGAATTATATATTTTAAAAAAGGTATTCCCTATATAGGTTGGTTCACTCTTTTGCCAAGGTGTGGCATTGAGCTTCGTCCAAGATAGAGAAAACATGAAAAGACACCAACACCTGCATTAGGAGAGGGCTCGAAGGAACCCTTCATAACAATACCATCTTGAGAAACCAAGATAAACATACTTGGCTAAGTACAATGAAACATAAGTTAGCTTTTAGAAATTTCCAATTCAGGGTAAATAATGAAATATTTTCAACATACTAAACATTGATATATAACACCGAATGATGCTTAATGAACTCTCGCAAGATCAATAGCAGTGTTGATTCTTCACCCCTAGTCATCCAAAATATGTAATACAATATTATATTTCTAATTGATTACTAAATAATTACTAAAATACTGGTCAACCATTAATTGTTGACAAAAATGTAAACGCATAGTTTTGGAAAACTTCTTGAAGCAATGCATGCAACTCATACATTTCCTTCATATCAATATGATGCAATACTGCCCAAAAAAAAAAGAAAAATCACTACCAACCTGTGAAAGAAAACAAAACAGAAAGTGCACAAGAGTGGACTTACTGTGACGGGACAAGTGGACTATAAACAATACTTGGCTCCAAAATCTCTCCAAGAACTAGTATGCCTCCTCCATTGCCATCTCCTTTTAAGCAGTGAGAAAACACTTTGGGGGTCATGCCTCGTGATGATAATTGTGAAATCACGGACAGAGCACCAGGGCCAAAACCAAAAATTCCATCCACTGCTTTATCTGTCTTAGTCAAATCTCCAGACTGATAAGTGCTACACCTATTCCCAGGAGAATAATTGGCAAAAATTCATTTTAGCTACTGATATTAAAAAGGACAAGGGGGCAAAGTACAATTAAAGAAGCATTAGGAAAAACTGTGGATAAGCTCCTGCTCTTTATATGTTTCCAATTCCACATCAAGCACACACTTGAATAGTAAAAGCATAAGAGCTCACCCAAAAACAATTTTAGCCGAAGAGTTAGCCAGCATAGACTGTCCGAGGATCATGTCAAAATACATTGCATCAGAAACATAATAACCCGATGTCCCACTTCCATCTCCGTACTGAAATGTGTAGCTGCATTGATTAATCTGAGGGGTGCATTCAGTTGCCGCACTAAGAGTAGAAGAAGTGCATATTGGGTCTGAGCAGGTAATCAGAGCAGCAGTGGACGAGCTCGCTGTATCAAAGAAATTGAGCTCAACCTGTCGAGAGCATAACATAACCAAAAAGAACAAGGCATTGTGCTCAAGATTGTCGAAGTTAAGACAAGTATGAATAATAACAAGATCAAAATCTTACCTGCAGTTGACTAGATTGAGGGCAATCACCACAAGTATTGCAGTTAACCCACAATATGTCACTTCCAGTATCAATCTGGACGTTGAATTCTCTTGGAGGAGAGCCTAGCTTCACTTTTGTATAATACAGCCTAAACAAGAAAACCAAGATTGTCCCATGTTTGAAGAGGGTAGTACTCGTGAGTTGTTAACCTTAGCTCTAGACAGTGACTCAAAAAGAACGAAGAGAAAAGAGAGAACGAAAAAGAAGAAGAAGAAAAAAGGGGCGGGAGCAGGGCTGAATGTCGGGAGTTGGGTCCCGGAGGAAGGAAACCCACAGATTCCACCAGCTAAAGGTAAAGGTCGTACAAATTTAATATTTTGGAAATTTGATATCCATCCTTTTATTTCTTCCTGGCATTTTCTCGGCATCTCATCGGGGAATCATAAAAATCAAGTACAAAGTAATAAATACCCAGATAAGTAGACACTAATGTTCAACTCAAAGTATGGAGCATACAATTAAGAAGTAAACCAGGAAACGCAATTTGAAGCAACATAATAAATGTGAGAGCATTCAAAATCCTTAAATGAGAAATGCATGAAACCCAGTGGCTAGAATTAGCCGTACCCAATAGTGGAAGGATCGGAGGTCCCTTTGACTGAGAAGTCGACAACACCACCTACCACACCTTGCAAGATTCGAGCATGCCTAGCTCGGTCGCGAGCTCTGAGTGCTTCCAGTTCCACTCGCTGACTAATAGGAATTGCCCGTTCAAGAGGGAGGAAACCCTTCGGCATTACACCGTGAACTACCGATACCAGCACAAAAACGGTGGCTAAGGCCAATAACATCGGAACTAAACACCGCATTTTTAATGTTTCAAAGGTTTCCTTCGCAGAACCTAAAGGAAAATACAGCGTCGATTCTTGCTTTGGTGCATTGAGACAGAGAGATGTAGTCTTTGATGACAAGAGCTCTGCTTATTGCTGTTTATCAGTTAATTCCTAATAGATTAACAATATTGGCAAGTACCTTATATAGACCCGATACCCGTTGGAGTTTGATTATTTTTTATTTTTCTTTTTCATAGAGACATAATTTTACAATTCCTTTTCTTGCAAATCTTTATTTTTCTTCTGGCCAGGATAGCAAAACATTACTATGTCAAATACTTTATATTTTCTAGAGGTGAGAGATTATATCATATCCCTGATTACACATGAATGAGACCTTTTAACGCCATACTACTTTTTATCTACTGAAAAATTAATCCAAGTTAAGTTTTTGCGTTTCTCCTGGACACTTATCCCTAATGTGATGGATCTCGGTGAGAATATAACAGTACACCTGTCTGATAACTGCCAATTATCTCCTTTTACAAACAGATTATGGCCCCTGTACAAACTTCGATTGAAAATTGCAACCAAGTCTGTCGAACGTACCAAGATTGAAAAGGATGGAAAAGGAAAGATTCATTAAAATCAGCATGAATAGGGAATCGAAATGACAGCGAAAAGAAAAAGGAAGCTTCGTATTTGTGTTATAATTTATAAAGAAAGAAAGCACTTTTTAAAGCTTAGTGATTTAAGTCATTAAATATGGTCTCATAATAAATTAATTGAATAGTTTGTAAATTCCGGAATACTTTGGAAGAAATGTAGGTTGATAATAAAAATTTAAATAAGTGAAAAAATTTTTATTCTAAATTTCAGGGTCATGAATTTAAAATAATAACTTCATGACCATTGGATTCTTTTAAAAGAACTTTATCACTAATAGTTGAATGTATTATTATCTGATATATGAATTATGATATTTATTGATTCTTGAATCATTGTATTGGACTGAAATCAGTAGCTATACATTGGCCTCCTCTGTTTTATTTACTCCATATTATTTTTTCATATTGTGCAAAACAAGAAATTAGGATGGCGAGAGATAGACAGATTGTTTATAAGTAGTATTTTTCTTAATTAAATTGCAAAATTAATTTGGGACCCATTTTTTGTGTTTGTTTTGGGCTTAATACATCCCAACGGTTATGGAACAATTGGGCCATAGTCAGCGTTATCTCCGTTTAACCTATCCAAATATAGGTTAAGCTGGCCCATAGCTTTTTCAAAGCCCACCTGCTTGAGTTTTTTCAAAAACAAAAAAGGAAACTACCGACTTTGGTCCATGGAGCTTAAAATGGACGCAACGTCAATAGTACGCAGCTACCCTTTACCTGTTGGCGGCGAGAGATTTTTTTTTTTTTCATATAAAAGGTCACTATCTCGCCGGAGTTCTTACGTACCTGTAAATTCTAGGAGCGGACAGGAAATTGTAGTGTTGTCACCTTCTCTCCGGAACCCTCTCAACACTTAGCTCACATACGCATATTCTGCTATGGCGGAACCAGCCTCTGGGGACTCCTCCAATCCCACTCCGCCGCCGGCGCCTGATCGCAAAAGTTGGGCTGATGAGGCGGAGGAAGAAGTTCCAGAACAAACGAGTGCTGTATCGACGAGTTCGACGACAGCCTCGTCGCTTGATGTTGACGAATTAACAATCGACGTGAACAAGAAGGCTACTCAGGTTTTGGACGAACCCGATGATTCCAACATACGCGCGGTATGATCTCTAATTTTTTTTTTTTTTTTTCATTTTAAAGTTGTTATAGTAGAATTTTGAGAAGAAATGGAGCGAAGATTGGATATACATTTCCTGAGCTGGCTTTTCGAATATTAATTAGTTCAATGGAGCCTGGATGCTTTGGTGTACATAAGAAATCCTAATAGAGCAACTGACAAGGATATGGACTAAATTTGTGGTTTTTCTGCCATGGAATAGTTTTTACCGAGCCATTCATTTCTCCCTAAAATTGACCTTGGGAAAGCTGTCCTGTTTCTTGTTGTTTCACCGTATTGGATTGGTAAATGAAATCCATCATTCGAAGGTTTGCTGGGTGGTGGTAGGGTTTGGACTTCCTATACTAATGACTTCGGGGTTGAAATTTGATGTAGGTTACATCAGGTGATACTCCGTATACTTCAGCGAGCACCTTTGAAGATTTAAATCTCTCTCCAGAGCTGCTAAAGGGATTGTATGTTGAGATGAAATTCCAGAAGCCTAGCAAAATTCAAGCTATCAGTTTGCCGATGATTCTGAATCCTCCTCATAACGATTTGATCGCACAGGCACATAATGGTTCTGGGAAGACAACATGTTTTGTGCTTGGGATGCTGAGTCGTGTTGATCCTATGGTGCAGGCTCCTCAGGCTCTTTGCATTTGTCCTACTAGGGAATTGGCTATTCAGGTGAGATTCTGTGTTTTTCATTTGTGAATTAAGCATTAAACGGCGTGACTTGTAGTTCAAGCATGATGGTGGTGACTAATATGCCAGAATATGGAAGTTCTTCGAAAGATGGGGAAGTACACAGGGATTAGTTCTGAATTTGCCATTCCCACAGACAGCAGAGATTCTATTCCAATATCAAAACGAGCACCTATAATGGCACAAGTGGTGATTGGGACTCCTGGCACAATAAAGAAATGGATGTCATTTAAGAAACTAGGTGTAAGCAGACTGAAAATTCTAGTTTTTGATGAGGCCGATCAAATGCTTGCTGAGGTAATATTAGCACATTGATTTGACTTGATTACTTACTAGCAGTTTAGTTAAATTTTGAAATTTCATGGTACTTGAGCTAAATTATCTCATTCCCTTGTCTGACTTCATGCTTTGCGATTTATTGGAGAGTTAGTAGTATGGTCTTAGAAGTAATCTTGATTAGAAAATCTGAGATTGAAGTGGAATACATCTCATTTATCTCGTTCAGCAACATTTGCATTGTAAGTCTCCTTTGGTTATGTATGTTAGCGTAGAGGGTACTTATAAACTACTTGGCTGAATGACATGCCTAATTTGAGTTAGTAGATACCCCATAGAAAGTATGCCAGAGTTCATAGGGCCATAGCGTAACTTTGGGCAGGTGTTATGGTTTATTGAATTGTTCAAACTTATATTCTAATTTATTGCTGGGTGTTTTTGCTAAATATTTTATGCCTTAATTTTATTAATTTTTGGAAATTGTAATGTTGCAGGATGGTTTTAAAGATGACTCCTTGAGGATAATGAAAGAAATAGAAAAAGTCAATATGCACTGTCAGGTCTGTTGAGCCCCCTCACTGCCCCGCATTTTTAAGTAGCATGCATGATACGTCTATCCTCGGGCACTACATGCACAAACATATGGAGACATCCAAACTAGGACTAATGAAATGCATTGAACCGGCCAAATAAATCACAATTTTCATCTTGTTGAAAAGAGAAAAAAGCAGGAATATTTAGCATTGTAATGCTCTCTCCTCTCTGCCGTCCCCCAAAAAAAAAAAGAAATGATATGTATGGCGTATCTAATGTCATCTGGTTGATGCTTATTAATTAGTATAATTAAAAGTGAATATAAGCAACTTATAGTAAAGAAGAACCATTGTATTTGCAGTTGAAGAATTGTATTATTAATATGGTCGTGACTTGTGATCTACATGTGAGCCACTTGTTTGTGTCTGCTTGTATATGATTTAGCCTAAGAAGCATGAATTTTGACATGGACACATATGCATGACATGACATGATATCACAGTATAACAAAAATCTGAAGTGTCCATGTGTAAATTCGAAGTGCTGTTTTATATCTTTTATGTCTATCTGACACGTGTCCTACATGGATATGGCTCTGTTCTAGAAGTGTCTGTGTTCTATCGGATGTAGCTGTTATTTCTAAGTTTTATTTCATATAGCAGAAAATGGTGCTTCCCAGATTAGCTCATGAGTCATTAACTACCCCAATTATTAGAATGAGGATCTTTGACCTTTTCCAATTGGCATGTATTTCTCCAGGTTCTTCTTTTTTCTGCTACATTTAATGACACTGTCAAGAATTTTGTTTCAAGGATAGTTAAGAAGCATCATAATCAACTTTTTGTGAAGAAAGAAGAACTGTCTTTAGAGGCAGTAAAGCAATACAAGGTGAACTGTCCTGATGAACTCTCTAAGATTGAAGTGATCAAAGATTACATATTTGAGATAGGGGAGAATGTGGGGCAAACTATTGTGTTTGTGCGCACAAGAAATAGTGCAAGGATGTTGCACAAATCACTTGTTGATTTGGGTTATGAGGTTACTTCCATACAAGGTGCTCTTGAAAATGAAGAGAGAGACAAGATTGTCAAGGAATTCAGAGATGGTTTGACTCAAGTTCTTATATCAACTGATGTCCTTGCCCGAGGCTTTGATCAGCAACAGGTGGATTGGTTTTATTCTCTCTCCTCCCTTTCTGTATATATGTGACCCATCTGCATGATGTGCTGACCTCCTTTCTTTGCATATTTTCTATACAGGTGAATTTGGTTATCAATTATGATCTCCCCGTGAAACATACAGCCGAATATACCCGTGAACCCAAGCCCGACTATGAGGTATATTTGCACAGGGTTGGTAGGGCAGGACGTTTTGGACGCAAGGGTAAGCTACTGGTTCATGACTCATTCCATTGTGTAGTTCCTATAAAAATTGTTCTCGAAAAAACTCTTCTTTTCTGCTAGTGCTTGGGTAGCTCAGCTGCATCAATCAATTGACATGTTCAAATAAGAGACTATTTCAGCATTTAATCCAACAAATCACTGCTTGCATTACCCCATGCTTGCCACCATATTATTATAAGATTCAAAGTTTGTTTTAGTTAATTAACTGGCTTTGTTTTCCTCAATTGGACATTTTTTGGTGGCACATTTTTCATTATTAATTCAAAAGTTGATATGTATGCTGGTTCTGTCTTCATTTCTGACTAAACTAATTTGATTGGACTGCTTCACCCTGCTTATACAGGGTTTAGCACTAGTATTATTGACTTTCTGGGCTACAAAGTTACCCCACAGATGGTTTTGAAATTTCTGGTTTTTTACTTATTGCAAAGGAAATAAATTTATTTCCAACTTCCATTAAGTAATGGATCAGATTTCATTACAGTGTGAACTATTAAATTTGTTTTGAGATTTGTTTCATGTGATGTTGCAGGTGCTGTTTTTAACTTGGTATGTGGTGAAAGGGATGAAATGCTCATCGCAAAGATTGAGAAGCATTTTGGCACCCATATAACTGAGGTATGCTCCTGGATAATTTCAGTATTCGTAGATCTTGTTACTCTCTGCAGCAAGATGCAAAATGATGATTCTTAAAATTTTGACTACGATCTGGAATTCTTGTAGAAAGAATAAAGTACTCATATTTCTTACATATCTCACGACTTCATTGATGTTACCGTGTGATGCAGGTCCAACAGAAAAATGTTGAAGACTATAAACGTGCCCTTAAGGAGGCTGGTTTACTGCAATAATGTGGAACTGCAGTAGCTGAGGGATTTAGAGAACTTCGTGCCTGTCGCTGGAATGTGCTTGGTTACTGACCAAGCAACGAGCCTTATTTTATTTGTTTAACTGGAGCTCACTTTGACCATGACATAAGTAATGGGAGTGGAGAGTTTCTTGGTCGGGTATTATTATTATTAAAGAGGATATTGTTGTGAAAATTTTGCCCTTAGTTCGATGGGTGTTAAGTGATAGTAATGGGATTCTTTCGGGTAAATTTCTTGTAGTCCAAATATGGCATCAGCAATTGTCGGGGAAGTGACATGAACGGAATATGTTGGCAAAAGAAGAGATGATCAGAAGTTACAACTTGAGCTAGCAACATTGCATTTGGTTCTGTTTGCCATGGATGGGCTGGGTGGTTTTTGCGTCAGGCTCCACGGGGAGTTTTCGATTCAAAGGAGTGGTGTTTGCGACTTTGTGATAAGGAGCGGGAAATTCGTACGGGTGGGAATCTTGTGATTTTGTTTTCTCATCTTTGCATGACAACAAAAAGAAAAAGAAAAGAACGTACTTGGTTTGAAATTTGTTGTGTGTGTAATTAGAGTTTTGACTGTATTTATTAAAAGAGCTTTCCAATGCTTGTAGGTCGTGTATCGTCGTATCTCAGGTAGTAGAATTCACACGTTATTTTGAACTCCGAATGCTACAAAATATCCAGACTCCCCATATTAGGGTGCTCTTGCCTGAAAAATATAACTCGAGATTGAAATAGACGGTACAGGCATAAAAGTTCCTCTTTCCTGACTACTAGAATCTCTGAGTGAAACTCATATAAATAGCAGTATCATGCAAGTAATTTTTAATTGTATGATAATTCTAATTTAAAATTCTGATGGTTTGTGTGTTTTAGGTTCATTAAAATTATGAATTTTTGGGTAGGGAATTGAATCATTTTCTTTGTAAACTGAAGTTAGCAAGGGACTGACTGTTTCTTGAAAAATGAACTCCTAAGTAATAATGCTCAAGGTTTACGATCGGATCGAGAAAATCCAGTAAAGTAATGCATTCATGTATAAGAATCCAGACATAAACCCGACCATTATATAAACAGAGATAACGGAAGGAAATAACTTTCCTCTCCCTCGTTAAAGATATATAACAAGAGCACGATAAACTAATATAGAAAGCCTTGTTTAAAGCTTAAGCATCCACGTCATCAGGATCAGGCAACGGAAACCTCAGAATTGCAGCTACACCCGTGAGTTGGTTAAGCTGTTCTGCTGAGACATGCATTGAGGAATATACCAAAGCCTTCCCTCCTCCCTCTTTCACTGACTTAACCAGATTCGCATACTTTTGCCTCGTCTTAACATCTGCGCTCCTGTATAGATCATCCGTGATCAGAAGCGTCTCAATCGCCATCATCTCCTGCGCAGCCTCCACATTTTTTGGACCATAACATGCACGACCAGATTTGCTCTCTATCAAGTCCCACAACTCTCTGAAAGCTCTAATCTCCAACACGACCTTGCTATCTTTTATCATGTTCATCACCCCATTGTCATTCAGAACAGCCTTCAAATCACCCTTACATCCCGCGACGACAATTCGCGACTTATTGTCCTCAATTATCTTCATCTTCAATCTCTTTGCCTCCGAGAGCAGAAACCTCCGAAACTCATCTTTCGTCGAGCCAGTACTCGCTATCACAGCGCTTTTAATGGTGCTGAAATCTACATGCTTCACAAAGGCACTAAAAACGTCTTGGAAAAACACGTTGCTGGTTGATTTCCTTCGGGTTTGTGAAGCTTCGATTTTGGAGCAAAGCGTGGTTAACCCTTTCCCCACCATGTAAACTTCTGCTTGTCCCTCTTGCAGAAGAACCACGGCGAGGTCAGCTCCTGAGGATTTCTCGGAGGTTTCGGTTAATGAACCCACAGCGGCCGAACCCCAAATCTTTTTGGAGAGTTCGAAGCATTTGTTCCTTTCGAGGGTCAAGGTGTGGAATGAACCTGCAGCGACGTACTGATTAGCCTCTATGTTCCTGCCTTGGACGCGCACGGTGGAGGAGTCTTTGTGGAAGCCGTGGTACATGACTTTGACGGGGAGGGTGAGTTTGACGCGCGAGGCGGTCTTCTTGGTGGCCTCCAGGTGGACTTTGCGGGTCGTATCGGCGGTGATGACGTCTCCGGGGGCAATGAGGTTGTAAACCACCCATAAGTCGTCTGGTTCTTCAGGAACGATCTTTACCGTCCCCGGCTGGTTCAGCGCGAAGTTCTTGTCCAGAAGCTTCATTGTTCTTCAATGAAAGGTGATCTCGAAAGGTTTCGATTTTGATTTTCCCCGAAGACAACGAATTTGAGTGAATTTTGGTAATTAGACGCTTTGTTTTTGCCTGGGTTATGAGGAAGCCAAGTTAAAGATACTAACCAAGACTCGAATACTTTTAAAGGGAATAAAAGGAAGGTAAGGAATATCCCTAATGTGAGTGGGAGTCCTTGATTAACTTGGATTCTTTTCAACTGTTCCTTGATAATTAATGCATTCACGGTGTCTTTTTTTAATTAATAAGTAACATATATAAATTTCCAACCAATTTTTTATTTTTTAAAATTTTCAGTCAATTGACCCTAAGAGGGATAGATAACAAGGCATAGCGCAACCTGCTGACCAATTATCCAGCCCATAGTTTCGATTGTGGAGTGGGCTTCAGACCAACAAAATAGATTCAAATCCGTAGCTGGAGCTAGCCTTTGAAACTAATTCTAAAACAAGTGCACCTAGTTATTCTTAAGCTTATGTTTTCTGAATCTCAATTATTCAATTTACTCTTGAAAAACCTTCCTATCTTAACCATCACATCCTTCCAATTTCAAACGTATCTCGAGGAACTTCCCTAACTACAAATTCTTAAAATTTATTTCCTTTTTCTTTTGAGGCGTCGTACAAAAACCTAGTTTTTTGCTGGCCTCAATTAGCTTTTATTGTTGTTTAAACTGCTTTGTACAAGAATCTCCTAGTTACCCCACTTTGGTTTTTTTCACTTCGTTAGTATCAAGATTCTGTACACCCGTAATTAAGAAGCCCTCTCCAAATGGCTCTCTATCATGTATGCTTTTTTTCCCCCCCTAATTAATGAATTTTTTTGTTATATAAAAATACAAACATATATAAGTAACTATATGTGACTACTAACTAACATATAAAGGGTTTTTGCTGACAGGAATAATTAATATTTATTCATTACTTTTCATTACATCAAATTAATAATTTTTTTGTTTTATATTTATAATAACATTATCCATTATCATTTTCAAGAGGTATAATCAATTTCTTTTATTTTTAAAAATTTATAATCAATCTCTAACAAATTTTATATTTCTATATATTTTAATAATATCTCCACATTCCTCTCAATTTTTTTAAAAAATATTTTTTATATATTTTAAAACGAGTTTTTTAAAATAAATTTTTATGAAATATTAAGAATAATATGGAGATATTATTTAAATGTATAAAAATATAAACATTTATTAGAGATTGATTATAAAATTTTAAAAATAAAAGAGATTGATTATGACTCTTTAAAAATATAACAAATAATGTTGTTATAAAATAATTAGAAAAATCATTAATTAAATATAACGAGAACTGGTAAAAATGCATTAATTATTGGTTAGCGGAACCATATATAAATAATCCATTATGAACATAAAAGTGCATTTATTTGCTCTAATGTGTGTGGAACCATACGACATTTAAATTGAGAAATGGGATTGATTATTAAATCAATATCCTAAATTTTTAAGCGCACCACAATGATTGTGACTCAAACCTCATTTAATAAATTTTAGCAAATAAGTGGGCCAAAAAAAAAAAGAAGCAAATAAACACTTATAATATCACCTCTTAGCCTATGGATTTTTTAAATTTAGAAATTTGAATGCAGGTCCTTTTAATAAAATTTAAAGTATTAGAGAAAAATTTAATAATTCATATTTAAAAAATTATTAAAAATTATGTAATATATATTAAATTTTAATGATTTAAAGCAAAAAAATTTTAATTATAAAAGAATCCATTTGAAAATCCAAATCCTTACTCTCTATTATGCTCATAGCACCTTTTGACTCTAGCATGCGAGTGTTACTAAAATCATGTTCCACGTCCAAAGAATTACACTCAATTCACTGTCAAAAGACTATTGACTAGCTGGTAACTAATTTTCGCTCTTTATCCTGCGAGTTGGGACTTCAAATATTCCTTTACCCTTTTTTCAATGGAAGCTGAAATAAAATGGGAGACATTTATGTATTCTTTTTTTTTTTTTTTAATACAAGTTATGTAATCTTTAGTGTCTACATGCAAAACCCAAAAACAGAAAAAAAGAAAAAAAAAAAAAGAAAATTTCTAATGTGGTGGGTGGCTAACGGGGTGCGAACTCCAAATGATATATTAATTATGTAATAAAGAATTGAAGAATGGATGGCACGTCAAGAGCTAAACCGTAGTGCTCTCCCACGTCTATTCCCAATTCAAACACAACTCCTATATATATATATATTGGCTCCTTCAATGGGTTCAGCTATCTGAGAAACAGAGAAGATGGGATTTGCAGTAGCATTGATAATTGCAGCCTCAATATTAGCGGGTTGCACCATTCACACAGTCTCGGCTTCAGATGAAGCAAAAGGAGTCATCCACGTTGGTGGGAAAGTGTTGTGCCAGGACTGCACTCAGGGCTGGAATGAATGGGTTCATGGATCCAAGCCTATCAAAGGTACGTGCCGTTAATCATTTATCAGTAAACACACACACACACACATATATATATATATATATATATTTATATATCTCCGAATTCTAATCCATCAATTACCGATGAACAAGCTGAGGGATATGAAGAGTATATGGTGAATGAATTATGCAGGAAGTAAGGTATCGCTGACATGCCTGGACAAGAGAAGCAGGGTAATGTATTATACAAGCGACGCAACAGATGAAACAGGGCAATTTGACTTGACTGTGAACAAGTTTTTGTACGGAAAGAAATTGGATATAAAGCTATGCTCAGTGAGATTGGTGTCGTCCCCTGACCATGCATGCAATATTCTCACTGATTTTGGTGGTGGGAAGTCTGGGGTCAAGCTCACTAACCCTACTTCCATCTATCGCGATGTCACCAGATTTGTGCTCAACCCCTTCTATTATACCACTCCCATGTGTGATAAACCTGACACTTCTGATTCCAATGATGCCCATGGACCTCATTACTAATGTCTACTTCTTTGGGGTTTTCTCTTTTAGGTGTTCTTTCTCCTTGTTTCCCATTTATATATACCCGAGAAATTGTAATGTCATCTTATGATTTGATGAAAATATTATTAAGTAAGCGTTCCTCCTTGCAGATATATCGTGAATCTTTCATTTCTGACTCCTCCATATGTATCTATTGTCTCAATGAGTTAGGATAAAAATTTGAACTCCATTTTCCCTTCATTTGAGATATTTATATACATCTTTGTTCCCACTATGAGTGATAATGGGGCTGGTATGCTTCTGCTCGTATGAAGTTGATCTCTATTCTCTAATAATAGGTCTTACGAAAAAAATTAAAAAGTTAATGTTGTAAGTGTATAAGGAAGTCTGGCATGAACTCTAATGATTAAGTCAATATGAGATGAAGGGAAATAATTTGAAGAGAATGAATATTCTAAATATCATTCAGAGTAATATATGTATATATATATATATATATATATATATATATATATATATGCAAGTTTTTCAAGAACAACTAAATCATATTTAACCTATGTCAATTAGGTTGACTCAACCTGATAAGTGTGATCTAAATTGGTCTGTGAAATGAATATTGCTTGCATATTATGAACACCTCATTTCAAAATAAATTTAGTATTGTAATTAATTCATTAAGAAAAAATATGAAAAATAAAAAATATTGAAAATATAAAAAGTACAATAAAAAAATTACAATAAAAAAATATGAAAAAAGTAAATAAAAATAAAAAATATGAAAAAAATAAAAAATAAAAAAATGAAAAACAAAATAAAAAAAATCAAGCAATGTAAAAAAAAGAAAAAGAAAAAATAAGGGAACTAAAAAACTATTAAAAATTGAAGACCCATACATGCACTCCACCATTAAAAATTGAAGGAACCCATACCTCACGCATGCTACCACCCATACCACTACAACTCCTATGCAAAACCCCATATCTTCGGTATATACACCCATGCTACACTACCCCATGTTACCTGGGAAGGAGGAGACGTATGTAAGCATCGCCCATGCAGGACCTCTACCACACCAAAAATCACGCGGAATTGCAATTAGAAAAGTGGGCTTAGTGAGTTTAAAGAAGAGGGGAGCCTTAAGGAAGGGAAGGTTCTCAGTTCTGAGCTCAAAAGAAAGGAACTCATGCAATGTGAATGAAGGCAAGAGCGCAATCGAGAGCTTGAGAATGAGGGGGTGAGACCGAGAGAGTTTAAGGAGGGAGGCAAAGTTTAGAGGAAGAGAAGGGTTCCCAGATCCGAATGATAAAAAAGAGAGAAACCCAAGGAAGCTTCAACAAAAACTCAAGCTCTTGGAAAATAGAAAAGGAAGAAGGAGAATACCAAAAAAGAAAGGAGGGACAGAGAGGGCTGAGAGAAAAGCACATCAACGAGGAGGCAATAGGGAGAAAAACATTGAAAGAGCTACAACTTGATACCGACGGAGAGAAAGTTTCGAACAACGAGAGAGAGAGCAAGCTAAGTTCGAGAGAAACATAGATAAGAAGAGAAAATTGAATGAGAAGAAAAGGGCAAATGGGCTCAACAAAGGTTTCACAAGAACAGAAATAGTGATAAGGTGGTGATGCAATGATGGGCTGCGTGAGAAAGAGTGAAGTTGAGAGAAACCGAAGAATGTAACCGACATTCCCTACTTCGAGCTCTAAAACAAAACCTATGAAACTTGAAACTAAGGAAGAAGAGCAGGAAGATGGAGAGTAAATAATGGCAACTGGTTGACACTGCAACCTGCTATGTGGATCATAGTTGCAGCCAATAAAAGTTCTTCCATTGTCACACCTTACTTTGGCACACCCAATGCGAATAGAGCTCTTCCACACCACCTGAGTGTAGTGGCAACACTCCCCACCTACAATGAGATGTTGTTGTAGTGGTACTTCACCTTCTCATCCACCGACAGCTTTACAACGTCCACACTGTGGGAGAAGAGCTAAAAAGAATGAGGGAGGAAAATATTGAGAGAGCATTTAAGAGAAAAAAAAAGTGAGCTTTGCTCCAAGACACCAAAAACCAAAAAGAAAGAAGGGAGCTCGAACAGCAAGAGAATGATGTGAAAAGTAGAGAAACGAGAAAACTTGAGAGGATGAGAGACCAAAGGGAATTATGCAGACAAAAGTGTCCGAGAGTGAAGAAGAAGAAAGGTCTTTAGGAAGATTTGTACAAAGGTAGAGCTAAGCAAGAAGTGAGAGAGAAAGAGGAAGACACTCATGCATCTCTAGTCTCTCCACCAAGAATATAAAGCTGCAACACAGCAGATAAGGCTCTGAAAGAAAGGATTAGGGATTAGTATAGAAGTTTAAAGTTTTTCGGTCATCCTCTGTAATTGTAATCCTAGACAAAGGTGGTTGTTTAGCACCTTCTCTTCTTTCTTGGTTGCAGAACAATGTGCTTAATAGGTGTTGAAGACATGACATAAAAAATTGAAAGGAGCTGAACGAAACGAACACCCAAGGGAAAACGTCTAGACTTGGAAAGCAACGCAATAGTTTCAATTTTATTTTTTCTCAATGTGTATGGAAGGGTGTAAAAGAAGAACTAGCTAATGATGCATAAAATGGAAAAATCAATCGGGTTATGTTGCTGCATTCATTCATTTGTACGAGCTAGGCAAGGTGTCTTTGTCTTTTGTCTTATTCTTTATTGCCTTATGTGTTAGGTTAATTTTTATTTTTATTTGTTTGTGCTTTTTTTCCTTTATCCTTTGTTCAAAGTACCAAAATGGAAATAATCTCTGCATTATAAGGAAGGTTTCACAAAAAAAAAAAAATATCGTGTGAGATCATTAGTCTTTCTAGACATTTAAGCATTGACAAGTAAGTGTTATGTGAGATCGTTAATGTCCTTAGGCTTTGAAAGTTAACATATAATTGCAAAAATAAAAATCATGAAAATAAAAATAAAAAATAAAAAAATCACAAATAATTCCTTTCGCATCTCAAATTGTTGCGTGAGATCATTAGTCTCCTCATATACATGTGAATTAATTAATAGAGGCCGCATGAGATCCATAATTTCCTCAGGTCTTGAAAGTCAATATTTGCTTTCAAAATGAAAAGATGGAATAGTTCCAAAATAAAAAAGAGGTTTATTTTGCTTGTTATTGGTAATTAAAAATCCCAAAAATACATTTTCACTATAATCTCATTTTTTTTAAATTAAAATAAAATCCAAAAATCCAAAAACATTTTAAAATGAGAAAAATGAAAGGAGCAGTGAAGTGATATTAAATCGATTTCACAAATTAAAATATACCAACCAAATTCAAGCTCATTTTATTTATGAAAGGTAGATTAAATCAACCGTCTTGTTCTATTTACAAAAAATAAAAGTTACCAACCAACAGACACACATTTCTAGTTGAATTACGTGGACTTTGATCCCCATCACAGGGTATATAGGCCTTAGGATCTAATTCTAGGTCAAGTCTACCTTTGTAAATATTTTTATTTTTCTTCCTTTAATTTTTTTTTCTTAATTGCTTCATTATTTTATTTTTCTTGTGATTGATAAGAGTAATTGAAATTTGAATTAAGGCCATATAATTTTTGCATAATTAACTTTGGGTAATCGTTCTTAAGAACGAGTGCTGTGGGGTGCCTAACACATTGCCCACGCACAAACGACTACCGAACTTGATTTTTGGTTCGCAGACCACCTTATTAATTTAATTGTTTTTTCTTTAAAAATTTTAGTTGTGACTTCTAAATTTTGGTTTGCGTTGTTAAAGTGGAAATTAAGATTTATTCTTTTTTATTTTTCCACACCTTGAGGTCATATTTTGGGTGTGACAGCTTGGCGACTCCACTGGGGATTTTTTGAAAGTTAAGCCCATTCAAGTTGATTATGCAAAATTATATGACTATTTTCTTTTATTTCGGTTACTTTTTTACGTGTTATCTAACTTTCATGCTTATGTTAAATAACATGTTTTGATTCACATGTCTTATTTAACATTTGACATAAGTGTTTGTATAAATACACTTGTAAATATTTAGGATAGACAATGTATAGAGGACTTGTTTGTTTGTTTATTAATTATATATTGGTTTTAATAATATGTTTGGCTACATGACAACATGTCCTAAGCTAGATAATATGAGGATCTAAACTCTAGGGTTGATGACTTATATATTTGTTTATTTGGCTACTTAATATGCTTAACAGATAAGGGTTAGGTAGTCTCTAAGCAAGAGGTATGATTGCTCGTTTCACACACTTCATAAACACACAGTACCTTACACACATTCCTATTGGGCCTTACACTCGGGTCTGCATGCGCCTTAGGTTAGTCGAAGTTTCTATTGGTTTCCACATGTGGCTTTACGCCTCTTAAGGTTACCATGAAGACTTCACTTAGATTGTGTCATGTTGTATGAACTTGACATATGTGGGATTTTCTTCCCCTTATGGTTAAGTTTGTATAGCAAGATTTCTATCCTTGCGGTGGAGTTAGTCTGAGAACCTTTTATCCCTTTAGGAAGATAGATCCACCCTTTTAACCTGCACGATAATAGTCAAAATTTAGTAATCTTACTCTTGTAGCTAGCATTTGGAGTCCTTAAGTTTCACATTCTCAGCTTAAGGTTTCCTTAAGCTATGACACAGGAAGGCATCCATTTTCTTTCCCTGACACGTAACATGTATACTATTATGCCATGATCAAACTTATAAATGGGTGATTCAATGTCGCTTCTCACTGGAGTGGATAATGTGATGCCATTAGACTATAGGACACATATTAATTACAATGAAAGTATGCATTAACAAAACCACCCATAGCCTGTAAGGGGTTTTCACACTGTAAGGCTTCATAATCATACATTACATGAGCATTCTCTTACATAGAAATTTCCTTGAAAGGAAAACTTTTGGAATTCATTATTACTTGAAAAAAAAGGGTCGGCATAAGGGAGCACCAATGACTATTCAATGCAATCTTAGATTGGAAAAAATCTTTTACTGTCAACTGCGTGGAGGGTTGTTTCCTCTCTCAAGTTAATGGTCAGCTCTTTTTCTCTGTGAGACCTTTTATCTCCTGAGAAAATTGAGTTTTATGAACTTATACACCAGTCTAATAATACAATGATCACATTCATTAGTACACTATTAGCAGAGTATTCTTCAACCTATAGTGAATGTCGTTTCACAATTAAATCATTGGTCTTTGAACGAATCAGTGAAATAAAATAATAAGGCTACAGCCAAGTCGTCTGTAGAAAATCATATTGCCCCTATGCTCAACTTTCACGTGATAAAAGATTTGTTCCTTATTGAATGGACAATTGAACGTGTACATCCCATGGGTAAATAAGTCATTGATTAGTATGAGACAAGTACTGATAAGCTACTGACAAATCAAAAGATGAAAAGCAATTAAAGACCTAAAACATAATAACACAAAGCAATTATAGGGACAAATAAATGTCCATATTATTACTATGGATCTTAACCTACTTGTTCCTTTGGCTGCTTTGCCAAAAGAGTGTCTAGGTATAACCAGGCATAACGACACAAATAAGCAGCGCTTGACTCTGGAGCCTAAGTCTAACTCTATTGATCCTTTAAATTATGATGTGTTCTGCTCATGTTATTAACCTTTTATCAATTGGTACATTGCCAAATCCAATGCTTTTGACGTGGGATAAAGATAAAGCTTTGATTTGACTTTTTGAAAAGTTAGTTGTGAATAGGCCCAAACCTTTTCACAAGCTAATCGTTATTCTTCTCCCTTTGAAACAACCATTCTTAAGGGACACAAAACATTCTTTTAAGGCCCACTTTCACTTCAAAATTATTTGAGATCAATAGGGTGGACTAAAGTTAAAATAGCTCATTGTGTTGTCCTATTAACAAGTTTTTAGGTTAACGTTGCTTATTTTGGTAACTGAAGTTTTCTTGGCATTAATCATGTAAAGACTGGTTCTCTCCCAGGTTAGCTGCCAATTCCCACTTCTTTGTGACGCAATGAACATCTTGAAAAAAGGAATTCTAATGCACCCCTATGTCAAAAGAATACAACATTGCCTTTCTGAAGACTAGGGTCATTTTTCTTTTTTTCTTTAACAATAAAACAAACATCTAAAGGGGAAGAGGATAGTTTCTCCATAATCTTCATAACAAAGACTTCATTTTTGTTATAAAAAATAAATAAATTGTATTCATGCATATGTGTGGTGTATTCCATAAAAAATCTCAAATTTGGAAAGATAGGATTTTCTTTGTTCATTTGTAATGGAAAATTTATGCTTGAGCCAAGGTCCTAATTGAAAGTTACACTTAAGAATGTCCAAGATATAATACGTGGTGGTCCAGCAAACAAGGCAATTGAAATAAGTCACAAATATGACATTAAAGAATGATAATCCCCATTACGATAGAGAAAAGAGTTGCTAAAGTAGCTCGTCTGTGACCTTTCATATCACCTTCCATTTTAGCTTATTACCTTCCACCCACTATCGACCTTAACCATTGATAGAATCTAAACTATTCCAAAAATTGTTAACATTTCTATGAAGTCCACTCTCTATCATCACAAACCTGACATGCTTAAGGTCAATTATTACTTTGTTCATAAAGAATTAATGACCTTCCACTAAACTTTCACATGACTAGCTCTGATGTGGTTATGACCTTTCCTTTATTGACCTTTTATCTCCATCGGCATGGATTAAATTGGGGTTGTAATTATGATCAAAATCGAAAGGAAATCTCCATGCCAACCATCATATGGACCATAGGATCACCTTGAAATAAAAAGCAATTCCTTTTTATCATTTCTTCATTAGATAGTGCTTGCTTGGTCAACCCACTTTATCAAGTTAAAGTCCAAGAGCGGTTTTATTTATTCACCCTTATATTATTTAGCATTATCAATGCAATGACTATTTGTTTAGTGCATATTTTCATTTCAGTTGTAAATTCACCTTTCATGCATAGCATTCCATAATTTAATGATAAAAAAAAAATCATGTGGTATTCTTTTTGAAAATTTTCAATCAATGGGGAAATGGTCACACTTGAAAAAGATTCAGTTTAAAAGCCCCAAAATATTTCAAGAAAATAAAAAATATATAAATGATAATTCATGCCTTCAGAATAGGGATACAAGGCATTCTTTGTCTCCCAAAACATGAAGGAGTTATCCTTGGTCACCCCAATTGAGCCAGAAATAGGGGAGTTTCTTTCCTTCATAACTTTGAATACCTGGGTAGGGTCGCCTCTAGGATAATTTTATACCAACGATTCACATATCAAGAGAGGATCAAATCCATTCAGTTATCCAAACACTATTCAACCTTTGCCATCCACTTTGAGCATTTAAAATCTTTCAAACACCCAACATGAATTGAACATGGGAAGCAATGAGAATTCAATATAAGAGTGAAATATGAAAATTAACATTGGAGAATAGGAAAAGATGAAAAAATTTAAATCCTTATGAAGAAGTCTATGCTGAACATAAATTGAAGAAGAAGAACCTTCAAAAGAGAATTCTTTCTCCGTAAGAATAAACCCATTGAAAAGGAATTTCTTACTGAACAAAAAGAGTAACATAAGAGCCTGAGAGAAACATAATTTTTCTCGACATAAGTTCAGAAGAGTAGAGTCATCAAAGAAGAGATTCTTACTAAGAGAGTATGGTTGTTAAAGAAAAATTCTCATTGTAACCCCATATAAATATTTGGGCCATTAAATCCTTTCCTTTCTTAAGCCAAAATTTTCACCCATGGAACCCTATTACAGCCTCAAAGTATCCTCTCTTGGCAAGTGAATTTTGAGTATAAGTTCATCTTAGAGAAACAAGATGAAAGGTCATGGAGGAATTGACAAGGGTGTGAGATTTTGAACCTAATATCATTCTGCTTCTGAAACCCATTCACCAAGGCCTCATTACAAGCACTAAAAGCCCTTGTTAAGACATGACTTGTTTAAAAGGCAAAATAAGGCAACAATTATGGATAGAAAAAAAGAATCCAAAATGATTTGATGCTGATGATTTGATTTAAAATAGGATTTTCCCTCTTTAATAAGAATTTTCAAAGGAATATATCAAATCTTGAACTAAGGCATCTTCCTGTTATTGCAATCCACTCCATTGTTTTGCTATAAATCTTCTAGTATGTTTGTTTGCTTCATTATTCCCTATGATACCATAAACCTATCCATTCCAATACTCTTCTTTGTAGCTCCTTTACATTATGAAAAATCAAGTCTAGAATTAAGGTATCTCCTAGTCCAGCATATACTTTCCATTGATATTATTTTGTGAACTATCAAGTATGTTAGTGAGCATTATCTCCCCCACATTAGTTCAATCTGGGACAAGCCATCTCTTTCAATAGATTCCCACTTTGCACTCATAATGCATCATTGCATTAAGGTTGGTAAGTAAAATAAGAGCACATTTTGATTGGTGACCTTTCAAGCATTAATAATGGACGAATTGATACGAACTTACTTTAGGTTTAGGTTCAAAAGTCCTACCTAGGATAATTGAGACAAGGAAATAGATCGATTCAAGGGTTAAGAGTAAAGTAATCTAGTTTGGAATCTTGATTGAAACCTCTATGAATATTTGTTTGATTCATAACAAGCTTGCACTTAAGCATATTGATTAAGTAAGATAAAGAAGCTCTTACAAATTAAACTTGTTGACTGGGGATAGGCGAACAAGCCTTCAAGACCTAAAGTTATTTAAATGGGGCAAGCTATAGAGTTAAGGTGAAGAATTTTCCATCAAATAAATGAACAAGAAAATCTTATATCTTCTAAGCTTCTAGTAGATTTATGCACCATATGTTTGCAAATGTTTTTACAATGACAAAATGTATTTCACAAAGTGTCTAAAAAAGGAAAGGAGGAAGGCATCCTTCTTTTATGTTCACATTAATTTGTTTCTTTCAAAAAGATAAATATAAACAAACATGTTCTTCTAGTTTTGACTTTTTAAGGGGTTCATCCCTTTTAAGGGGGTGACCACACTTCCTTCATCTTTCGTTGGAATTAGGGCCCAAAGGGTCAACATTCCAATCTTAATAAAGAGAATAACTTCAATGTAAAAAAAAAAAAAAGAAAATAAATTTTGGCACTCCTACAAATCTTGATTGTCCATGAGAATCATGCATCTCACATATATGGCCACTACATGCATCATACGTCTCATTTAACGTGTCGTGGGGAACCACATCCCCATTTGCCAATGCACCGCTTGATTTTATGCTTGTATTAGTCTAGGAATCATTTCAAAGTCCTGCACAAGTCTGGGTATATTTACTTTTTGCACAAGTCCTGCACATGTCCACGCATCCCTTCAAAGCCCTGTAAAGATAAACACCTCTCAAAGTCATGTCAAGATAGGCACTCTTAAAGCCCAGTGCCAGTTGGCACCCACAAAAGCCCTATAAAGACAAGTCCCTTTCAAAGCCTTATAACGGTTGGCACCCTCAAAAGCTCTATAAAGATAGACACCTTTCAAAGCCCTGTAAAGGCAAGCACCCATAAAACCCAGTACTAGTCGACACCCTTAAAGCCCTATAAAGACAAGCACTATTAAAGTTAAGTGAAGACTAGCATCCTTCAATGCCTTATAAAGACAGACACCTTCTAAAGTCCTGTAAAGACAAACTCCATCAAAGCCCTATAAAGACAGGCACCCTTCAAAGTCCAGTTCCAGTTGGTACCCTTCAATGCCCTGTAATGGTATGCATCCCTAAAGCCCTGTAAAGAGAAGCACCTTTTAAAGCCCTATAATGGCAGGTACCCCTAAAGCCTAGTATCAGCTGGCACCTCAATGCCCTATAAAGACAAGCACTTTCCAAAGCCCTGTAAATATAGACACCTTCAAAGCCTTGTAAAGATAGACACCCTTCAAAGCCTAGTTCCAATAGACACCCCTAAAGCCTAGTATCAGCGGGCACCTCAAAGCTCAGTAAAAATAGGCACCTTTCAAAGCCATATAATGGCTAGCACCCCTAAAGCGTAATTCAGGCACCTTTCAAAGCCCTGTAATGGCAGGCACCTCTAAAGCCCCATATCGGTTGGCACCTTTCAAAGCCCTGTACCAGCTGGCGCCCTTAAAGCCCTGTAACTTCAGGCACCCCTATGTAAGACTGATAAACTGCACCTAAGAGATAAGTAAAGAGGGGCAACTGTGAACATTTCATCCCAAAATAAATTGGGAACCGTAATTCATTAATTAAGAAAATATAAAAAAAATAAAATAAAATAAAATTTTTTGAAAATATAAAAAGCACAATAAAAAAATAAAAAAAATATGAAAAAAAAATATAAAATATGAAATATAAAAAAAAATTGAAAAAAAACAAAAAACAAAAATAAGAGAACTAAAAAATCATTAAAAATTGAAGGCCCATACATGCACTCCACCATTAAAAATTGAAGGAACCCATACCTCACGTATGCTACCACCCATGCCACTGCAACTCCCATGCAAAACCCTATACCTTCAGTATATACACCCACGTTACACTACCCCATGCTGCCTGGGAAGGAGGAAACGTATGCCAACATCACCCATGTGGGACCTCTGCCATACCAAAAAACAAGCGAAATTGCACTTAGAAATGTGGGCTAAGTGAGTTTTAAGAAGGGGGTGCCTTAAGGAAAGGAAGGTTCCCGATTCTGAGCTCAAAAGAAAGGAACTCATGTAATGTGAATGAAGGCAAGAGCGTAACTAAGAGCTCAAGAATGAGGGGGTGAGATTGAGAGAGTTTAAGGAGGGAGGCAAAGTTTAGAGGAAGAAAAGGGTTCTCGGATCCGAGTGCTAAAAAAGAAAGAAACCTAGGGAAGCTTCGACGAAAACTCAAGCACTCGGAAAATAGAAAAGGAAGAAGGAGAAGACCGAAAAAGAAAAGAGGGACATAGAGGGTTGAGAGAAAAACACAGCAACAAAGAGACAATAGGGAGAAAAACGTTAAAAGAGTTACAACTTGATACCAACGGAGAGAAAGTTTCAAACAGTAAGAGTGAGCGAGCTAAGTTCAAGAGAAACATAGATAAAAAGAGAAAGCTGAATAAGAGGGAAAAGGCAAATGGGCTCAACAAAGGTTTCACAAGAACAGAGATGGCAATAAGGTGGTGATGCAGTGAAGGGTTGCGTGAGAAAGAGCAAAGCTGAGAGAAACGAAAGAATAGAACTGACATTCCCTACTTTAGGCTTTAAAAATAGAACCTATGTAACATGAAACAAAGGAAGAAGAAATGGAAGATGGAGAGTACATAATAGCAACTGGTTGACACCGCGAGCTGCCACGAGGATCATAGTTGTTGCCAATGAAAGTTCTTCCATTGTCACACCTTACTTTGGCATACCTAATGCGAATAGAGCTCTTCCATAGTGTAGTGGCAGCACTCCCCACCTACGACGAGATGTTGTTGTAGTGGTCTTCTCGTCCACCTATAGCTTTCCAACGTCTAAGCCACTTATAGAGGAGCTAAAGAGAATGTGGGAGAAGAATGTTGAAAGAGCATTTAAGAGGAAAAAAAAAATTAAGCTCTGCTCCAGGACACCAAAAATAGAACAGAAAGAATGGAGCTCGGGCAGCAAAAGAATGATGTGAGAAGTATAGAAACGAGAAATCTCGAGAAGGTGAGAGATTGAAGGGAATCATGCAGACAAAAGTGTCTAAGAATGAAGATGAAGATAGGTATTTAAGAAGAGTTGAAAAAAGGTAAAGTTAAGTAGGAAGTGAGAGTGAAGGAGGAAGGCGCTCATGCATCTTTGGTCTCTCCACCAAGAAAAGAAGCTGAAACACAACAGATGGGGCTCTGAAAGAAAGGATTAGGGGAGTAGTATAGAAGCTGGGGGCTTTTCAGTCAGCCTTTGTAATTACAGTCCTAGACAGAGGTGGTTGTTCAGTGCCCTCTCTTCTTTCTCGGTGGCAAAACAATGTGCTCAGTAGGTGGAAAAGACATGACAGAAAAAATAGAGAGGAGTTGAAGGAAACAAACACCCAAGGGAAGAGGTCCAGACTTGGAAAGCAATGCCACAGTTTTAGTTTTTTTTTTTTTTAACTCAATGTGTATGGAAGGGTGTGGAAGAAGAACTAGCTAATGAAGCATAAATGGCAAAACCAATTGGGGTTCATTGCTGCATGAATTCATTTATACGAGCTAGGCAAGGTGTCTTTGTCTTTTGTTTTATTCTTTAATCCCTTATGTGTTAGGTTAATTTTTATTTTTATTTGTTTGTATTTTTTTTTCCTGTATCATTTGTTCAAAGTATCGAAATGGAAATAATCTTTGCATTACAAGGGAGGTTTTACAATTTCAAAAAATTGTTGTGTGAGATCATTAGTCTCTCTAGACACTTGAGCATTGACAAGTAGATGTCACGTGAGATTATTAATCTCCTTAGGCTATGAAAGTTAACATATGATTGCAAAAATAAAAATCATAAAAATAAAAATAAAAAATAAAAAATCACAAATAATTCCTTCCATATCTCATATTGTCGTGTGAGATCATTAATTTCCTCAGGTACATGTGAACTAATTAGTAGAAGCTACGTGAGATCTATAATCTCCTCAGGTCTTGAAAGTCAATATTTGTTTTCAAAATACAAAGATATGATAATTCTAAAATAAAAAAGAGTTTTATTTTTCTTGTTATTGGCAATTAAAAATCCCAAAAATAATTTTTCTTTACAATCTCATTTTTAAAAATTAAAATAAAATCCAAAAATCCAAAAAAAAAAAGAGAAAATGAAAGGAACAATGAACGGATATTAAATCAATTTCATAAATTAAAATAAACCAACCAAATTCAAGCTCATTTTGTTTACGAAAGGCATACTAATTTCAATCATCTTGTTCTATTCACAAAAAATAAAAGTCATCAACCAACAGACGCACATTTCTAGCTGAATTACGTGGACTTTGATTCCATCACTAAGTACATAAGCTCTAGGTTCTGATGCTAGGTCAAGTCTGCCTTTGTAAATATTTTATTTTTCTTCCTTTATTTTTTTTCTTAATTGCTTCATTATATTTTTTTTCTTTTTTTCTTTTTTTGCTTGTGATTGATAAGAGTAATCAAAATTTGAATTAAGGCCATATAATTTTTGTATAATCAACTTTGAGTAATCGTTCTTAAGAATGAGTATTATAGGGTGCCTAACACCTTTCTTATGTACAATCGACTCTTAAACTTGATTTTTGATTCGCAAACTACCTCATTAATTTAATTAGTTTTTCAAGATTTTTCTTTACAAATTTTGGTGACAACTCCTAAATTTTGGTTTCTATTGTTAAAGTGGAAATTGAAATTTATTCTTTTTTTTTTTTTAAGCCTTATAGTCACATTTCAGGTGTGATAGATCTATTTGTTGATTGGATGCTAACCTAAGAATTTTACTGACACTAGAACAGGGAAATGGACAACTACTCTACTGGGGGGATGGGGGGATCTGTTTAATAATAAAGAATGCAGGCAAATTTCAAACAATATAGTTTCTTTGATGGATGCTCCGGATAAACTCCACTGCAAGGGACACTCTTCTGGTATATATTCTGTCAATGAAGGGCATTTGTAATATTATTAGGAAATTACTCAGTCAACATTTAGTTTTAAATGGGAAATCACATGGGAGCTGCCAATGATGCCAAGGGTGAAAATCTCTTGCAAAATTTAGAACATTGCCTTGGAATTTTTTGCCTTCACCATGAATAAGTCCATATGGGAAAAAAATCGGACCCACAAGCCTCCTGAGCTTCCAATGAAGGAAGGCCACCTGTTGGGGTGAAAATTTGCCACGCTTCAGAAATGTAGACGTGGGGAGGTGTGTAGCCGCCAAAACTGTTATGGAGGGAGGAAACCCGACAAAAGCTTTCTTCGTTGGGAAGCTCTTCATTGGCAGTGGACCCAACCAATCGGACCCGAGATCTCTGGAAGCGACCCGAGCATGGCGACCTGCCTTCGGAGATCAATGAAATTGCGCTTCCTGTTGCAGAGATCGATGGTGGACGATACATCTTCGGTTGTATCAGTGGCGGTCCCTACCATATCCGGTACTAGATGCGCTTCTTCTTCTTCCTCTTCCTCCTCCTCGTCATCGCCCGGTAAATCTCCGAAGGCGGAGAAGAAGCTTGTTGATCGTCTTTCAGCAGTCATTGACGCCGTCAATGATCGCAAACTACCTCCGGAGCTACGAGGCCAGCGCAACAATGTCAGGTGAGAATAAGATAGGATTATGTCTCTGTAATATTATAATGACCAGTCCTTGAATTCAGTTATAGAAGTGATGATGGTCGGAAGGGAAGTTGATTGGCTTCGATATTGTCTAATTTCAAGATGAATTGCGAATTTCGTTATCTGTTTCTTTGCGCTTTTATCCATTTCTTCCTCTTCCTCTTTCAACTTCCTGGTATTACAGATAGGGAGTTGTACTTATTGTTAAGTGGTCTTATTAATTTTGTAATTAACTTGAACATAGAATGCCTTGCCTGATTGAAGATTTTGCACTGGTGTTTATCCCTGCTCGTTACAGTTACTGCTATACTGTATTATCTCGAACTTTCATCTGAATTACTAGCCTGGGCATTTTCATGTAATTCGTAGTTCTCGCCACTGAACTCTATACTTGATTGTTAATTAGTGTTTAATACGTTGATTTGTATTGATGAAGAATAAAAATCAGGTTGCTTGTAAGACCAACTAAATCTATCACTGTTTTGTTGTGTCATGCTTTTCTTTTCGATTTCTTTTTTATTTCATGCATTCCTTAAGTCATATTTACCGATACTTCTATACTTCTTGATGTTATAACTCTTTTTTCCCTCTCTTCCTCTATCTCATACTTGTCTGCTTCTGCAATTCTGTAAATTTAATCAGATTGCAATTAATAATAGAAAAGAAGACAAAGATGAACTGGGGACTTTAACTTATACTAAGAAAGCAAGTAGTTTCGAACCAATTGTATGATAGATAACTGTGCTTTTACTTATCCCTGTCTTCTGTTTAACCTTCGGTGGTCAGATCAGAAACTGATATCATCAACGTTGTTGAGCAAAGAATATGGCATTCCATGGAAGAAGGCCAGTTTGAAAACTTGCCAGGGAAAGGCAAGCCGCTTAAGCTTGACATAAATCCTCATGCAGATCCAGCTGAAGACACCTTGTACAGAATCCTATCAAAAAATGGATGTGCACCGGAGTGGGTTGAGCTTAACAAGGAGATAAGGACTAATATATCTGAATGGAGAGTAGCCTTGAAAAAAGCTTGGACAAATAAATGCAGTGATCACTTTAAGTGGGTTGAGAGTTCAGAGACTTTAAAAGTGCAATTACGAGATATCAATAATAAGGTGAGTTGTAATTTTCCTGTGTAAGGAATGCTACTTTTCGAATTTTGAATTCTTGTTTTGATACTCGCAACGAGCGTATGATAAATAAACATCTTCCTGCAGGTTTTTCGGTATAATCTCATCGTACCGTTTGGTCGGCAAATGTTTGGCCTTAATTGGGAGAAAGAGCTTGGTCGTTTAGAAGAATAAGGACTCCAAATGTCGTTACTAAATTTTGTTACTCTTGTTGAATTGTTAAGCCAGGTGACATATCAGTTGTCTAGCTCAAACTAGGGTTAATTCTGTTGTGTCCTCGGTAAGCCTTGGGTCGAAACGCGAAAGAAAAAACGCTGCGTATGATACTTTTGTGATGGCTCTATTAATAGGGTTGCGGTTGGGTTCTACGTCATGAAAAATCAGGGGACACAATTATTTATGTTTTTCTTTAGAAGGGTATGTAACAGTAAAAACTTTCTATGCTACTATATAATATCGCATTTGCCTCGTATTTAACTGGACTGTTCTTTGTCAGTATTGCAAAATGCTGGAATAGTTTTTGGTTAAGCAAACAGGTTAATTGTTAAATGATTGGATTCTGTGTTTGAGTGCGGACTTCGTTCTAAGTGCAATGCGATCTAGTTAACTGTCCTACTCCCCTCTGGCTGTATCGATCGATGATCGAATGTCCTTCAGCCCTGCCCAAAAAGAAACATTGTCCTATGCAGCTTACATGTCGTAACCTGCAGTAGCCGGAGCTCTGTTTTCCTTCTTTAATTGAGAGCTTTTGGGATGTGGATCAAAATAGCCTAATGATATAATGGAACCATTTGCGCAACTGACTTATTCTACTGTTAAATTTGTCTGTCAGTAACTTGTTTGCTTTAGTATTTTTCTTGCAAATAATCAATAATAGATAGATGCAAAATGTAGCAAATTTTTTAACGGTAGCAGATGGACGCTGATATTGTTGTTCTAACAACACGCCAAGCTCAACCAAAAACGATGAGCTAAACAGGTATTTCCTAGAAATACACAATAAGGGTTACACATGTACTTCTACGTTTTAGAACGCAAATACAACTAATATAGTGATATTATCTTAACGTCTTGATGGTGCACCCAAAAAGAAAAAATGACACTGCTGAGGGGTCTACTTGCTTCAAAATGTAAATAGACGTATAGAGTAAAGCTTACAAGTCACCTTAAGTAAAAGTATAACATCGTGAGCAATCTCAAGCTGTACATATGAACGTTTATTGATTATCAAGGATAGCTGTATACGATTTATAATATTTAACGGAGGACTACAATATTGAAAAGACGGACCCAGAAAACAAACAAACGCAGACTACACAAATTTCCTTAACAAACGAGGAGTTACTTAATTTTCATGTCCCCTATGAGGGAACCCGTATAATTGACGATGTAGCAGCTAGATGCATTAGTGCCCTCCTTTGGTAAGTAGTACGTAGCTTCTTGCATTTCTGTACAAAAGCTCCAAGATCAATTTCTCTATCAGGGAGTTGCTGGTGCAGAATTTCAGATTCCTCTTCCACCTTGTTCATAGCCTCTGCAAATTCATTTGGTAAAGTTTATCATATCTTTGAACACAAGCCTTAGTCTTAATGATGATGAAATTCGGCCATCGTCAACTTATTATTTCATATCATACCTTGAACCTTTTGGAGAAGGGATGCTGGGGAATTGGACTTCAGTGTTTCTTCTTTCTGCTTCTCAAGCTCATCTATTTTCTCTTGAGCAGCAGCTAACTCAGTCGTCCGAATTATTCTACACTGTTCCCATAGAAGAGAAACAGAGTTCCATGATTGCCAAAAGAGTTTCCAAAAGCAACCTTACAAATCTTACATGGTCAATCTTACCTGATTCCTAAGTTCCATGATTCGAGGTTCCTTTTGCAGACTTTCTTCTGCATTAAAGAACAAAAGGAGTCCGAGAAGCTTTCCAATTTTTATTTAACTAGCCAATCATCTAATGTCAGGACACTGAAAATATATTCAATAACTCACCAGCAAGCTGCGAATTCTCCTTGCAATGTTCATCTTTCAGCTGATCATATCATTTGGCAAAAAAGTAGTTAGAAATAAAAATTTATAAATTCCAACTTCAACATAAGCACCAGAAGCAAAGCAACTGCAGAAAAACTTTGTATAGAGCAGAAGAACAGTAAAGCCCAAACCTAAATTCTTTTGCTGTCAAAGATGAAGTCACTAACTTCATTGTAAGTGGGTGGGGTTGGAGGTGAGGGGGGATCAATTTATTGATAATGCTATCATCGTAAGTGGCACTAACTTCTTTTGCTGTCAAAGATGAAGTCACTCGTGTTGTGTGATTGTGTATGGTTGTGACTGCATGAGGCATAAGCAAACAGTAGTCCAATATTTCTGTACATGTACAAGAGTGTCAATGTTCATTTCATAAATTGACACTTTGTGTACGGCAAAATACTAGGATGCATATACTGTACACTCCACCTTCTGCTCTCTGATGAAGTAAACAAAAAAACCTTGCCTATCCTTATTTCAAACCGCAGTTTAGTTATAACTCCCCCCAATCCCCAAAATTAAGAGGGCAAGTCAACAAAAATTTGGTGCATAACCTCATTTCATAACTGCAGAATCATTATATAATATAATTTCAAAATCTATAAAAGCTATTCTAATCAACAGAGAAGAGTTTGATTTTTGTTTTCAGTCTTCACATACAAATTAATTAAATCATTACCACAAAGTCTAAAAGTCCTGTAACAAGCAACAACCTTCTGATATTTGAATATTTAATAATTTCATCTCGTGCAGACAAAGCTCAAGAAGTACAGCCAATTAGTAGAATTTCGCAAAGATATTTTAGAAGTTGCTCATCCCGTTATTTCCCCATTACATATGAAGAGAATACAAGGAGAATATTCCTGAAGACAGCATAAATAATACAAACAACCACACAGTGTCTCAGCACTGTACATTATAGCAAAGAATCTATCAAAGTATGCCTTGCTTATGCAGCACAGTAAAAGCCAGTAATCTAGATAAGCCATCCTCTAGGTTAGATGATTTAGACAATGCCTGACTGCTGCCGGCTACCCTTAGTGCTAACATGAAACTAAATATTTTTTTGGTAATGGAAAGATTATTTCAACTCTGCTGAGATTCATGGTTATCTGAGAAATGGTTGGCTAAATAATTGCAGAGACTTTATGAAGAAGGCTTAAAAACAGATGGCAGTCCCTTAAACTGTAATTATACTATTTCTAAAGATGCTGAGGAATACAGATAAAATATAAACAACACTGACGTTACGGGTCAAAAAGTTATAAGGGTGTAATTAGTTAGCTGAGGGGTGGTTGGGATTAGCTGTGACAGAACAACTGCTACTAGTTAAGGGTTGGTTATAACAGAATGGCTTGGTTATAGTAGGAGGCTGTTATATAAAGGCTGATGAATGTGTGAATGGTTTGTGTGTGAAGTGAATAATATTTGGTATTGTGTTTAAAGCCTACCTCTGGTAACATTCGTTAGAAATTGAGAGCTCATACACCCTAGACAGCAGCAAGACAAAGATTCAAGACAAAGAAGGCAAAGATTCTTTCAACCAGCAGCATTTGAATTTCGCCAGACAAGGAAGTTGTATGATGGCTCAAGAACAACAAGATTTGCCAAGAAACGAATTAGTTACCAAGAAAAGAGAAGAATTCTGGAATATTATTGAACAGAAGCTTACAGAGAGAGTTCTTGAACAAAGTCTTCCCTCTAAAAATGACTTTCCCTTCACTATAAATCTTGAAAGTACTAGTAATGAAATCAAGGGCTCTTCAAACATGACTTCTGTTTAGGGAGCTTACTTGAAAATGCATGATGCTGGGGTCCAACTAAGTGCTCTATTGCTGAAATTGCCATATGTATGCATATTATCCAACAGAAACAACAACAGATTTGTGTTTCTACTACTGAAGAAGATAAAAACCATTTACTTCTTCAAATGAGATAACTGCTGCTTGTGTAATGGAAATTAATTGGTATAATGGAGAAGTTAAAGATTTTCTGAGAGGTCAGGATATTGTGCAAGGAATCCTTTTGGCAGAAGATACTCTCACTTCTAAACCTTCCCTATTATTTGACGAAGACATTAGATGGATTGATCTAAATGACCATGGATGAACAAGGGTAGTTATACAAGAACTAGAAACTGGATAAATCCTACCAGCCACTAGAAGACTGTACGTGTTTTTCTAAAACCCAAAGCTGTACAAATCCTTGAGGATTTGGTGTAAGGGGGGGACTAATTGTTACTGGTTGTTAGCTGTTATAACTGTTTGTTTCTTGTAATAGTAGTTGTTAGTTGTTTTGGTAGTTATAACTACTTAACAGTAGTTATTAGCAGAAGCATCTAAATAAGTGTAAGAGGATAGTAATGGTTGTTGAGAAGCAATAAGTCCAGAGTTCTGAGCTGTCTGTGCTAATATACCTACAGGTATCAACTGATATCCTAACCTCTACTAAATGACAAGGGAAAATTATCCTAAAGGATAACAATATCCTTTACCTTGCAATTTTGTAACACTAACAAGTTATATGACAAACTCCAAAGAGAAAATGAGTTAACATGATATCATAAAATATACTTGAAAATTACAGCAAGCACAGAAAGAAAGCATGCAGTTATAAGTTCACAAACCAGCATGACTAAGAATGAAACTGTGAAACTTACATTATTTTGAATTTTGACTTGATCAAGTGAAAGTAAAAACTGCCGGTATGCATCTTTATCACGTAAAAGTTTCTGTAACTCATCAGCACTAAACAATTTATAAATTGTGAAAAAGAACAATAAGATTACCATTATTTAAAACAAAGAATAATGAACTAATGATATTGCTGCTGAAGTCTGGGACAAATTACTAGCACATTTTCCAAGTAATGCAACGATTGTTTGTCATATGAAATTTTCAAACTCCTAATGTATAAGTGATGCTGCGCGGTTCAGGGAAAAGTTTCTTAGACATAATTAGTTTTACCTTTTGTCCTTCAAAACAACAGTAACTCCAGCAGCTTCAGTAGGTGAAACATGTGAAGGAGTCTGGAATCTTTCTGTATTCCTCTGTGAACTGTAGCTGCTTGAGAAAGTATCACACGGAGTTGTAGGCCTAGAAGAACGTGGTGAGCTCACAACAGACAGAGGAAATCAGGAATGTGAAGAACTGTCCTGTGAATGTGGCTGAGAATTTTGCTGTTCTGATCTCCTGTAAGTAAATCAGGTTAATACTTACTGAGGATGGATATGAAACCACAGTCTTGAAGGGGTAAAAAAAAAACTATGGCATAAAAATGGGAAATTCTCTATCTCATAGCATATTTTAGAATTTCTGCAACACCAATGTTAGTCTGAACAACTTAATGCAGGCACTACAATCAACTTAGAATCATACCACTAATAGTCTTGTACTCTTATACGTCACCAAATGCCAACTATTTCAGTTAGAGCTACAGGTGACAAAATGTTGAGCTCGGTTTTCGATTAACCACGATCAACATCATCTATTTATGCTTTATATATAAAAACCACATTCACACCATCTAAAGACTATAGCCACTACACAGATGTAAGCATAAAACAGGACAATCAGGAGAGAGCAAGCTCGCTATAACAAAAGGGCCAAAAATTGGATCCATGAAATAGCGGGCAATTTCCTCATAACATGATGAATGAAGAACTCGAATACATGCCAAATTAAATCTAATAAAGTTTCGGAAAGAGCTGAGTTTGAATGGAGAATTACCAGAATCCGAACACTGCTAACTGGCCCCGAATTGCTAAATTTTGAAAAGAGACAGAAGAACGACGAGGTTGCCTCAAATATTATTGGAAATTGGCGTTCTTGCTCTTGCTTCCGACGAATCCGAACTCGTTCTCTCTCGAGCGACGTCAAACTAACAGGACTTCGCCGGATTGAGAACCTCTAACGTGTACAAGGTCTCGTATCGTGAGGTAAAATATATATGCTATTATAGGAGATATTGTATTGTATAAAATTATATTATTATGCATGATAAAAATTAATTATTTTGATATAAATATATTTTACTTAGATAAATTTATATTCAATAAAATGTTTAAAGAAAAAGAATTTGATTTTTTTACTATTTATGCAAATTTATACTGATAATAATATATCAATATACATTTAAGATGAAATGAAAAAAATTGAAATAAAGAATAAATGATTAAAACATCATTTAGTCCCTCACAAGTAAGATATTTCTCAATCTAGTCTATTACATGTAAATATTTCTCAATTCAGTCTATCATAAATAAAATTATTATCAGTAATGTCTTTTATATATTTTAAATTAACTTATTTTTTTTGAAAATATTAATAACAACAATTTTATTTGTGATGATTAAACATAGAAATGTTCATATATGAGGGACTAAATTGAGAGGGCAATTCTATGAGGGAACACATTGAAAAATATTTTATTTGTGAGGGACCAAATTGAAAAAAAAAATCTATGAGTTTATATGTTTTAAATTAATGTTTTTTTTTTTAGGATATTATTGATAACAATTTGATTTGTGAGGGATCTAATGGAAAAAATGTACATATGCAAGGCACTAAATTAAAAAGGAAATTGTATAAGGGATCAAATTAAAAAATTATGTCAGGGACCAAATTGACAAAAAGGTTTATGAGTTCATATTAATTAAGTCAACCTTTTTTCCTTAGGATATTATTGATAACAATTTATTTGTGAAGGATCAAATGAAGAAATGTACATATGTGATAGACTAAATTGAGAAGACAATTATGTAAGGAATGAAAGTGAATAAAAGAGACCAAATTGAAAAATTTTCTATGGATTCATATTTTTTTAAATTAACTTATTTTTAAATAATATTATTGATAACAGTTTTATTTATGAGGGATCAAAAGGAGAAATATTCAAATGTGAGGGACTAAATTGAGAAAATAATTCAACAAGGAATCATATTAAAAACATCTTATATATGAGGGACCAAATTAAAAAAAATTATGAGTTTGTACTTTTTTAAATTAACTTATTTTTAGGTTATTATTGATAACAATTTTATTTGTAATTAATCAAATAAAATAAATGTATATATGTAAGGGACTATATTGAAAAGATAATTATGCGAAGGACTAGATTGAGAAGACATAAAGGAATAAAATAATATTTATCCATGAGGGACTAAATTAAAAAAAAATTTACAAGAGCAAATTGAGAATTATCTTATATGTGAAGGACCAAAAGAATATTTTACTAAAAAAATATTAAATATCTTATTAATATAGTTAGGCATAATTAAACCAAAAAAGATTGTAGTAGTAATACAATGCTCTGTTATATTAAATATGGTTGATTGGAGTTGACCATATAAACTTATACAATTCAATGTGTACACCAAACATACGATAAATGTGAACTTCTTTGTATAAGCTTATACAATGTAATCTTATATGACATGCCAAGTGTACTATACAAGTATCGCCTTCATATGTAGCTGCACACAAAAAAAAATGTCCTCCATTTGTTTTATGAGGATAAGTTAGTCATAAAACAATTAGATAACAAGCAAAACTTAAAAAAAAAAATTGTGTGATTTTTAAACATTACAAAAATAAATTGAAATAACATAAAATTAACGAATAGTAGTAGCTTAAAATGAATAAAAATCAAAATAATTATCCATAAAAAATAATTAAAATAGTAATACAATATAATTAAAAGATGGAAATAAAAATTAAATTGACGTTACTAAAAATATGTTTTTTTTTCTTTTTTATTCATTAATGTTTACTTATTCTTGGGATAGGGCACTAGGCCTGACGCACTTTAGACCCAACATCCTACTTTTTGGTGAAAATATAACCAAAAAAAATTAAATGAGAATTATATTTTTTTATAAGGAAATATAAAACTTCATTGATCAAAGATAGGAATCAGGGAGCTGGTCCTAAACATGAGTGTTAGCTTGAGCATTTGAGGCTCAAGCTAAATTAAGAGCCATTATATTTGATGCTCTACTTATTTAAGCTATGAAAATGTTATCCCGTCCCTACAACAACTCCTTGCAGCCCAAAATCATGTTGCTAAATTTAGAGAGATCTTCTGTGTCAAAGTACAAAGTCATTTTAACTTGTAAGGCATTTGTGTAGATATTTCCCCTTGAGGTGAGATGTAAAGAAGCCTAGGAAATGGCTGAATGAATCACGATGGCCTCAATGATATTAGGTTGGAGGACCCTTACTTGAATCATGCCAAAACAAATAAGAATAAGCCATCACTTGAGTGAAAGACTACTCCATACCTTGATTTCTTTCGTCTGGAAAGATTGCCTATCTGTATGACATAACCAGTCGTTATAAGATTGATCATAGGCCTTATCTCACACAACTACTTAAAGATGGAGCTTAAGGGTGCTTCTAGTGTTTGCATGCTTCCATTACCTTAGAAAACTTAGCCTAAAAGTAATAGACGACCTCTGAGAATAATTTCTCCACAAGGATTCATTCCGCATTGACCATATCTTGCAAGCTAAAACACTGAACTCTTCTACAGTGTCTGAGGCAAGGTAACTTTGTAAAAAATCTTAACACATTCATAAGTTGTAAAAAGGACACTATCCCTATGCTCCTAGAGATCCCAAATTCCCTCAGCTAGTGGGTAAAATAGGATAAAGTGTTTTATGTCTTCTAACCCACCACACCTAAGATAGTTCATAACAACCAGAACCCCCTCTGAGACAAGGTTGGTGTTAACATGCAAAATACCTCTGTAAATATGCCAAGTAAACTCCTTGATTTTTAGATGGTGGTGCATCTTTTAATCATTAACCACCAGATGAAAGAACCTAATGAGAGGTTTCCAATAGTCCCTTCCAAAGACAAGAAGTAGCCTGACTTAACTGTGTAAAGACCTCTTTTGTCTTAGTGCCATATGATCTCATCTATTCTACCTTGAGCACTGATAGGTATTTTAAGTACAATGGAAAAGTCTTCTTTCATGAAGAAGTTTCATAGGGTGTCCAAATTCCACTTAGTATCAGCCATGTTCATTATATCTCTAATGCAGCTATCGAGAGAACTTGCCTCATGTACATCTACAAGTACAAACTATTGTCTCTAGGCAACCACAGATCTGAGAAAATTTTAATCGGTAGACTATTTCCAACCCACCCCCTTAAACCTAGTCTTATCACGCGACGAGAAGCAATTAAACTCTTCCATATAAAGCTCGGGTTTGAACCCCCCCTGAGTTGTAAAGAAAACCCTATTGAGAATGTATTTTGCTTTGAGAACTCTATAAGAAAGAATGGAATTAAAGGTACAAAATCTCCAACTCATCTTGCCTAACATAGTTGTTGTAAATAAACTGCCACAGTGCAAGTATACACTACCAACAAATAGTAAAGAGTGAGCAAAGTATCATCCTCAGGAATTCTAGTTAGTACCGATATTAATTATTAATGCGTATGCAGTGCAAGTATACACAACCAACATATAGTAAAGAGTAAGCAAAGTATTATCCTCAAGGAATTCTAGTTAATACTGATATTAATTACTAATGCATATACAGGTACCTATTTCAAGCGATCCAATATTCATACTAAAAGTAAAGTAATTACGACGAATCAAATCATGCAAAGCTTTAAATGAGATGAACATGAATACAAAAGGCTTCCCTAGGATTATTGCTTACCAAGACATTTTAATTATGAATTAGTTACTATCCTAACATAAACTCATTGATTTATAAGGTAATATTAGCCTCTAACATCATTATAAGAATCCATTAATCCATTATAAATTCTATCAATATAAATTAATTTCCTATATTTCTATAAGAACCACTTAAGACACATTAAGCACAGCTAATTACGACTCCGCACATCCAATTGGTATATGTCTATACTAAAAACAATTTGAGTTAAATTCAACAAATAATTCAACATTAGTCATACGGTATTCAGTCCTATAACTAAATTTAGGCTTTTCTTTCAAGAATCCCCAAATCCTCAACATAAACCCTAATTGGTGACCAATCAACAAGGGAACAATAAAATTTGAATTGAATAACTTCATATACAATGAGATTCAAGTCTAAAAGTAACAGAGTTCAATAATCTACTTGCTTAATACCCATAATCCCAAAGAAATAAAAGCTTAACAAGTATACCCATTGCCACGACTCAGAATAAGGGCGTGACCGACACAAGGAATAAGGTATTCTTGCCCTCATAAGCCAATCAGACACTTATTATAATCATATTACATTTGAATAAAAAAAATTTTCAATGAGTGGAAATATATTGTGTAAGAATTTTGACAGAGTCTACCTTGAAAAATTAAACCTTCCAAATTGCCTACAATGAGAGATCTAATATACCACAAGAAAGAGAGTTTTGCGCTCAACAATAAATACATACAGATAGTCAACCACACAAAATAACAAAATGAAACCATTGCTTGTGCACATGGGAGCCGCTAAATCACAAATACATACTTTACAATAAAGAAGGACTTGCCTTTGCAAGCAATGCAAAGCTTACACAAAGAAACACCCGCTAAGCCTAAGTTCATAAGTAAGGCTCTAAAATAATGATACCATATGAAAAATGTTAAACAACAAGGGGTGAGTGAAAACTCAGTGAGCAGATAATACTAATTACACAAGGGAGGGTACAGAAAAGTATAGTAAAGTTTTTCACAAATCTTCTATATTTCTTTGAATTTGAAAAAAACTATCAATTAATAAAACAATTGAACAGAAAGGAAAATTTCCTTAATCAAAAATCAAATTTCATTTACCATATATGGGTATCAAACTCATCAAATTGATAGGGAACCTCCCACTAAACCATCGGAATCAAATGCTAGCTCTAAGCTAGTTTAACAAAATAAATCACATGTCAAACATTAAGCAATACGGCTTGACATATTCAGAATTATGGCATTTCGCCTCAGACAGAATATCAAAATATGGCATTATGCCTCAATCATATCATATGTCAGACCGTAGTACATTACGACTAATGTAACAATTGGTTTAGTAATAAATAAGGAGGCACATAAATGAGATAAGAAGTATATCCAAGATATTGTTGGGGAGAGATTAAAACTAAATATAGGGTAGCATGTGTGGTAAGCTAAGCTAGAGAAGGATCATATGGTATTGGGTACGACGTGTTAGAGCAAGGGAATTTTTTCCTCTCTCATTTCTTGGAATATTTTATGTTGTAATTGACTCTTTTGTCCTTTTCCTCTCTTTTTTTTAGATCTAGCCCTTATTTTTTTAATTTTCATTCTTTGATTCTTCTTCCTCACTTCACTTATGTACTTTATGTCTATGAAACCTTAGTGTTTCTTTTTAAAGATTTCAAGCTTCATTCTTCCTTCTCAACTGCTATTCTTCCTCATTGAACCCCTTCCACATCATTGTTGTTTGATACTGCTCTAATCATTTTTTGGCAAAATATAATCATAGATTTATCGTTCAAATTCGTTGCCTTTTGTTTGTTTGTGGTCTTCTTTCTCTCCAAATGATCTTCTGCATCATTTTTCTCCTTCTTCAATAGGTGAACGTCAGTTAAAGGGAACTATAACTTTCTCCTTTCAGTGAGAAAATGAATCTCTCCTTTGTTTCATAATTCTGTTGTTCGAGCTCCACAATTGAGTAAGAAAGGTTTTATCTCTTTAAGATTTCCTCTAATTAATAAGTTCTCCTACTCAAGTTTTCATAGCCTTACAATCCTATTTTAATTTCAGTAATTTCCCAATATCTAAATTAAGTTAATTATCTTTATTCCTTTTGATTTTTGACCTGTGAATAAGCACTGTTGTGAGAGGATGGATATGTGGTAGCTTCTAAGCAAAGTATGAGATAAATTCTTTTTTGATGTATTAAAGCTTTTTGCTATAGGTCATTGAGGGAAAAGAGAGACGAGTTGGTGAACAAAGAGGGCAAATTTTGATTAACCCCATAACATGGTTATCTATATTGTAATTACTTATCAAAAGAGACTTAAATAAAGAAGTTGCTTATTGTATGTAGACATAGTCAAGCTAGGAAAGGATTCCAAGAGAATAGAAATTCCTTGGCCTTAAATAAAGATTTAATTGAAAGTTTAGAAATGTATTGGACAATAGGACCTAAGAGGATAAATGGGTATTTAGGAAAAAAAAAAAGCAAAAAACAAAATATCATATATTATTATAATAAGGACAATGATGATAGGAGGGCATATGTAATTCTATGTGTATGGTTGGAAGAAGGTAGCGTTAGATGGAAATTTGTACACTTGAGTCATTATATATTAGGTATATGAAGCAATGACGAGTTTGGTGAAGCAAATTTTAGAAAGGTCATAAGTTTACTATCTTAAAGACATTTTGGATAGTAAAGTTATATTTACCTCCTATGATCTTTCAACTAAGCAAGTTTAGGGGTGACCAAAGAATCAAATTTTGATAAAGCTTATTGAAACTAAAAGCTATCTAAGTTATTCTTTGTGGAATGGTTGCCTTATTTGATTATTGAATAATTTATGTTTAAAAATGTTTAACTAATATGCATGCCTTCATTGTCAACATAATCATAGTAAATAAATTATTATTATCATTATTATTATTGAGATAAATTAGTATATGGCCTAATAGTAGCAAAATAATAATATGTATTTTGGAAAAAAAGAAAGTGCTCAAGAGAAGACTAAGCATAATATTACCATTAATTAAATATAGGATATTTATGATAGTAAGTAAAGCGTAATATTCATTCTAACTTTTAAGTGAAATGTTGAATAAGTAAAATATCGACGTGCTAAAGGAATTCATTAGGAATGTCCTTGACCACCTTAGTGGCAAAATGACTTAAAGGTGATAAATGTAAAAAATTCCTGAAAGGGTTTATAATTTTTAAAGTCCTTAAACTCTAGAATTGAACTAATTGATTCACTATATGCATATGTTGTAATTGGCATCTTATAAATCACTAAGAGGCAAAGAAGAAACTTCTAATTATTATAAGTGTAATATTCCATGGAAATGAGCCTGGACTTTTATAAAAGATATAGAATAAGTAAGATATATTTTAATGTGTATGAACAAAAGAATAAGTGGCAGTTGGCCAACATATTTGTATCCTTCTTAGGTGCATAATTATAGTGTTAAATGAATATTAAATAAATACTATAGCATTTGATGAAAGAAATATTAGAGCATGTAATTAAACATGATCACAAATAGGGAAAAAAATGAATTAATAATCTGACCTAATGAAGACGACATTGTTGTTTCGAGTATTGGTTGAGTTTAATAAGTTCAACCCCCAATGCCCAAGAGCGTCTCTCAAAATGTTTTGATGGCATAGAGAGAGTGATAGATTTAGTATATATAAAACTAGGGCTTCAGTGTGTTATTTATAGGGTTTTATTTTAATAATATAATTAATCAATATTATTAAAATAAAATCCTTCATAATCTTTAAAACGATTTCTCTTTTAATCAATCAATCAAAATAAGCCCATTAAATTTTTCTCTGGGTAACAATATCAAATTAGTAATCTGACGGGATGATTACTAATATTCTTAGGTTGTGGGTTGGGTTTCTGCCTAATGGGCTTGTGGATAATCGAATCCATCACCAATTATCCACAAATCAAAATAAAACTCAGTCCATTCACAGTTTATAAATTATAACATTAATTGCCTAACTAGAATTAACAAGATTCTAATCTAATAAAATAGTTAATGCTAATCCATAAAATATTAAAATCATTCTAACAATCTCCCACTTGGATAACATTAATTAAATCATTAGATCAATAAACGAATACCTAATCAGGCATAATAATGTTCACATAAATACACGGATGTGTGTCAATTTATAAACCATACAAGACTCTGAAGTGAAACTATACACAAAGATCACTGAAACCGATAGGGAATCACATGATATTGACATTTCTATAAATAAGTTTCATTATCTAAATTAAATGGAATACAAAGTAACATTCAAAAAATGTCAAATTACAATTCAAAAGTTCCTTAAGAACTCAATTCAGACTCCCACTAAACCAAGGCTACATTAAAATTTTCAACAACGCCCATGTGAGTTACATGATTCTTAAAGACTCCTACAGGTAAGCCTTTGGTCAATGGATCCGCCAACATATGTTCACCAGGAATGTGAATCAAACGAGTATGAGATTCAATAATCTTTTCTCTAACAAATAGGAACTTAACAGTGAAGTGTTTAGTGCGACTAAAGTTCCTATGATTTTGAGAAAAGCTGACAGCAAACGAACTATCGCAGTATATAGTTAGAGGTTGTGATATAGGATCAACCAAATGTATGCCAGATATTAATTTCCTCAACCATATGGCCTGGCAGGTAGCCTCATAACAAGCGATATACTCTGCCTCCATAGTCGAGGTAGCTATTACTGATTGCTTACAACTCTTTCATAATATAGCTCCTCCAAACACCATGAAGATGTATCCAGAAGTGGATCTATGATCATCCACACAAGATGCATGATCAGAATCTTGAGTAACCCACAATTTCAAGTGGCTCAGATCTTTTAAAAGTAAGCATGTGATGCTTTGTACCTTGTACGTACCTCATGACTTTCTTTGCAGCCTTCCAATGATCAGGACCAAGATTACTTAGGTATCTACCAAGTACACTGACAGCGGAAGTAATATTAGGTCATGTGCACACTTGAGCATACATGAGGCTGCCAACTACAGATGCATACAGAATCTTATTCATTTCGATTTTTGAATCATCACCTTTGGGACAAGAGATCTAGACAACTTTTCACCTTTCTGTACAGGTGCAGCACAAGGAGCACAAGTATGCATGTTAAATTTCTTTAGCACTCGTTCTATATAGGTTGCTTGAGATAAACCGAGAGTGTCATGATATCTATCACTGTGAATCTGAATTCCCAAGATGAAAGAAGCTTCACTAAGATCTTTCATATCAAAGTGGCATGATAAAACATGTTTGACCTCATTTAACATAGTTATTGAGTTACTGACCAGGAGTATGTCATCAACATACAGAACAAGTATCATAAAGTTGTCTCTATCAAATTTCTGATAGATACATTGATCAGCAATGTTCTCTGTAAAACCAAGTGAGGTGATTATTTGATCAAACTTCAAATACCATTGTCTTAAGGCTTGTTTAAGCCCATAGATGGACCTTATCAGCTTGCACACTAAGTGTTCTTTCCCTACTTCAGTGAATCCATCAGGTTGTGTCATATAAACATTATCAAGTAAATCACCATTCAAGAATGCAGTTTTGACATCCATCTAATGAAGTTCAAGATCTAACTGTACAACTAGAGCCATTACAACTCTGAAGGCATCTTTAGTAGATACAGGTGAGAACATTTTCGTAAAATCGATCCCTTCCTTCTTATTATAGCCTTTAGCTACAAGTCTAGTTTTGAATCTTTCAACTTCACCATTGGCCCCTCTTTTGGTCTTAAAGACCCATTTGCAACCAACAGGTCTATAACCATCTGGTAACTCAGTTAATTCCCATACATGATTAGAAGACATGGAGGACATTTCATCATTCATAGCCTCCAAGTACTCAGATGAATTAGATTCTGACATAGCCTCGTCATAAGAAACTAGATCTGTGCCATCAACAATGTCTGACTCAAATTCTTGCAAGTACACTATGTAATCATCTGAAATTGTAGGTCTACAAATCCGTTGTGATCATATCAAATTAAGAGCTGGTTCTCCTATATCAGTTATCGGAGCTTCTTCAATGGGATCAATCAGATTCTCAACAAGATTGTCATCTCTAATATCATGGCCTACAGGTAAAGATGACAACGGTGGCATCAGTAAGATAAAATCCATACAATGCAGGTTAATTACTCTAGGGACACCATTCCCATTGTCTAAGTCATCCTCAAAATAGAATGCTCTGTTAGATTCAATGACCCTGGTAGTGTGACTGGGACAATAAAATCTACATCCTCTGGATCCTAAACAATACCCAATGAAGAATCCACTAACAGTCCTAAAATCAAGTTTCTTGAGCTGTGGATTATAGGGTCTCACTTCTGCTCTACAACCCTATACGCAAAAGTGCCTTAGACTTTCTTACTGGTGAAAAGCTCATACGATGTCCTTTCAACAGACTTACTCGAAACTTGATTAAGGACATAGGTTGTTGTCTTAAGGGCATCACCTCACAAAAATTCTAGTAACGAAGTGTGACTGATCATGCTTTTGGCCATGTCCATCAAGGTGCGATTACGCCTCATAACAACTCCATTTTGTTGTAGAGTGTATAGTATACTGAGTTTCAATTCCTTGCTCTTGTAAGAATAGAGCAAATAGTTTAGGGTTTCTCTCAGTTTCAGTATACCTCCCATAATATTCTTCACCTCTGCCTGATCTTACGCTCTTGAATACCTTTCCAAACTTTAATTCAACGGCAGCCTGAAATGCTTTAAAGGCATCTAACGAGTCAGATTTTTCATGCAACAGATCAACCTAGCCAAATCTGGAATAGTCGTCTATAAAGGTTGTAAAATATTTGTAATTACCCATAGCAGAGGGAGTAATTGGTCCACTAATATCTGTGTGGATCAATTCTAAAATAGTCTCAGATCTATTAGCCCTTTTCTTCCTAGCTCTAGCGGGAAGTTTTCCCTTAATGCAGTCAATACAGGATTCAAAGTCAAAAAAGTTTAGGTCATGTAATATTCCTTATCTAACCATTCTCTCCAATCTCTCTTTTGAGATATGACCCAAACGCCGATGCCATAACATGGAAGAGTTCTCATCAATTATTCGGCGTTTGTGTCCTATGACAACATTAATTGATGCCACATAAATGGAATTTAAACAAACATTTGCATTTAAGTAATATAAACCACTCATTAATTTAGCAGTTACAACAATGACTGAACCAAAGTAAACATTAATTCTGCCATTTCCTTGCCAAAAAGAATATCCATCTTTGTCTAATACAGAACTTGAAACCAAATTCCTCCTTGAAGAAGGTACATAGACAACGTTATTTAAAGTTAAAGTATGTCCAGAATACAAGTTCAGAACTACAATTCCTATGCAATCCACCACAGCTGAACTTCCTTCCACTCCCAGAATGGTCTTTTCTCTCTCATTTGGGCTTCTCTTGTCTTTGAGCCCCTGCAAGGAATTAGTTACGTGAATAGTCGCTCAAGAATCCAACCACCAAGTGTCTATAGAGGTTTTAAAATTATTGGATTCAAGACAAACTAAAGCTACGGGGGCAGTTTCAGGAAAGATATCATCTTTCTTACGCTTGTACTTCAACTTAAGGCAATCTGAGATCTTGTGGCTAAGCTTCTTACAGTAATTACAATCACCCTTAAATTTCTTCGTCTGACTCTCATTCTTTTTATTGTTCATCTTGATCTCAAAGAACCTTTTAACATTAGGCTTGCCTTCAGGTTTCTTTCCCTTAAACTTCTCATTTCCAGCCTTGCTTGACGAAGCATGAGAGATGTAGTTCACTGAATGACCACGTGAATTAGATTTCTTTAATGACTCCTCTTCTTGAGTCACGATGGATATCATCTGATCAATGGTCCATTTAGTTTCTTGTAAGTTGTATGTCATTCTGAGAACCCCATATTCTACTGAAAGGGACTGTAGGACTTTGTAGACAAGATAACTCTCACCTAGGTCCACATTTAGAGATTTCAGCTTGTAGATGTAATTCACCAGCTTCATCATATGCTCGCATACACCAGACACTCCGTCATAATGAGTGTTATCCAATAACGAAAGATAATATGCTTTCTGTGTCTTATCGAACTTTTTGAATTTTTCACTCACAGCCTAAAGGTATTCCACAGTGGTGTCCTTTTAGGAATACTCTGTCTAATTGTCTTCTCAATAGTATATTTTATGATTGTCAAATAAATCCTGTTGGATTCATACCATTGCTTGTGATAAGCTCTGTCAGCAGCACTAGACTCAACAGTGAGATTTGCCGATTTTGGATATCTCATGGCTAAATCCTCCTTGGAAATGATCAAGTACATATTGAAGGACTCATGCCAGTCATCATAATTCGTCCCATTCAGAGTTTTCACCACAGACAGTTGCTAGAACACGGAAGCTTATGAAACAAAATCAGGAAATATTAATTATGTCCCAGAAACATAATCATAAAACAAGATTTCCTTTACAACAAATCATGAAAGAAAACTCTTATGTACCATTGATTTGACCATAAAGAAAAATAACAAAATGCATCCATCGTTTCCATATCGATAAAATATAAGAAACAATGAATGAAGGCATTGGATTAAAAATGCTGCTAACCATTCGTAAATGTATTTATTTCACAGAATTATCTTAACAATGTCACACTGATAGGGTATGTCCATTATCAATATAACATGTATGTACACTCTCTCTTGTGGACTCATCGTAATGTTCAGACTCTTCCCTGATGATGGTAACTAAATTATCCAAAAATTGTAGGAAATTGAGTGACAAATACGGTATAAATTATTTATAAAGGCATATCACCATGATTGAGCCCACGATAGGTCGGCACACAATCAATAGGTGTATGTGACCCAAAGTCTTAACAATTTTCATATGCAAATTATTCCTTTTAAGGTATATGCTTAAATTAGGATAAAATCTAATAATTAATACAATGAAATTAATTATGATTTATTTACACATAATCAGGGAGAGTGAGTTAAACATATTGTGCCATTTATGTCTAGTTTAAGCACAAATTTTTTTCAGATCAAATACCATATCTAGACATTATTTTAAGGCCCTTAATTTATAAAACTCCTATTTCCAGGGCTCAAAAAATTCTGCAAAAATTACCATAATTTAGATCAGGACTAGTGGAGCTGATCTCTAAATTTTAAAGTTAATCTAATTGGCAATGTGGCTACACGCGCCAGAGGTGCACGTGGGCCTCACCCACGCACTCGTTCTTTAACCTCTGATGGGTCGAATTGACCCGCCAGGCGACCTAGTGACCCAGACTTTGACCTACCAATTTTCATGTTTTCAGACCGCAAAATAGGGTACTTTTCTCTCGTTTTTTCACGATCTACAACTTCCAAATGGCTGATTCGAGTGAATCTATCCTAGTTTAGTTAAAATTCAGTCAAAAATTTAGATGCCAACGTTAGGTTTGTTTTGTCGGTTTGAATGGGACTCACCGGCGATGCGAAACGACCAAGGTGGCTTTCCCGGTTCGAATTGCCGGTGATCGCTTCAAATAGCGACAGTGAAATAAAAAAAATCTTCATGCCATAAGTACTGAGTCTCGCTAGCCATGGAGGTAACATTAACGGCGATTAAAATTAAAATAAAATAAATTAATGATGTATGAACACGAACAAGCTAATTGGGTCAGATCGCGGTAACCATGATTGATTACTAAATAATAACAATAGTAATAAAATTTCATAAGCCATAGAAAAATAAAATTTGTCTTACGAAATTCAAAGAAGAAGATAAATTTCATAATCATGAAACCATGGCTCTGATACCATTTGAAAGCAATATTAGAGCATGTAATTAAACATGATCACAAATCAGGAGAACAAATAAATTAACAATTTGACCTGATGAAGACAACATTGTTGTTTCGAGTATTGTTTGAGTCTAATAAGTTCAACCCTCAATGCCCAAGAGCGTCTCAGAGTGTTTTGACGGCAGAGAGTGAGTGATAGATTTAGTGTGTATAAAACTAAGGCTTCAATGTGTTATTTATAGGGTTTTATTTTAATAATATAATTAATCAATATTATTAAAATAAAATCCTTCAGAATCTTTAAAACAATTTCTCTTTTAATTAATCAATCAAAATAAGCCTATTAAATCTTTCTCTGGGTAAGAATCTCAAATTAGTAATCTGACGGGATGATTACTAATACTCTTAGATTGTGGATTAGGTTTCTGCCCAGTAGGCTTATGGATAATCAAACTCATCACCGATTATCTACAAATCGAAATAAAACTCAGTCCATTCACAGTTTATAAATTATAACATTAATTGCCTAACTAGAATTAACAAGATGCTAATTTAATAAAATAGTTAATGCTAATCCATAAAATATTAAAATTATTCTAACATTTGAATGATCCTCTAAGTAAGAGAATTGAAATAGGACAAGTGTTAAGAATTGGGCATTGAATACTAATTAGAATTAATAATATTTTCAAATAAAAGAGAAGCATTAAAGTCATATGACTTGTGTTATAGGGCATAAAGGATTTCTTCAATAATCCAGTGGTTGAGTGAATGAGGCAGTAAGAGAAAAACTTTGATATCCATCTATCAAGTGAATAGGTATTACTACTTATGCTTGTTTTCACTTCCATCTCATTTCTTGATTTTAAACAAATTTTAACTATTGGTTCTAATTAAAAGCAAATTGACTGTTTAGATTAGTTGATTCATTTATAGATTGTTTTAAACTTAAATTCCATTTTGAATATTTCATTTGCTCCAATAAAGAGTTCTAAAAGACACTATTGTGAATATTTATGTAGAACTCTGATTATGTATTTATGAATTTCTTTGATTTTGTATTTATGAACTTATCAGATTCTGAATTTATTAATCCCTCTAATTGTGGATTTTTAATATTTTTAATTTCTAAGAGCTATATGCTCCATATCTGTGGTGATTTACCATTGTGAGTTTTGTGTTTTACGTCTTAAATTTCTTATCTCTGTGAGTTATATGCTTTATATAGGTGGTGATTTAGCCTTGTAAGTTGTATGCTTTGTATTTGAAATTTCTAATCTCTGTGAGCTATGAGCTCTATATCTGTGGTGTTTTACCCTTTGTGAATTGTGTGCTCTGCGAGCTATATGCTCTATATATGTGGTGATTCACCCTTTGTGAGCTATGTGCTCTACATATGATATGTTAATTTCAGTAAGCTATATGTCTAATATCTGTGATGATTTACTCTTCGCAAACTATGTACTCTATGTCTGAGATTTCTAATTTCTGTGAGCTATGTGCTTCAAATCTATGGTGATTTACTCTTTACGAGCTGTGTGCTCTGCATATGATATTTCTAATCTTTGTTGAGTTATGTGCTTTATATTTGTGCTAATTTACCTTTTGTGAGCTGTGTACTCTGCATCTAAAATTTCTTATCTCTGTGAGCTATATGCTCTACATCTAAGGTGATCTATCCTACGCGAGCTGTGTGCTCTGGAATTTGAGGCTTATGATTTCTGTGAGCTATTGGCTCTATGTTTGGGTGATTTACCCTTCGCGAGCTATATGCTTAGCAACTGTATATTGTTCTGGTTCTGTTTAGATCTCCCTATCCTACTCTATTAAATTATTCTCATTTATTATTTGATTTAGAAATAGTGATTTGATCATGTTTGATTTCATGAGTTACATAGATGATGTCTTTATTCAAATTATGAATAACCAATATTGACTTTCATTTCCCTTGGATAGTATGGTAAGTTTTTTGTTTACAAGAATAAAGAAAAAAAAAAAGCATTTTAAAGCCCTTAGCTTGTCCCTTCCTAACATAAGTAGTATTATTTACTCATTAAGTTTTCACTCACCCCTTGTTATTTTAATCACTTCAGATAGTCTTGTTGTTTTTGGTCACCCATCTACGACTTAGAAGCATAACAAGGGCATTCTCTTGGAGAGCCCTGTATAGTTTGTAAGGGTGATAATATCATTAATACAGAATTAGAGTGCTTCATAAATATAGAATCAAAGTATTTTAGAATTATAGAATTCACATATTTTAGAAAAAGTTTAAAAAATTTATCAAATACTCAGTATTTTCAAATACATATAAAACATTGTTAAAATTAAGAGATTTCAGGATCTTTAGAGAAGTAGAATAAGAGTAGTTCAAACCTTAAAATCAAAGTAACTTATAATTACAAATTTAGAACATTTCATTTTGAAAGAATCATAGTACTTGATAAATGTAAAATTAGAACACTTCAAAGTACAAAATAGAGAAATCCCAAAAATCTACAATCATTATAATTCTGAAACACATAATCATCAAAATTCATAAATGTGGAATCAACTTGATTCATAAATCCAAAACTTTCAAACATTTAGAAAATGCAGATGAGGTTTATAAATCTCAAGACATCTGTCCTAGAGCACAAGGAAGTTCAAGTAACAATATCTTTTTGGAAAGAGCTAACATAAAACAAAAATCTGCATTACTAGCATTATCTACTCACTTGGCCAAAGCACACAAACTTATTCGCTTATTGTCTCCTTTACTACCTATTGAATACAATGCAACCTCCATGATCCTAAAAACAAGAAATATAACCATAATGTCTCATGAAAAATTTCAATTCGAATAACTGCCATACGTCAAATCCCCAAATTGAAGTAATTAACTATTAAATTGTTATTATCATTTAGCTTTTATTCCACTTATTTCTTTCTGTTAAGGTCACTAACATTATTGACTTTGATTACCATGGCTTATGTTGCATATACATACAGTTATGATTGCCCATCATTTTTGTAAAGTTCTCATGTCCTTGAATCCAAGTAATTTTTTTCTTAACTTGCTAATTTCTCCACTTTCACTTCTTATTAATAGAATTTTTTTTTCCAACATTTCTAACATTAAAGTGTTTCAGTTTATAATTGGACACACCTACCAGATATTAGTTTTTCATATGAATACTCAGAAAATCTACACATGCCCAAAATAAGTCAATTAATCTCTTCTAGTAAGCTATTAAGTTGCCAATCTAATCCAATAGTTTTACAAATTTGTACTACTCATAACCAAAGTAATTATTCAATATTAATAGTCACTTCCATTGAACTTTTCTTCTTCAAGCTTCGTCTTACAACATTGGAATTTAAGATAAACTTGAGAAAAATTCTCAAAGTGACTTACCACTCAAAACAACAACTACGAACAACTTTAATTCCTCCTCTTGAGGTCCAATAATGCTAGAGGAACAAGAAATCTTTAAATTCCACTGCTCTACACACTTCAACTCTGTACCATGAAAAAATGGGTTTTCAAATTAGTGATCAAACCATCAAATTGATATATGGGAAATGTTAGAACCTTACTTAAGATTAAAACCCCCAAAGAAATTTGATGAAACAACTCCAAATTGAGCCCCAAATTTCAAACTTTGAATTTTAGTCACTGTTCATGGGACAAGAGGAAATTTTGATTTCTGAAGCAAAACCATGAAATTGAATGTTGAATCTAAAGGAGAAAGGAACAAAATACTTAGATTAAACAAAGCCCCAAAGAAATTTGCAAGAAACTCACCCACATCATCCAAATTTTGAATCTTTCAATCATTGTTCATATTCTTCACGTAGCTGAAAGAATTTTCAATTTCTATCCTAAAATCTCAAATTTAGAAGTTGAAATTGATGCAGAAATGGATGAAGTAGCCTTAGGAAGTAAATTTATCAGCAAATTTAAAGCAAACTCACCAAAATTATATGAATTTTCTTATCAAATTTGTGCCCTAATGTCTGACACTGTTAGGTGGCATTTCTCACCAAAATCAAGAACTTCCCAGTCACACATATATAAGACAAGGATAGAAAATCCAATACTAGTTTAATTAAAAGAAGAACAAAGGAAAACGCTATAACATATGTATAATGCAATCAGGGAAAAAAATGTGCATGAGAAGGAAAGAGAGAAAAGGGAAAAAATGAGGGTATTTTAGTCCTTTCATAGGGGCACGTGGCATTAAAAAAAAAAAAGAATTATTACCTGAGTGGTCTCAATAGGATTCAAACATGGGCTTCATGGTTTGGATGGGCAAGGTTCAGCCACTTGTGCCAGCCTAATTGTTGAATCTTGAATTCATTAATTTAATATATAAGGCTTCTATATTTTTTTTCCCTTTCCAAACTTTTTTTTGTTAGATTTTCATATTTACCCTATATGTATTGCCTTCTTTTCTCCTTTTAATGCAAATATTTACAAAATGTCCCACTAAGGTAAAATTATTAAATAAGGATTTTTGTGAATATTACACCTATGATTACAATCTAAAACAAGTAAAAAAGCATAACCAAAAGAATAGAAAGAGATGAAGAATTCCATTTTCGAAGCTTTAATCGACTTCCTTTCACGAAACTCCTCTTGATTTGCCTTCCTCCAACAAAGCCTAGCCTTTAAAACTCAATAAATCTTCTCCTCTTGCTTTAGAACATCATCTCTAGCCAAAAGAACCTTAAGAAAAATGTTTTATATTGCCCCCAAATGCCAAAAGACCAATCTACCCTTCATTTGCTAAAACTCAGTAAACTACTACTTGTTAGAAAGGTTTTGATAAGCTCCACAATTTGCTATGAGACGACCATATATTCTGATGTTTAAGGGCCCAAAAGTCATCTCGAAGTTAAGTGATCACTTACTTGATATCAAAGCCTTCCTTTTTTTCCTTTAACAATCTAGATAAGACATAAAATCACATTAATAGCACACAAATAACTAAAATAAAACAAATAAACCTAAGTCAACACTAATTAACCTAAAACCTCACTATCGAAGATACATCTCCTAAATCGACAAGAAAGACTTAAATTTAAACTAAAAACAACAAGGTAGCAAAATGAAAGAGCATGAAAATGATAAGAATAACTTTATTTCATAGAGTTACGAATAGCTAGAATAAAACAATGAAGGCTTTTAAAACTAAGCCCTCTATCAGATTTTTTGCTGAACATACGATCCCATAACAACCATTTAAAGTCTTTAAGTGGATCCGAGTGATTGTCCCACAAGAATGAATTCATCATCTTTTAGAGTTCATTATAGACCGACATTAAAAGGAGAAACACACCCATAAAGTAAGAAGGCATGGTGTGGGCCATTGATTTGATAAGAATTTCTTTACCTGCCCTAAATAAGAATATATTCTTCCAATTCTGTACTTTTCTCTAAACCTTATCTCTTAAGTAAGCAAACATTAACTTCTTGCTTCTACGAATTAGAGATAGTAGTCCTAAGCATTTACCATGATCAAAGGGGGAGTGTACTTCTAAGATATCCATGAGGGTTGAAAGTTGTGCATGATCCATATTTGGGCTCATAATTTTTTATATTTAATTGACTTAACAGAAGCTAGTTTATTGGTATTTAGAATCTACTTCATTTGGTAGCACTCCCTCTCATTTGCTCTATAAAAGAAAGAGTCATCTGCAAAAAGAAGATAAGAGATAATGAGACCTCTAAGACTAGCTCTACATTCGTTGATAAGCCCGTTGAGTTCAACTTTTTTTAGTAATGTAGATAGACCTTTAATGCATATAATAAATAGATATATAAGGAGAAGGTCCCCCTATCTGAGCCTTCTTTAGGGAGAAACTAGCCCAACTTCCTCACCATAGACCGAAAAAGAGTACTCTACATTCTTATACACATCATCATCAAATCCACGTACTTTGCATCAAAACCTATTTTAAGCATAATGGCTCCCAAGTAGTCCCAATTCATTCTACTGTATGCTTTACTAACATCGGTCTTTAGTGCCATTAAACCTTTCTTTCCCTTACTTTTCCGCTTCATGTTGTGAATTAGGTTGAGCGCCACAAGGACATTGTCAATTATAAGTTTGCATGGGATGAAAGCATATTGGAACTCCAAGATAATTTTAATAAGAATATTTTTAAGACTGTTAGCCAAGACTTTTGCCATGATCTTATACATGAAGTTGCAAAGTGATATAAGTCAAAGATCCTTAAGTGTTTAGGGGGTGCTAGTATTTGGAATGAGAACCACTAAGGTTTGGGCTAACTCTTTCAACATAGATATAGACTTTAACTATCTCTTGCAGTTGTTGAAGACATCCTCTCCCAAGACATGCCAAAGCTTTTAAAAAAAAGTCACATTGAATCTGTCTAGGCTTGGAGACTTATTAGGGCGCATTTAGAAGGTTGCTTTACGAAATTCTTTTTATTTGAAACACTACAGCAAGATGTCATTGTCTTTACAGGAAACCACCTTGTTAACATGCTGTAACACATTATCACTATTGTTACAAGAGATAGACAAGATATTTTCAAAGTAAGTGAATACTAAAGCCTTGAGTCTATTCATGGTTCTAAACCAAGCTCCTTCTTTGTTTTTAAAGCTTCAATGGTACTGTTACATAGGCTTGCTTGTGAAAAAAAATTTAAGTTCCTATTGTCGTTTTAAAGCCAAAGGACTTAGCCCATTGTCTTTACTAAGACTATTCCTAATTTAAAAGCCTATTATTTTCCTCACAGAGTGTAACCATCTCACTATTTGTTGGGTTCTCTGGAGTTTCAGAAAGGCTTAACTGACATATTCCCCTATTGATATCACGTGCCTTCTGGATATAATCACTATGTTTACCCTTTACCTAAGTCATTAGGTCCCTTCAGCACATATTTAGTCTACCTATAATGTCTTTCTCTAAACTTCTTCCCTACTGGGTTGGGATTAGGTTTTGCAAATCAAGTTCCAAGAACTATAAGTTTTCGGAACTAAACCTACCCCTCCTTTTCAATGGAACTCAACATCAATATCTATTAAGATTGGACTGTAGTCTAAGTAGGAAAAAGATAACATGACATTAAGCTACGAGGAAAGGAGTCACACCAACCATTTTTAGCTAAAGCTTAATTGAGTTTCTCTTTGACAACGTTGTTGGATCCATAATGTTTCTCCAACATGAAGGTTTGACCAACAGAAGCAACGTCTTATAGTTCACTATCCGTATTAGCATATCTAAATCACTTAAGAAGGTAATTGGGGTATGGTTGTCCTCCCATCTTATCAGTAGAATAAATCATGTCATTAAAATCCCTAAAACTGAGCCATGAGGTGTTCTCCAAGCATGTTATGGTTCTCAGCATTGCCTAAAAGTCTCATCAACAATTACATTCAAGGAAACCATAAAAACATGAAAGTCTCCATTCAAGGTTATCCTAACCTGCTACTTTTAAATTGATGAAGTTTGGAAATAAGAAGTAACACTAAAGCATCTTTCATTATTCTAAAAGAGTGTTAGGCCTCCACTTCTACTAATACTTTCAACAATCATAATTAAGGGTTACTTTAATTTCATTAATTCGTGTTCTCTACACTAGAGTCTCTATAAGGAACACTAGGTCAAGCTAGTGACATCTGATGAGCTCCATAAGAGCTGGAAGTGCTCCGAGGTTGCCAAAGCCTTGACAGTTCCAGTTAAAAAGGATCATTGTTTTGGCAGGACTGCTGAGCAGGACCTTTTGATAAAATTAATTTCTGGATGTGTAAGCTAGTTGCTTCATTTACTTTGTTCCTTCCCTCCTAGTGTACCATGAAGACCATTATCATCTTGGCGTCGTGGGCATTTCTTACCATAAGCCCAATCCATTGGGGCTTTCTTCGTCAACTAAATTTATATGTTGAGATATAGGCCCAAATTTAGTTAAAGAGGCTGAAGAGTGGCTTTGATTGCTAATAATTAGCACCAGAGCGTTGGTGCGGGGTCTGTTATTCCTCTTGATGTATTGGGGGCCCATGCCTAGCAATCCTAGAGTTGACTATATTTAAGTCTGAAATCTTGGCTGCTAGCGAAATATTCTCTTTATTAAAGAAATTTGAACATTGTGATCCCTTATTCATCTCATAGCTAATTGCTCAGTGGAGCTGGTGACCTCCGATTATTAGCTTTAAGAGATGCATCCCAATTTAAGGGAAACTCCTTACCTCCAACAGGAATAACTCTTAGTCTACAGAAGCCATCAGAGTGACCTAAGTGACCACAAAGGAAGCAAAATAGTGAAAGTCGTTCGTACTTGAAGTTACCATACGTTGGGTTCCCGTTGGGAAGCGGTAGCTTTTTCCTTCTTCCTAATGGCTCACGAACATCTAGTTGTACACGAATGCGCATGAAATGATTTCTTCCTCCAATGGATGCCTTCATGTCATATTAATAAACTTCCTTATAATGTTGCCGACCTGAAAAGCAAAACCCTCAGACATCAAGCCAATGGGCAAGTCATGGACTTAAACCCATGTGTCTGAGAAGAATAGTGGTACACTGTAGGGGTCCTCACCACTTTGCAATCTGTAGGTAACTAGAAGGTGATTGTTGAAGGTCCTGAGGCCTTCTTCTATCACCCCATCCAGTTCAACCTCATATAAGAGTTTAAAGGTGTATTGATTGTTCCCAGTATCGTTGATACAATCTCCACCGAATGGATGCCAGAGATTTGCCAAGGTATTTCTTATCAACTAAAAATGGATGACGTTCATCATGAGAAAAGTCTTCACTAGACTTAGATCATAGAATTAAGCAATATGGTTTCCACCTCTATTGCTCGACATAATGTGCTAGACTGTTTCTTCTTCGTCATTGATTTATAAATTTGTAATTTGATCCTCCATAGATGACCTGCAACAAAAGACGAGGACAAAGGAAACTAAGTGTGCTACGCAAGCAGAAAGATAAAGCCAGGGTAGCCTATAGAGAGACATGCCATAGAGAGCAGACTGAACATATTAATACCGTATAATATTGCTCCATTAAATCTTGGATAGAAAGTAGTGTATTCATGATAGAATTATGTAATTAACATTATGGTTTAAGTATTAAGGTTAGACCTCAAACGGTTATGTCAATAAAATTGGCTAATAGGTAAGATGAATACTAATTAAAGACTACTTATAAGTATTCACTGGATACAGTGCATTCTATTAGCATATTACATATAAAATAATTGATCATAATGGGAAAAACTTTAAGATATTAGAAGTTAATAAAAATTTTACGATGATGAGCCAAACTTTTATTATTTATATGATCATCTATCTATTGAGAACTTTCCATGAAATGCTCAACGTTTCATATTTTCACGCACCAAACCATTCTTATGGACTTTTTTCCCTTTAAAATGCTTATACTAGAAACTAACATAAAATTCAACTTTAGTTATATATATATATATATATATATATATATATATATATATATATATATATATATATGTGTAAAATTACCTTTACATATATATATGTAACTGGTTGTGTACTTTTGCCTTGGACCTTACTTAACAACCTAATTATGGTTTTTGCGTATGGATGAAAGCAGAATGATCAAAACTGGAATTATAAGCAATTTACTTCCTCTTCTTTTCCTTTAAATGTTAATTTTCAATTTTATCCATCAAATAGGTTAGTCGCTCTTGAATACATGAAACATGAAGTGCAATAACTGAGCATGATGTAACTCATGACATTATCATTATGCTAGCTATGATTTAGAAGTGGAATTATATATATCTTAATCATAACTTAAGTTATCAAGTAATAATGTATTCATAATTTTAAATATAATCACTGAATTAGAGTAATGTTAATAGTTCCCTCTCTCAATTTTTTTTTTCTTTTGCCATCTTCTCTCAAATTAATTATGATAAAAAGTGTGGAGTTTAAAGCTAACAAGAAGTAGTATGTTTTGCAAACAAATTTATGGAACGAGTTGATTGTCAAAAGTCCTATAAAAGTTCAAAATCCAAATGAGCTATCTAACATTTAAATTCAAAGGTGCAAAACTTTCAATTTACCAGAAGAGTTTTGGAAAATGAATTTATGTAAAGTTAATTAAGATTTTGTATAAAATGTCTTTTTATTAATTTTGTGATGAATTTTGATGAATAAAAATTTTTACATTGTTCGATTACGCTTTTTTTTCTTTTCCTTTCTTTTGGGCCAATTAGGCTTGTTCTTTGATTTCTAAGAATTTTCACATATTTTTACTAGCTTGTCAAAAAAGCATGATTGGAAATTGATAAGAATCAAAATTGAGTACAAAAGTCACACAAGATGAGGGGAGACCAAATTGACCTAAACATAGTAATCAAATTGTGCTAAACAACAGGCAGTAATTTGCTTCCCTAAATCTAATTCTTTGTCATTTAATTAAGCCAATTAAAGTAGCTACATATATTAATTTTTGGTAAACTTATGTAATTATTCTTCATAGACAATTTCTAAGAAAAATTAAAAATCTAATTAAGTAATTCTTTATGTAAATTTGGAAAGCGAAAATTCTTACTATTAACTTTATAACACTTCATAAAAAGCATTAGCACTTGGCAAATATAGAGATTTCATTCTTTTGCACTATTCTCCATAATCATGTATTATGCTAGTAATACACCTAGAGGGGGTAAATAGGTGCTTGAAAATTTTTTTCCTTTTAAACATTGGTCAAAATATAGTTTATTGAAAATTTCAAAAAATATTTAATTGAATTTGAAATACAGTTGACTGAAAATTTACAATAGTTGAATTCAGAGATGTAGTAGAAACTAGTTAACTACTATTTTATAGTTAACTAAAATTTTCAAAAAATAGTTAACTAAATTTAAAATACAATTGACTAAAAAATTTTTAGTTATTGAATTCATAGTTATAACAGAACCAGTTAACTACTTATTTTACAGTTAACTGAATTGCTCGCAGAAAGGAAGAAATTTTAGAAAGCAGTCTACTACAAAATTTATAGTTAACTAGAAATAATAAAACCAGAATATCAAAGATAGGGATCAAAGAAGCAAATTTTGAAGTAAACTTGATCATAAATTAAATAGCTTGCCCGGCTCGATAAGTCTGGCTCAAAAAAAAATAAAGCCTGAACAAAAAAAAGCTCAAATAGAAAAGCCTGATTTGTAAAACAGGCTGGGCTTGGGCTTTTTTTAAAGCTTGAGTCGAGCCCGAAAAACCCGAATAAATACTCTTTTAATTAGTACAAACTTATTATATATATAAAAAAAAAAAAAACTTAGTGTAACATGACATTTTGATAAAGAAATAAAAGCTAAAACCTATTATTTAAAGGATTTATGCACATATAACAACCCATTGTATTTACAACTTCTCTATGTATAATCTTACATATAATAATAACAATTATTTATATTATTTATCTCAAATCTTTAATAAGAAATTGATTTAATTGTTCTTTAAAAAGTTCGATTAGCCTAACCAGAAAAATGTGGATAAAAGCCTAAATTAAAAAACCCAATTAAAATACGGGCTCAGGCTTTTATTTTAGCCCGAATTCAAGCTCGATTTTTAAAAGTTAAGCTTGATGATCAGGTTTACTTTGAAGTTATCCTGGTTCGGCCAAATTTTTGCTTATGTCCAGTCCCCTTGACTCCTTCAAGGGATTTTCACTATTTCCCAAGCTTTTACAAACACCAAGAGTTTTCTTGTGCTCACTTTTAAACACAAAGTTTTTAAGCGCACCTTAAACTTTTCAAGAGGTTTCCTATCTCACCCTAAACTAATCTTCTCAAACACCCACTTCCTTTCACTCACAAAGAAGAAAGTACACAATAGAAAGTAGAAGAAATTTTTTGACTCTTATAGGAATGGGTTAACATGACAATACACTTAAATGCTCTCAAGATGCAAATAAACCAAATCCTAGGCTTAGAAATTTGAAGCAACTGAAGAATGTTTCTCAAAATTACTGCTACCTGTTGAGTTATAGCTTATGCTCTTTGTATATTCTTCAAAAAAACTTGACTATTGCAGCATATGATGAGATTTCTTCTATCTTTCATGCAAGAGGCACCTAGACAGATTTGGTTGCATGATTTTTTTGGTATACACTCCTTGGGACCATAAAATATTGTTGAAAAAATGATCAAGTTGGTGAAGATGTGCTGGAAAGAGCAAGAGATGACAAAGGGAGAAGCATTTTCTTTATGGTGAAGCCAACAGCTTTGAAATAAGGAGAAGGAAAGGATGAGATTTTTAGCTTTCATCCACTTCCAAGAGGCATTAACGTGTTGTGTGCTGGAGAGATTACCATGAGTTGTCTTCCACGTATTAATGGCTTCAGACAAGAGAGATGGGTTGCGCATATGCTTCAAATAAGAGAAATGGGTTGTATAGTAGGTTGGAGATCTTTATCATGGGCTGGAAGAATGCTGCAGACTTGCCACAAAGTGTTGGAAGTTATTGCACATTAGAGAGATGGGCTAGAGACAAATTGGGCTAGACTTTTTCTACATTTAGTTTGTCAGAAATCAAACTTGGATTTAGGCCATTACTTTTTGGACCAACATATGCAATATTATCCTTTCTCTTCAAAGATAAATAATTCAATAAAACTGTAATATTTTAGCCAATACCGATTGGGGTTATGATTTAAGAATGAGATTTGTGATCGTTGTGCTGGAAAGTTAAATGACCTATTCAAGCATTTTATTTGGAGACAAGAATTAGTTGGTTGGTTAATGATGTTGGCTGTTTAGACATAATGACAAGATATCTAATAATTATAAATCATATATAACCGCTGGAGCCAAGCTGTTGAAACATTTCGAGCAAAATTACAATATTTAAAACCCAAAAGAAAATATGTTAAAAGAAACATTTACAATCGCTAAACATACTAGCTAGCTGAATATAGGACTATTGAATATTGTAAAACTGGGCTATTAAAAAATTAAATAAAATAAGGAATGGCAAAGAAACAAAGATGGGGTTATAAGAATGTCGTTGTCTTAAAAGTTGTATGCTATTCAATGCATAATTTCTAACCAATGAATTAAATATTGAGAAACTTTTTTTTATAAATATTTCTAATATCTTCGCTTCTTATTAATCATATTGCACAATTAATGCAGGTGCCTTAGGTCATTTGAGATGCGTTTTAAAAAGGTAAGAAAGCCAAAAAAAATATTAGTTAGTCTTGACACACTTATATAGTAACTGATTTTGATTTAGTGTATTAGTCCAATAAAATTATTTTTTTAATGGTTCTTACTAATTTTTTTAATGATTTTATTTAGACAAATATATCAAATTTATTGTTGCATAAATATATTAGGACCAACTAATATATGTTCAAAAGAGCAAGACTCGTGACCAAAATGGAGTTTATTTTTTGGGTTTTTGATATGTTTGAGGCTTATAATTTATAAATGTAAATTATAATGAAAGGATCGATGAATATAATCTTACGCTTGAAAAGGTGATTTGCGGAACTGGAAGCATATGATTCGCCCGCATGTATCTATAAGAATCGATTATTTATAACTTAATCACAGCTTCAATCAGATGCAGATCATAAAGAAACCACACAATATAATTAGCACTATTTCTTTTTTCCACATTTCCATATTGCCAGTCTTGCTCTCTACGTAAAGTTTTCAGCTATTTTATTAGCACTATAGATTTGCCAGCCTAGATGTAATTTGTGCGATACATACCCGCCACACATAGCTATCACTTTTTCCCCATGAAGTTCTGAGTTAAAAATTAAAGTAAAAATTAATTATATGATTAACCATCTTAGAGGTCCAGAAGGTTTTTCTTAATGACCCAAATTAAGTTTATCTGATTTATGTATATAGCCAGGTTTATCTTTCCATTCGCAACATATTTAATATGGTATTTGCGAATTATGACAAAGGCTATCGTAGACGTTGTGATACACACCTGGCATGTAATTATCGACATCCATATCATAATTTAGTGACAATCATTTCCTACAATTTTAAAATTAAAAATCTACTTCTGATATCTTTTTCCATTATACCTTTTGGAGGCTCGAGTCCTACAATCATTTTTATGTACTTGGTTTGGACTTGGGAGTATATGCGATACTTCACTGCATTGATGGTTTCTCTTTCATTTTTCTTTTGGTTGGTTCGCTTTCTAAAAGCTAACATTGAAAATAAGAAAGCCAAGTAAAGCATGTCTTGATAGCAAGGTCATTAAAGCTTTAATGTGAGATTTTCTAATTGAGCCACCTTTCATTTAATTATTTAATTATTTATTTTTGAATGCGAACTTCAACTTACCGCATAATTCACATTCTTTTCACACAACCAATGATACTTTCTTTTTTATATTAATCTACTTTCCACGCTCCTGGTCATGGACTTAAGTCTACAATCCCTCAATTTAAGTCTTTTCTTTCTCATTTGTCCCAAAACTTTCTCAAACGTCTCTTGCTTTATTGTTTCACGAATATTGATAAAAGTAGTCATTATCTCCTCCTTTGTTTTCCCCTCATTCTTTTTCTTTTAATGCTCTTCTTTACCTTTTATTTGAGCAGTATGACTCAACGTGACATGTGAAACAATAGTTTTGTTCCACATGTTCCAATTTCATATTCCCCATCCCATATATTGTCTTCAATATTTTGTAAGATTTAAGTGGCTTTAAGTGATATTGATTAAGTAATTAATTAGTTAAATAAATAATTAAATGGGCTAATTGTTAATTGGTTAATTGAGAAGTAGTCTTTTATATATAATTGTAACTAACTACTTGATGGGAGTGGTTAACAAAACATCTTATAATTTAGAATTTGAAATTTCAAATTTCAAATTATTAGATAATAAGTGGTTATCAAATTATCGTGATTATTATCTAATAAAAAAAATATTTATTTGGAAACCGGTCCTTATCTCTGCCTATAAATAAGTTCTCCTTTAGGAATTTAAAGGTTTACGTTTATTAAGTGATGGATCAAGATATGAATTCTGTCATAATTTGATAGTATTATATTTGAATAGCATGTGAAAATTTATAAGTCTCCAAGATCTGAAAAACTATAATTGATTGATGATTTCTATCATTAAGGTTAGATAGAAATTAAGAAAAACTTATATGTGGTATCAAAGCCTAGGTTCGAAAACTCATAATTTTCCATTAGGAAACTTGATCTTCCAATTATGAACTCTAATTTTAAGATCTAGCAAGAAGCATAATCGTCTTTGCAGATCGCAAATCAATGTACAATATTGATGTATCCATGGAAAAATTCAATAATCAGTGATGTCCCATTAAAGAATTATTATTTCTATTAATTACGAAGTTTTAGAAATTTATGTCCGCCACATCAATGAAAAACTCATATCATGTTTGAATTTTGGCAAGTTGTAATGACAAATTAAGTTATTTACATTATTGTTGATAGTGTAACATTTAAATTAAGTTTTATTTTAAATTGCTACATTTATGTGCATCATATGGATGACTTATCAATTATCAAATGACTGTGTTATAAAATTTGATGCTTATGAAATTATATAGTATTATGATTTATTTTGATATCTATATTATGAATAATTTGTTAGTCACCAAAGAGGCCAAATTAAAAAGTTTTGATAGATGTCAAATTAAGTAAAATTCAAATACCCATAATTATATGATGCTATGGAAGGTTAAATAATCGTTATTTTATGGGTATATTGAAGTTCCTTGATTGTAAAATATTGAAGGATCACCCAAAGGTTGATTAGTCATTTTATAATCATGAACATAATTAAAGTTAATTTATATACCTAGTTTGACATGTTTAGCATATCCAAAAATAGCAAATATGTCTTATTAAAGTATATATAATTACTAATTATGTGAAATTGAACTTTAGCATCAATTATGTTTTGTAGTTGCATATTAATGTATTACCTAAAGGTGAACATTAATATGCAATTGATTATTAAATGAATTGTTTTGAGAATCTATATAATATAACTCAAAATATTAATGTTATTTCTTGCAACATCTATTTCTAATTTGCTTCATTTGCATGTTTTGTCTATTCCAATTTTAATGGGTTAAATTTTTTTAACTAAAGCGAACAAGTCCAATTCACCTTGGTGTATTAGATCTTGATTTGACATTCCAGGTTAATCGACTTGCTGTTATTACTAATGTCAGTAGCAATAAAGAGAAGTCATATTATAAGAATTAAGATAGGACAAACTAATGAAGCCTAATGTTTATGTGAATAAGCATAGTCAATAATATTAAATTATTTATTTCCAAAACTAAAAGTACATATTGCTGGGACATTAATGGGTACCTAACCACCATGAAATTTAATGGTTCTTGTACCATGCATGAATATGTCATTGAGATGACAAATATGGCAGTAAGACTTAAGTCCTTGGGAATAAATATGGATGAGAATTTCCTTGTAGAATTCATAATTAACTCATTTCCATATGAGTTTGGCCCCTTCCAAATGAATTATAACACCATGAAAGATAAATGAAATTTGCATAAACTGTGCAGTATGTTAGTTCGAGAGGAAACAAGGTTTATGAATCAAGGGAATTATTCTGTACATTATGTGAACCATTAAGGAGCTAGAAAGAATAAAGAAAAGAAACATAACAAGAGTAAAGGACCACTGAAGTTAAATGAGTCATTTTATTAAATCTAAAAGAAGGGATGAAAGAATAACAAATGTCATTTTTTGTAAGAAGTTTAGGCATTTCCAAAGGGATTGTCCATAATGTAAAGCTTGGTTAAAAAAAGAAAAAAGGTAAGCATAATGATTGTGCATATTTCAAGTCAAATTTAACTGAAGTCCCTCATAATACTTGGTGGGTTAACTCAAGATGTACTACTCATGTTTCCAATACGATACAAAGATTACTTACAATTTGAACCACCCAAATGAGAAGTTTATTTTCATGGGAAACAGAATGAAAGCTCTAGTAAAAGTTGTCGAGACTTATTATTTAATCCTAAACACTAGACATCATTTAGACTTATATGATACTTTTATGTATCTAGTATCTTTGAGAATTTAGTTTCATTATCTAAAGTTGATGTTACTGAATATTCTATTAATTTTCATAATGGATGTTTAAATTTGTTTAAGTATCACTATCTTGTGGGTTCTAGTATTCTTTGTAATGCACTACACAAGCTAAATGTTGATAGTTTTACGTTGAATCACTTTTGACCCTGCATTATAATATTTATACTAAATATGGTTGAGTGAATGAACACTCTGCTAACTTGTGGCATAAGCGTTTAGGTCATATTTCCAAAGAAAGATTGGAAAGATTAATAAAGAATGACATCCTTTCAAATTTGGATTTTACTAACCTAAATGTTTGTATGGATTGTCTAAAAGGAAAACAAACAAAATACACAAAGAAAAAAGCTACATGAAGCATGTAGCTTCTTGAGATTATACACATCAATATTTGTAGACTTATTGACGTCAATTTTTTCAATAAGGAAAATTAATTCATCACTTTTATCGATAATTATTCACGTTATAGATATGTTTGTCTACTACATGAGAAATCTCAAGCAGTGAATGACTTAGAAATATTTATAAATGAAGTTGAGAGAAAATTGGATTGAAAAGTAAAAATTATCCGATCAAATAGAGATGGTGAATATTATGAGAGATATGATGAAACTAAATAACACCCAGGTCCATTTGCTAAATTTCTTGAGAAAAGCGACATATGTGCTCAATATAATATACCAAGTACACCCCAACAAAATGGTCTATCAGAAAGACGCAATAGAACATTAATGGATATGATTAGGAGTATGACTTGTAATTCATCTTTACCCACCTCATTGTAGATGCATGCTTTGAAAACTGTCTGTTGAATAGGGTTCCTAGTACGGCAATTCCAAAGACACATTTTGAATTGTGGACCAATAGAAAACCCAGTTTAAGGTACCTGTATGTTTGGGATTGCCTAGCAAAATTAAGAGTATACAACCCACAAGAAAAGAAACTTGATGCAAGAACAATCAGTGGATATTTCATTGGTTATCCAAAAAATTCTAAAAGGCATATATTATATTGTCTTAACCATAGTACAAGAATTGTTGAAAATGGAAATACTAAGTTCATTGAAGATAGTGAGCCTGGTGGGAGTGAAGTTCCACAACATGTGAAAATTAATGATATAAGAATGTGACATCCGTTAATTTGCAATTCTTCTAAAGCAGTTATTCCTCGAATTGTTGAACCACAAAACAACGAAGAAAAAGAACATATTAATAATCTCATTGTTCACAATGAACCTATAGTATACGAGCCATAAGAGGTAGTATTAAGAAGATCCTAGAGGGAGAGAAGACTAGCTATCTCTAAAGATTATGTGATTTACATGAGCCGAAAGATGACTTAGGAATATATAATGATCCAGTTTCATTTTCACAAGCTATTAATAATGATAATGCTGATAAATGGTTAAATGTCATGAAAGAAGAGTTAAAATCTATGAAATATAATAATGTGTTAGACCTTGTAAAGTTGCCGGAAGGTTGTAAGAGAGTAAGATGCAAATAGGTCTTTAAGACCAAACGTGACTCTCATGGCAACCTTGAACGTTATCAAGTATGGCTTGTTGCTAAAAGTTTTACTCAGAAAAATGGCATTGACTATAAGGAAACATTTTCACTAGTTTCTAAAAAGGACTCATTTAGAATTATCATGCTATTGATAGCTCATTATGATTTGGAGCTACATCAAATAGATATCAAACTGCATTTCTTAATGGAAACTTAGAGAAAGAGGTTTATATAGATCAACCAATGGGATTTTCAATTAAAGGAAAGGAATACATGGTATGTAAACTAAAGAAATCAATATACAAATTTAAACAAGCTTCCAAACAATGGTATTAACTGTGTCATTATTGACAATAAGGATTGTTGAACATTATTAAAGTATTAAATTTTGACACTATGAGCTCTGTAATGGATATGTTTCTAATTTACCTATTAATTAAGTATTATATACATGAATGATCATAATGATGATAATGGGTATTGTCTTTATTAAAGACATTATATTGGGCCAATTATACACTTTTCACTTAAAGGTCATGATAAGGAAAAGGGACTCACAGTGTCGTATGCGAAAGGGAATATGTCAAATAAATGATGTGCAACCACCATGACTCATATTAATTCTTATAACAAATCTTATAATCAATGTATAAGAAATTAGTCATTTTTATGCATATTATGATTTATTTGACTATGACGAAATGCAATATCACATAAGTCAAGTAGGAAAATATAAAATTTAAGTGGCCCAAGTGATATTAATTAAGTAATTAATTAGTTACATATTAAATGGGCTAATTTCTAATTAATTAATTGAGAAGAAGTTTCCTCAGGTATAATTGTAACTAACCGAATGATTAACTAAATATCTTATAACTTGGAATTTTAATTTTCAAATTTCAAATTATTAGATAATAAGTGGTTATTAGAATATCATGATCTTTATATGATAAAAAATGTTTATTTAAAAATTGGTTCCTATCTCTACCTATAAATAAGTTCTCCTCTATGAATCTAAGGCTTTATGTCTATTAAGCAATGAATCAAGTATGAATTCTTTCATAATTTGATAATATTATATTTTGTATAATATATAAAAATTTATAAGTTTCTAAGATTTAGAAAACTATAATTGATTGATGATTTCTATCACTAGAGTCAAATAGAAATTAGGAAAAATATGCATATTTAACCCAAAAAAATAGTAATGTTATGCCATCCAATGTTATGATTAATTACATAATTAAAGTAATTTTAGGCTAACTAGAATTTTCAAAAAATGAGGGTGCCGTGTGTTTATATGAAACTCTTTCGATTTGGCCGAAATAAAAAAACTAATGGCTCTAATTAATTTGGCTTTACGTTTTTTTCTTGTATCATGTGCACTATGAAATTTAAATTTATAGATTGAGAAGGGAAAGCAAAGGTTCGTTAATTTCAAATGGGGAATGGTAATTTTAGTTTTGGTGAATGTCTCGATGTCGGTAATGGTATAAGAAAATCTAATCCTTGTTATATACGTAAACATATACGTAAACTCTTAAATTTCAAAGAGAATATTCTTTTCTTTTTCTAAAAAAATTGTAATTTGTCAAATTAAATAATGATAACTTTAATGAGCCCCAAGAATCTATTTAATAATTTTTTTAATACTCTATGATCTGGTTTTTGGCTAACATATGCGATCATTTGGTTAAAAAAATATATTAACCCGCTAAAAGATGAATTAATTATAATCTCGGTATTTTTATGATATTTTTTGTGTGGATCCCGTTGGCATTGGGGTTGCCGGCAACAGCCTATGAAAATTCAACATATAGACAAAAACATTACAAGAAATATATTTATATTTTCAAACGAGAAATATAATTAATTAAAAGGGAATTAAAAGATATTTGCATGATGTTGATTTAAAATTTTAATATAGGAAAAATAAGTGTTGTAAGTCACGTTGTATAATATTATTTTTAAATTTTTTTGTGAATACATAAATTTTTGTCATGATTAAATAAAACTCTTTGGGTGAGAGTTTAAGAACAAAATCTAACAAGATAGCAAGAAAAGATGAAAGGCAAGAGTAATTATGTGTTTTTTATAATTAAAAGATATGTTTTATTTATAGATATACTTTATTTATAAAAAAAAATTCGGATAGACTTTTTCAAATATTTTTTACAAAAAATTAGGTATCGCAAAACAAAATTCTCAATTTAAACTACATTTTAACCCATTAGCCCATACTATTCACAAACTCAATCGTATTATATATACAGTCCTACACCTCCTAATGTGTGATTTCTTTTCAAATCTCACGGACACTTTCTGCAACATTTAATTCCTTCCTGACATGACATTCTGCCTACACCTATGCAAAAAGAGAAATCCAGTGCGATTAATAATATAATGGTATACCTTGAAAGTGCCCGAAAATAAGGTCTTAACTTCCAAATGTTAAATAATAAAGGAAAAAGGTTTTGGACTTTCTGATAAGGTTTACAAACATGCATGTGTTGCATAAATAGGACGCTTCATCATGTGAAAATGATTCCTATGGATTTCCATCTCTTCTTCTAGATATTCACTAGCAATTATTAATGGTATTTTTCGTAAACGTATAAATGGTAAGAAATCGAGAAGAATGATGAAAATTTGATGAACGTATCCATGACCGTATTTTGAATAGAAACGTGGCTAGATATTTACCGTTATCCCATCCATCTTTCACTCTCCTAATTTTACAGAAGATTCTTTTATTATTATTATTATTTTGCAGAAATCTTCTCAAACACAACAAACAAAATCACTAAATGGTAAGAAATTTAGTTTCTTACTTTTTTCATGCACGCGTAAAAAGAAAGCGATATTATTATGTGCAAGATTTAAAGACCCCTCAAAATGCATTTTGTTTGCGGCTCTTGAGATTTAAAATCATACTGCGGTTTGTGAATATCTATAATTAATGTAACTGTAGTATATATAAAAATATATTTCAATAGTTGAATTTTGTCTTGGAGCGCAATACCGTATGACAAAGCTTCTCCTTCAAGTGGCTGTCACATAGACATGGACCCAGCTTTTGCGAACCATGATGCCATGACATCCCTTTCAAGACTAATTAAGGTCGTGCGTCTTATGTGGCTCACTCAACCAACATACACATAGGAAAAATATTTATGATGGGATTAATAAATCTCATAAAAATTTTGATTCATATTATATAATTTAAATTTACATAAACGATAGTGGGCCCGGAGTATAGGAAGGACCATGGTGGTTACGCCACTTGGAGGAAAGAGGACACGTGGGCAAGGGAGGGCTTTGGATCAATTTGGAGGATACAGCTACTAAGCTGATGCGTAGCCAAGTGGCCGACCTTGTGCCAACGTAGAGACGCAAGCAAGATCCAAATTAGCGTAACGCCAAACCCATTACTCATCCAACGGCTCTCCTTCTTCTCCTAGCCTCTACTTCGCATCTCGTCCCTTCAATCCCCGCCTCTTTCCTGCATTTGTTTAATGTGCCTTTGTCCCTATAGTCTTAGCGTTGTTGTGTTGTTGAATTCTAAGTTGAAGGCCGCTTACTCTCTCTCCTTCTCTCTCTTTCTCTCTTCCTCTTTCGCTCTGCATTTTCATCTGCAACTCCGCCATTGTCGTCCTCCGACTAAATCTTATTACCATTCGGTCGTATTCTTCTGTTCCTCATTGAGCCGCATTCATCGGCTCACAATGGTAAGCTAGCTGTGCTGTGCTCATGGATTATTTCTTTCTCTCTTTCTTGAAATGCTTTTGAATTTGTGACATTGAATGTTGATTTCCATTCAGGACACGCTTATGTTGGTGCCTCCGTGGCTTGAGCCACTGCTAAAGACATCGTTCTTCAGCGTCTGCCGCTTTCACGGTGACGCCGCTAGGAGCGAGTGTAATATGTTCTGCCTCGACTGTAATCGCGACGCATTTTGCTTTTATTGCCGTTCATCAAAACACAAGGATCACCAAGTCATTCAGGCAGACTCCTCATCCTCCTTAATTCCTGTCTTTTTTTCTTTCTGCGTTCTGGTACTGCATTTCCACAATGCGAATAATTATGATTCTACTGGGCAATTCGTGATTGACTTGGTCTGTTTTTTTTTTTTTTTCTTTGAATTATTAGATAAGGCGATCTTCTTATCACGATGTAGTGAGAGTGTCGGAGATTCAGAAGGTGTTGGATATAAGTGGGGTTCAGACATATGTGATAAACAGTGCGAGAGTTCTGTTTCTGAACGAGAGGCCTCAGCCAAAATCTGGGAAAGGAGTAGCTCACATTTGTGAGATTTGTGGAAGAAGCCTTTTGGACCCATTCCGGTTCTGTTCTTTGGGATGTAAGGTGAGATATTTCTCTCTCTCTCTCTCTCTCGCCTCACTCATTGTTCATATCATTGTCAAAATGTACATCATTCACAACTCAATCATCCTCATCATATGGCTATAACACCCACCACCCATACATATCATCACCTACATTTGAAAACGCATCACCATCATAATTATAATCCCACCAGTATTCATCATCTTGATTATCTAGCATATAAACATGTTCGCATAGTGATATATGGAAGGCCTGCATTGACATTTTAAATAATTATACAATTAATGCCCATTATCATAATCAGAATATAGGTATGGGCTTGGGTTTTATAATTAGTGATAATCATTGACATTGGAAGGGAACATGGGATCTGTTATGGCTCAATCAATTTAAATAATTAGTGTATTAAATTAATAAGATTCTTTGTGTTGGGAAATCATTTAGCTTGTGGGAGTGAAGAGAAATGGAGATGCAAGCTTTGCTTTGGATGGAAATAATGAGGGGATATCAAGGAGATCAGTATCGTCCAGAGAAGAAGAAGAATCGCGTGAAGGCTCACAACAAGACATGTACCCGGCCACGCCTCCTCCACCTGCTTCAAGTGCAAGGAGAAGAAAAGGCATTCCTCATAGGGCTCCATTTGGCTCCTAAATTATTTTCTACCCTCAAAATTGGTAAATATTCAATTCAACCCAGCCTTTCTTTTAATTTATTTTATTTTTCAAAAACCCTCTGTGAGGGAACCTCGTTAGTATAATGGAGGGTAGCCTCTGGTGGGGGGTTGTGTAGATGCCCAAAAGAAAGGAAAAGAATATACAGGAAATTTCCTTGCTTTGGAGTCTGGGTCCCAAGACAACAAATTCTCCCTTGTGAAGAACCAATAATGCAGCTTTGTTTAATATTTAATAGTTGCGGGTGTACATTTCCCTAAGCATTTTTTTTTTCTTTTTAACAAAAAGCAAGTCTTTGTGGAGTTCGTTTCATAGTTTTCAGTGGCCCACCATCCACATGGGCCGTCTACATAAAGAAAACAGCACCTTTTTTATTGTTTATTAATACGTGCATGTAATATAATGCGGACAAATCTACTTTCTATTTATCGTCACCAATTTTGGAGTGCTCAATGTAGTGGGAGTTCTTATCTATTCTTTTCGTTTTTTTTGAAATTTCTAATCTATCTCACTTTCTTCTCTTCATTTTGCTCTCCATTTTTCTATGATTCTTGTTACGATTTTTTTGTCAAAAGAGTTAGGGAAATAGAGAGAGGGTTACCGACGTTGAAAGATCGTGTTTATTACGCGGCGTCGTTTTCTCATCTCAATAAATGAGCCAAAGGAATTAGGTAGAGCAGATGATATAATTGATAGCTACTCTTAGTTTTCAATTCCCGAAAACAAGCGTCACACGAGAATTCAACTAAAGGGTAGGTAGATTAAGATATTTTTCAAGTCATAAATAGTAACCACGTCTAATGTTTGATTAATTAGGATTAGTCACTAACGTATAATGAAAAATATAATGAAAGAATTTGTCACAATCGTGTTTTTATAAATATACAAGATGACATTAAACATTGTACTTAAATTCATTTTATAAATTATTCAAATGTCTTATTAATTAAAATAATAATTTAACTATCCTAATTATATGATAAATTTTTGTCACTAGTGAATTGACTTTTCTTTGCTTTTTTAGGTTCCCAGACAAGAGTTCTCCTAAACTACGGACCCAATAATTAATTTACCCATACAAAGTTTAAATGCCCCTGTGTGCAATGTCCTTTTCTGCCCACTCACTTGCAATTTATATATTAGAAACATGACAATATGCTTGACATTTAAAATGTCCAAATAGGTTTAAGACTTTAGATTTGTTTTTATCTGTAGAGATATTTATATTGTTTCGTGGACAATATTTTCTTATAAGCAGCAGCCTAAATGGAAAATGTTCATACTTTAGATGATTATGCCGATTTAAGTAGCAGTTCTCTTTTTCTTTTTTATTTTACTGTGAAATAATATTACAGCTCGTGTTGGAATGGAGAGTGAAAATTACAATAAAAATAACAGGCAAACTCCTTATATGTAATAGAAAGAGAGAGAGAGAGCTGTATGAAAAACAGACGATACACGTCTTCATGTTAGCTATATTACGCCTGATTAAAGCCTACTTCTCGTTAAGAGTCCTGATTTTTTGTTTTCACACGATTACTCCAATGCAATGTAGCATATATTTGAAACAAAAATATATAATGTATTAATGGATCCTTGTACTTATTGTACTTGAATCCCACTAAAATGTTCACCTCAATTTTAGTGTACATACATTCGCTTATCTATAAATCTCTGGGAATTGAACTTACTATCCAGTTGTGTGAGAAAGCATTATATACAAACCTATGTATAGATGTGTCATAAAATACTTTATGATCGGGGCATGCTCTGCAACAACCTGCAAATCATGGTTCTATAATTAAACTAAGAAGTTACAGTAATTAATTTGCGTTCATCATCTTTGTACATCTATGTTTAGAATTTATTACATTTGAATTTGAACGGCCAGAAGACCCAATCAATGCAATCCAATAAAAGAAGGAATAACAAAAACGAAAAACAAAACAAAAAACAAAATTTCAATTTGGTAAAATTCCTTTCAATCTTTCATTTCGATTGTTGAGCAATTGGGAGAAGGACGTCATCAACATGGACGACACCTGATCCAGCTGCCGCAATGATTTTGCTTTACTCTGAGCAATCCCAATCCCTGTGGCAGCAGAGGAAGAAGAAAAAGAAGAAGTGGAAGCTTTTTCCTCCTCTCTTTGAATGATAACAGAAATAAAAGATGACTGATCCAAGGAAAGGGACCTCTTCAACCCCATAACCAAATCTTTCGGTTTCTCCTGCGTGTGATACGCCACTGAGAGCGAGTGCTGATGCAAGGCAGGATGGGGTTGCGATCTGGAACCAGAAGCACTCAAATCAGGCACTTTATGATCACTTTCGAGGGGAGGCACGTGAGGAGACACCACTTGTTGGGCATCATTATTTTCAGAATCCACAGGAACGGAGGAGGCAGAGGTTATAGCTAAGGGTAATCGACAAATGGGACAATTGGAATGTTCAGCGAACCAGAGATCGATACAAACAATGTGAAAAGCGTGAGTGCAAGAAGGCAATAATCGCAGCTTGTCGCCATCCTCCAATTCGCCCAGGCAAATAGCACATTCAGTTTGGTCCAAACGGAAGGCTGAGTCACCTGTATGGTGGTGCGAGTAACAGAGGATTGGGATTTTCTTGAGGATTTCAGGGTCGACACCGGAGGGCATGTCTTGAGGAGGAGGATGAGGCGGAGGCGCGCGGGCGATGTGTTGGTGCAATTCTCGTTCGCTGGCAATGCAGAACCGGAGGAGAATGTAGTGGTATGCTGCTAACACCAGACAGGAGCCGACGAGGGAGGCGGCGGTGATAATGAGAGGGCTTAATAAGGAGCCTAGTTGGGGTGGGGCTTCCACGTTGGTGTTCATAGCTCGTGCTCTGGCTTGGTGTCCCACTTGTTTCAGATTGTGGATAAAAATGGTGGATAAGACAAATTTATGTGGTTTTGGTTTTCAGATGTCAGTTCCAAGAAAGCTGGAATTCGTTGGGTTGACTGCTTGGGAGAGTCGCTTGGAATGTACTACACGTAGCAGTTTTAGACTGTGCGATTTCGAAAGTGGCTCGATTTTAGTGGTACGGTGTTGGACAAGTGTAACTTGGTTTGGTTATATAGGGAATTATCCTCTTTAATTTTTTTTAAAAAAATTTACAGAGTAAAAATATTATTGTGAATTCCCTTTTTGTCCCCCTCGTGGGTTCGGGTTGTTTTGTATTTTGGATAGAGAACAAATGGTGGAGCAGATTACCAAGCTCGCGAGTCATGACCTTCGCGGGAGAAACATTGTGAACAACGATGCTCTGTGCGTACATTGCCAATATTTTTTTAATGTTTCATTTCGTTCCTGTGAATTCAAAGCTGCCGAAAGTACTGATTCTTCTTCTTGCACTGCCTGGCCAGTGGAATCCAACATAGTCACGTCTAATCATTTTGATCTTCAAGGGATAATATGATATAGAAATTGAGAATTTTTTTAAAAGCAATTTAATAAAGTAAAAATTTACGCATTCATGCTTTGTTGTAAATTTTTAAGACATATAACTAATTAGGATGAAATGTAGTAAAATTCTGTAACCGATAAGCAACAGTATTTCCCAACAATTTGATGGCTATTAATCTCATCAGATTTCTCTATTATTTTTTGGTCTGCATTTCACAAAATTGGAGAGGGCAAAATAAAAAATAGTCTCTGGTCAAAGAAATATCAAAGCATCTAACATATGTTTTGGAAATCCAACAGGCTCAAAAAATGTAAACATGTCAGGCCCAATAGACAATAGGAAAGTGTTAGTTTCCATACACTTGCACTTTGGACCAAAACATACCGTAGAAGTCCAAAATATGAAAGAATTTAGACATAAGCGCTTTCTACTTAGTCCAATGAATATGAACATATATGATAAATTATGGTTTAATTTTGAATAAAAAAAAGATAATAATAAAACTAAGACAAGAAAAATGAATACTTTTCCAATCGTTTGACTTGTATAATAAATTGAGTTTATAATTGATAAGGAAGGGGCCATAGATAATGATTAAACTTCAGATAATATTATATTTTTCTTATTGTTATTTTGCGTTGATTCACGAATATAATAGAGATTCTTCTAATATCAGAAATACTTGGAACAATATATATTATATTATACAAGTCTTTGCCCCTTGCACATTGCTCGAAGTCTAGTTTGCGAAATGGAAAATTTACAGGACCATATCAGTCTTTTAGAACAACGCATTTAGATTTCCATTAGTAATGGTCTACCTAAAAGGGGAAAAAATGAAATATAAAATTATAAACTTGGGAAGAGGGCTTCCCTCACTGATTGCTTAATTTGTCAACTCACCAATTTCTTTTAAAAAAATAAATGACATATCGTAAATGTGGTGTAAATTCAAAACTGAGTAGATTCTCAGGAGGTTCATATCATAACCCGCATCCGCGCTGGCCACGACGCCATTGGCACAAATCTCAATAACAATATAGCTTAAGGCATGCACATGGGGGTGCGTCAGCATTTGATTGAGTAAACACTTACCAATATTTTTGTTATTACGTAAGCATAACAACTGTATTATTTTCAATATGATGCCCAATAATTTTTAAAATTAGATAATTACCCAATAATTATTTTTCAGTAGAATCGATTTTAATAGAAGCACATGTAAAATAAAATATTAAATTAATAATCGGTCCATCTTTTTGTCCAATCAGAGAGAACGGTGTCTCTTTTACTTTTCACACAAAATGAGAATGACGTTGCATAATAGCCACCACCCAGTCTCTATCTGCACGAGGTACTATCAGATTCTACGCTACCCGCAGCTGTTACGACTAGAACAACCTAAACATGGTATCGAAGTGTCGCTCCCTCCATCCTCTTCTCACCCCTGCAATCTCCAAAATCCGAAAGCCCTCTGACTTTCCCAATAGTCTTTCATTCTCCACCACTATCACTACCAAGAAACCCACCAACCTCCGTCACACTCTTTACCATTCTTCATCATCTTTCCTCCCTCTCAGATGCTCCAATCCTTGTAACCCCATCGAGTTCGAACCCGATCCTACGCTCACCAATGACGATCTCAGGCCAACCACACCCAGCGAACGCACTTTTTCTGGGTTGGAAATGGCTAGCCTCTGGGTGGGGCTGGTGGTGGGTGTGCCATCCTACTACCTCGCCGGAAGCCTCGTTGACCTCGGGATGTCTTGGTGGCAGGGCATAGCCACCGTGGTTGCAGCCAACATAATCCTTCTGGTTCCACTCATCCTCACCGGCCAACCCGGTACCCGGTACGGCATACCATTCCCGGTTCTCGCCAGATCCTCTTTTGGCATCCACGGTGCTCATATTCCCACTCTCGTACGAGCCCTTGTTGGGTGTGGTTGGTACGGAATTGAGTCTTGGATCGGTGGCGAGGCTATCTTCCTTCTTTTACCAAATTCTGTCAAACAAACTCGCTTCTCTCATTCTCTACCTTGGCTTGGTACTTCCCCACTTGAGTTTGCTTGCTTCTTAACCTTTTGGGTGGCGCAATTGGCCATTGTGTGGAAAGGAATTGATGGGATTCGAGAGCTTGAGAAGTACTCTGCTCCAGTACTCATTCTCCTCACTTCCTGTCTCCTTATTTGGTCTTACATCAAAGCAGGTGGGTTTGGCCACATGCTTTCCTTATCCTCCAGGCTCTCCAAATCAGAGTTCTGGTCCCTGTTTTTCCCTTCTCTAACTGCTAATATAAGCTTTTGGGCTACTGTGGCTCTCAACATCCCTGATTTTACTCGCTATGCCAAGAGCCAAACTGATCAAATCATTGGTCATATTGGGCTTCCCATCTTTATGGGAGCTTTTACATTCGTTGGCCTCGCAGTGACCTCTTCTACGAAAGTAATATTTGGGCAAGTGATCTCTAGCCCAATTCAACTGCTCGGTCAAATTGGTGGCTTCGCAACTATTATCCTAGCGATTCTTGGGATAAGCCTCGCCACTATCACTACAAATATTGCTGCTAACGTTGTAGCACCAGCAAACGCACTTGTGAATCTGAGCCCTTCGTGGTTCAGCTTTAGAAGAGGAGCTCTTGTTACTGCGTTGCTTGGAATTGCTTTCCAACCATGGAGGCTTCTTAAGTCGAGTGAGAGCTTTGTGTATACGTGGTTGCTTGGGTATTCTGCGTTGATGGGTCCTATTGGAGGGATTCTTCTAGCGGATTATTACCTCATAAAAGCTACTAAGTTGAGCATAAGAGATTTGTACTCTCGCAGTCCTTCTGGAGCTTACTACTACACTGGGGGGTTTAATTTCGTTGCAATCGTGGCTCTGGTTATTGGGATTTTGCCAGTAATCCCTGGTTTCTTGCAGAAGATTGGAATTGTAACTTCAAAAATTCCTCAAGCTTTTGTTGTCATATACAGCAATGCTTGGTTTGTTAGCTTCTTCTCTGCTGGATTCGTGTATTGGGTTCTATCAAGTTTGAGAAGGAAACCAGCTATATAGAATTCATCGTCTCTGTCCCCCAACTTCTGTGTAAAAGTTTTAAACACACTTATCCTCAAATGAAATATGTAACGTTACGGTGATATTTGAATTATAAAAATTTCATTAATAATTTCAATAAGATTTTCTTTTAACTCTCTATGTTAATTAGTACGGGCTATATGTGCGGAAGAATTTTCTCTACAGGCCTTGCTTCCATATTTTATTCTTTTTATTATAATTTACTAAATTCAATAGATGAAAAGCAAAACAAATGCAAGATTCGATATATCAAGTAAACATGAATGAAAAAGGAGAATAATTATTGTAACATTAGTACTTTAAATGAGAGGGGTCTAGATATAAAGGGACGACCTACAATTTAAATTAAAATGTCTCGTTGAAAATAGTCTAAATGCAAAGTGATGATCTATAAGTTAAATTAAGGTACTTCATTGAGAGGGGGGCCTAGACACAGAGTGGCAACCTCTAAGTTGAATTATGTTGCAATGTAATTATATTGAATACTAAAAGTTAAGTGTTTGTTTTTTTGAGAGAGAAAGAACTATCAATAAATCAATGTCAATAGTGTGAGCCATTGAAAACCACGTTGGGAAGCCTTCTCAAAGAAAGGTCTTATAAAACCTAAAAGTTTTTTACTTAATAGCCTAGTCTGTTTGAATATGTTCTTCTTTTGAGTTTATGTTTATATCAGTTATTTTCCAACAAAAAAAAAACAAGGGGAAACAAAAGTGAATAAAGGAATAGTACTGGAGGACATACAGGGAAGCTGTTTCCCGCGCGTGATCCATGGGGCTTTTTGGCCCATATGGTAAACCGAAAAGAAGGAGAGGATGTCGATCGAAAGTTATAAGAACAATGCCTCAATCGTTTTAGTCCATGACGTTGCAAAAATCAGCATTGATTGTTGAAAAGAGCTTGGGCCTAAACTCCTTTAGTGGACCAAAAAGTTGAAAATGGCACACTTACATCTTCGTGGGGAAAAATCTCCCAGCCACCATAAACAAAAAACAAAAAATGTGGTAAGAAGTGAACAGAAACATTTGTAACATGACCTTTATTTTTAAAATAGATGTTGTCTGAGAGAAATAAACTAAACTAATCAAGAGTCAATATAGTCACGAGAATCTTAAAAAGTTTTAGGTCTTATTTAATATGCAAAAAGAAAATAAATGAAAAATGAGTAGAATAAAATAAAATGTTTTCATGTCAAAATTTGTTTGATATGTTGAAAATAGAAAAAGAAATAAAGTGGTAAAATTTATTTGATATGATAGAGATTACGATGGAATGAAAGTGATAATAAAGCAAAAGATTGAAAGGTCCTTATTATGCCTTATGCTAAAAATATTAAATTAATATTAAAAAAACAAATATTTTTAGGGTATTATCAATAAAAAAAAATATTGAATTATTTATAATAAATATTAATAAGTGATTTTCTAATTTTTTATTATGTAATAAATATTTCAAAATTGATTAAAATATATATTATTTTAAGTAAAATATTTATTTTTAAAATTTTTTAACAGGGTTCAATGAGAATAGAAGAAGATGCATGAAGAATATATTATGTAAAGGATGCAAATGTTATATAAGCAATGACAGAAACTCAGCAGTCACACCCTCCTGGATGAATTTGTCCAAAAAAAAGGGTCTTCAATTTGTAATTTCTGAAAACAACTGAACTAAGAATAATTTTGTAATTTTTCCTCTCATTCTTTGAAACCACTTACTTTTCCTTCAATTGAAAACTGGAACGTACTCTCCCACTCTCCCACTGAGCATGAATGTTCCATCCTACCAATCACACTTAATATGCTTTCTCTCTCCCTTTATTTCTCTCTTACCCCTCTCTCCCTCCTACCAAACATACCCTTAATCATTTTAACTATCTTGCATCTTAAGTGATCCTCAAAGTCTAGGGTCTTAAGAAAAGAACAATAGAGTCCTTGTAAATGCACTAATTACCCAAAGCCAGCGAAGAAGTGTCAGTATGACAGAGAGGACATAGACTATGAAGCATTGGTTTTTGTTATACATAGTTAGATACAATATTGTTATTAACCATAGCAGTGCCATTGAAGTTGAGCTTCAACGAATTGAGAACAAAAGACACTGCATGAAGCTTATTAATCAGTAATTTATTGAGTAATGAGAGAGGGTAGCTAGCTAGCTAGGAAGCACGCACATCTTAACCAACTTGGGACTTGCAAGGTCGCTTATTGGTGATGGTGGTGATGGTGGGACACCAAACATCTTTAACGACACACTCATGACAGTACAGTGTTAGCTAGCTACCCTTGAGTCTTAACTCCATTTTTCTAGCTATCAACTATCTCTCGCTATATATTAATTAATTATATTATATTATATATATATAATTAATGAGGCATATGGTCGTGCAATTAGTGGCTGCAGATTCAATAACAAATTGGGGCTTTGGCTAATTGGCTTCAATGTTTCTGCTGCAGGTCGTCTACTAATTTATTTGTCACCTACTACTTTGAATATATGTGACTTGATTATTTGTGGTTTCTTCATTAATTTAAAAGACTCCAGCGTCATATAATAAAGATTGACCCGTGCATTCACGTAATTATCTTTTGTTTAATTTATGTAGGCAAATAAACAACAATTACAAAAGTTCAAAAACTTCAAGCACAACAGCTGTAATGCATGGTCATGGATAAGCTTCATTATTCGTCAATCTCTGGACAGAGCCCACATCTAAAAGTAGTAGTTTATGCGTGTTTTTTTATATACTTTAAATTAATGTTATAATTCGTAAATCATTCCCTTCGATGCACCATTGGTTTCCAACTTCATCCCAACTTGGGTATGGTAAAGAAAAGACAAATACTGTATATATGACCAATAACTCTGTAGCTCTTAACCGATAGGCAAAACCAGTACATAGGTTTTAAGTTGTGGCATACAGTCTATATTTCGTATATAGTTATGTAAAGCAATATGGGGCTTGCTTGTTAATCCTTGTTACCATATTGCCAGATTATGGCTATAGTATGAAAAATAAACTAGTGTTGTAGTGTTATTTATAATAGGGTATATTCTTATTGTTCTATTTGATTCTTCTTAAATAACAGATTCTCTAATAGATTCAGATTAATTGGTGAATAACTTTTCTTGATTCTTTCATGAAAAGAGTTGATGAAAATGGTCGACAACAAGCAATTAAAACCAAGATTTTAAAAACAAACTGAATTATCTACCGGGACAACTTGCAACGTTCGACTATGTCATTCAAAATCAAGACACACAGATTTGTTCTAGCTAGAAATTTAATTTATCATGTTTATTACATAGTTAATTAATTACTCCACTTAAAACAAATCTACTTAATTGATTTTAATCAAATGGTGAAGCGGCCTACAAGATCATTACCCCAATCAGGATATATAGGCAGAAAGTACAAACTATATATAGTGTTTCTCGTATTTGGTTCATTATAATTAAATGAAGTGTTTCTCGTATAAACCTTTTGACAGGATAAGATACGTGAACATTTGTTTTAAGGATATAGCTAGTTCTAGTGTTTTCAGCACATTTGACTTTAATAAACATCCATTTAATAAATTTCATAATCAGTCCAGGGTTCGTGTATATACAGATTGAGTTCTATATATATATAGTCAAACATCTGAAACCTAACGTCTAATCGTCATTAATTTATATATATATATATATGTGTGTGTGTGTGTGTGTGTGTGTGTGTGTGTATATTCCAGACTTGGTCATTATGAGTTAATCCAAACAAGACACTAATTGAGCATCCATTATCATTCGTCATCATTTTTAGCATAAAACTCAATTTTGAAATTAATCACACACACACACATATATATATATATACAAAAGATCAAATAACATGACAACCATGTAATATTAGTCCACTGAATTATGATTCTAGTATTGTCAATTTCTGAGAAATTAAAATTGAGCTTTCTAACATTGAAATTTCAGGAAAAATTTTTCATGAATCTTCCAATTATGTCCTAATTACAATTCTTGCTTCAAATAACGGCGAGACATGCATGGAATGAGCATATAAATCATTCATATTAATTTTGATACTATTTTCATTTTTCACAGTTCTGAATATTGGACATGAATGACAAAAGGGGGAAAAAAGAGACCATAAAGAAGCAAGAAAGGACAATATTTGGCCAGAATGCATGTATCCGACTACAGAGAACTGACAATCTATTTGGTGCCGATAGCTTTTGAATTAATAAATCCAAAACATAGAGGACACAATAAACATAGCTAGGCACGGAGAGACAAGTTTAGTTGTGATACGTACATAAGATTGGCGAATTGTAATCATGTTGTTGGTTATTTCCATTTCTTTGATTATTATTTATTTGATATTGATAATAATTAACCATATTACGATATATGACACAATGTGAAACTCCACCTAACGGCGCTACCGTAAACGAAGAAGAAATATTGAACCGGCCAGCAATTAAAATATGAGAGATAAGATCGATGCTAAGTTAGCGGTTCTCATTGTCAATATTGTTTACATCATTTGACTTATCTTTCAAATTTACCACAAAAATTGGTAACTGACAACGTTAACAATAATCGAATTACAAGAAATCAAATAGTGAGAGCGATTGAATATTTCCAATCTCTTGGCCACAAAAAAAAAAAAAAAAAGAATAATTCCAATCTCAACGTGTTCATACTTCATATATTTAGTAAGTGACTCGGTCCTTTCTAACCAACAAATTACACAAAAATGGATTTGTTCTGTTAAAACCAATCACGTAAATTAGTGGCCTATCAAGCTCTTTGAACTTGAAAAATATATATAAGGAACTGAATTTTTGGTGCAGTAAGAAGTGTTCAACTTCGACGAAAAGGAGTAAATTAAGTTAATGTCGTAGTTAGTATCGTTATTTAGTTGAATCATCAATGAATTATATGTAGAGTCATCATATACATAAAAATTTAAAAAAAGATACTTATAAATAAATAAAATAAAATTTTACTTTCTTACCCATTAATAACACATGCTACTGTACTGCAAACAAAAGCAATCCAGAGCAGCCTCAGATGCAAAAACATGTATATTTCATTGAGTCACATTAATGCAAGGCGCGTGTGGGGAGGGAATATGTGGGATTACCTTTCTGAGGAAAAAGTAAAAGGAGATTTGATTTTTGAATAAACGTTTTATCTCGCTGCATACTATGATACTATAAATTATATATAAACGACGTGATAAAAGAAAAGGCATTATATTAATGAAAATTAGAACGGGTATGGTATTAAGGCTGCTGGCTGCCATCAGGATGGCGGAGCCAAACTGGAAAACTGGGGGTCGATCCTATTCATGTTCAACAGTCAGCTCAAACGAACACCAATTAAGTGAAAATCTAATAATTAATAATAATAATAATAATAGGTATGACATGAAAATAGAGATGTGGGTAGGTCCTGGGGGAGAGGCAAAAGATGATTAAAGGTAGAAGCTGATGTGTCTTTGTTTGATATGTCCCTACAATTCGCCCCCGTTGTCTGACTGAACTTCTGTCAACAGCGTTGTAATTGGAAGGGAACCAAGTCCACCTGATTCAGAAACCTCCTTCCGGTTTCTTCCAAACCTTGTACTGTTTGCATACCTCACCTTTTTCCTTCTCCACTTCACTATATATATATACACATGCATACATTAAATCCTCCTACACACATCTATCCATCCCAAGCTGTTTCATCTTCATTTCCTGCTACCTAATTTCTGTTGCTCGTTCAAGGTAGTTGGGAAATCCCATGTTGTTCTTCACCCAATGAGAGACCACATTTTGATCTCTCTCCCCCACATGCACACACACACACACGCACGGACTCTATGGCTCAAAGAAAAAAAATAAACGAACGGAAGTTTAGAACACAATTTATTATGTGCAAGTTGTACGATTATATTCATAAATGCCATCACAAGATTTTCTTAGCTGTATATGTTGTTGTTTACTTGCACAGGTGAGTTAATATATGTCGCCTGCAATGGCAGTAGCTGATCAGAGGAGCGGCGATGACACACTAGAAAGCCTATACCAGAAAGGAGTGAAGCAGCTCTATGAAAATGGGCTTCACAGGGTACCGAAGAAGTACATATTGCCTGCCTCTGAACGACCCAGTAATACGATAATGGAAGACAAACAGAATCTTCAACTACCCATCATCGATTTTGCAGATTTGCTTGGTCCAAAAAGACTCCATGTCCTTAATTCCCTAGCTGATGCCTGCGAACAGTACGGTTTCTTCCAGGTGGGTATATACATATAGCATGAGTTTCTCTGACATGCCTGAATTGAAAGCTGACCTCTAGCTAGAAGTCAACCATGAGAATATGAGTGGTGCAGAATCTGATAATTGAAGCATAATGCAGCTGGTGAATCATGGGATCCCAGAAGATGTTATAAGGAAGATGATAGAAGTGAGTGGAAGTTTCTTCGATCTTCCTTTAGAGGAAAGATCAAAGCACATGACCGCAGACATGAGAGCCCCTGTTCGATATGGGACTAGCTTCACCCAAACCAGAGACACTGTGTTCAGTTGGAGAGACTTCTTGAAACTCCAGTGCCATCCCTTACCTGATTTCCTTCCCCATTGGCCTGCTTCCCCTGTGGACTTGCGGTAAGTTCTGCTGTTTCTCTCTCTCTCTCTCTCTCTCTGGCGTGGACGACATTTTTATATTCCTAATTCATTCATTAGATGCTGTCTATTGCTTGTTTCATTAGCCGCACATTTCCCTAACACCATTAGTTTACTTCGTTTATAGTAACATTAAAATATTGCTAAATTATTAAACTAATGGTCGTTTTCCAAGTGTCCAGCGCAGTAACACAATATGGCATAATTAAGGGCCAATCCTCTTTTGTTTCGCTGATTAGTTATTGCCTTACACCTGATTACTTTATTATGTCATTTACCCTTGTGTGCGCTGTTTTAATATTTTTATAAAGGAAAGTGACGTCTACCTACGCAGAAGAAACCAAATACTTGTTTCTGACGTTAATGGAAGCCATCCTAGAGAGCTTAGGAATTGTGGAAGCCAGCCAAGAGGAGACCGCAAAGAAAGAAATCCTCAAAGACTTTGAAGATGGAAGCCAGATAATGGTGGCCAATTACTACCCACCATGTCCAGAACCAGACCTAACACTTGGAATGCCTCCTCACTCTGATTATGGCTTCCTCACCGTTCTCCTCCAAGATGAGGTTGAGGGTCTCCAGATCCAATATCAAGAAAAATGGGTCACTGTTAAACCTATGCCTAACGCCTTCGTTGTTAACGTGGGAGATCACTTAGAGGTGGGCTTTTAATTTCTTAAGAAAATCACATCCCATTTCCTGAATAAAATTAATTACGAAATTACTAAATAAGCTTGAAAATTCTTATCGTTGAATTGTTCGTTTGTATTTTTGTGTGAACTGGAACAGATATATAGTAATGGGAAGTACAAGAGCGTCGTACATAGGGTTTTGGTGAACGGCGTGAAGAGTAGAATATCGGTGGCTTCGCTGCATAGTCTTCCATTCAACTGCATGGTGAGACCATCACCAAAAGTCATTGACGAAAGGAATCCGAAGCGTTATAAAGACACAGATTTTGGAAATTTTCTTGAGTATGTTTCCACGAGAGAGCCCAAGAGAAAGGACTTCCTGGACTCCAGGAAATTGACTAATTAGGAGCAACTTAATGAAGAATCTAAGTTTAATTTTATAGTGGGGCACGGGGTGGTTTGACTTTATATTGTCAAGTATAAATTACTGTGTAATCATCGTGGTTTGGTTGGACTTGGAACCATTCTGGTTGTCTCTTGCTTCTTTCTGGGTTAATATTTAGGAGAATTACTATAAAGCCCTTGCACCTCATCAATTACGCATGAGTAATAGAAAATTTTTTGCCATATTACTGATATTATCATTATTATTTTTATGAAAATGTACGAAATAGTATTAATAAACTTCGTTGAAGCCACTGCATAGGATTGTGTCCATCCTTTAGCATTACCAAGTAATTGCCGCAATGATGTACATCCAAACTCGGCCATCGCATGGTCTCAAACTCTTCCCATGTGGCTGTTTGGTTTTGAATTTTATTTTATCGTTTGCGTGTCTCTACGAGAAAATTTACGTGCACGTACATTGTCGCCGCTACCCAATAAAGATGAAAGTGATATAAATGGAAAGTCGATTGACTCGCACGCAAGACACCACATATTTTTAAAAGATATTCATTATTTTCTTTTTTTCTTATCATTATTTTATTAGATATTCTTTTAGTTATTCTGCCTAATGTTCTCTTTTATTTGAGTCGTAAAAATGAGTTTGACTCGGTTGAGTTGAGGGTTGTTTTAAAAATTCATTTAATATATTTTTATCAACTCAACATATTTAATTCATGAGTTAAATGGATTGTCCATTTTTAAAAAAAAAAAATTTATTCATTTAGTTCAACGCCCCAACCCATTGCATTTTCTTATTTGAAAAAATTAGCCCTAATGTATGTGTTGTATTATCTCTATTATTTTATAATTTGTCTGATTTGAATATTTTGCTCATAATCATATTCTTATTATTAATAAATTATTGAATTATTGGATTACTCTATTTGTTTTAGTATGTTAAAACTTACTTTTTATTTAGATAATTTGTTTTGTTTATTTATAATGATATAAAAATTGATTGATTAAATAATACGTGTACTTTAAAAAAGTTACATTTAAATTTTTATAATTTTTTATTTTTTGGTGGGTTAAACAGGTTAACTTGCTTGATCCATTAGGTGGAGTAGATTGAAATTTTTAACCAACCACCTTATGATAAGTTAAACGAATTCTATCTTTGACCACTTTGACAGCTCTATCTTTAACTTTTTCTATCCAAAAAAACATATTTTTAGAAGAATATTCGTTATTGAATGCCTTCCATAGGTTCAAAACTGTACGGTTGTACGCGGTGGTCTCGCTGAATACTACCCTTTCTTTTCCCAAAGACAAATTTTACGCCCACCGTATACGCATCAAAAATCAAATTGACGACATATTTGTCCTAAACAGATAGTGAAAGAGTACCCAAAAAAATCAAATGGGACTTCGAAAACATGATGCAAGCTGTACTTCCAATGTTTCTTGTTGGGTCAATACAAGAGTCGATGCATTTGGACCTGGCTGCAAAAGAGAAGCAAAGAATTAAAAATATTATATTGATTAATGGGATAGCCAAAAGCCAGGAACAAGTAACGCAAAGCAGATGACTACATATTACTAAATAATATAATAAATAAAATTACCATCAAACATTTAGGGATGCAACGTGAAATTCGTTCAGTTTTGAAATTCCAACTCAAAATTTGAGAAATTAAAAAGCTGAAACATATATTTTAAGCCGACAATATGAACAATGGAACATAGTCGCTGCTATATTATAATTTGATGCTGGGGTTACAAAAGTGCCGAATAGACTATGACCATTGACCAAGCTCGCCTTTTACGATTGACTTGACCAGATGATGGCTTATACATTTCACACAAATTTTCTTTTAATTTTTTTTATTGTTAATTCTTTTTTTCAATGATCCACCATTATAACAGATTTGATGTATCCGTTCTCATACATTCTTCCCTGTGTAAGATCTATAATCTCATCTTCCCACTGACCATCTTTTCACTAGAAGTAGTCAGATGGCAAGCATGAGACTCTCTCTTCTTCCCTCAATCTACATTGAAATTTGAAGAAATGTCACATACAAACACGTTACATTGTCGAATGATATTAACCTAATTCATTTAAAATATATGCTTCATTTGAGCTCGAATAATGTGTAAAGTTACATTATTAACTTGACAATATTGAATAATAAACAAATGGCTGATACAATTGTACATAGTCTTTTTTTTATATTTTGTTATTTTAACATATTATTTGCTCTTTCAGGGATACTTGGATCTTCACATAATAATCAAGAGAGATAATAATAAGAAAAAAAAATTTTGAATTGATTTAAAACACATTTTTTTTCTTTTTTCTTTTTTTGGGTAGAAAAGCATCATGTGTCCGAAACCAACAGGAAATGGTGAAACCTTGGACCCTACTGCATTCACAGCCCACGCTAACCCCCATAATCAATGGTCAGCCTGGTTCCGTATTTGTTGATGCCCAAGTCAAACCCACTACTTAATACATAGTGGGCCATAATGTGCAGCCCACTAAAGAAAGATTGTGTTATTTGGTCCCTTCTAGGCCCAATATATGTTTGAATGAAGCCCAACCTATGATCTGTCGGTAGCATAAGAAAAAATTACAATTCGTATTTCGAACATGTAAGAAAAAATTACAATTCGTAAGCACCTGCAGCCTCCGTCCCATCTCCTCCTCACATACACAGAACACACACACGATGTCCCACTTCAAAATGCTCTAGTAAATAATTTTTCAAAGAAAAAAATCGTTCTTTAAGAAGATATTTTTGTTCTTAATTCTTTTTTTTAAAAAAAAAAAAATCAATCCTAGCTCTGAAATTAACTGAAACATGTTGGGCCAAGTCACTTTGCCATTGCGCGTTGAGGCTATTAGTCAGTAGTGCGACGTATCACTTTACGTCATCAATTTGAACAGTTCTTTACTACACTTGCCTCGTGAATGAATTATTTTCAGTAATCGGACAATCTCCCACTGAAGATGAATAAAAAAATAATTTTTTATTAATAAAATGTTATAAAATATTATTTTTTTATATTTTTGAATTATTGAATTTTCTCTATTTGCAGGAGAAAATCCAAACTCGCTTCTGTCCATATTCAGACAAGTTCAACACTTTTCTGATGCACATGTCCAGAAATCACTCTGCCCTATAAATTCACGTTCTGAGGATCAAGCAGCTTATGATGCATAGGACTTATTAGTCATTATCCACGCATGGTGTTGGTGTACACCACAAACATTTTGCTTTATTTCGTTTTACAATTTGAAGAACTTTCGTTTGGACACATCTTTGCCTGCATAACAAAACAATGCTCTTTGTGCTATGTAAGAGTGGAGTTTAGTAGCGTGTGATGTAAAGTTTACGACATTCTTTTGGTCTGCTTAGCGCATTTTAGCAGCTTTCTTTTGTTTAAGTATCTACCTTATGTACCCGAAGTCACGCCAATTCCCCATCCACTTTGTGCCTACAACTCACCCGTATCGTATCTAAATTCTGTTCTTTGATTCCACATTAATGCTTGCTTCGCCACTTTCAGATTTCATCCAGATTAATGACTAGACATTGCACTGTATTAGCACTTCTATGAAAAGAGGGTAGAGTATGGTGGTACAAGACAAAATGATCTGGCAAATCGCACTTGTGGGGCTCCCTCGCGCACCCAATATCCTCCAACCCGTTTCGTCCAATCATTAAACGAAACTTGACTTCAGCATAATATAAATTGCCAACGTAATAGCCAAGTCCAAAAATGGGTTCTTTGGAGTTAAAACATTATTTTTTTTTTCTGTTCTGTTTTAAATTTTAATTGACTTTTTTTCTTTTTATTGCCGTTGTATCTTTGTTCATCGTTGATGCCCCTCAGATGCAAACGCAGGTGGAGGGGGGGACCATGGTCATGTTTGCAATGAAAATGACCCACAAATGATGCGTTCAAGTAAATTTAAGATTTCTTTTTATTTTCTATCTTTTCTCCTGTTCATATAGAATTAAATCTGATTGTGGTCTATTAATTATTTTTAATTTAATTTTTATTATTTAATTTAATTATTTACAAATAAAATTATCATTAATAATATTCTTCATATGTTTTAAATTAATATAACTTTAAATCTATTATTAATAACAAATTTATATATGAAATGTCCAATCAAAAAATGTTTATATATAAATAATCAAATTAAAAAATATCTTATAAATAAATAACTAAATCATTAAAAAATGAAAAATGAAAATAAAAATACTCCCCTGACTAAAAGGATTGAAAAGACATTTCATTCTCCATATTAACTAAATCGCCTGCATTATTGTAGGAATTCTGTGGCCTAATGAATCATTGTTGATTTTCCCTACAACCTGCTCTTTCATTTTCTTCCCCGGGCCTCTACTGTGTAGACCGATGATAATTTAAAAAATTTATCCATGAGCCCGATTTAAAAAAATAAAGTTTAAATCAAAGAATTTATTAAAAAAAATTAATTTATAAAACAGATAAGACTTAAGTGTTTTTGAAATTTGATGCGTGTTTAAAAAATTTGAATTAATATTTTTTTAATAAATAAAAAATTATTATTTAAAAAAATTTAGTATAACATAATATTTTAATAAAAATAAAAAATAAATATATTTTATTTAAATAATTTATACTAATACAATAAATTATTTGTATTTATAATTTCTTTATATAATTTTATATATAATAATAATCATTCTTTATATTATTTATTTTTAAATTTTAAATAATAAATTAGTTTAACTATTTTTTAAAAAATTCAATTCAATCAATTTGTCCAAAAAAAAATGAATAACATTTTAAATAAGAATACTTAATTAAAATACAGACACAAATTTTGTTGAGCTATTTAAAAGTTTGGTTCCATGTGACTAGATTGGGTTGGTGCCTTTTTGGCTTATACTAAGCGTTTTCGGCTTTTTGATTATATACATTAAAAAAAAATTTTAATGCTATAATGCTTAAAATATTATATTATGATAATCTAATTTTAAAACTTGAATTAAATCAATCTGAATCCTAGAATATTTTTTTTTTTGAGTCTCCAAGGCTTGTACTTTTTTTGGGACTCGTCACTCTTGAGTCCCACTATTATTTAAAGAGAAAATATTTTATAGGATAAAAAAAAAAAAAAAAGAGAGAGAGAGAGAGAAAGAGGAAAGAAAGAGAAAATGAGTGAGAGTGAGAGAAAGATAAAGATATTTGATTTTTTTTAATTAATGGATTAAATATAATATTTTTTTTAATGAATATGAAATTATCATAAAATTTTATTTTTTTTAATGATTTATTTTGAGTTAATAAATGTAAAATCTAATACTATAAAAAGTATTTCATCTATATACTACATTTTTATTGACTCAAAATAATTTATTAGAAAATATTAGTAGTATATGAATATTAAATAAAAAATATTTTTAAAAATAAATTATATTTTAATAAAAATTAATTTTAATTTTAATATTTTAAAATAAAATAAAATGGAAAAAATATACTATTTATTAAATTATAAATTATAAATTTAAGAGATTAAATTTAGATTTTACTTTTATTGAATCAAAATAAATCATTAAAAAAAATCAGCTTTTATCATACTTTCATACTCATTAAAAATATCACATTTAGTCTCTTAATTTTTTTTTAAAAAATATGAGATTTAATCTCTTAGATTTAAGATTTAGAATTTAGTATAAAATATATTTTTTTATTTTAAAATATTAAATTAAAATTAATTTTTATTAAAATATAATTTATTAAATAAAAATTTTATTTAATACTCATGTACTAATAATATACTATTAATATTTTTCTAATGATTTATTATGAGTTAATAAAAAAATAATATATAGACAAAATACTTTTTATAGTATTGGATTTTACTTTTATTGACTCAGAGAAAAATAACAAATTTTATAATAATCTCATTCTTATTAAAAAAATTATATTTTATTATTTACTTTTAAAAAATATAAAATATCTCTTTCTTTCTCTCTCTCCCTTTCTTGCCTCTCTCTCTTTAGGATTTTCTCCAATAAAATATATATTTTAAATATTTTATAATTTATTTTGTATATCTTAAAATTTATTATTTTTAACTAGATATCATTTTGTATAAAAAAAAATCTAAAATATTAATATATATATATATATATAAATAATTAATTTTTGTTTTTTAAAAAATATATTTTACAAAAAAAATTGAGGACCATTCTCCTCTCTCTCTCATTGTTTCTCTTTTTCTTACACCCTCTTTTTTTCTCTCTCTCTCTCTCTTTTGTTTTTCCTTTCACCTTTCATCCGATCAATTTCCTTTAGAAAAAATAATAGTGGAATTCAGAGTAAATCACTGTAAATCCCACAAAAAATACAGTGAGTTTCAAAGTGATAAATTATAGGATGTAATACTTTTTGTATTGTAATAACTAAATAATAATAAATTTTAATGTATATTAATAAAAAACCTAGCGTTTTCCCTTTGAAAGAAAAAAAATTTAAAGTAAATTATAAAAAAGACGGTACAGACAGAGCATGGTGGTACAAGACAAAATGATCTGGCAAATCGCGCTTGTGGGGCTCCCTCGTGCACCCGATTTCCTCCAATCATGAAACGAAACTTGACTTCAGCGTAATATAAATTGCCAACGTAATAGCCAAGTCCAAAGATACTTCGGAGTTAAAACTTTTTTTTTTTTTTTCTGTTCTGTTTTAAATTTTAATTGACTTTTTTCCTTTTTATTGCCGTTGTATCTTTGTTCATCGTTGATGCCCCTCAGATGCAAACGCAGGGGGAGGGGGGGACCATGGTCATGTTTGCAATGAAAATGACCCACATATGATGCGTTCAAGTAAATTTAAGATTTCTTTTTATTTTCTATCTTTTCTCCTGTTCATATAGAATTAAATATGATTGTGGTCTATTAATTATTTTTAATTTAATTTTTATTATTTAATTTAATTATTTAAAAATAAAATTATCATTAATAATATTCTTCATATGTTTTAAATTAATATAACTTTAAATCTATTATTAATAACAAATTTATATATGAAATGTCCAATCAAAAATTTTTTATATATATAATCAAATTAAAAAATATCTTATAAATAAATAACTAAATTATTAAAAAATGAAAAATTAAAATAAAAACGCTCCCCTGACTAAAAGGATTGAAAAGATATTTCATTCTCTATATTAACTAAATCGCCTGCATTACTGTAGGAATTCTGTGGCCTAATGAATCATTGTTGATTTTCCCTACAAGCCGCTCTTCCATTTTCAACCCCCGCCGTCTACGACTGATAATAACTTAAAAAATTTATCCATTTTGATGAGTCGATTAAAAAAAAAATTTTAACTAAAAAAATTTATTAAAAAAACTTAACTTATAAAACTAACCAGGTTTAAATTTTTTTAAAATTTAATGTAAGTTTAAAAATTTTAAATAAATAACAAATTATTTTTAAAATAATAATTTTAATATAATGTATTATTTTAATAAAAAATAAAAAATAACATTTTTATTTAAATATTATATTAATGCAATAATTTATTTATATTTATAATTTATATATATAATGTTTATGTATAATAATAATTATTATTTATATTATTTATTTCTATAGTTTAAATGATAAATTAATTTAATTATTTTTTTAGAAAAATTTAATTTAATTTCTTAATCCAAAAAATATGAATAAAATTTTAAATAAAAATACTTAGTTAAAATACGGACACAAATTTTGTTTTGAGCTATTTAAAAGTTTGGTCCGGTCAGTGTCGTGAATTTCGAACTCCCCATGTGACTAGGTTGGGTCGGTGCCCTTTTGGCTTATGCTTAGCGTTTTCCCTTTGTAAGATAAAAAATTTGGAGTAAATTATTTTTATTGTTAACTAATATAGTATATACTATGGCCCTCTCTCCCGTATAGTGAAGAAACTCTGAGAACGGGAGGGATCTATGGCGGCGAAAGAAGCGTTGGATTCCCACAGCCAAGCGAGGCTAGCTATTCTAGAACTGGCCAACATGATCAGTGTCCCCATGTCCCTCAACGCCATCGTCCGCCTCAACGTCCCCGACGCCATCTGGCAATCCGGCTCCAACGTCCCCCTCTCCGCCTCCGAGATCCTTTCTCGTATAGTCCCCGCAGGCGGCGACGCCGAAAACCTTCAACGCATCCTTCGCATGCTCACCAGTTACGGCGTCTTCACCGAGCAAATAGGCACCGGCGGCGAGAGGAAATACTCCCTGACGGACGTTGGCAAAACCCTCGTCACTGACGACGAAGGCGTATCCTACGCGCCTTACGTGCTCCAGCACCACCAGGCTAGTCAATTTTAAAATCCGGCAGATTAAGCGTTAAGTTAATTTCTTCGGTATTTCAATTGTGCATAAATGGATGTGGAATTGGTAAATAGGATGCATTGATGCGAGCCTGGCCATTGGTACATGAGGCAGTGGTGGACTCGACGAAGGAGCCGTTCGTGAAGGCGAACGGCGAGTCGGCGTACGATTACTATGTGAAAGAGCCGGAAATGAACGAATTGATGGTCAAGGCGATGTCCGGGGTATCGGTACCGTTCATGGAGGCGGTGTTGGAGGGGTACGATGGGTTCGAAGGGGTGGAGAGATTGGTGGACGTGGGTGGGAGCGGAGGTGATTGCCTGAGGATGATCCTACGGAAACATCCCAGCGTGCGAGAAGGGATAAACTTTGATCTGCCTGGAGTAGTGGCCAAAGCACCGGTCATACCAGGTAAGCGTGCTTCTTCTACTCTCTCATTGAGAATGGCGACGCCATAGCTGCACCGAATCACTGTAGTGAAGATACAAATCTGGGAATGTGTGGTTCAGAAACATCTACGTCACCCATCCCCTGTGACTTGTTTGCCTCGGAGCCAACACTCACGAGTACCTTATTCGTGCCGTTACACTCTCTATTTTTTTTTCTCTTTAAATAAATATTAAAAAACTTAGAATATCATTATAATATACAAAAAAACTAATAATATGTTAAATTTTCTTTATACTTAAAAATTTGAACGACTTTAAACTTAAAAAGCTACTAGAAATCAAAACAAGGTTTAGGATACAATAAAAAAAATGAAAATAATAATTTTTGTGTGTGTGTGTAATGGATAAAAACCAAAATAGTCTTACTGATAAAAATAAAATAACATCATTATATTAAAAACCTTTGTTTCCTAAATTCATTCTCCTACTCCATCTAAATATTGAACAAGCCACTCTATCTCTATAACTCTATCTATAATAATAGCATCAATGTCGAACAGGTCCCCTTTATATCCATAATAGCATCAGTATTGAACAGTCACTCCATCTCTACAATAGCACCAATGACTCCCATCTACGAAACAATATTATCACAAATTTAAGTTTTCATTAGACACCCATTATTGAACCCAAAACGAAGCAATTCACGCTCTATATATAAACAAATTTTTTAGGGAACCAAATCTGAAGGTGTATAATGGCATAAACTGGATATTAATTTGATATTCAGAGTTTGACGATGACAACTATCGTCGGGCGACAATATATGAATATAATCCCAAAAAAATTTTCAAAACTTTTCTGTTCATCAAGACATTTTCATCTTAAAAATTTCATTGCCATAAAACAGAGACGATTCCATTGCCCCTTTGATGGGGATTCAGATCTTCTACAGTACTCACTGTAGAATCTGCAGTAGGTACAGCCTACTGCAGATGATCTGCCGCCCTTTGATGGTAAGATGTCTCCCACGTCATACTGGAATCAGCTTTGCCATGCGAGCATAACGGTTGCCTTATCTGGTGCTTTCTTTTCAGGTGTAACCCATGTGGGTGGTGACATGTTCAAATCCATTCCCCAGGCGGATGCAATCTTCATGAAGGTGCGTTTACATATATTCAAATTACACCTTCCTCTTTTCCTATACTTATTTCTTATATTTCCTGAACAACTATCACATAATATTTGTATTAAATATATATTAATGAATATAAAATGGCTGAAAATGTAATGAAATCTTCAAAATTAATTAAATTCATGATTTTCACTCAAAAAACATTAAAATAAAAGTTTGAAATATATTTTTATTAAGTTACAATTATAATAAAAAGATTAATATTATTTCTCAGAGTATTTTGGTTAAATTTTAATTTAAGGACAAATAAATATATATTTTAAAATATAAGAAAGGGCCATATAATTTAAATATTTCTTAAAAAATTGTTTCTATTTCTTTAGTTAGTGCAAGCTAGGCAATAAAATTTTTTAAAAAATATATATATGCTTTCGTAACGCTACTGAACTATTTTGCAAAATGTCTTAACTTTTAAGAAGTTCCTGTCTTACAAAAATGTGCTATTAAAGTTACAGAATTCTTTTATGGGTAAAAATATTATGTAGTATTATTATTCTGCTGATGTACCTTTAACGTGATCAATTTTACATATGAAAAATGTAAAAAGTATTTGTGCAAAGTTAAAAGTTGCGGACTTTTTTATATTTGAATATATTACATAATCATATTAGTTTAATTGTAGTATTTTATTTTTAATTAAAAATAAATTAATGATTATGTCGTAGTAGATAATAAATAGATTCATTATTACTTATTGTTTTATTAAGTTAATTAACAATGAATTATGTGCAGACACACGAGACTTGAATCAAAAGCAAATAAATTTAAAAAAAAAAAAAAAAAGAGAGAGAGAGAAAGAAAAACAGAAGTAAACCAGTGTTTAAAAGAAACTATGAACAGTAATACATAGTAAAATTTTTATAGCTTTTAAATGTATATAGATTTTCTTTCAAAAAAAAAAATGTATATAATTTTATAGGTTTTGTTATCAATATTAAAAGTTTTACTTATTATTTATGTGATATTTTTTTAATTATTTGAAATACTTTTAACTACAGAAGATACAATCAAAATAATAATGTTATACTAAAAAAAATGTCAGTATTATACATACTCTGACTTTGAAAGATCTCGATCCAACTGCTTTGGATTGTTTTAGTTTCTAATGTGTTTTTGTCTTCTTAGAATAACCACAGTAAACTAGGGTTTCAATCTTTGCAATTGTTTTTAATTTGAAACCCATTTTTTAAGGGCATTTGATTAGTGAAATTTTATACTTTTGAGAATGATTATAGTTTTAGGATTGTAATTTGTAATAATGTGATAATTTTATGTTTGACTCATTATAAATATCTTTTTAATAATATTTTGCTAGGAAATTGATATTTTTATTTTTGGGTCATACCAATTTTTTCAAAATTGTACATCTTATGGTTATTATTATTTTATAAATAATTAGTTGGTATTCACTAATATATTTTTTCGGTACATAATTTTTTTATATTATATACGTTATTACATTTTAGTATTAGATATTTATTATACTAATTTTTTCGTAACATATCTTTTGTTTTCACACACATACTCATATATATAGACATAACTAATTCTTTAATTTCATTATTTAATATAAATTTTTTTATATTTATTATGTTTATTTTTTTAAAAAAGTTCTAGAATAAAAAACGAGTTAGCTTTTTACCATTTCTTTGCATGAGGGCCTATTGAACCGTCCCATTTTGGGTATGTCAGATATTTAAGTGTTTTTTTTTTTGGGATAAAGGTCAGATATTTAAGTTAAATTAAGTAACTAAGTACCTCACATAACTGCTATAGTTTCTTCCTCCCGAACGTATAGATGTTGCCCATTATAGATATTTATCATACTCTTAAGAAAGCTTTAGGATCAAGGGACACCTAGTTACTAGATTGTCGAAGTACTTTTTACGTTAATGGCAAAAAAAAAAAAAAAACATTTAACGGGAATGGTCAACAAGAAAAAAAATGTCAGTCACCCAACTTCTCAAGACCATGCCTTATGACAAGAGTATTGTTTTAGTTTTTAATCTATTGAAACGTTTAAAATAATGTTTTACTTATTAAAGAATGTTATTTATTTTTTAAAAAAATATTAAATTTTGTCTATTAGATTTTGAGTTTGAGGTGAATGATTATTTTGGACAATTGAATAAGTAAAGAATTAAAATGATAATTTTTGTGATTAGTAAATAACTAAAAATGTAATTTTTCCCCCAAGTTTCTCCCAAAATATTGCTATAATATATTGCAGTGAAATAATAATAATAAAGAAGGGAGGTGTTAATTTACAGTGGATACTAACAACGTGGACGGACGAGGAGTGCAAGAAAATAATGGAGAACTGTTACAAGGCTCTGCCGGCGGGAGGAAAATTGATTGCCTGTGAACCGGTGGTGCCGGAGGAGTCAGACGACAGCCATAGAACTCGAGCATTGCTGGAGGCTGACATTTTTGTTATGACAATCTACAGAGCTAAGGGCAAGCATAGGACCCAACACCAGTTCCGACAGCTTGCTCTCTCGGCTGGTTTCCCTCATTTCCGTGCCTTCCATTTTGACCACTTCTACACCCTCCTTGAGTTCCAAAAATGACTTCCTTCTATCGCTTCTCTCTGTTGCCACCCCCTTTGATTTCATTTTCCCTTTTTATATTATATATATATATATTGCTTTAAGACTGATTTGGATGCCAATCCAACTTCATATATCAGGGTTGACTCTAAGCGGATACTTTATCTAGTTGATTCCACGTGTTTCTTTTTAAATTCTTAATTACGAATTATTGGGGATTATCATTAAATTTGAAAATTTATTTAATATCATGAGTCACTCATAATACGTAAACGAAAGAGATCCCTAAGTAAGTTAAGATGATAAAATAGCTACCACGTTATGCTGTCGGAGTTAGGTGCAATTACAAATCTTCAAATTTGAAAATTTATTTTATCTAAATTTTATTAACTGTGGAAAAGATTAATTTTTTGGTTATTTAAAAAGATAAATATTTCAATTATTTATTTCTTTAATTTCTTTTAAAAATTACATAGGAAATATGAAGGTCTTGAAAATTGAAAATGAAAAAAATATGAGCGAGATAAAGACTAAGGAAAGGTTGTTAGTTCTTAAAAAATATTGCTGGCTGGTTATTTGATAGTCGTGACTCATGGCGCATGTGCATTGCTCTAATAAAAGATAGTTAAATTCTTCGATCTTTGTGGGATATGGGAAAATAAAATATTGCCATGTAGCTGTCATGTAAGAATAAAATTGGATGGATAAAATAAAAAATTAGACTCCAAAATTCGATATAAATTTGTTGTCTTGTAATGTAATTATTGTTTATTATTTAGTACATATTAATTTCAAATACTAATCAAATTTATACTTTAACTTCACACTTTATTTATTTGAATTTCAAATCCAAGTTAATTTGCTTTTCCCCACTCTTGAAAAGTCCTCAAAGGCAAAGAGTAATGGAGAAGTCTTAAAGTTAGTTAAGGGTAATGAAAAAGTTTTTATATTATGCACCATGTAAAATTAATTACTACTAACATATCTTTTAAAAAATAATCATTTCTATATGTTGGAGAAAGATTGAAGAGAACAAATGAAAATAAATAAAACTACAATGAAAATAGGCAAGAAATCATAAAAAAGTGAAGGAATGGAAATATAACAGTCAAAATATTCGAAGATAATTTTGATCTTTTTATTCAGTTAAAAATTTCTTGAACAGGTCTTCCATTTCTTAAAAATTTCCATTAGAGACTCTTAAAATTTTTATTTGGAAATTATAATTAAATGAATGGAATGAAATGATTTGTTAATTATTTTTTTCAATATTACCCTTTATAACACAAATATATAACTAATAATTTTATTTTTGATCAATACATGAAATAAGAATGTGACTCATTCTTCTATTTATTCTTTTAATTTTTTAATTCACAAAATGCAACATAATTATGAAATAAATAAATAAATATATCTTATGTAAACAACTTATAATATGTAAAAATTATTTATTTTAAATAAATAAATTTGAGATTTTGATTAATGATTCAATAGAAGAATGAGATAAAGATTAAATTTGTTATTCATGATACAAAAATTTAATAAACTTATAATTTTAAAAATTTGGAAAGGTATAATAGTATTTTTAATTAGTGAGTCACTTCATTCTATCATTTACCCCCCAATTTGGGGGGACAACAAAAATAATATTTTCTATGGCTAAGGAAGGTTTTGGAGGCCCTTCTTTGTTATTCCATTTCATCTTTATGAAAACATCCAAACATTCATTCATTCAATTTTGATTATTCCACTCTTTGCCACTCCCTCCCTGACCCTCCATCCAAACATAGCCTAAGATATTATACTGAGTTTACATATAAGAGGTACTCATTAAATAAGAGTAAAATAATAATTATAAAAATTACTACTAGACAGTTAGCCTTTTATAAATAGGATTAGACTAATAAATGATAGATAACTGAGATTAAAAAAATAGACTTGAAAAGTTTTGAGTGAAATACCTACGAGTATTTTGCAGTTTCATTCGAAAGGAAATTTAGGTTGTGGAAACACGAAATACACCAAATACGCATCTCATTCGATCAATGATTTCAATTAGAATTCGATAAGCTTTCACAATTAAGAAAAACTATATAAGTCTTATACTCTAAATTTATAAATGTTTATTTATTACTTTCACTTTCAATATAGGTATGAGGTGATTATGGAACCAAAACATGATAGACTGGATTTGAAATTCAAATAAATAAAGTATGTGCTCAAAATATAAATTTTATTAATATCAGAAATTACTGTATATCAAATAATTAATAAGTGTTACATTGTAAATGAAAATAATTATATCTAACTTTAGACTTTACTTAAAAAAATGATGTTGTGTTAGAGTCAAATTCAAAAACTGAATAGTCAAATTTATATTTTCAAGATAAAAATTGATAGATTTATCTTACAATTTTATATTTTATGTGCAATGTAAATTCTACATTCAACATATTAAAAAGATGTTACTAACTATTTATATGCTTATAATTTTCTCTTAAACTATTCGTGATGGAATAAAAAAATGATCTTTTTTTGGAATTTAAGAGGTTTATACTTGGCTAACACCTTGAAGAGCTATCAGTTCAGCGAGTGTAATAATAGAAAACGTAACCCGCCTGTTTACATTATAAATTTCACCTAAAATACTTTGCCTCGACTACAATGTTCGTCGTTGAGGTCGTCGTCGAGGCCAGGTTTCTTTCACCACCTCACTATTCCACCATTTCATTTCATATAATAATCGTCATTTTCCTGCATAGAATTTCATCATATTTTACTGTGAAGTGACATTTTTTTTTTTAATACCATCAAAACTACGCCATTTGTATACAGGCTGAGTCATTCTGTTATTTAGCAAAATGGCAGCGCTGCTCAATTTGTTATTTGCGAAAACGGGCTTCGTAGTTTGCAGCTCTTTGTTATCTTCTCCTGTCTCGATGGACCTGAAGGTTTATCAGATCGCTAGAATCTATGAATTCCTGGCCAACCACCGGGCGACGCGTCAGCCAACAGATACTATGCTGACTTTTGGACGCCGGCTGTTTCTTTTGGCTTTGCCTGCTGCTAATACTTCACTTCTACTTCATGCCTATGTATCTCTCCTACAATGTAACGCCAATGGTTGAAGCAACAATAAAATAACGGCTAGCTGCTAGCTTACGCTCCACGTTGTTTCTCTCGCTAATTGACGTCATCCTTTCTGTCTCTCTCTCACTCTTATTGGTAATGGTGGTTGAGGTTATGAAATTAGTGTTGATGGTGGTGGTGGATGTGGTCACGCTTATTTTGATTTAGTGGGAGCGATTGAGGAAGAACCAAATATGACCCGTAGCAGAATAACAGAGAGAGATAGAGGGGGGAAAATGTCTAGGCTGCACCAGAATAGGTCATCCAAATCCGTGAAGAGGATTGACTTCGAATTCTCTCATTTAAAGGCCCTCCAGGTTCCTTTTTCTATCTCCTATTTCATTAAAATCCTTTCAATTCTTTTTTTAATCGTTTTGCTTAATTATGTAATTTTAGGCCGTAATGGGAATGAATAAACTGTTCATTACAGCGTCTGTATTTAAGATGGATTGATTTTCTGCAGTGAATCCACCTTGCCTCATATATTTTCTCTTGGAATTTGTGATCGACAATCTAATGCACGTTATATAAGATAGTAGTGATTAGTGAAAACTAAGCGCTGTTTTGGGAACCGAGATGATATAAAAGTTATGGCGGTGGTGCAATTAAACACCATATAGAAACTTTTTTGGTAGACACTTTCCTTTCGTCTAGCGCACTTTTTCAAAATTTTGGAAAGCAACTTCAAATCTTGAGATTGTGGCACTATTTAAAACTAAGAACTTCTTATAAACTTGATCAAATCCAAGTTGCAGGTGAGGATTCTGACCACAATATTTAGGCATATTTTGTGACAAGCATCAATAGTGAGCTCATAGAAAATGGCTTGAGTCCATCTCAAATTTATTACTGGCTTTCTATCTAGTAAGTTAAAATAGTTATGGATTATTAAATATTAAACCAGCTGCTGCGGCATGATGACGTCTTCTCAGAAAAACTACTGCTAACATTAATTAATGTTAATTCGTATGTTAACAGGTACCCAAGGGGTGGGACAAGCTGTTTGTTTCTGTTATCTCCACAAAAAATGGTAAAACAATTGCAAAATCAAGCAAAGTACAAGTGCGCAATGGAAGCTGTCAATGGGCGGATACTATTTCAGAATCTATATGGGTTTCAAAAAATAGTACTTCTAAGGAGATAGAAGATTGTTTCCTCAAGCTTGTGGTTGCCACGGTATTGTCACTACTGTATTATTATGTACTCGTTGTAAGATGATCCCCCCAACTCTTTCAGGTTAAATAAGTAAACACTTCTTCCCTACCCATAATTCATGCCGAACATTGGATTCTGTATTTTGTAGGTGCTTTTCTACCATAGTAAACATCTTAGTAATTTCTTTCTTTGATTTTCTAACGAGACATGTGTCTCATGCACTTCACAACAGGGATCAACAAGATCTGGCATCCTTGGAGAAGCTACACTAAGTGTGACCAGCTTCTTGAGTTCAAGTGCTGCTGTTCCACTTTCAATCCCACTGAATAAGTGCAACCATGGGACAGTTTTGCACGTGAGTCAGACAATTGAGGCCTCTATAATTTGTTTTTATTTTACATACTACTGATTGCAGAAAGGGGAAAGTATCCCTTTCCTGATGTTCTGTTCAATTGTGTCAAATTGGATGAACTGGAAGTTCAGTTCTATCAAACTGTAAAGGGTGATGGGATATGTGACTGGAATATAATCGAGAGATATAGCAATTGATGCTCGTAAATATAGAAAATGTTCATATTCACAATTTTGTATATTCTCTCGAGGGCATTGTTATATAAAATACATAAGTTCATTTGAGAAAGCAGTGAGACATCCAGAGGTAGTCAATTAGAAATGATGTTTTCACTCTGGATTAATATTAGAAGGAATTAGTTTCTTTCCTTCTTGCAGAAGCAGTATGCCAGTCTGATGAATCTTTGATACACGAACATGATGCTAATGTGATAATGGATTTGACTATTGATTGTTTTGGTTGTGAATTGTGATTGACTTATTCCTCCTTCAACTTCATATTCATCCAACTTTTCCTAAGTCCTCTTGAAAATTTGCCACTATCACCATGTACGGTTTTTCGCACCATCCTTTTATAATAAGCTATAGACTCTTCATTTTGACTTATGAATTATGTATGGCCCATCTATTTGTCTCTTACTCTTGGGATATTGACATTGATGTGCTCACTGAGCAGGTTGCTTCTTAGTGATGTGTAAAAGGGTGTAAATTTTGAACACATTTTCAAGCAATTGTATGGAATAATTATTCTTAATAATCAGATGTGCTTAGGTGAATATGCAAAGGCAAAACTTGGACTCTTTCCACCAAAAACTGCAAATTGTGATTGAACTTGGACTAGGGAATTGTTTTTCTGGCCAATTGGAGTTTGGAACTTACTGGTTCTGCCTTTCGCAGGTAACAGTGCAGTGCCTCACACCAAGAGAAAAATTAAGGTATCTCTTGAAGGGTAATTTTTCGTTTCATCTTATACCTCTTGTTCTTGACAGTATTGATCTCTTGCGCATTTTCAGGGTTCAAGACTCAAGAGAGAGAAATCCCCAAACAAAGGCCCTCAATGCAGACAATCATGATGCGGCAGTTGAGTCAAATGGATATGGTCATTCATATGTACATAGTTTTGAATCTCCCCCCATTGAAGATTTGGACTCTACCTCTTCTCCTCTAGAAGTTGAGAGTAGGGTAAAATTACAAATTTCCCCTTTAAGCATATCTGTTTCGTGGCACAGGTGTCTGCAGACTTTTTTGTCTGTGTTTATTTACATATGATGATTCTAGTAGTATCTATTTTAATCTAATCACTGATCAGGAATTCAGTATCAACTTTGTAACACTTCTCTAGTTTGGTCCTTAATTCAGATTTAAACTTTTTATCTACTTTAGTAGTCAATTCAGGATTTATTGACAACTGTCTATAGACTTTTTGGTCTATGTTTATACGGGTGACAATTCTGGCAGTGTCCATTCTAATCCAATCACTGATCAGGAATTTCAGGATTAACTTTCTAATTCTAGCAGTCAATTTACATTTAAACTTTTGTCTACTTTGAGGGGTTTGTATGGAGATGCAGATGAAATTTCATCCTAATGAGTTCTTTTAAAGCCATTCGTTCTTAGAGAGTCTAATTCAACAAGGGTCCTGGTAACAAAAAGGATTCCTCTATACAGAGCTAATCTCATGTGAGTTGTGATGCAATTTGCTGTTGACTATTCTTCATAATAATTCTAGTGACATGTTGTCCCTTGACTGTAGGCAACAAGTTTCTCTGGACCTGGTTCACGTTGCAGTTATAACTCAGCTGAGTGGTTCATAGAAAGGGGAAACATCTCCCAAAATATCTTTTTAAGAGACGATGTACACAGCCCAACTGGAAAACAAGATTCAATCAGTTCCCAGAAATATTCATCTCTCTGGAGTGGTCCTTTTAATGACCTTTCTCAATCGAATCCTTCACCGTATAATTCCCTGATTATGGGCTCAGGGAATTTGTCATGTGTGCAAGAGTTTGGTGCATCATCTTCTAGTATAACCAATTCTTCTAAGATCAATCTTGATGCCGTAGAAGACAATGTTGAGGAACTTCAGGCTGAAGCTAAGATGTGGGAAATGAATGCCCAGAAGCTGATGGTTGATTTGGACATGTTGAGGACAGAATTCTCAGATCAGTCTAAAATTCTGGTGGATCTGAGATTGGAGCTTTCAGAATCTTATGTAGAATGTGATAATTTGAAAAGAGAAGTTGAACAATTGAAACAGTCGCTGGAGGACCCAGTGGTGAAGCATAAATCATTGGAGGATTCATCTTCTCAAGGTGAATGTGCTCCAGAAGTAGAAAAGGTCCTAAAAGATGAACTGAAGTTTCAGAAAGAATCCTATGCCAACTTGTCTTTGGAATTGAAGATGAGCCAAGAAGCAAATATTGAGCTTGTTTCTGTTCTCCAGGAGCTCGAAGAGACCATAGAACAGCAGAAAATTGAGATAGAAAATCTTTTACCATTACCATCAAAATTCAGTGATCTCCAGCCAGAACAATTGGAGGAACCGAAGAAAATTCTTATGATTAAGGGGCAACAGCAAATAGGGGCCTTGGGGAAGAAAAAGCATGACATTGGAAGTGCAGAGAGTACTATGAACAAAACCCTTTTGGAACTTAAAATGCAGTACGAAAGCAAATTATCTGCTAAAGAGGAAGAGATTATGAGTTTGAAAGCAAAATTTTCTGAGTCTTCTGAAGAAAGGTGTAGCACCCAGGTTGTGTCTAGAAATGGAGGCAATGCAGATCTTATGAGAGAAATTGAAGTTTTGAGAGAGAAAATTCAGGAGCTTGAGATGGATTGTAATGAGCTGACTGATGAAAATCTTGAGCTCTTAATCAAGCTTAAAGAAGCGAAGAACAATTCAACAAAGGGAGTATGTGATGATTTCCCACCAAACGTGCTCAGAGATCAACATTTTGCTTGCTTTAACTCTTATGTCAGGGCAGATGCATTCCAAGTATCCCATTTAGAAGACATGCTCGAGGGAGAAGTCAGCAGCAAGATCAAAAATAATGACCACACTTCAATTCAAGAGCTTCAGAGCTTGAAAGTAGCACTTGAAATCAGAATCACAGAATTGAGTGAGGAAGTAACTGATAAAACATCTGAGATTGTAAATCTTGAGGCTAATTTATTATGTAAAGAAAAGGAGATTGGCGTTCTGAAGAAGCGGCAGAGTGAGTTGGAAGTGCAGGTATGCCAATTTCAGAATGAAAAAATTCAATTACAGGAGCATTCGGAGGTCATGCTGAAAGAAAGAGATATTAATACTAAATGCTTGTATGATTTGCAAAAGGATTTGGGAGCACTTAGCAGGAGCATGGACTCCCATGTTTCTGCCAATGAAATCCTCAGACGAAAATCAATGGAGCTTGAAAATGGAAAACATGAACTGGAGCGTCACATATCAGACATAGAACAGGAAAAAGAAAAACTGTTAATGCGAATATCTGTTTTAGAAGCTCAACTGAGAGACTTGACAAACGAGAGAGATTCCAGTCTGTCAGAACTTGAGAACTCCAGATCTCATGCTGCAATGCTTCAAGAGGAGGTTGTGAATATAAAATCTGAGATGGATTCTTCAATAGATGATTTGAAAGAAAAATTAAAGGTGACACAAAATCAGTGGTCAGGAGCTCTACAAAAATGTGAATATCTCAGAAGAGCAAATCAACAATCACAAACTACCATTGAGAATCTTGTTGAAGAATGCAATTCTCTTCGGAAATTAAATGGAGATTTGAGGAAGCAAAAGCAGGATTTGCAGGAGCATTGCTCTGTTATTGGAACAAGGTTGAGGGAATCAGACCAAAGATTTTCAGATTGCTCTGAAAGAGTAGAGCTGTTGGAAAATAAATTTGCTTTGATGCTGCAAGATAATGCATCAAAGGAGAAGAGTCTAACTTCAGAATTAGATGTGCTTCTTGATGAAAATATTAGACACATTGAGTATGGTCAAAGCTTGTTGAATCAGATTGTTATGGAGAAGACAGCAGAAATTCAGAACCTTCAACAAAATGTTGAGCACCTTAGCATGGAACTTTCAGCAACTTATCATGAAAACGAAAGGATTGCTTCCAATGCTGCCCTTGAAATTTCCGCGTTATGTGCTGATAAAGCCAAACTGGAATCTGCTTTTGACGAGGTTCAATCTGAAGTAATTCCAACTAAGAATGAGATTAATATTATGCAGACAGATTATGAACAAAAGCTGCAGGACCTCACAACTGAGCTTTCTGCTTGTAAAAGTAACCAGGAAATGCTGATGGCCGACCATGAAAAATTGTTGAAGCAGGTGGAGGATTACAAATCAAGAGAACGGACAGTCAAAAGCACGATGGAAGCCCTTGAATTAAAACTTAGAGTCTCTGTATACAAAAGTCAACAACTTATGGAGGAATCTGAGAATTTGAAGATTCAGTTGCACCAGATAGAAAGATTTGAGAATGAAATTATGGTTCTTAAGAATGAGCTCAACTCAACCAATTCTGAGAAAGAAAGACTAGAAGCATCCTTATGCATGACTTCTGAATCATGTGAAAATCTGAAGGCAGAGAAAAATTCACTTGTGGCAAAGATCTTAACCTTGGAGAATGCTGTATCTGAATTGGAGGACTGCAGAAGAAGTAGAGAATCCCTAGAAGAAAGGGTTAAGCATATGGCGAGTGACTTAAAGGCAAAAGAAACATTATTTGCTCAGGAAGCTGAGAAGAAAAATGAGCTCAGTCACATCAAAAGAATAAACAGGCATTATCAACAGACAATACGATTGCTTGACAAGGAAAAAAATGATTTTCAGAAAAAAGCCCAAGCCCTTGAAGAAGAATTAAAACTAAGTAAGGAGCAAAAGCAAAATCAGGTGGCTATGATTAATAGGAAAGCGTTACCCACTCGTGAGGATCTGATGGTATCATAACTTGGTATTCCTTTTCTCATCTTGGCATGTTAACTTTCTGATGTTAGGGTTATTAATATTTAGATTTTTTGATTTCACAGAATCCTATAGTGAAGAATACAAGTCAACATCGTTGGAATAGGAGAAAGCCATTCTTGAGGAATGATAGAGAAACTGTGAACGATCAACAGGACATTTCCAGTGGCAAACATCAGAGTGAGGTGATTGATTTGAATTTTTACTTAATTCCATTTTGCCTCCACATTGAACATTACTATGTATATCTCTGATTTCTTACATGTGGGCTCAAATGGTATTTTTCCTTAACTTTCAGTTTTACTGAAAATATTCAATATAGATCTCCTGCATTTATCATTTAGTACATTTAGATAAATTTAGAGAATGATACAAAGAAGAAGAAGAAGAAAAAAAAAAGGTCTCAATTTTTCTCTTTTTTGATCCCCTGCATTACTGCATGGGGATCCAGCGGCAAAAACATCATAGTATTTTTTAATGCTTATGTTCCCGGTCTCCTTTTTCTTTTGACAGGCGGAAACTGAGTATGGACATCTTGATGAAAATATTCATGCCGTTGAAGCAGATCCAGTATCAAAGATTGAGTTACTTGAGACTGAACTAGAAAATGCTAAAGAAGCGAATAACATGATTGAAGACAAACTAAACAGGTTAGGAGAACAGATTGTGCCTTCAAAAATAATTCATGAAACTTTTGATGTGCGTGCATGACCCCATGCTGTTTCTGCTGAGTTGTAAGGTTTCTCTTCTGTTTTCAACTGTTTAGACAGGATATGCTCATGTCCTAAAAATGACAACTTTATGTGTGATTTTTCTCAACTTTAGTCAATGCTTTGCTACACTTATTAAACCATTCATGTTATTGATTTACCCGTAATATCATTCCGCAGGTCCCAATCCCTAGGCCAAAATTACCAGGAAGCCCCCGTAAAATCAACTTCTGAAGGTGAAGTAGTGACAAAAGAAAGATTTGAACGAACAAAATCAATGCTAGAGGCAGAGTTGAGAGACATTCAGGAGCGTTACCTCCACATGAGCCTAAAATTTGCTGAGGTAGAAGCCCAGCGTGAGGAACTTGTAATGAGGCTAAAGATGGCTAAGCACTAAGAACCAAAAGGATGTGACCCTTTAATTAACTCTACCAATCTCAGTTACCCTTATTCAAGTGTCTCAGTTTCTATTTGCAGTGGGATAGGATCTTTCTTTGGGAACAAATCATTGACTGGATAATAATATATAAAGTTATAGGAAGAATAAACAACAGAAACAAGTGAATCTTTAGTCTTACCTGTGTTATTGTAAAAAACCCTAGGCCGGTTCCCTCCTACGTCGTTTCAAAAATGTTACTGTCATTTATTGGGTTCACAAATGCTGCCACAATTTTATACAAAACAAAAAGAAAAAAGGGAACATTAATAATTCTTTTCTACTATAGTGCCTAGCGGTCATCCCACCAACAGAGAGCAGGAGAGACAGAATGATATGGTATTAATATTTTAGAATAGGCTAGCGTTGTGGCGATCGTCTAGGTCTGCACCGTTCTGATCCACTTCCTCACAAGTTGCACAGTGAAGAACTACTGGTTGTAACTATGAACAAGGACATAATGGTTTATTTCTTTTTTCTTCTCGCATTATTTGTTAATAGAAGTAAGTTTTAATTATTTCACAACTGAATAATTTGAAAGAAGCAAGGGAAAAAATTAAAGTGTTTAGTATTCTATCAAAAGGCAAGGCAGGGAAAAATTTGAAGATTTCCTACACAAAAAAGATATTCTGCCCGAAATTAAATTGAAGTTTTCTATATTTCATACGTACCATGCAAATTAATATTAAAGACTATATATTAGGTCAATGAAGTAATAGTTAATCAGGCCAAAACAAAGTCATAGTTAATGTAGACATGGTGGAAGTATCATACTGTTTAATTTGGCATCAAATAATATTCTTGTGGAGCTTTTATGTTATATCAATTATTATGTATGTCACTATCGGGCTCATGCACTTACCCAAGTCATCTTTTTTCTTTTTCATTTCTTTTCAAAAATAAAAAATGCCTAGCGCATAAAAGCTGCAACTTCTCTATGCAATTGGCTTCTCATTCTCCTCTTCAAAATGTCACTTGCCTTTTTACTCTCCTGCTCTGTTACACTGACGAATGCAAGTAACGAGACAAAAAAGAAAGGTTAAAAAAAACAAAGAGTACTGGATCAGCTATTGATTTATGATTGAGTCCACAAGTTTCTTCCCAAATCATTGGATAAGCTACTTTAAATTTTTAACCCCTTAATTGATTATTCAAAACTGGTCTCAAAACACTCGTGAAAGAGTAACCCCTCTCCGAAAGGCATGCATTAAGCCCAAAAAAAAAAAAAAAAAGAGGATCAAACTTTCGTCCAGAAGGGAGCAAAGAATAATGCTGTTTGCTGTTGTCACTAAGAATATGAAATCTCACTCAGATAGGAAAAAGCTTTTAATATACTGGTAGGGAAAAGTCCTACCTAATATAACATAGGGCTTTAACTTTTTAAAGCCTTTCCCTGCAAAGGAGACCAAGACCTCCCAGTTCATACCAAATTATTGAGTGAAACCTGGCTTACTACAGTCCTTATAAACAATGCTATTTAAAAACCTGTTTCTAAATTCATTTGCTAGTTACCTTAGTAAGGTTATCATCATTTATAACAACCGGGCCAGAGTGCTGTTATGAGAATGTATAATTTTATAAAGCAGAACAGGTATCTATAACAAGTTTTTAATGAAGGACTATTTATCTTTGTGGAGTCTCTCTTCATTTTGCAGAACAAATTCCCAAAGTAGGAGAAAAAAAAGTAACAGGATCTTTCCTTAGCATTTCTGGATGAACGAATCAGGCAAATCCCGCACTCTAGGCCCTGCAGAAACCCCTTCCGTATAGCGAATATTGATCCGATCTATGATAATGAAGTCGAGTCACCAGTTTGATTGCTCCGTGAATTTATGATGTTAATACCATTTCTGATCAACCCTTTCCTCATTCCTCTCAGCTAGATATTTGACTCCTGAATTATGAATTATAATAAGAGAAAAAAAGAAAAAAAAAGAAACCTTACTTATAGGTAAAATGATTGATTTTTCTATAATTTTAAAATTTTGAATGTACTAATACATTTAATTATAATATAAAATTATAATATTAATATTAATTATATTTTTATATTATAATTAAATATATTAATACACTTAAAATTATAAAAAAACAATTCATAACTAAAAAAACCCATGAGTTGTTTTGTCAAATAAAACAAAAAAACCGAGCTGCTGCCAAAAAACAGAAGATATGGGGGAGAAAGGAATAGAGATATGAGATACACGCGGAGCAACTAAGGTGGCAAGGGCATATCCTTTGGAAGATGCCAAATTGGGAACCTCCGTTTCACTCTTTTTTCTACTTTAATTTAAAATGTCTCTTTAACAAAAAGTCACCCTCCACACCACGCTAGTTACTCAAGTCATCTCCACCTTTTATTGCCGTCACGACCCATAAGCTAGCAAATCCTATAACAACCAATCCTACCCTCTTTCTCAAACCCTCTTCCCTGTGCACCATCATCCATCATCCCCTAAACATGTAAACGCTTACGATTCTCACCCACCTCCCCCATTGCCCCATGTCTTCAATTCCACCATTAATTTGGCATTTGGGTTTGGAGGTGGTAAAGATTGAAGGTGGTGGCCGTGTACCCTCCATTTCGCTGTGTTTACATATAAGGTGGAGCAAGAACTTCTACGGATTGCTGGGAATGAACCCTCCTTCTTGAAGGCGATTTCTCCTGAAAAGGGCAACTTCGATCCTTTGGCATTTTCTCCTCCCTCGGTCTCACTTCATTCTCTGTGATTTGGCTCTCGAGTGGGTTTCCTGAAAGGCGGTTCCTACTATCTATGTATTTTTTCTCTTTTCTTGTTTACTTTGTACTGTAATCCGAACTGCTTATGATGCTACTCGTACTATATATATAGGTAGCCAATAAAAGCATGTTTTGGCCTGTGGCCGGAGTATTTGTTGTTGTAATTGATATATGGGCAAATCTCGCAGTATGTTTGATTTGCTAGTGCTTTTGCTTTATATCAGAGCATAAACATGGACGTAGTAAAGAAGATCTCCGCTGTCTAGTGTGGTGAACATATTCTGCAACTTCTCAAGAAACAAAGTAAAGAAGAGAATTTTCAATTTTCTCCCTTCGTCTTGGAGTGATTATGTACTTTAATTAACCTCATATCAAACATAAAACCTAGGATTTTCCTTGCTCGATGGTAGATATTCTTCTCATCTCGCAGGTTGCCACAAGACCATTTTTCCTTTTCTTCCCTCTGTCCCCTTGAAGGTATCTTAAAAGCTGTTGGCTGGTAAGTGACATGCTGGCTGATACATATAAATATGGGAATCATATACGTTAGAGTGATATCATTAACGTGAGATGATTGGCTAGGTTTTTAGGGTAATTACAAAACTCTGAGCTAGCTTAACTAGTCATTGGTCAATCACAAGTCAAGACGGGTCCAAGTATCCTAGTTCAACGTTTTCGCAGTTGATTCTCAGAATAGATATATTGGAAACCAAACTTTACAAAGTAATTTAATATAATAGGAATTGAAGCCATCCTGTGTCAGAATCTGCATAAAATATAAAAATATTATCTTTGCGTACTATCTATATGCTAAATTCAAGCTATATATATATATATTTACAGTGAAGAAAATATATTGTGTTTTCCAATGAATTACTGCTTTTCAGGTCCGCTTAATTGTATATGTATATGCTACGATTATATGACTATGATCCTTTGAGTATATATTATGAAGATTATAAGGAATATGATGTCTTGCTGGGCTTTTTTTATTTTGCATATCAGACATGTTTGTGCTTAGTCATATAAGCAATATAGGTTGTGGTGAGGCACTGCATTTAAAATGCAACAAGTCGAATACACGTGCATTTTATGTTATCTTCAACAGTTGTATGATTTCAATCGCATTGACGTGATTCGGGCTAAAATGATGCAAAGAATTAATCGATTTATGCCTAGCTTGTTAAGGAATTATTTTACATTAGGTTGATTGTTTAATTAGCAAATTCGAGAGTTTAAATATTGTAACATGAAATTGTAAAAATTTATTTTATTAATAAATAGGTATTAAATATAGTTAAATTAAAAAAAATACATATGAAGTTCATCCAAAAATACAAAATGATATTGTAATAACCTAATTTATAAAATTAGGAAATGATAAAAAATATTAAAAAATATACTTAAATCATTAAACTTTTAATTATAATTAATTAGGTAAAAATTGAATCTAAACTTTTTTTTAAAACGTTGAGTTTAAAATTTATTTTAAAAAGTTAAGAATAAGCTTTGTCATTTTAATATTCACTGATTTAAAATTTTAAAGTAAATATAATTTAGAATAATAGCAATTTCGATTGTAATAATAATGTGAACAAGTTAAAACAATTATATATATATATATATATATATATTATGTATTTAAAGGCATGTGATAAAAAAAATTTAAATTTAAAAGTATACTTAATTATTGAATAGAAAGATAATATATTATTTATTATTAATTGTAAGTGAAATGTATTAAAGTCTTAATAATATAATTGTATTTATAAAATAAGTTATATTTTTTTATGTTTAATGGTTAAAATAATAAAGTTGAGTTTAAAGTTAGTTAATTTTTTTTTTTAAATTAATTAAATTATTAAATTATTTATATTTGAGCCAAAAACTAAAAATTCTTTTAATTTGAATTTGATAAATCTACTTAAATTTGATCGAATTTATTTTGATTTTGTAACTAAGTTAAAATCATTTACCTACATAAAAAATAAAAAGTATGTGATATTTAAAATGCTATTGGCACAGTCTTTAAAATGCCACGTTAATGAACACTATCTGAAGAACTTAACAAGAATCATAATTACTCACAAGCAATACCATCTAGCAAGAGACAATTTGGATATTAATTTGTACGAAGCCTTAGGTCGTTTGGTTGTAGAAACATATGTGATTAGAGATGGAAAATGGATAAGAACGATGGAATAAAATTCTATAACTCATCTACTCTTGTACCTTGGTTAGACGAAAACAATGCAGGAGTGGAATGGAAGGTGAAATAAATGACTGTAACATACCTACTATAAGAAATATTAATTTATTTAATTTTCTTATTAATTTGTAAAACTATTCTAATGATACAAATAATATAAAATATTGAAATATTCATTTGTAATTTTCATATTCGTAAACATTGCGTAAGCAACAATATAAAAAATATCAGTATATTTAATTTAAAAGTTTACGTCATAAAAATGGTTATTTTTCATTGCCATTAAAAAGTAATAACCATGAATTAATAAAGGAGATCACATCTGTTTAGTCAATGCTTCAAAGACTGGTGTAGTTAGGGATGAAGTAAGTTAGAGGAGATCAAATTTTGGATGCTACTATTGAGTTCCAGAGCAAAGTGCAACCAGCTACATTTGTCTTGAAGGGGAAGACGTCTTTCTTAAGTTGTCCCATAAATTTTGTTTCCGACCTTATTTTACTCGGCCTTCGAAAGGACAGCCTTCCCTTTACTTGTTGGAATGGGTATTTTTTTTAAATATTAATTACGTTTTTTTACGTGATAATTAATTTAATATATTAATTTTAATAAATTTATTTATTTAATAATTTATGCTTTTTTAAAAATAATTTTATTAAAACTAATATATCAAATCAGCTTTCACATAAATATATAAAAATCAACTAATATTTTTTGTATTTTTTAATGAAGGGCATTCCTAATGAAAAAGCAATGCTTAATATTAAGTTTGACCAAAACTAAGGAAACAATTCCATTCTTATTCTCTAAATTCATTATTAACAGCCAAACACAGCCTTAATTTTTCGTCCATAGTTTAAGGAAGATAACAAAACCCATAATGCTTAATTTTATGAAACGTGTAGGATCGTTTTTTAAGCCTTTTTTCCAGTACTCATCTCATTATCATAGATTTCTACGAATTTTTTTATTTCTTGAGGTGTTTTAATGTTAAATCGTTTTATCTCAAATTTATATTGGCTTCGTATTGGCGGGTGTCCAGGAATGAAATATAATAAAGAAGGAAGCCCAACTAAAACTGACATTCGAAAAACAACATGGGCCGGAGTAAAGGCCGAGAGTTGTCCAAATGGGCCTAACAAAGCTGAGGGAATATCAATAACACCAAAGCGTGGGGCTATTTCTGTAAATTTGTATACCTTTCAATGCTATGAATCAATTTACAGATCTGCCATTTGTCCCTTTCCCAATTCCTAAACTGCCATCCCATCAAGTTTTGGTTTCTCTCTTCCAGTTCCGCCTTCTTCCATACCCGGGAGAGAAACTCGTGGACCCAACTCGTCGCCTTCCTCACTCCGTTTCGCTTCAAATTCAATCAATTTCCAAGGAAAAGTTCCTCAAAAACATAACAAGCCCTTTCCGAACCCTACATTAATTTTTAGAAACTCTCACTCCTCTGATAGTAAGCATCACCAGTTTTCAGTTTCAATGCCCTCCTTCTAGTATCTGTACGTTTTTTTGTTGTCCAATTATCTCATTTCAATCACTTAGGGTGTAGCTGTTTGTTTATTTTCACGCTGTTTTGCATATATAAGTTCTGATTCTTGACTGTGTTCAAAGAGGGCAGGAAGCAGGACTTGGAACCGGCGATTGCTTTGGAGTTTCAGTCTCTGAATCAATGTGATGCAATCGTTCCGACTCCGCCTTTAGAAATTGATACCGGGTCTGAGACTCAGTTGATGTCTTCTGCGCATGTTTCTGAGAATCCCAGCTGCAGAGCAGTTAAAGGTTCTATTGTGAATGGTTATATTGTTTATACTCGAACAAAGAAGTCTCGGTATTTGTGTAACGGGTCTTCTGAGAATGGTTATTTTAAGAGACTCAAGACCTTTGAAGATCGGAAGGCAAATGCAGACCTTCCAGTTGTGGATGGTGGAGGTGTGGAGGTAAACAATGTAGAAGGCAAATTCGAATCTGAAGTCCTTTGCAAATTGGAAAATAGTATTAAGTGTAATGAGTTAAAGAGCGAGCCGGCGCAGTCTCTTGCTGGGGACGGTAGCTCCATTGAGGTTCCTGTTGAGATTTTAAACGATAGTGAGGTACAGAAAAAGATTGTAGAAAAAACCATGGGTCGGTTTACGCGATCAGCATTGAAACCAAAGGTTGAATGTAGTGATGAGACGGGTACTGTTCCAGAAGCTGCTCTGACAGTAATAACTAGACCGGATGGGAAAGTCAACGCTGCTCTAAGTGCAGTAACAACTCCACGATATAAGTTCGAACTAAAAATATCCAAGAACATCGTGCTCAGTAAGAAGCCCATCACTGTCAAGGAACTCTTCAATACTGGTTTACTAGATGGGGTTTCACTAGTTTACATGGGCGGCGAGAAGGTTAGTATTTTATCCTCGCATGTTACGTTTCGATATAATGGATTGTGCTGCGTGCCCAAGCTACCATCTTATATGTCATATAAAGTATTTGACAAATATAGGACTTACTAATTGAGTAATTGACAGATTCTAAGGAGAAGTACGACTTACGAGTTACGAGTCATAACCTTCTATAAAAAGGCTGGGCCCTGTCCCTGTAAAATTATAGTAGTCTCTATGAAATGTAGCTTTTAATTCCGCCGAATTTAATATCGGCAATTTGGCACCTTGTTATTGTCGGGCTTCTGGTCTGCGGGGTGTTATTACAGATGGAGGAATCTTGTGCTCATGCTGTCTGTGCGAAGGACGCAGGGTGAGTTATGATATTGTCCTGCATACCCAGCGGTTTCTTGAGTTGAAACAGTGTGTTCGTTTACTTCCCCTTGTTTCTTTTGCCTATGTAGGTTATTCCACCTTCCCAATTCGAGATTCATGCTTGCAAATCATATAGGCGAGCAGCACAGTATATTTGCCTTGAAAATGGGAAGAGCCTGCAGGGTAGCCCCACTACATACGTTGGAGACGACTATTCAAAATATTGTTTGTTCTCCATCTGAAGAGAAATATTTCTCTTGCAAAAGGTGCAAAGGTGAGCTTCACTTTTGTTATTGTCGTTAATTTTGGTTGGCGTGGTTGTCATGCTCGTCGTAGTTATCAAAGGCCAAAATTGTAAAAAGCATGTAGTCTTTATTTGCTTTTCTTTTTTAATTTTAAATGCTTTAAATGCTTCTTATTTTTATATTTGTTGCTGTTATTTTGTATTATAATTATTTTCCATAGGATGTTTCCGCTCGTCACGTGTGGAAAGAGTAGGGCCGATATGTAAAACTTGTGTGGAATTGAAGGAATCTGAGGACAGTTCAATCGATGCAGTTGGCAAAAGGGTCGGGTATTAATTTCTTCTTTCGTTCGGGCCAATTTGGTAATTTTCTTTCATCTGAGCACTATTCAGATATATAGTGATATCTTTTACTACCAGAAATATCTTTATAAAATTTTATCATAATGAATGTCATTGATTTTTTAGACATTTAAAAGAATGTAAAATTATATATAGTTTCATTGCCTTGAAATAATGAAATACCCGAGAGACTCAGAGCTTAGAAACTTTATTCATTTTCAGCTTGCTTGTCGGACTGCCAGTTTGTGTTGTGTAGTTGATCGAGAAATGGTAGTGTGATGTTAATAATTAGATAATTGTTGGTATATTAGTGATATAACAAATAATATGTACCTTTCGGTATGTAACACATAATATCTTATTCTTGAAGAAGGTAGTCAATAACTATGCGAATGAACAAAAAAATGTGATAAGATATCTAATAGTATGGAGAAAAACTAGTCTTCTCTTCAATTCTCTCTCTCTCTCTCTCTTGTTATGTTTGGCTTCCATTGAGTCTTTACTTTTTAAGATTACACATGACACGGTCCTAAAATTTCAAATGTATGAACAAATTCTTATTTCTTTCATCATCGCATTACAATGTTTCAGGTCCCCTAGACCAGTATCGGCCCACAAACCATCAAGTACTTCTAAGTTGTGTAACTTGTCAAAAAAATTAATGAACATTGGAAGAAAAGAATAAGGTTGATATTTCTGTTTGTTTATATGCTGTATGAGTCCATTTGGCACATTGTATAAGGTTGGATTGTATAAGTTTATAATCCACCTTTATGATGTATTTGTTACACGCACTGGATTATATAAGTTTTTATGATCAACTACAATCAATTTCTCTTAATACAACCTAATATTGTATTACTAATCAAGCCTCCCCTGATTAGGTGTTATTGTATTAAAAAAAGATCTAAATATCCTTTGTCACCTTAACCTTTATGGAAAGGCCCAGTATGATGACCTTAGGAGTGTTCAAGACTGAGTATGACATTGCTTTTCGGTCACACTAGGTTTTTAACAAAAAAGGAAAAAGGGTCAAGCCAAGTTGGACAGGTCCTAGGCCAAGGTAGATACCCAACCTAGCATGGGCCTATTTATTATTATTATTTTTTTAAAATTTTCCCGTTTATATATATAATTTTGTTTAATATGGGTTATTTTTCTTCAAAATAGCTACTTATTTTTGTTTTTCTTGAGTATGAATTTTTTCTAGTAATATACCTCATTTGTTAAATATGAATCAGTCTTCTTTTCATTTTCCATTTCAAATTTTAAAATATAAAAAACGTTTAAAAAAATATAATTTTTTAAAAAATGGTTGGCCTAGTATATGTTCATTCCTACTATAGGTGTAAATAAACTTGGTTAGTCCAATCAATTTGGTCCAATCTTATTATATTAGGTTGGATTGGGTCAAGTCAAAAGAATTTTTTTTTATCTGACTGGGTTGGGTTGGCTTAGACCATAAAAGAAAATATTTATTTGCACTGAGTTAGATTGAGTCTCCAGTTTGCTTGACACTCTTCCTTGCTGGTTATATTTTTTAAAAAAATTATTTTTCATAATTTATTTTTATTTTATTTATGATAAGTTTAAATTTATCATACATTTTTAAAATATTAATTCTTTTCAAATCTAATTTTTTCCATCCCACATTAAATGCGTAGTGACATATTAGTACTAGTATGAATTTGTCTAGCTGTCATACAACATCAAATTCTTTTTCTTCAAGCCCTTTCATTTTCATGAATATAGTTTTTTAAGTAAAAGACATTTTTGTCAAAATTATTCATTTTTATCCTATCTAGTGCGATACATTGTGTTATACAATACAATATCTTATACAGTGTCACACCAAACACCGCATAGGTGCATAGTATTAAATCCTTTCAGACCTTATCTTATTAGGCCTTATCCTATTTGAGCCTTATATGGCATGCCAAATCAGCTTCACAAATTAGAAATTTGTTTCAAGATAATTTTATGCAAGCGAATAACCTTTCTTGTTACTTGGTTGTGGATTTCTTGAACTGACACTTTTTTACTAATTGTTAAGCTGTCTGCTTTCGTATTGTAGTTTTTATATATTTATCGTTTTAACTTACATGCTGCCAACTGTGTTATTAAGGACATCAAAACTGGTTAGTAGCTTGAAGTCTGCTGAGAATGCTTCTGTGCCTATTTTATCATGGAAAAATTGTCTGTGGAGGATGAAAAAGAAGTTTGTATCTAGCCTTTATCTTTTGGCACTTGACATAGTTATGAATAATATGCTTTTTGGTGAATTGTTAACAGACAAACTCTAATTTATTTTTAAGGTTTTATCAATTTTTATTTCCAGGTCAACAAAATCTTCAGTAAAACTGAAGATCCCGCTAATTACGTCAAAATCAAAGTGTGTATCTTCACAAAATAAGAGTCAATGAAGGATCACTAAAAAGTTAGTTCTCCTCTCTTCCCTTTCCTTTCTGCATGCATATCTGGCTATAGTTTTTCCCCCTATTGTTTTAGTAATGATAATCTCTTTTGTGCATCCACTATGTTCTTCTCAAGGGATCAGCGGTTACATAAATTCGTTTTTGAGGAAGGTGGATTGCCTGATGGAACAGAAGTAGCTTATTATGCACGTGGGCAGGTTGATTTTGTGCCTGATCCATGTCTACATTCATGCTATTCTGTCTATTACTGTATTAACTGGTTAATTCTGGCTGATAGAAACTGCTTGAGGGTTACAAAAAGAGCTTTGGAATACTTTGTCGGTGCTGCAACTCTGAGGTATTTTTCCTCGGCAATTTTCTTGCAAATTTGTTCGTGCTCCTAGAAAATCTTTATGTTGTACATATAGGCTTTTAAGTTCAAATTTGTTGTGCAGGTCAGCCCTTCACAGTTTGAGGTCCATGCAGGCTGGGCTTCTCGCAGGAAACCGTGAGCTTTTATCTGGTTTTCTTGTACTTTTTTTTTTCTCCTTCTTGGTTCTATGGGATGGTGGCTGGTTGGGATATTTGGCAGCTTTTTGCATAAATTACCACTTGTGGTTTTTCATGAAAATGCTTTGTTTTTGGGCAGTTATGCATACATCTACACTTCAAATGGGGTGTCTCTATATATTAGCAATATCTCTTTCAAAATGCCGGAAGTACTTGGCAAAGGATAATGATGATCTATGCATTATATGTCGGGATGGTGGAAATCTATTGCTTTGTGATGGATGCCCAAGGGCATTTCATAAAGGTCAGACATACATAAAAAATTTAATGGACAAGTTATCTATTTGCTACTTTGCGTGTGATTGTTAACTTTTCTCATTAGTGAACCTATGGTATTGCACTAAGAATTTCCTTTATCTTATCACTTAGGTTGTTAATATGCAAGAGTTTTCATATGACCTAGGTTGCTGATATATGAGGTGCTTGGAGTTAATAAAAATTGACTGTGAGGCGTAATGTACATTGTGAGAGATCTTATTTTGACTGATGTCATAAGCATTTTGAATTTTGACCCTGTTCATGCAAAAAGAGAAATGATGGAAAGGGAAGAAAAATGCAAGTTTATGTATAAGTGAGTTACATTACATGTACCTGGAGGTTTCCAAAAGTCAAAATTGCCACCTCAAGATGGGAGTAAAGTATGAATTCCTGCTACCTTAATATTATTTTGTGATTTTATCTTATGCCCTTGTATAAGGTGATAAAAAAAGTTTGAGATAAGTAAAAATGACTATGTCTCTAAAGTAATTGTAATAAGGTACAAATGGCTAATTTCAAAGTAATACAACATGAACAGAATTCCAGTGGCAGTAAGAATCATTGGGAGCTTCAAATATGTCTATTTATTTATTTATTTATTTTGACAGAAAAACATTATGGTTGACTGCAGCAAATGACTGATAGTTTTTTTTTTTTTTTTCACATTGAAGATGTTATTTAAAATGGTAATTTAGGCATAAAATTGTGATTTATCCTTTCTATCAAGTATGTCAATGTCGTAAGGATTGGTTTGTTGTGTGAAAAGTTAAAATAGAGGTTTGAGGTGGTATTTGTAACTTTTCAGTACCTCAGTGTCTTACATATAATTCGCTCTTTATGTAATTAATGACATATCAACAACTTTATGTATTTCAACTTAACATTGTGTTGAATTTATTTGTTTATTATCTATATAATTGATAGAATTGGTGTTATGCTCGGGATTGTTTATCCATTGGAATGCATACCTTGGGTGTGCTTTTGGATAGTTTGCATTTTAAGTTCGAGAATGCTATTACATTTTTTGCAACATAAAATTATGTTGCACCGTTTGCTGATCTGGAAACTGCTCTTAAGCAGACATTTGCCTTTATAGATCAATGATCAATGATGAGATAGTCATCTTCTAAGTGAACCATTGTGTCCCATTGTTTTGAAATGTACAGAATATGCATCTCTATCAAGCATTCCACGTGGTGACTGGTACTGTAAATTTTGCCAAAACATGTTCGAGAGAGAAAGGTTTGTGGCTCACAATGCCAATGCTGTGGCAGCTGGAAGGGTTGCGGGAGTTGATCCTATTGAACAGATAAGCAAGAGATGCATTCGCATTGTCAAAGACTTTGAAGCTGAGTTGAGCGGCTGTGCTTTATGCAGGTAATAATTTCTAAGCCCATCTGCTTGTCAACTTATGTATTTTCGTTTTGCTGCTTGCATTGAGCAATGGTGCCACTGTATTTGAATTGTTTATCAATCTTGTGCATTACTGCATTTATGAATTTCTACTTATCTGTATTTTACAAAGAGAAAAATTTGTGCACGTAGGGGTTATGACTTCAGCAAATCAGGATTTGGTCCACGCATAATCAGATTATGTGACCAGGTCATGCTAGTACCCCCCGCCCCCCCCCCCCCCCCCCTCCTCCTCCTCCTCCTCCTCTTGTGGCAGGGCTTCTTTGAAAATCTCATACAAGGCATAAACAAAAAATATTTTGAATTGGGTTTCATTGTTCAAAAAAGAGCATGATGAATGATTTTTGGTTCTTTATTAATGCAAGTATACAGTTCATATTTGTTTCTATTAAATTAACTCAGCATTTGGGCTTAGGCCCTTTGATCTATCCAAAATAATAACAATAATAATAATAATTAACTTGACATGTGTCTCTCATGACATGTGTCTCTCATCCCCCTCTCCATTTTTTGCTGCAGTGTGAAAAGGAGTATCATGTTGGCTGTTTGAGGGATCATAAAATGGCATATTTGAAGGTATGTGGGTTTGCTTCCACGTCATTTCTTTGACGTTATATTATTATGGACAATGATCTCTCTTTTCTTATGGACATGTTCTGACATGTCTGGAAGCATTGACAGGAATTGCCCGAAGGAAATTGGTTTTGTTGCTCAGATTGCAACAGAATACATTCTACTTTGCAGAAGCTCCTGGTGAGAGGGGCTGAGAAACTCCCGACTCTCTCTTTGATGTCATAAAGACAAAGCAAAACGAAAAAGGTTTAGAGTCCCTCAGTGATATTGATATAAGATGAAGACCTCATAATGGCAAAATTGCTTCTCCTGAAACAAGGCCATTGCTTTCAGAGGCTGTTTCAATTTTTCATGTAAGTTGTGCCTGTTCTCCTTAATTGCTTCATCTGTCTTTTTACTTTTATCCCTTGATTTGATGGAGGTAAAAGTCCTTGTTTGTTTCTAGAGTAATTGGTAGATCTGTTATGCATATCTACCCAGTGCAAACCATGTTTCCTTAGGTTTTGTGACTAGTGGTTTTATCTGTCTTTCTTGGATTTCATTTTTCTTCTCCTTGCTCTGACTGCAGCTTTGTTAATTTATGATTTAACAGTGATTGAGGAAATTTTGGACGAACTCATTTACACTAAACTGCTGAACTAATATTTCACCTTCAGTATAAAATGCACACGCTCACATTGTCTTGCCGTTTTATGATTACATGCATGCTGCCTATGTTTCTGATGGCCTTGACAAACTTCTGTAAATTGTATTGGCTTTTATCTGAGCTCAGGATTGGACATTGCTTTGGCACACGCATATTACATTTCTACTTCTCTTATACATTTCTATTTTCCCTTGTGGAACCACTTTTTTATTTGAATATTAATACATTAATTGGACTTCTTGTATTGAGAGACAATTTGCATGTTTCAGGAATGCTTTGATCCTATAGTTGATTCAACTAGTGGACGTGACCTTATTCCAGCCATGGTTTATGGGTAAGAAAACACATTTTAGTTAATTTTCTTAGCCTTTTGGTTTGGACCATATGTGATTTTTACTTTCCTCATCAATATTTTCATTTGTTTCAATTAACTTTTGTCTAACTTACAGAAGAAATGTGCGGAGTCAAGAGTTTGGAGGAATGTATTGTGCAATATTATCAGTCAAGTAAGCAATGGTCTCAGGTCTTCTGTTTTGAAATTTTATTACTTCAACTTATAGTGCTGTTCAAAGTTTGTTTTCTTAATGATGCAGTTCATCTGTTGTATCAGCTGCCATGCTCCGAATTTTTGGTAGAGATGTGGCTGAACTCCCTTTAGTTGCAACGAGCAATGGTACTCATGGAAAGGTGTGTGAATGCATAGTAGTTGAGTCTGTATTCTTTACTTAATTTTTTCTCTTTAACCAAATTTGCAGGTGTTTGACTTGTTACATCTCAGGAAGCAGGAACACTAACACAGACACAGGACACAACATTGACACTGACATAGCAACCTGGCAGAAATTATATTGTCCACGTGTAATATGAAGTGTCACGTAGTATCATGTCATGTCATGTCATGTCAAACACGAGTGTCATTAGTCAAGGACATGCCTTTTTTTTTTTTTTTTTTTTTCTGAGGCGTCTTTGCTTTGTTGGTTTAATCAAATTCCTTCCTCTTGCAAAGCTTTAGCGTTTATACACTTCGGAATTTTGATTTCTTTGCTGATATAGTGATATGTATTATGATAACATGAGCTTATATCTCAGTAGTGCATTAATTTTTATAAGTTAATATCAACAGGGTTACTTCCAAATACTCTTCGCCTGCATTGAGAGACTGCTGGCTTTCTTGAACGTGAAGAATCTTGTGCTACCTGCTGCCGAAGAAGCAGAATCTATGTGGACAGATAAATTTGGGTTCAACAAGATGAAACCTGAACAGGTATAACTTATGCTTTTCTCTACGCCTTACAACGTGGTGGCTAATTTTGTCACTTCATCAGTTCATAGTAATGTGATGCAACCAGGTTCCTATGGCTGACAATCGAGTTGTCCCTTGTGCTGCAGATTAGCAGCTATAGAAAAAACTGCAGTCAGATGGTGACATTCAAAGGGACATCCAGGCTTCAAAAAATGGTTTCTCCATGTCATGTCATCAATATGAAAGGGGAAAATCCCTAGCTTTCTCGTTTTGTTTTGTTTCCTTTCCTGCTATCCTGGTCTTGTATATACCTTTGTTTGAAGGCATTATGGAACCCGTAACTGCCAATTGTTTAAGCAATTATAATGTCATTTGCCTATTCTAATTTCTCTCAGCGAACGCAAGCTCGACTAGATGTTATTCCACCCTGACCTCTCTGTGACTAAACGCAACCATCTTCTAATTTCCGTTGCTGTAATCTGTCTTACCATTCTGGCCAAAAAAAAGAAAAAATTTGTCTTACCATCAAACAGAGACCCCATATATAAAAGCTGTCCTTCGTAATAACCTCCGCATGCTCAGACATTTCTTACCTCTCACGTCTCACTTGCACATGACAAAAGCATACCAAGCACCGGGAAGAAGGTAGTTACACTTACAGGTTATCAATTTTTAAAGTTTTGATCAATTCTTAATTCCTGATTTCATTATTTAGACATTTAATGGAATATATATGTTAACAAGACATACACTGTCACTTCAAATATTTGTAAGATTCAAGCCAATTACAGGGAGAAGAGGTGCAGGCTAACAAAAAAAAAATTAATTATCCAAGGTCAAGGGTAGAATGGAATAATTAATACCTTCAATTTCAAGGACGTGGGTTTTATGGTGCACACTGAACAAGATACGTTGAATGATGATACTGTGAGGCATTATGTTAATAGATGTTCTGTTTGAGGTTCCATTGTAACAGCAACTATTGTAAGTATAAAAAATAATTATGCACACTTTTTTTTAGGTTATTTTTTTACCGTGTACAATTACTTTTTGCACTTATAATACTTGTTGACTAGATTTGATAACCAAGTCAAACATTTAAAAATCGAGTTTGAATTCAATTTAAAAAATTAAATTTATATTTTAATTAAATTTTTATTCATATTTTTTTTATTTAGATTATCGGATTAATTGAACTTTTTAGAATCATAATAAGTCACTTTAACATAACTAATTTATATTATTACTTGTAATATTATATATAGAAAAGTTGTAAATATAAATGATTTGTTGTATTGACTTAAATTCGAAGTATTAGTTTTTATTTTTTTATGAATGTATTATATTACACTAAATTTTTTTTTAAATAATAATTTTTTTGTGGTAAAAAAAATTCATTCAGATTTTTCAAGGTCATGTTGGGCTTTAATGGGACTTTTTTAATTCAGATTTTATTTTTTTAGATTGGACTTATTAGACCAAACAAGTTTTTAAAATTATAATTAAGTCCTGTCAACGGGAAGGGATCTAAACTCGTTTTATTCATTTCTCTTTTAAAGCAGGTGGACTTCTAATACTATATCACTTTTGAATAGATACGGCCTATTGCTAACGGACGGGATTTAAACTCGTTTTATTCATTTTTCTTTTAAAGCAGGTGAACTTTTAATACCATATCACATTTGAATCGACACTTTAGTGTTATATTTTGTCAATAAAAACATTAAATGCATTTTTTTATTTTTAACAATTTTACACCAATCACTGACTCTCTGAACTGGAAATGCTTAAGCATAGTGTTTGTCTAAAAAATCGTAGCCTTTATGACCATCAGCATCATCGTTTTAGTTACTTTTGGCGAGGAAAAACTCATAAGGGTATTTTGTTATTAGTTTAAACTTTCTAACAAGATCATTTGACAGTTTCAACGAAGTCGACACTGGTGTGTGCGTCAATGGATGAATGAGAGGAGATCTATCGTCTTTCAACAAGTTACATGCATGTCTCATGTCGTAGCTGCCAATGAATGAATATAATTTTCTTCTTTACCCAGTCTACGTAATCCTGTGCGAAGGCATGCCTCGTTCTAATCAATTCATCCTTAAATTTGTTTCCTTATTACTTATTAGTCTTCGATTAAATAAATGTACATGATATAAGAATTAACAAGTATTATTAAACTAAATCGAGTAAAAGACAAAATTTAAAGGTTAAGTAATTTAAGTATGTATTTTTCATAAATTATAATATACATTTTTTCAATTTTCTCATCTATAATAAAAGATATTATATCATCCCCACAAATTGACATGGTTATTATATATTTGGTATGAAGTAATATCTTGCCTATTGTTAATCTCTATATGTTAACACTATTGATAGTTCAAAAGCCTTGAATCATGATTTAGAGTCTCATACAAGAAGCAGTTCTTGGATTATGCAGCTGCTCCCTTCATGGGTATTTCATACATTAATGGAAATAAGTGGCTTTCTAATCATCTAAAAAATATCATAGGTGCACTCCTTATTGTGTTGCATCGTATACTGTCGATTGATAAATAATTAGTATGTTTAGTTTGATACGTGAGAGGCTTTAAAATTTGTTTGTAGATTTAAACAAAGATTTGTTTTACAAACAGTCTTCAAATTCTATTTGCATATAAACAATAAAAAAAAGTTACAATTTGCGTTTGATGTACTGTAATGATAACAAAACTTAATTTAAAGGTGAAGTTTCTAAACATATATATCAATCATATAAATCACATTTTGACAAAAATTAATTTTAAAATCAAATCGATCTAAAATCAAATTTATTCAACTCTAATTTAGATATTATATCAATGTTGGAATTTCCTCTTTTTTTTTTCCTTATTTTTAAAGCAAGGCCATATTCATTTCAGCTACAGATTTCTTTGCAATATATCACATATTGCTAGTCTATGTGAGAGCTCAATAACACACTTCGATACTTTTGATTGTGCTACATGCAATTTTATGGTTTGTAAGCTATACTTTTTCAAAACATCTCATTTTATTGTTATATAATTCCATATTTAAGATAATTTGATTTCAAAATTTAATTGTATATGTATTTGCTACGATTATATGATTATGATAAGATAAAACATTAAAATTTATAAATGTCAATTTATAAAAAAAAATATTTATAGAGCATTATAAATATTATTTTATTCATCAACATTTCAAATATTTATTTTAGCATTTATAGAGACAATTGTTTGAGGTCTAACTAAAAATAAAATATTAACATTTAAATTTAATTATGTTCTATTTAATTATTGTAAAACTACAATTTACAAAAATGTATTAAATGTTTACACAAAAATTAAATATAAAATTACATATATAATACATATGTGAGTCTAATAGATTAAAATTAATGTGTCAAATAATAGAACAAAATAACATGATCTAATTATTAAGTTCAATAATTTCAATGGATTTAAAAAATAAAATATATAGGGGAAAAAATAAAATTTAATACAATATATATAAAAAAAAATTTGAGGGGCACTTATTTGTGGATCTGCCACTGATTATGATCCTGTGGGTGTTTTAGGAATTAAGGAGTTTGTCTGTGATAAGCAATATATATAGGTCGTGATGAAGCTGTGCATTCAAAATGTAGTTAAGTCAAACGTTTGCATTTTATGTTGTCTTCGACACTTGTATGGTTTTTATTGCCTTGACATGATTCAGACTAAAATGATACAAATAACTTACAGACTTATGCCTAGCTTGTTATTTTACGCTATGTTGACTGTTCATTGTTAAAAAAATTAATTATAGAAAAATTAGGAAAGATAAAAATTGTGCCTAGAAATATATGTTTACCACACTGTCTTTAAAATAATATTTGTTCATACTATGTTTATTGTAGGGTTTAATGGCAAGTCACTCCTAGAAGTTATCTTAAGCATGATAGAAATTGACAAACAACAATTTCTGTAATATTTCTTAAATAACTTTCAAAGAATTTTATGAGAAAGAGTAGAGAGAACTCTATTCTCAATCTTAATCATCCAATTCTAATAAGTAAATCCTATTTATAATAAGGCTTTATACTAACATAACCTTTTTTCTGAAAAAATTATATCTTTTTTAAAGAGTTAGGCTAATACATATAGTCATATCTTTTTAAATTTAACTTTTAAATAAACATAACTCTTATATGAAAAGTCATATTTTTTAAAAAGTTGTGTTAATATGAAAAGTCATATATTTTCATATTTAAATTTTGAAACAGACTAGAAATTAATTTGTGTTATTGGATTTATATAATCCAACTCATGCATAAATTAGTTTTTTTCATACTAGTTATTTCCAACAATCTTCCACTTAGTTTAGAAAACTAAATCGATTCTCTAATCCATAAGACTATGCATAAAGATAGATATTTTTTAACTTGAACCTCCTGTTAGTGTAAGTACTTCAAAGTTTTAATAAATTGATGGTTGCATTAAAGCATTAAACCACAGTTCTTACATTAAAACCTGAAGTACCACACATATAGTTTTATCTATAACTTAAAAAAAGTTCACAAAATTTATAGTACTTATATGACCATGTGTTTTCCTTTAGGCATTTCATGAACATTTTCAAGAATTAACCCCAAATTCTTGCTAGGAGCAGTACCACTCCTTATATTTATATAGATGAATTCATTTAAGCCTTGATCTTTTTAGACTTTCTTGAATCTATTAAGAGTTCACTCACCTTGAACACTTAAATTTTATGTGCACTCAACTTGGAATGACTAAATATTTCCTAGTGCACCCAGTCACTTATCAGTAATGTGTTCTTATCTATTGAACTTTTAAACTAGATTTGATTTAGTTAAATGTTAGGTTCTCATTACTAGTGACTCTATTTAAAGGGTTTTAATCTAATTCCATTCAAATTCTCTCACAATTTCTTTTATGAGCCCTCTTGATATCACATCTACCAATTTATTCCTCAGTTTGAAATGTTGAATTGTGATTACATTATCGTATACAAATATATATTTCAAGTTATTATGTCTGAATGTTTGTTCAAATCCAAAATACATTAGACGTATACTACTTCATAAACACAATACAAAAAAGTGATTAATTTTGGTTAGGGCCATAACTCTTTTCTTAGTCATTAATAATTTTCTTTTTTGTCAACTATTTTATATATCAATAACTTATAGTCCATGGTGTGGAATGAGTTACGCTTTAAGCATGGCTAAACACAATAAGATATAGACTACATCTTTTATATACACTAGTAATCCAACTAGTTAAAATTATATTCAACCAAATATATGAGAGTTTTTAAATTTCAATCCAAGATTCATGTTTATTTCAATATATCTTAGAGCAATCCTTAACTCTTAATAACTAGTATCTGGATATCAACTTTAGTATTATAGTTTGTAAATTATAAAACACATTTATCTTCAGTATAATTTGAATTGTACACACTACAAGAAACTAATAAATCAATAAAATCAATCAAACAATTGACTATCAATTGTTAGATTTATTTGTGTGAAATTCCATAATGGGGTCTTATATCTTAAAACTAAGTTATTAAATTTTGATAATATTTTAATATTTTAACAACTTCATGGATAACCCCCATTATGTCTTATATTTTGATTTCAAGATAATATCTAATATTCAAAATATTATTTAAACTTATAGATACTTCTTCCTTTGTTCACACAAATTCATTTCTCTGAAGTAGTTATTCATTTTATATCTAAGCATAGAAATTTGTAATTAATTTACACCTTATCTAGCATTATTCCACATGCTTAGTTAACCATGATACAATATTAACAATGTAGTTTCATCTAGTGTATTATTTAAAATAGTTTCAACACTAGATATGATCATTTTGATAATAAGATTGCAATATGTAAAATTCATAATAACATGCTTAACATAAGAATAACTTCCCAGCATTATCTTATCAATTATATAACCAAATTAGATAAAATATAATACTCAAACTTAATTATATAATTATTAGACTTTATAAAACAAGGTGGGATGATGTATAAGCCTGGGCATAAAATTGGCAGAAGATTATTACTCTTTAAGACTAAATTATCAAATACAAGCCTTCTTTGATTCCAATCGCCATAGAAGTGCTTCTAGAAAACATTTCTAGTACATAATGTCCAATCTAATTGATCTTGTTCCAATCTTTTCCTTTTTTCTAGTCATAAATAATGCTCTCCCAAAATAATTTGTATTGACTTGAAATGCTCACAACATAATTATAATAGTAACCATAATTATTTATGTATGAGCAAGTTTCAAAAACAATCATAGGCATAATTAGTCAAGTCAACATATGTGTGCATGAAGAAAAAGAATTGTTTACATAAACAATTCTTCGTACGTATGATCTTGTCATTGCAATTTAAAATCTCCCATAGTTTTGTATCGCTAAATAATAACCTAAATATGCAGTGACCTTTCAAAATAAAAGCAACAACATTCCCGTGGATTGCAATTGAAATAATTTGTTGCACACCATTAAGTTCCTCAGCCTGAACAAAACTCTCTAACTGAGATGTATCTTTGGACAAACTAGTCAAGTTTTCCCCCTAATCATGAGGATCCTTTGATATCGAAACCATTTGTTTCTTACCAACTGAATCAGCCACAAATACAAAATGCTTCTCCACATCATTATTGGCTAAAACTACAACCATAAACTTTATGGGGCCAACAGACAGATTTCCATGAAAGATAGTTTAGGTAGGTGAGTGAATATGTGTTAACAATAAAGATAGTGCGTTTTAAGGGCTTCTAAGGCTGAGTTTCTCTATCCATTAGGCCTTCATTTCCTTTCATAGAGTTCACGGAATAAGGGTATGACAAATGGCAGAGTCTATTAAAGAACAACCAATACAAACATATCTTGCTCTTGAAGGCAATGTTTGAAATCATGCATGGATTGCCCATATAAGGTGGCAATTTCCTCCTGCATTAGCAACGACGACTGCTTTTGAACAGCCCGTATCTTTTTTCTACTGTGGTAGGACTACAAATACTAATATCAATGATCGGCGCTACATGACCACACAAAATACCCACTGCCTTAACTTCTGGGCTGGAATAGTTATCGAAGAGGGCCCATCAGATGATGGAGCCATTGAAATGTTGTTTGACTGATGATACCTATTGCACTTCTGCATCTGTTCATATAATTCCCTCATGCATGTTTCCTTCCAAAATTTGTGGGCGAAAACTATTTTGGCAAGATAGTTGTCACCAATATGGAAGGGAATATTCACTATGAAAAGAGATGATATTACACAAATATTTTATTTCTAAGTTGTTTTCATCTTCCATCATATATCACCAAGACTAACAGATTGGGTTAATTTTCATTTTCCACAAAATATCACCTTAACATTACAAAAATTAATTGTAGAAAAAACCAAGGAAGACCACACTGTCCTTAAATTGATGTTTGTCCCCATGTTTGCTACATGTTTAATGGCAAATCACCCTTAAGAGTTATCATAAGCACCATAGAGATTGGTAAACAACAACTTTTGTAATCTCTACTAAAGAACTTTCATGGAAGTTTTAGAAAAAGAGTAGAGATGACTCTCATCTTAATCTTAATAATCTAATTCTAGTTAGTAAATCTTATTTATAATAAGGTTTTGTATTGATATAACCATTTTTTGAAAAGTTATACATTTTTTTAAGGAGTTATGTTAGTAGATATAGTCATATCCTTTCAAATTTAATTTTTAAATAGACACAACTCTTTTTTAAAAAGTTATATTTTATGAAGAGTTGTATTTGTATGAAAAGTCACATCTTTTCATATTTAAATTTTGGAACAAATTAAAAATTAATTTGTGCCATTGGATTTATTGAATCTAACACATACATAATTTAGTTTTGCAAATTATTTCCAACATTTCCTTTGTGGCATGTGATTTTAAAATTGCATTGGCATAGCATTTAAATGTCACATTAATAAAACTATTTCATTAACTTTTTACTATGGCTTGCAATACATTCATGGTTGCATCACAAGTGACATGGTCTAGGAGGATTCGATTTGGATATTAATTTATAAAAAGCCATAGTTTCTAGTCCATTTTTTTAAAGAAAATAAAAAAATTATTATGAATTCATTGAGTCTATAATGTTCTTTATATATATGTATACATTATATGCTATGTTACAGTAACATTCCTTTATATGCTTTTTATAAAAAAGTTCCTTTATTTTTTATGAAAGGTATAGAATCCATTTGTTTGTTTGTTTGTTTGTTTGTTTGTTTTGCTTGTTTTCCATTATTCTCATTTTTATATATTTCTTAACGGGCCAGGAATGAAATTTGTTAAAGATTGAAGCCCAACTAAATAGCATATTTAAAAACAACGTGGACCTGAAATAAACGGCAAGGCTATTAGTTGTCCGGATGGGCCTAACGAAGCCGGCATAATATCAATAATGGGTCAACACGAAGTGAAGCCAGCGCGTGGAGAATTCGCGTAGGTTTCAATTTCGTAAACCAATTGACAGATCTGCCCTTTGTCCCTTCCCGAATTCCTAAATTGCCATCCCATCGAGTTTCGTTTTGGTTTCTCTCCTCCAGTACCGCCTCCAACACCTAAAGGCTCATCCGTGAGCTTCATCGAATCCTCTGGAAATTTTGGGTATGCAAAACCTTACATGCCCATATGGCTGTCGGTAATCCAGACAAAGAGGGACTGAAGAAGCTTGAATACTTGTCCCTTGTTTCTAAGGTGTGCACCGAGCTCGAATCCCACACCGGCACCGGTGATAAAGTACTCGCTGAGTTTATTACGGACTTGGGTCGCAATTCTGAGAATGTGGAGGAATTTGATGCCAAATTGAAGGAGAATGGAGCAGAGATGCCGGATTATTTTGTCAGAACCCTTCTGACTATCATACATGCCATTCTTCCTCCCAAGTCCAAGTCGGAAAAGGAATCGAAGAAAGATAGCTCCACCGATGGAAGGAAGACCAAGTATAAGGCTCTTGCTATTGCAGATGATAGGGATCGTGCAAAGGAACTTGACAAAGAAATAGAGACGGAGGCTAGACAGTACCGTGTAGAGAGAGAACGGGAAGAGGAAGATAGATACAGAAATAGAGATAGGAGAGACAGACCCAGGGATAGGTATGGAAGAGAGGGGAGGCATAGGGAAAGAGACTATGAAGATGAAGATGAGAGAAGGGATTACAGAAGTAAGGGAAGACACGGGGATAGACGTGACAGGCGTAGGAGAGATGGCCATGAAGAGAATGGACATCGAAGGGAGAACAGTGACGAAGATAGAGATAGGAAATCACACAGAGATCGAAAGCATGGCTCTAATGAACCAGAATTATACAAGGTTTATAAAGGTAGGGCATCAAGAGTTATGGATACAGGATGCTTCGTCCAACTAGATGATTTCAGAGGAAAGGAGGGTTTGGTGCATGTTTCTCAGATTGCAACTCGAAGGATTGCTAATGCTAAGGACGTTGTGAAGCGGGACCAGGAAGTTTACGTGAAGGTAATATCAATTTCTGGTCAAAAGCTGAGTCTTTCAATGAGAGATGTTGATCAGCACACTGGGAAAGATCTTCTTCCTTTAAAGAAGAGCTTGGAGGATGATGCTTTACGAATGAATCCTCAAGATTCAAAGGATGGACCAGTAGCCAGGACAGGTCTTTCTGGGATAAGGATTGTGGAAGAGGATGACGTTGGTTCTTCACGCAGACCATTAAAGAGAATGAGCTCTCCTGAGAAATGGGAAGCAAAGCAGTTAATTGCTTCAGGTGTTATGGGTGTTACTGAGTATCCAACATATGATGAGGAGGGAGATGGATTACTTTACCAAGAGGAAGGTGCTGAAGAAGAGCTTGAGATTGAGCTGAATGAGGATGAACCTGCCTTTTTGCAAGGGCAGAGTAGATATTCGATGGACTTGTCACCTGTTAAGATCTTCAAGAATCCAGAAGGCTCTCTGAGCCGTGCTGCTGCACTCCAGTCTGCACTTATAAAGGAGCGCAGAGAAGTACGAGAACAACAACAACGCACAATGCTTGACTCTATTCCAAAGGATCTCAATCGTCCTTGGGAAGACCCAATGCCAGATTCAGGTGAACGGCATCTTGCACAGGAGCTTAGGGGCGTTGGCTTATCGGCCTATGACATGCCTGAATGGAAGAAAGATGCTTATGGTAAAACCATCACTTTTGGACAAAGATCAAAGCTATCCATTCAGGAACAGAGGCAGAGCTTACCAATCTACAAATTAAAGAAAGAATTGATTCAAGCTGTCCATGATAATCAGGTTTTGGTGGTCATTGGTGAGACTGGTTCAGGTAAGACAACTCAAGTCACACAGTATCTTGCTGAAGCTGGTTACACTACTAAGGGTAAAATTGGATGCACTCAGCCTCGTAGGGTGGCTGCTATGTCTGTGGCAAAAAGAGTTGCGGAAGAGTTTGGTTGTCGATTAGGTGAGGAAGTTGGTTATGCCATTCGGTTTGAGGATTGCACTGGACCAGATACTGTAATCAAGTATATGACAGATGGTATGCTTCTTAGGGAAATATTAGTTGATGAGAATCTGTCCCAATATTCTGTTGTAATGCTTGATGAAGCCCATGAAAGAACTATTCATACTGATGTTCTCTTTGGACTTCTGAAGCAGCTGGTGAAACGTAGACCTGATATGCGATTGATTGTCACATCTGCTACACTGGATGCCGAGAAATTCTCAGGGTATTTCTTTAACTGTAACATTTTTACAATTCCTGGGAGGACCTTTCCTGTGGAGATACTTTACACCAAGCAACCAGAAAGTGATTATTTAGATGCAGCTTTAATCACTGTCCTACAGATCCATTTGACAGAACCAGAAGGAGACATCCTTCTCTTCTTGACTGGTCAAGAGGAAATCGATTTTGCTTGCCAGTCTCTTTATGAGAGAATGAAAGGATTGGGTAAAAATGTCCCAGAATTAATTATTTTACCTGTCTATAGTGCTCTTCCTAGTGAAATGCAATCTAGGATCTTTGATCCCGCCCCTCCGGGAAAGAGGAAAGTGGTTGTGGCAACTAATATTGCTGAGGCTTCTTTGACAATTGATGGGATTTTTTATGTAATTGACCCTGGCTTTGCGAAGCAAAATGTATACAACCCTAAACAAGGGCTTGATTCTTTGGTGATAACTCCAATTTCACAAGCATCAGCCAAGCAAAGAGCTGGACGTGCAGGGCGTACTGGCCCTGGGAAGTGTTACCGGCTCTATACTGAGAGTGCATACAGAAATGAGATGTCTCCTACTACTATTCCAGAAATTCAAAGGATAAATCTTGGGATGATTACTCTTGCTATGAAAGCGATGGGTATAAATGATCTTCTGTCATTTGATTTTATGGATCCTCCTTCACCTCAAGCTCTCATTTCTGCCATGGAGCAGCTGTACAGTCTCGGAGCATTGGATGAAGAGGGCCTTTTAACCAAATTGGGAAGGAAAATGGCAGAATTTCCTCTAGATCCACCATTATCCAAGATGCTGCTTGCCAGTGTGGACCTTGGTTGTAGTGATGAGATACTGACCATAATAGCCATGATTCAAACTGGCAATATTTTTTACAGGCCCAGAGAAAAACAAGCCCAAGCTGATCAGAAGAGGGCAAAATTTTTCCAGCCAGAGGGTGACCATCTTACACTACTTGCTGTGTATGAGGCTTGGAAAGCTAAAAATTTTTCTGGACCATGGTGTTTTGAGAATTTTGTTCAATCTCGATCCTTGAGAAGGGCACAGGATGTCAGGAAACAGCTTCTCACCATTATGGATAAGTATGATATCAATTTATCTTTCTAAATGATATTTTTGCCTGACCATTTGCTGTTTTTTGCACTCACTCTCAGTTCTGTGCCATTAATTTGCATGGCCAATTGCTTTTAGGCTCTCTATGTTAATTTATATACTTGTTTTTCAGATTTGAAATGACATATTTTCAATAGATAGTAATGATTATTCCCCTTCATGTAGTGGATCAGGCTTCTTGTTACTATTATTGATTATCATGTGGCTTTTAGTTCCTATGTTGCCATTGATCTTCTTCTTTACCTTCTTACCATTTTGATTAAACTGGTTTCTTAAACATTGGCTCTTCTTTTCAGATACAAATTGGATGTTGTAAGTGCTGGAAAGAACTTCACGAAGATCAGGAAGGCTATTGCTGCAGGATTCTTTTTTCATGCGGCAAGGAAGGACCCTCAGGAGGGTTACAGAACCCTAGTTGAGAACCAGCCAGTATATATCCATCCCAGTTCAGCTTTGTTCCAGAGACAGCCAGATTGGGTCATCTACCATGAACTTGTTATGACAACAAAGGAATATATGCGTGAGGTCACTGTCATAGACCCCAAATGGCTAGTTGAATTGGCTCCACGATTCTTCAAAGTTGCAGATCCTACGAAGATGAGCAAGCGGAAGCGACAAGAGCGTATAGAACCACTTTATGACCGATACCATGAGCCAAACTCATGGCGTTTGAGTAAACGTCGGGCTTGATTGGTTTCTTTCATTTCCTACAAAAGTAGTTTTGGGGATGCAGTTTTATGCTGTGTCTAGGTGAAAATGTACTCATTATATGATAATTTTGATTTTACTACTAGGAAACCTTGAATGATAATGCAGACAGTTCTTTTGGTAAGTTATAAATTGTTTCTTGGCTGGCCCTTAGCTGAGTCATTATTTTGCTGATTGTCTATTTATTAAGGAGTGTTTCCCCTTTGGTTGGGGTGACTTTGGGAGATACCTGCTTGTGTCATCATTCTGGAATTTACGAGCATCATAGTATCTGTATGGTTCGCCATTAAGTGAATTCCATTCAAGATAGACGGGAGTTGTTCTTTGTGTTAGAATTATGTTTCTCATTGATATCACTGTAGTGAGAAGGCCAGACTTTGAAACCATTCTTTGTTGATGATGAACTGAATTATTGAATTATGTGCACTATGAACTTGTCATGTACAAGTTGCCAACCATAGTTGGAACAAAAAACGGATTGATTGGTCTATTCTAATTCCAGATTGTTGACTGTGCCATAGCCATGGGACACACTCTTATTGAAGAATTTATGTGAGGCAGATTTTATATTGAAGGTTCCCTCCATTATTTTGTGCTCATATTTTATATACATCGCTTGCAAAAGTGATATTTTTGTTTCTTTGGATTTAAAATTTAAAGAAGATGAAGAGATATGAGATGGTTGACACTTTATACTATGCTGTTTAAAATTTAGGAGATATGAAAATATCTCATAATAAATAGATTTGAGAAGGTTGAGCAGAGGATTAATTGTTGGAGTTGGGGTTCAAAGTCTAGTTGCCAAGATGAAGCTGTTGGAAGAAATCCAGTATCCATCTGTGCTCTTACCTTTTCCATCAGTTGGCTCTTTCAATTTTGTTTTCTTTATGTGTGAGATTCATTAACATTCATTACAAGTAGAGCTTCTTGATTCATGAACTTGAGTTCTGCTAATTTCAAGGGTCCCAAAGGCTTTAATTTAAGAGTATGGCATGCTTGCACAGGTCACCTTGTATCATTACCTCAGGTGGGAAGTCTTACATATTCAGGGACACAGCAAGCAGGTCTATCTTATTCTCAATTCTCATCTATACCCCCTTTACCTCGTGATTTACCTATTCGTTCTTTTGAAAAGCCATCTACTCTGTTTTCCATCACTTATTAGAGTGAAAAAACACTAGTGAGTGCATCATGTATGAGTCATGAAGATTGAAGAATGTGTGTTTGTGTAGCTTCTTTATGAGGCTGACGTATATAGGATAAGTTGCAATTGTTGAGCAGCTTCTGGGTTGATTTGTTTCTAATTTGGCAACTGCAAAGGGTTCAACTGAAAGTAGCATGTAACCTCACTTCTTTTTTTAAAATCTGGATAGGTGGCAGCTTCCACTAGAAAAACAGCAACCTTGCACATTCCAATTTCCATACTATTCCAATCTTCTGTCTGAGTTGCTCTGCCAAGTTTGAAATGTCATACTTCATGTGAGTGTTCTACTTCTCAGCTAATTAATTCTTTCTTGCATTTGTCCTCAACCACAGATTTTTAATCGCAATTACATGCAATTTTTTTAATTTTGCTTTTTCTTTATCTTATGATAGACAGACAAAGACACAGGCGAAATCTATGCTCAAATGAGTCTGCAGCTATTGAATTTTGTAAGCTTGGATATTATTCAACAAGTCTTAGCTATGGAAATATTGTTTTTGTTAACGGTAGAAAACAAAATATGTAGGAAAATCCTCCTCCTCCTCCTCCCCCTCCCCACCATAATTCTTATGTCAGCAATTTTAGTGATATTGCTCATTCTTCTCAATTAATAATTGTCAGTGTTTAGGAAAGTGACAAGGTTCCAAAATCTGATTTTGGGCTTAGCCCACCAACTGAATTGTTTCTGGAAAATTTTGACTTCCAGTGACCTTAGCTCACTTGGTAGCTTTTTCGTACCACCCAGCGCTGCAGAAAAGCACTTCCTTCCATTGGTATGGCTTTAATGTTATTTGGTTCCAAATCTTATTTTATCGCTTTTGCAGACCTTCTGACTAACATTTTTAATTTGAGGATTTTACAACTCAACCCCAGGTTAAGAACTTCTTGTCTGAGACTTGCATCATAATATCTAAACATTTCAACATATATACCATGGTAAGCATGCTTTCTCTCTTCAAGTCTATCATGTTGAACAAATGTCGCTTTGTTCATGTTATTTCCTCCTGTCTGTCTTAGTGTCCATGCATTTAGGTTAATATTATTTTTCTAACGGAGTGCATTCTGTTTAAAAGGGTTGGGTTTAGTTAGAGTGATGGTGCACTTTCAACACACATTATGTTGGTCTGCTAAAATGACAACTTCTTACTACAGGGTGGATTTTGTAGGCTCAAAAAGGGTTAAAGCAGATGATGCTGTTCTTCTCATTTGGTACCAAGTGGTCACAAGCTGTATCCACCTGTATAACGAAGAAATTTTTTTTTTCTTTTACCCTAGAAATTATGTAATCTAAATCAGGAAATATGGGTTTCAGTTAGAAGTTAAAACTTTGAAAATTGTTACGCAGATACATGTATAAGTCTTTAATGGTAGCAGGGACAAGAAATCACAATTGCTAGTTGATGTGAGGCAAGCCAATGATCAAAATATAGCATTTACATTGTCGGTCTTTTCTGCTGGTAGGATGTATGTTGTTCTGCTTGCAGCTGCAGCTCATGCTTATCCATTCACTATCTTCTACAATCCTAGGTATATTTAATTTGTTCATATTCTCAATTTAGTGTTATTAAGATATTGCCTTGTAATATATCAAATATAACTTGGGGGATAATTGGATTTGGGCATGATTTCTTTCTACTTATTTGTAGGGCATGCCCTTCAGAATGTAATTCTGTTAGCAAAATACGGAAAAGCTGTATATGGGACCCAGCTTTCAGTTGGGATGAGATTTAATATGATGTTTGAGAATGAGGAATTGAGTAAGTGCAGGTAATATATATTCTGACTGACTGAATTATACTAGTGTATTCTTAGCTATGGTTAGAAGGATTTGCAATGCTTTCTACTATCTAGTTAAATATATATTGAAAAAGAAGAAAGAAAAACCTGAATATGCAGAATTACATTTGACAATTATTCATTATTTCTACAGATATATGGGTGCAATATTTGGCGTAAGTGACTTGGATCCTTTGAGATGGTCTGGTTCTAAGTAGCAAAATATTTAGGTGGTTTAGGTTGCTCGTCACCTGTTGAAAGCTTCTTTAACATTGATCATTTTATGTTAAGTTCTGTAATACCTGTGTAGTGTTATGTTCTAGTCTGGTATATCCATGGAGGCAAATTGCAGATAGGAGTTGAGCATAGAAAATCCAGAATAGTTAGCCGTGTGCTCAGTAGTGCACGTAAACATAATGTTTCTTCATAAACAAAACAGGTGGAGTGAGATGAGCCAGGCTGTGGTGACAAGCCGAATAGAGTAAGTTCGTGGAATATTGAGACTCTTGAAAATCTTATCTCTGTGATGATTAGTGATGTCTGTAGGTGCAGAAAATGAGTGGGGAACTTCCTTGGAAGAAGATCTTATATGCCTGTTCCAGAAAATGGAAACCTGGAGCTGTCAAACTCTATGTCAAATCTCTACTTAGAACACATGACAAAATTTTCTTTTAAATCTCATTTAGTTCTGGAAATGTCTTATTGGTCACTCAAGCGGTTGAGACTAGCCTGGAAAAAAGATAACTAAAATTCTCATTTAGGTTTAAGATGTTCAGAAACCATACCACAACAAAGTTTACATCATTCTTAATCTATCCCAGACCAATCCAATGCCTTCAACTTGCTTTTACTGTTGAAAATTGATCAGCCTGGAAAATTGCATGCTCTGGGCCACACTAATAATCCTCCATCGTCTGCAACAATTACTGATAAGTCAAAATCGGAATCTGAGGTCTTAATTGATCATGTTTGACTTCCCTTCCATGGTAAGTTGCAACATTTAAAAAATAACTGTGGACCATCAGCCTTGCAAGCCAGCTAGTATTTATAAATCAAAATCATAGTCCATGGCCCCTGTTGCCTTGGTTAGAATCATGCATATCCTGTTCTCAACTGGTTGATGTGTCCCAATCTGATCCTGTTATTCTTGATGGTGTATTTCCTCAGCTAGACATTGATGAATGGATGGTGTATTCTTCTTACCAACCTTGCAATGGACTTTTATCAGCTTCTTTACTAGTCTGTACTTCTCCCTCAAGCAAGTCTGTACTTCTCCCTCAAGCAGCTAATGATACCACTTTATCTTCAATGAGCCGAGAAATATGGGATCTTTTTGTGATGAATTTGAAGATCTCACCTCAATCAGACCAGCTATTGCCTGTGTTTCAAAAAGGGGATATAGCCAAGTTGGGGTGTACAGTAGTGTCAAGAACAAGGAATGGAACATGTTAAGAGCGATCGATCTATCGTCTGTTAAGAACAAGGTCTCCACCATTAAGATGTTGCTGTTCAACTTACATGAACAGTTAGCATCCATGCAGACTGAGCATACCAGTGAAGCTTCTTCGAAGGCTACATTGGAGCGTCAACACCATCAAGTGGAGGATGTCCCATAGTAGAGACAGGACGTGCAACCATTGCCGGTGAACAAAAATTGTGATTCTGGTTATTTTCGACAGCTAGATCTTCCTCTGGTCTCTGGTCACGATCAATTGGTTGGATTTTCAAGTTAAACGTTACTTTCTGGTCAACGGAGTGGTCGAAAATGAGAAACTGGATGCTGTTACTGTTAGTTTGGAAGATTGTGCGCTGAATTGGTATCAGTGGATTGAAGGCAGAGCGCCAGTGAAGTCATGGAGTGAATTTAAAGCGGAAGTTGTGGCTCGCTTTTATAGTCAGTAGCTGGGTGCTGGGTTCTAAATGCTGATGGTGTTAAAACAAACTTATACCTTCCTTCATTGTTGAGAGCAATTTGAGTTACTATCTATTCCATTGGTCGACGTTCTCGATTTTCTGATGAGAGCATTTAAGCATGGTTTAAGTGATGAAATACGAGCTGAGGTACGCTTGTTGCAGCCCATATCTCTGAAACATCTTATGGATTTAGCACAGTAAATAAAGGAGCGTAACACTATTTTAGAGAAGTCTCGAGACTCTAGGTCCTTTCGTGGTGCTTGTTCCATATGGCCCAGTCGGTGGACTGGGTTGTGAACCACTTATGTTAATTTTGTAAGCTCACCAGATGTCACGAAGAAAGCTTCCATACTAGTTGCCTCAAATCCTACTGACAAGAAAACAGGAGATGATTACAATGGCATCATTCCGGTGACCCATTTTTCCTCTGTTAAGTCTACTACTAAGTGCCTTTCAGAAGCTGCGCTGAATCGACGCCAGGAGTTGGGATTATGTTTTTGTTGTGAGGTGAAGGTTGGTCCCAATCATAGGTATAAAAAGAAACAACTCAATTTGCTACGCTTATCTAAGGAGGACACTAGAGGTGGGAAGGACGATGTACCAATTGAGGTTGAGCAACTGGAACTCGAGGTTGATAAATCCTTATCTTCCATGGAACTTTCCATAAGCACCATTGCTGGTCTTCCAGGCCATCGTACTATGAAACTAATGGGCTCGTTAAGAAGGAACAGGTCGTGGTACTGATTAATAGCAATGCTATGCACAATTTCTTCTCAGTATCATTGGTGGAACAAATGGGCATTCCTATTCAAAGTTTTGGCAGCTACCATGTAATAGCAGGAGATGGCATAGTTGTACGTAGAAGTAAAGTGTGTCATGGGGTGGTCTTGGACCTCCAAGGTTTATCTATTACACAAACTTTTTATCCCTTTGAGAAACAGATATGGCATTGGGTATAGCATGGCTAGAATCCTTGGGTGAGGTTTGAGTAGATTGGGCGCAATTAACAATGAAGGTGTAACATGGAAATTAGTGGTCATGTTTGAGAGGTGACCCTTCTTTAGTCAAATCTGTTGTCTCTCTCAATACTTTATTTAAGTCTGTCACGAATGAAAGGTATGGGATTCTTATTGAGTATTTGGGTTTGGAATTACAGACTTGTAATTCCACTTCATCCATTACACTAGACATCCAAGAGCTTTTATTTAAGTGTGCATTAGTATGTGAGGCTACCACAGCGTTAACTCCTCGGCGAACAAGAGATCATGCAATTACTCTCAAGGAGGGAGTTTCTTTTCCTAATCTTTGACCATATCGCTATGCCCATTTGCAAAACTCTGAAATTGAGAAGATGGTGAAGGAGATGTTGTTGGCAGGTATAATTCAGCCTAGTGTGAGTCCTTTTTGCAGCCTGGTTTTATTGGTTTAAAAAAAGGACGGTAGTCGGAGGTTTTGCGTTGATTATCATGCATTAAACATGGTCATAGTGCCTGATAAATTACCAATTCCAATGGTGGATGAACTTGGGGGTGCTACAGTATTTTCCAAGTTAGACCTTAAATCTAGTTATCACCAGTTACGAATTAAGGCTGGAGATGAATTTAAGACAGCCTTTCGCATTCATGAGGGACACTATGAGTTCCTTGTGATGCCTTTTGGATTAACAAAAACCCTTTTTACATTTCAAAGTTTATTGAATGACATTTTCAAGGAACATTTGAGGAAGTTTATACTTATGTTTTTTGACGATATTTTGATTTACAGCGTTGATCATTCTTCTCATATGATTCATTTGACAACTGCCTTAAAAGTTCTTCAGCAGCATCATTTAGTCATTAATCTCAAGAAATGTGAGTTTGATCAAAGGGAGTTGGAATACTTAGGACATCTCATCTCTGCTGAAGGCATGCAAGCTGACCCCAAGAAAATCCAAGCTATGATTACTTGGCTGAAACCTAAGGATGTCAAGGTGTGACGGGGTTTTTGGACTTCACTGGCTATTATAGGCATTTTATCAAGGGGTATAGTCACATAGCAGCTCCTTTAACTTCCTTGTCTAAGAAGGATTCATTTTTGTGGACTAATGATGCTGATATTGCTTTTGAGCAGCTCAAATTGGCCATGGCTTTAGTTCTGGTCCTTGCCATGCCAAATTTTGACTTACCATTTGAGGTGGAGACCAATGCGTCGGGATTTGGTGTAGGAGCAGTGTTGCTGCAATAGGGAAGGCCTTTAGCTTATTCCAGTAAAAAATTATCAGCTAAGGCGCAACAACAGTCGTATTATGGTCAGGAATTAATGGCTATAGTATTGGAAGTCAACAAGTGGCATCATTATCTCTTGGGGCATAAGTTTATCACCAGGATTGATCAAAAGGTCTTACTTTTTTTTGTTAGAACAGAAAATCTTAAATGCAAATCAACAGAAATGAGTACCCAAACTTATGGGATATTAGTATGAGATAGTTTATAACCAGGGGCTGCTAATAAAGTGGTTGATGCCTTAGTGAGAAAGGAAGATCATTTAACATTCCAGGCGGTATCGGTGTGGCAGTGTGAGGACTTCGTACAGTGGGATCAAGAGGTTAAACAAGATGCAAAACTTCGATTGATTCATCACCACCTCATTACCAGACAACAACAACATGAAGGTTATACTCTAAAACAGGGGTGTTTGTTTTATCATCAAATACTGGTTTTTCCAAAGACTTCACTTAGAGTTCCTGCCTTGATTAACGAATTTCATGTGACTCCCATGGGAGGCCATTCAAGTTCACTTCGGACTATTATGAGACTTGAAGTAGTTTATTAGGAAGGAATGAAGGTGGATGTCCAAGAATTTGTTGCTAAGTGTGAAGTTTGTCAATGCAACAAACATGACTCACTAAGTCTTGCGAAGCTTTTGCAACCACTCCCAACTCCCCAACAAGTTTGGGAGAACATTAGCATGGATTTCATTACTGGTGTTCCTAAATCTCCTCGTCTTGATGCAATCATGGTAGTTGTGGATAGATTAACCAAGTATAGTCATTTTATGGCTTTGTCCATCCTTTTATAGGAAGGAAGTAGCTGAAGTTTTTGTAAAAGAGGTCGTTCACCCGCATGGTTTTCCTAAAACCATTGTTTCAAATAGGGACTGCATTTTTATAAGCCACTTTTGGAAGGAGCTCTTTAAAATGGCTGGTACAACACTGAATTACAGTTCTGGATATCATCCAGAAACAGATGACTAAATAGAGGTGGTTAATCAGAATCTTGAAACCTATTTATGCCGTTTTGTGGGGGACAAACCTAAGGATTGGCAGAAGTGGTTAGCTTGGGCTGAATTTTGGTTCAACACAACATATAATAGATCTATTGGTATGACACACACACAAAACAGCCCCCTTTTGGTCAGGGCTTCATTGAAAGTCACATACGAGGCATAAAAAATCAACAAAATGTATTTTTTGATTTGAGTTTCATTGTTCAAAAAGTAGCATGAGAATGTTTTTTGGTTCTTCATTATGCAAGTACGGGGTTGACTTTTGTTTCTGTTAAATTAATGCATGGGCTTAGGCCCCTTTGATCTATCCAGAAAAAATAAAATAATTAACTTGACATGTGTTTCTCATCCCCCTCCCCTTTTTGGCTGCGGTGTGAAAAGGTTGTTTGACGGATCATAAAATGGCATAAAGACAAGTGGGTTCTTGCCACGTCATATTTGAGGATATAATGATATAATAGTTTGGACGCTGATCTCTCTTTTCCAATGGACATGTTATGATATGTGTGGACCATTGACAGGAATTGCCCGAAGGAAATTGGTTTTGTTGCTCAGATTGCGACAGAATACATTCTACATTGCAGAAGCTCCTGGTTAGGGGGGCTGAGAAACTTCATTACTCTCTTTGATGTTATAAAGACAAAAAGCAAAGGGAAAAAGGTTTAGAGTCCCTCAATGATATTGATGTAAGATGGTGACTTCTTAATGGCAAAATTGCGCCTCCTGAACGTGTACAACCTAGTGCTACTAGCTGCTGAAGAAGCAGACTCTATATGGACAGATAAATTTGGGTTCAACAGTATGAAACCAGAGCAGGTATAACATATGCTTCTTTTACACCTTACGACAGGGTGGCTAATATTTTGTCACTTCTTCAGTTCATAGTAATCTGATGCAATTAGGTTCGTATGGCTGAATGGCTGATCATTATTGAGTTGTCTCGTGTTATAGACTAGCAATTATGGAAAGAACTGCAGTCAGATGGTGACAATCAAAGGACTATCCATGCTTCAAAAAATGGTTCCTCCACGTCGACTCATCAATATGAAAGGAGAAAACCCCTTACTTTCTCGTTTTGTTTCCTTTCCTGCTGCCCTGGTCTTCTGTATTCTTTTGTTTGAAGGCATTCTGGAACCCGTAAATGCCATTTGTCTAAGCAATTAGAATGTCATTTCCTATTCTTATTTCTCTTAGTGAACACAAGCTCGACTAGCATTCTCATTCATTCATATATTAATATCAATCACGAAATTTGATTTGAAATCCAAATATAAGAACAAGTAGTTACAGTAGAGTAAAATTAGGAATGGAGGAGCCATACGAGAATAACTCTGGGAATAGGTGATCAGGTGACTGAGGATTTAGGTTACCAAAAGAAATTAGGAATGCAATGAAATTGTCAAAACTGTCGAGTAATAAGGTTATAGCATAAGATATCAGGTCATTCAAAAACGCTGTTAGTACTTGTCAGTGTTTTTAAAGTCAATTTACGTCAAAAAATCAAACGAAGTATACAATGATTCGTAACTTACAATAATAATTCGGTTGACTGGGTGTAGAATGTAGAATACCCACCCACTCTTAAAATTTGCTTTGGAAAATTTTAAGTGCGAAAAAATCTTGTGCAAATAGCCAAATGCCCCTTTTTGTAAGGCTTCAAACATCCTGCAATTCTCATTACAGCCATTCGGCTCTGTTGTACAGCAGCTTAAAGTGACATTTTTCTCATCCGAAGTGCATTCCGAGTTAAAGCACCCCCACCTCGTCTTTCTTAAAACCAAACAACCACGTTGGTCCACACTCTCATCGCCCTAAAACCTTCAGTTATTTCACCCTTACCTTTGTGACTTAACCATCTTCTATCTTCCGTTGCTGTACATCTCTGTCTTACCATCAAATTAACGTTACAGAGATCCCATATATAAAACCAGGCCTTGCTCAGACATGTCTCACCTCTCACGTCTCACATGCACATGATAGGAGCATACCCGTCACCGGTAAAAGGAAGTTGCACTTACAGGTTGTTATTATTTTTCCAAGGTGTTCAATTCTTAATTCTTGATTTCATTAGTTAGACTTTTGATGGGATATATACGTTGACAAGCCATACACTGTGTCACTTCAAATATTTGAAAATTTCAAACCAATCACAGGCAGAAGAGGTGCAGGCTAACAAAACATAACTTAATGAATTCTCCAAGGTCAAGGGTATCATTACGCTATCATAGAATGGAATAATTAATACCTCCGATTCCAAGGATGTGGGTTTTATGGTGCACGCTGAACAGGACACGTTGAATGATGATACTGTGAGGCATTATGTTAAAAAATGTTTCATTCAAGGCTCCATTCATTTCGTACTTGAAAATGCTAGCGCTCTGAGGTAAGAGACCCCCACCCATCGTGGACTTTTAATGCCATATCATATTTGAATCCATACTTTAAGTATTTTTGTCAACTTTTTTAATAAAAGTTTAATACGTAACTATTTTTTTTCACACAATTTTACAGCAGTCGCTGACTTTGTAAACCGGAAATGCTTAAGTGCAGTATTTGTTTAAATAATCAAAGCTTATATAATCATCATCATTATTATATTTACTTTTGACGAGAAATAACTCAAAAGGGTATTCTGTTATTGGTTTGAACTTTTTGACGAGATCATTTGACAGTTTCAACTCACTGGTGTTTGTGTGTGTGTGTATGTATCACGTTCGTGAGTTGTGACAGCAGGATTGCACCATAAACTCTAAAGCTAAACAAGATATTGGGTTGGGGGCATCACGGCTTAAGGACGTGAATGAAGAAACATTCATGGTCTTTCAACAACTTTAGATGCATGTCTCATGTCGTAGCTGCCGATGGATGAATATATTTATCTTCTTTTTCCATTACATGTTATCCTGTGCGAAGGCATGATTTTGTAATTAATTAATCCTTAAAATTTTTGGCTTATTACTTGTTAGTATTTCGTTAATAATTGATGTACATGCTATAAGAACTAAAAAGTAATACAAAACTGAATCGAGTAAAAGATAAAATTTAGACTGGCACAGAACTCTAAGAGCACAGCACAGGGACGATTCAGAATTCGGACTGGTGAAAAAGGACTGTAGATCTTTGCTCTCACTCAAGATAAGGGATATCCTGTAATTGGATTAGAAGACAAACTAATTGGACTGGTGTTTGTGTGTGTTTTTTCTTGAATGAACTGAAGTTTGTCTGTTTATATATATATATATATATTGGAAATTAAATAATTGAATAATGTACTTTGAACAGATTTAAAAAATATTTTTATTAGTTTTTTTGTCATTTCTAGTAAACGATATTAAATTATCCCCACATGTTTGAATATCATTAAATCTAAATGCCAGCAAAGAAATATCTGTTCAAAAGCCTTGTCTCCATTGAGACTTCACATGAAGTGTCTCATACGGGAAGCTGAAAACTAAAGCATGTTCACATGGAAGATTACAATAGATTCAAGATAGTATGATAATTGAGAAAACCAAATACAACAATAATTATTAATGAGAGAAAATAGTTGGCAAGAGAGAAAAAGTCCTAATACACAAAGTAGAATACAATAAAAACTTTCATTAGTTGTATGATAAATTATAAAATAAAAAAAAAAATCTTTGGTGGTGTATAGTCAATTTTAAGTGTACTAATACACTTAGTTATAATATAGAAATATAATTATAATATAAATATTTTTAGGGTTAATAATGTTACAATTATTTTTTTACTTTATAACTAAATATATTAGTGTATTCATAATTACCAAAGATGATACTTTAATTTTATTCATTTCAAAAAGTCTTTATTTTCTTTAAGTCCCAAATTAACAATTAATTAATTACAATAGTCTCTAAATTTTTCTTAAACATCAACTAATAATTTGATAAAATAATTATTGATAAAAAATTAAATTGGGATATTACCTATTTTATCTTGAATGAATTAAATTTTGTCTATTTTAATAAAAAATATGAAATTTGGAAAATAAATAATTAAATGATTTATTTTTAATAAATTTTAAGGAATATTTTATTGATTTTTTCATTTCTAGTAAAGATATTAAATTATGACAAATTAACATTTTCATAATCACATAGGCCGTGCCTGGTATAAATAAAAAAGAAGTAATGAAAAAGGAAAAAGAGTGAGAGAGCCAGCAAAGCATATTTAGGGCACGAATCATTTTCTAACAGCTTTTTCGATTGTCGCGCGTGGAATCGACGTCTTTCCATCATGTAACAGATGAAAAGTTGGCTATGGAAAAGAAGGTTGAATACATTTAGGCTATACTTGGTAGATGGGAGAAGTGTCCAATGAGAATGAAAAAGGCATCGGAGAGTTTGTTTTTTTTGCATGTCTGGTAGGCAAGACATCCATTCCAAAGCATTCAACTTTCCTACTACGGGACATTCCATCACTTCTTTGATGGAAAAGGATGCATATCCACGGAAAAGACCAAGTATTTGCCTATTTTACACTCAATTGAATTATATAAATTAAATATTTTAATGTTTCTTGAAATATTTATTACATGATAAAAAAATTAGGAAATTATTTATTAATATTTACTATAAATAATTTAATATTTTTATCAAGACTATCCTAAAATTAATTTTTAAAAATATTAATTTAATATTTTTAACATAAAAAATATTTTGCCTTTTTGGTCCTAATATTATTCTAATTTCATCACTATTTTCACTATATTAAACAAATTTTACAATTCTATTTCCTTTCTATTATTAACATACTAAACAGATTTTGACATAAAAAATTTTCATTCTAGTTCATTCTTTTTTTCATTCTTTTTCCTATTACATTTTCCATCTACTTCTTTTGCATGCCAAAAACGAGGCCTTACAATGTTGCCCTCCAAATTGCATCACACATTATGCAAGACTTAGGATATCATTGTGGTAGTTTTTTTTTTTCTATTGGTTAGAGTTTGTTGTTGTTGTAGGGCACTCTTGACAAGGGATGAGAATAGTTAGTAAAAAAGAAATTTTTATTTAAAAAATAAAAAATAATACTTTACTTAAAATAATATAAATATTTAATATTTTTTAAAATATTTATTACCTAATAAAAATTATAAAATTATTTATTAATATTGATTATAAATAATTTAATATTTTTTGTATAAGGACATTTTAATCATTTTAACTATCATCATTTACATTCCATCATTATCTCTATCACACCAAATAAATTTTGCAACTCCATTTTCTTTTCCATTTTTAAAATATAAAACAGATTTTAACATCAAAACTTTCCATTCCATTCCATTACTTCCCTTTTTCATTTACTTTTATTTTATATACTAAATCAGGCCTAAACGTCAACAAAGAACTATTTGTTCAAAAGCATTGTCTCCATTCTGACTTTATCACATAAGGATATTTATATTTTTAAAATAAAACTATAATAAAAAATATCGATTGAAACCTCACATGAAGTGTCTCATACGGGAAGCTGAAAACTAAAGCATATTCACATGGGAGATCACAATAAAATAAAAAATAGAATGATGGTCACACGTATCTGAAGGAAACCCGATCGAATTATGTATATATGCACACGATGTATAATAATTAATGAGAGAAAATATTTGGCAAAAAGAAAAAAAAAATCTTAATACACAGTTTCAGAAACTGGGAGTTAGAATGCAATGAAAACTTTCATCAGTATCTGATAAATATAAAATAATTAATTTTATTCATTTAAAAAATAACTCTTTTTTTTTCTTTAACTCTCCAAATTAATAATTAATCACAAATAGTCTCTAAATCTTCCTTAAAATAATTGCTGGCAATATGCCTTTAATTATTAAATTTGTGGGTAATTTAACCTATTGATTACCTATGTTAATAATAAATTAATACTAATCTATAATCAATTAAAAATTATTTCAACAGAAACAACTCAAGGATTATCAGCTCCCTTCATTGGGTGTTTCAGACTTGAAAGGAAATGATAGGCATCTTAATGGTCCAAAAATTATCAAACAAATGTGCGATCCTCATCGTGTTATCGTGTTGCATCGTACATATATTGGTAATTGGTAAACAATAAATGCCAATTTTTTTTTTGCACTTTGGCAACAAGACCTGTGATTTATATCGACATTTTTTTTTTTTTAATTTTTTTACGGCAAGGCCATATTCATTTTAAGTACATATTTATTTGCAATATATCACATATTGCTCAAGATAAACAGTCTATGGGGGTTCAATAGTTCGATATTTTTGACTGTGATGTATGCAATTTTATAATATATAACCAATACTTTTTAAAATATTTAATTTTATTATTATATATTTATCATGATAACTAGATTTCGAATTACTCTCCTATATAAATATTGGCAATGATACATGTAATCAATAGTGTAATTGACACAAGCATTAACTAGTAATATTAACAAGTGACCAAAAAAAAAAAAAACTAGTGATATTAACAAATATATATATTTAAGCGATGAAAGGTTTAGTAAGTGACGATGAAATAAATAAAACTATATTAATGATTTAGTCCCCAATTTTTTTATTTAATTATTTAAAAATAAAATTTTTAAATATAATCTTTTAAAGATCCTCCAATTAAAATTATTAAAAAATATATATTTTTAATTCCTTATTCATTGTAATATCCAAAATGATCTTTTAATCATTATTAGAAAATATCATACTAAATTCTCAATTTTTTGACATTTTTAAATAAGTGAAGGACCATTTTGAGCACTATAACAAGTGAGGGGATAAAAATAACAATTTTGTTATATGTAAAGAGACTAAAATATTATGTTATTCTAAAATTTTCTCTTCATTAGATAAATTTTTTCAATTAATAAATGGGAACCCACACATGGTTTAATGACATATGTTTCCCTAATTTTGTTAATTTGATACTCAAATTTGAGTATTGTTTCAACTAATAGACTATCTATTTTTATTTGTCGAGTGTGCACAAACTGAAGATCTATTCGAGAAGGAAGATACATACATTCATTCACGGCACAGCTATATGCCGTTATTTACATGAAATTCTATCAACTTACAAAGGTGGTGTGTATGAAGTATTCCCCAGAAGAAAATATTTCCTCTTTAAATTTCTTGCTTAATACAAGATACTATGGATACGCATTTTAGATGGTTTGAAGACTTGAATTGTCGAAAGTATAAGGTTGTCTTGAAAAGCTTAAAGTCATTATCAAGGTAGTTATAAGGAAAGATCAATTGGCGAGGTGCAGGTTTACAATTTCCACTTCTATTATAAAAATAATAATAATAATAATAATAACAACAACAAAGACTCTTCTATTATAAATTTCCTTCTCGAAGCAACCCCTATTTTTTTCAAGTCATCAGCGAAGAAAACAGACACAAGAAAAACAGTACAAAGATCGCTTGGGTGAGACCTGAGAATTACTATCTAATTACTTCAAATATCAACTATTAACCAATACGTTTAATTAATTAGTAGATTGTCTCATAATATCTTGAATTAAGCATGAGATGTTAAAGTGAGACGAACCTTGTTCCTGAGTAGCTCTTTTGGCCATCTTCCCAAGTTCTGTAGCTCTATTCCTCCTCTTTTCACCTTCTTCACCACCCTTCATACACATTTCTATGGCTTCTTTGATTCTATCTTTCTTCACCAATACTCCAACTTTCCCCTCATCCCCCCACCTCACTGGAAACTCAACCCCTACTCGAACTCCGATCTTCAGAACTTCCACAATCAACTTCTCATTCATGAATTGTTCAGCAAATAAAGGCCATGTCATCATTGGTATCCCAGAGCACACTCCTTCTATAGTCGAATTCCAACCACAATGGGTCAAGAATCCTCCAATTGCAGGGTGTGACAGTATCAGAATTTGTGGAGCCCATCCCCTTATCAAAAGCCCTCTTCCTTTGATCCTTTCTTCAAGTCCTTCATCAACTAACCATTTCTCTATCTCAGAATAATCTTCTTCTGCAGTTTTGACTACCCAAATGAAGGCTCGTTTGGATGACTCTAAAGCCAACCCAAGTTCTATTAACTGTGAAGGACGAAGCCGACATAAGCTACCAAGGCAAACATACAAGACTGACTTGGGCTGCTTCGAGTCGAGCCATTCCAAGCATTGTTTCTCTTCAATTGAAGGCTTGTTTCCCCTCTCAAACTTGTCCAAACTCTCCTTGTTGCACAAAGACACAGGACCTATGCACCAAACTTTCTTATTCATGGCCTTCTCGTACTCCTCGGCACACCCATGCTCTAACTCTTCGAAGCTGTTGACGACAACCCCATAAGAAGACATCTCGGCCTCTCGCATTTTGTCTCGGAAATCATCCAAGTCAGGCTGAGCAACAAAAGCTCCTGGAAGCTGAGCTTTTGTAATCTCAATCTTGTGAGGCAGTCCAGGGATGAGAAAAGGCTGGGTGTCAGAACTCGCAGAAAGATGAGCATTGTGAAGCATGATATTGTATGAACTCAACAACGAGAAGCAGCACATGCCATGGAAAACAAGCCTTGGAATGCGGAACTTGCTGGCTATTAAGGATGTCCAAGAGAGACATTTGTCGGATATAATACAGCTGGGCGGAGGAGTGCTTTGGTCTCCGAGGTAGTCCTCCAAGGGTTGCTGCATCATATCGAGTGCATTGTAGAATCTTCTGAGGAGGTTTCTGGAAGGTAAAGTGTCGAGATTCTCGCAGCCCAAGGGAAGATCCACTTGTTGGCAAGGGAATGGGATTTTGAGGAGGCGAATTGGGAGGCCAGACTCCGATGCCCTGTAAATTGTGTGCTCGAACCGCGAGGCATTGCAAGGCGTGGTGACCAAAGTCACAATCACACCTTTCTCTGCCAAAAGCCTAGCCATGTCTATCAGGGGGATCATGTGGCCTTGAGCCAACAAGGGAACCAACACAAAGTGAGCTTGCTTCTGCGAAGCCATAACAGTGTAGTGGTCTCTTGCTATTGCTAGCAATTGTGCAGTATTGAATTGGGGAGGTGTGGAACCTGAGAGGGGCGAGGGTAAATACTGAAACGGGGATCATGGGTTGGCCTGGTCATGCAGCTGATGGTTGACTTTGAATAATTCAAAATGGAGGCATGCAGATTTCCCATTTAAACCTGCTTGCAAATTCTTGATTACTGCTTAGGAGTTTTCCTTTTCATGCCTAAACCATCTCTAGCTTGACTTACCGTGGATTCCGCGTTGATTTGGTCACACGTTGCGTGAGAGACGAGTAAATCAACTATACTGTGTGTTATTGCGTAGTTGGTCGCTTCGTGATACAAATATTCGAGATGTATTATTCCCTACAAAGCTTTCATAAAATTATTGGCTAACATATACTAAGAGATAATAATTTTTTAAATTTTAATTATTGAAAAAAATTATTTTGTTTATGTTAAAAATCATAACTTCAATTTATTTCAAAATTTTCTTAAATTTATGACAATATTTATAATTATTAATATATATGTTAAATATAAATGTTATTAAATCTTAAATTTAGAAATTTTTTTATCTTATATGAATATATATTTAATATTTTTATATTATATAAATAATAAATACAAACATAATAATGTTACTGTCGAAATGAATATAATATAAATTATCTTTTGTCACAAATAAAGTAAATATAATTGCATCTTTAAATTTCAAGAAAAGAAAGATGTAACGTAGACTTATCTTAAAGATAAAAAACTATTATATTCTCTTTTCTCGAGACTTTTGAGTTGTTTCTGAAGTATTTAATTAATCGAAATTAACTTAGCTACTGCTCGCAGTCGTAGTTACGATGTGGATATTTTTCGGATGAGCCTTGTGCTTTGGGTTCAGTATTACGAATATGACTATTTTCCCATTGCTCTTTGCCAAGTATGGCCTTAAATAATAATTTTATGGCACGTCGTTGCACAATGCCTGGAGAAAACTAGACAGGATCAGTATTAATAATGGCTATTCATTAGATATTCTATGTTTTAATTTAAACGAAAGAATTGCTCCTTCGAACTGGTTAGTCGGCAGAGTTTATAATATATTAAAAAGAAAGTAAAGTTGCTTGGAAATTATGTATGCATCAGTATCTTTAATTATGCACATTAATTTCTGGATAGATATATTTTAAATTGACTTTATATATGGCCCCCATCAGAATAGGAGTTGCTATACGAGAAGATTCTTCTTCTTACTTTTTGTTCCTTGTTTGTTTCGGATGTATTAAAAATAAATATATTTTACAGCACCTTCCGTGAACTGGACATCACGAACCTAGTGAATGAACTTTTCCCTTTTGTTTGGTTTCTCCTTTTTCTTTTGGTTACCAACTTACCATACATGAAAGAAACAGACAGATATATTCTGTACATATCCAAGCATGGCTTTACTTGGTTTAAAACGAATGCATATTACATAATAGACTCCTTTTCTATGGCGTGTAAACGGACAAGAATTGGTTGGTCGATCAAAACAGTGAATTCATTAATTAGGCCGTTTGTTATTTTCCATATATGGGTCGGTAGAACTCAGAACAACCTTTCCTTTGGGAGTTTTTGCGATAACGGTGTTTGTTAGAACTTGAAACTACCTACATGCTCTCATCTACTTGCTTGGCTAGTCCAGAAACAGCTAAAAAAATTAATCCAACTTTGTGGACAAATACTCGATAACCTTAAAATAGTATCAAAATTGGTATGTGAAGAAAACGTATCAAAATTGCCTAAATCTGTTTAAGTCCAGAAATAGTAACAGTCAGGAAATTCCCTTCCACGTAGGAAGTAAGGATACAGAGTGCGTATGAGAACATACAACTTCATGGAAAATACTTCGCAGTATCCTAAAATTATTATAGTACGTTTATAATTAATTCACTCATATATATATATATATATATATAGAATTAAAGAAACGACGCAGACAGATGCCCATAGAAAACGGGTTTTAAAGACCACGTCAAATGTAGGAGGGATAGTGAGCGATGTTTATCCGCAACAAGAGGCAAGAGAGCAACGATTAACAACAGTTGCTTGCTAAAAAACAAAACAAGACGTGAGTGGGGAGTGTAGGGTGTAAAAGAAGTTAGAATTCAGAAATCAGCACTGGACTTGACTTGGCTTTCAAAACTGATTACCTTCTGTGTATATAATATGAAATGACAGATGCCACATATCGGTTTGGAAGTCTTTGATACCGGCTGAAGTATTTTTTCTTACTTATTCTCATATTTAAAATAATCTCATTTACAGTAAAATATTACATTTAGTTTTTTATTATTTTTAGACAAAAAATATTTTATCTTTTTTTAAAAAATATCAAATTTACTTTCCTTGAATTTAAAATTTAAGTTTTGATAAATAGACTGAATTTGATATTTTTTTTAAAAAGTAAAAAATGATGTAAGATATTTTATAATATTTTAGACACAATAATAAGTAAATGACTAAAATAATAATAATCATGCAATAAATGAAAAAATAAAAAGGTATTTTTCACTTAATTAGATATATGTGACCTACAAGAGGATTTTATATATATATATAGTGGATATCGGCACAGTAATATTAGTCAATTAGTTAGTGGGTGCTGTGTACGCTAAACTGGAGCTATCATTTTTCATTTTTAGAATTTAATATAACGAATTAACATGCTTAATTAATAAAATATGCTCTAAATTGTAGAGTATTTAGGTCTTCTATATGGCTCCTTGTCCAGGAATTCGTGCATTTTTTTATTGTATGTTAAATCAAAAGTAACACGCATAGTTTAAACCGCGACTGATTTATTAGAACCATAATCATGAGCTATCAGCATCTAAAAATTAAAATTTCTCATTCAAATATACGTTATTTTTATAACTCGTATATTAAATTTAAATGAACTCATTACAAAATGTTTTTATCATTCAAGCAATATGATCATCTGTGTATATAATTATAAGCATCAAACTGCAAAATATAAATATCATTAACTGCCCTCAACTTAAATTTTTAATTTTAGGTTAAGTATATTATAATTGGCTATTGATGAATTTGACATAAATTACGCAATACAAAATACATTTGTTTCATTGTTAGCTGATTGCAAAAGTTGGCATAACTTTTCTTATAATATTTGTTGGGCCTGCGTGCCTAGAGTGAGTTCAATTAACTTATACTGCAAACGGGATTTTGCCATTTTGGAGGAACGAAGAATGGATTGAAATTTTAATTACAAATTATTCTTCTTTGTATATTTGCTTATCAATACAATTCTCATTAGTATCAATCTAGGTATTCAATTAGGTGTACGTAAAAATAATACAAGGAAGTTTTTAACCCCATATCTTTACCTTGTGCTGTGAAATGAGTGAATTAGTGTGAGTGGAAATTCATATTTGAACTGTGACAATTAATGAACTTTTAATACGTCAATATTTTTTTTAAAAAAAGCCATTTCTAACAACTAAAATGCATCATTTACCTAAATTTCTCAAGAAACTGCGCATTCGATATAAAACAATTGAAAAATGGGATAAAGATACAATGTTTTATTTTCTTTTTGTGGTTGAAAGACATCCAGTTAGAACAGAGGACTGGAGGTAGTTATAACCAACTACCAACCAATATTGTTAGGAAAAAGAGATAGGGTTGATGATCTTCAATAATACACTTTTATTTAAGCGTTTAATTCCATTTTAGTGAATATTTAAGCGTTTGTTTAAGTGTCGTGTCCGACGTATAAATTTTGTTCATTTATGAATAAGAAGCACCGAGCCACCGACCTATTTCTTTTGGTCCCAAGCAGAAAGCACCGACTAATTTCTTTTGGTCAAAGTATAAAACACTAGGTAACCGACCACTTTGTGTTTTTAGGATTCATGAAACACACATGGACAAAGTGGGCTCAACAAAACCCTATTAGCTGACTTGTGTACTATTTTCTTCAAACGATTACGGTGGATCCTGAATATGAATTGGGCCCAGTATATACATTAATCCTTTTTTCCTGAAGACAAAATTAGCCCATGATTTGTTTCTATTAGGCCCACTTAATGCTACTTTTCCAGGCTCTGTTTTCATCTCTTATCTTCGTCGGATGTCTACGCATACCCCGATTCTCTGTGGACTGTGGTCCTCGAGAGATTTTCTACAGAATGTAGAATTCTGCATTAAAGATGTCCACATATTTTTATATTTTTGTAACTTGGTTTGTATGAAAAAACTGTGGACCTAAATCTTGATCCAAGACCTATAATTTTAATGCAGATTCTAAGTTAATATAAAAAATATGTTGTGATCGTTGTATGCACTTGAGCCACTGGGTTCTATTATGCTAAATGTCAGGTTCCATTTATTTCGATTCGATCAGGCAAGTTGGGCACCACAAAAGGCTACACTTTGGGGACAGTCTTATAAACCTAGACTTGGGGTATACGTTGGAATCACGCAAGAGCAACGCAATATGTCATATCAATTTAATTAGGTCTTGGTGTTGAAAACCTTTGACATTGCCCACGCCCCTCTGTCCAAGCGAGATTTTTGTCAGCTAAAATGTTTGTGGTGTTCGATTAATTGCTTCAATGATTTACAGCTTACCAATTGCAACTAGTTAGAGTAAAAAATATCCACTTGAGGGGTTTGACTCCCATCTTTCATGTCTTCCGGAAATGCAGCTCTAAGAACCGTATTCTGAGATCAGATTCAATTGCACGGTGAATTATCAGTGACGAATGCATGACCATGACATTTGTTGATGTTTAGACCACCCATTGCCTAGAAGATAATGTGGCCCAGTTATATAAGTAGAAAGAAGAAGAAAATGAAGTCCATGGGATTCTTTAGCGTACAATAGTGGGACATTCTCAGTTGTTGGATTAGAGTAATTAATGATGATATTAGAATGTCACTCCGGATTCAACGGCTGAGAATACCTAACACTCTGTGTTATACAGAGCTGAGATATATGTGTGTTGCTTGTTGATAATCTTTTTTGGGCTGGTTTGTTCAGTGTTAGTTGCTTGAAGTGAAGATGACTTGAGAGTATACTTGGTTTTGTGTTGCGCACTGACCCGCGAATACACACAACACGTCTGATGACTTTACATGGGTGTATTTCTGTCTCTTTCTCTTCTTTTGGTAGCTAGCAGGACTGTAGAATACGCTCTGAAGTGTTCGTATGACTTAAACGCACCTAATCAAGTAATATCTTTTACCGGGTCCTTCCAACGAACCATGCATTAATACCAATATGCTGCGTTTATCATTAAGATAAATGCAAATTACAACATTTCTGGGGGCCTAAATAGATAAATAAAATTGAGCTTTACTTGGGATTGATTTAATCTGGGACCATTCTGAATCTTGAAAGCTATGGTTACTACGAATATTTATTTTACTACCGATTTGCTAGATACGTAAATTTATAGTTACATTCACATGACATACACAAACAGGAACTATGAATTTCTTAAATTGTTGGAAAGTTGTACTATGCAGTAAATGGTACTATGGGCGTGATTAAGTATGGGAGAGAGAAATAAAGCCATTATGTTTTAACTAGGTGAGAAGATCCCTACTCTTTTTTGGCTTGTTCCCTGATTTCTTGGATTAGCAGTCGCACGTTTAGGTCAGATGATCCACCATCTTCTACAGCTCTCTTAGCCATCTTCGAAAGTTCTCTAACCCTTTTAATTCTTTCTTCACTTTCGTTTGTCTCATCCATTAACTTGTGTATTGCCCTCTCAACATCTTCCTTCTTCACCAAAACCCCTGTTTTCTCTTCGTCACCCCAGTTTACCGGGCTCTCTACCCCAACCCTCACTCCAATTCTTAGTATTTGCACAACGAGTTTCTCATTGCAAAATTGATCCCCAAATAATGGCCATGTTAGCATTGGCACACCAGCACATATTGCTTCTATGGTTGAGTTCCAACCACAATGTGTTATGAACCCTCCAATTGCCTGGTGTGATAATATTAGTACCTGAGGAGCCCAGCCCCGGATCAAGAGGCTCCTTCTTTTTGTCCTTTTCTCAAATCCATCTTCCTTAATCCACTTGTCCAATTCTTCTGACTGACTTCCTCTTCTTATAACCCAGATGAATGGTCTGTTTGATGCTTCTAAAGCCAAACCAAGCTCTATCAACTGCAATGGGGTTAGATTGCACATGCTTCCAAGGCATGCATAGATGACATTCCACGGTTTCTGCAAATCAAGCCACTCCAAGCACTTGTACTCATCAATTGAGGCCTTGTTCCCTCTTTGAGCCTTATCCAAGTCATCCTTGTTGCTGAGTGAAACAGGGCCTACACACCACACTTTGTCTCTTCGTGCCTTCTTGTATTCTGTCGCATATGCTGGCTCTAACTCCTCAAAAGAATTCATGATTACCCCATAAGTGGCCATTTCAGCTTCAGCCATTTTGCCATTAAACTCTTTCCAGCTTTCATTCATTGGTCCTGGTAACTGGGCTTTGGTCATCTCAATTTTGTCAGGCAAGCCAGGTATGACAAAATACTCTGATTCTTCTTTAACGCTCTCATAAACATTATGGATGCTCGCATTAAGCCCGCACAGGAGACAGAAGCAACTTACTGCGTAGAAAGAAATCCTAGGAATATTGAATTTGGTGGCGATGTTAGCTGTATATGGCAAACCCACGTCTGAGATTATGCAGTTTGGTTGAGGTGTTAACTCTTCGAACAGTTTTTCTGCAGGTTGCTGCAGAATGCCTAGTGCCTCGAAGAAGCTCAAGCCCATGCCCATCGAAGGTAGCATGTCAAAATTTTCACACCCATCTGGCATTCCAGCCTTATCGTATGGAAACTGGAGTAGAAGTAATCGAATTTGAAGCCCGGACTCTGAAGAACGAGCAAAAGTTGCCGAGAAACGAGCTGCATTATGTGGGGTTGTGATGACGGTAACGATCACGTTATGGCGTGCCAAAATTCTGGCAAAGTCAATCATGGGGATCATGTGGCCTGGGGACATCAACGGAAACAAGACAAAGTGAAGCTCAGATGCTTGGGAAGCCATATCTTTTTTGTTAGGATACTGGATATCTTGTGCTTAATCGAATACACTTCAATTTGTTTATCTGTATTAATCGTTTAAGCATTCTTCAAGTCCCTTTCTCGTGATGTAAGCGCCTACATAAGCAAGTTGATGAAAGTCAAGCTCGTGGAGGGAGGACTTCGGGTAAATTATCAATTTCTTGTCGTCTACATGGTGAAGGCGCTATCTGTTACTATTGATAAAAAGCCAGAAGAGATTAGAATTTAGAATACTGCTTCCGGGTCAAATTTGGTTAAATTAGTCGAATCCTCAAAGAGTGATCAGCGGGATTGAAAGTTTCACTGGATATATGCATTGAATGCAAGTACAAACTCCTGCAGTTTTTTTTTTTTTTAAATACTATTACATTTTAATTTAGCCCCCATCAATAACAATTATGGTATACTTTGAATAAATTATTTAAATAAGTATTTCATTTAAAAAAAATTTATTGAGAAATAAGTTCTATTGTTATAAAATGACAAATATATTTGTATTGAAATAAATATTTGGAGTCACGAGGCGTTGATGGGTGTAAATAATCTAGTGAGTGGTCTATAAATTCAAACCCTTAAAAAATAATATAAAATGTATTATGTAATTAGAAATTAATAAAAATAATTTTGTTTGGTGCAAAACAATTGTCCTTATGAATATTTTTTTAAGCTTTTAAGAATGTTTATTTTAATTAATTTAGTGTGTGTTTAAATTGATGGTGAGTAAACATGATTTTGGGTCAATGTAAATTTGAAAATTGATTATATGATTTTAGATGATCATGATTTATATTTAAAAAATTTAATTTAAAAATGATTTATAAAGAATTGATAATGTTTGTATATAGGCTTTTAAAATCACTTTTGGGTGTATAATTACAAAAAAAGATATAAATTTGTGTCAATTTACCTAATTTATCCTTATGACTTAATTGCAAATATTTTTAAATTTAATTTAATAAAAGATATGAATATTATGATACATAGTTTTTATTTGCGTACTAATTTCAAAATAAAATTAAAAATAAATATTTGGCTTTTCAAGTGAAGTGTATGCCTTATATATATAAGACAATTTAAATAAAAATACATTATTATAAAATATTTCAATGTATAAAATTAGGACATTTGGAGCTATAAAATATTTAAGTATATGTCAAATAAAATACGCAAACAAGAAATATTAATTGCACTATAAAATATTTAATCTTCCAGTGAATTCACACGAAGTACTGAAAAAAACCCAACAGAATTTCTTATCACTAACTTGGGATAGAAATAAGGTACAAGAAATTTGCAAAATGAAGTTGATTAATGGAGATAAAATTACCAAAAAAAAAAAAAACTAAAGAACTCCAACGTAGATGTCAAACATCTAGAGTCATAATCATCTACCCGCAACGTAACATGGACAAGCAAGTTTATCAATTTTATCAAATTTTCTAAGTGACAAGTAATTTAGTATGAGTGTGCAATACAGCAGTGCCCACCAAACTCAGCAAACTCAGCAATAAATGAGTTTTGGCATGCTAAGCAACACTATTTTGAGCACTGAACACGTATTACAAATATATCAGATGAGCTGAATGACTTTGCGCATTGAACACGTATTACAGTAGAAATCAAGACTGGACTACTATCTTATGATACGTGATTTAATGAAATGAAACATGAATAAGGTCACTCTGAGTTCAAACCTCTAGCCCTCCACATTTGGCTGCAATTATCCGTGCTGTGTCATAAGCTCATTTCAGGTCAGAAGGAAATATAACACAGACATTTGGTTCACTAAAAAGTCTATCAGCCAACTCAACGCGAAAGGCATAGATTGACAAAAACAAGTATACCTTCCAGTCATGGTTTTTATGTCGAAATTAAAGCACGCAACAAAAACAACATACTGCAGCAAAGCAAATGCGATTACAACCAGATAAGAACTTTCAGCATTAAGTTTTCTTTTTTCTTTTTTATAGCCATAAATGCCAAAGAGACCTAAAGTGGATGACTTGTGCCACTTTAAGTGGTAAAGTACTCTTTGAGATAAGCAAAGCATATCTGGCCGGACAATATGTATCCATCAAGTACAACGGTAGAAATAAGCTCAACCTACAACTAGATTTGCTGGGAAATCTCTTGGGAAAGGGAAAGACTGGACACTAAAGAAAAATAAATTAGTTCCTTTGAGCTAGATTTGCTAGTTGGGTCAGAATGATGCTTGTAAACAGCCCGTTAAGCATAATCATTATTCAATAAGATGATTTTCCAGCAGGCCACTGGGTTATCATATCAAATTTTGCTGAATTATAACGAAGTTAACCTTTAGCGACATTCCAGTTCATCTTTCAAGTGAAGGTCATTGTCAAGCTGATGGTAGAATGCAGTGATAGTACTTTTTCAAATAACAAAACAATGCACAATCATTTGATGGGCATAGCAGGATTTACCAATTTCACATGCCAACTCAATCAGGGAATACCCTAAGAAGTTATGGTTTCCTTATGCATCATAGAGTATATAGCAATAAGCAAAATAACTTCCAAAGTTTTTACAATCTATATATATATATGAAAAACGTCAATATACTTTAAGCATGGGCTGAGTTTGTTGAGGATGAATGGAAGATAAGATGCAGTGCACAGAGACAGGTATAAATTATGCAGTATACCTTTACCAGTTTTCTTTAATTTAATGTTTAAAATACTCATATTTGTAAACGTGGTTAAATAAAAAAGGCAGTAGAATGAAGGAAGGAGCAAGAAAAGGCTACAATAACGACATTGAACTGTAGTAATTCACCGAAGGCCTCTTCAAGCGCCATTCAATTTTTGTCGCAGCATGATGTCTATGTGCATGCAGCTGCTAAGGTTCCAATTTCAAAAAACTTATGTTTCAGGCATTCAATATCAGGAACTACAGAGCTCAACTAATTAAAAACTTCATTTCAACTCTATTACATACCAAATTGAGGCTTATGAGGAGAAAGTAAAAAATCAATAGCAAGAATAGAGGAGTTTACGGTCAAAGCCAGGTTTCCTGTAGCTGACAGGCTTTTGTTTGATGATTCACATAAATAAGTCTGCACTTTTTTAAAAAGGAAGAATTATTTCAAAACCTATCGACCATAGAATATCAATTACCCGGTAACATGATGTATCTCAAACCAAAGTAAACAAAAGCAGTTCAATATGAGTAATAGAAAATATATGAGAGCATTAAATAGGAGACTGATGAAAATGAACTTGAAACCGCGCAACAAGCTACTCCTTTGAATAACCCATGACTTTATGCATTGTCCAAAATTGACAGAATGATGGAGCCGTTTGCAGGTCAAGTCTCAGTCACAGTAAAAGAAATCCTGATAACACCACTTTAGGAATGCGCTCAGAGATGTTGAGATATTGGACCATCAATTTTTTTAGCTCCATGAGTGCCCACCACGATCCTTTATGGGGAATTTCATTACTAGAAAATTGTCAATTAGCGATGGAATTTAGAGTTGTTCAATTAGCAACATATTAGCAACTTCCTTTTCTGTTGCTAAATTTTAGCAACGGCTTGATATTGCTATATTTGTTGAAACATTAAATTTTAAAAAAATAAAATACATTGTAATTTAATTATCTAGAAAGGGATTTAGAAATGTTATTCCCATCGCTAGACAAATATTAAAGTTAAAAAAATTCACTTTACTCTTTTAAACCTAAATTTTGCGATGCTAGGTATTGTGCTTCATCTAACCCACGAACTCTAAACATTGCATCTAACCATTTATGCTTCCTCCAAAGCTTCAAGGTTGAATCTGTGGCTGTCGTCTACTCCAAAATTTCATCACTCAACCTTCATTGCTGCAATATAAAAGGTCAGTGTCCTTTATTTTTATTAGTTTGGTTTATGAAGAAAAAGATGTTGCTTTTTTTATTGTATTTAGTGTTTATTATTCTTTAGTTTCAAATAGTTTTGGTTATCATTATGCATATGTTCAGTCAGAAGATGCTATGCTTTGTGGATTTTGTGATTTTTTATATTATTCTAGCATGTTCAGTCAGAAGATGCGTTGTTTAATGTATATGTTCAGTTAAAAGAAATTAGTAGTTATTACTTGTTACCGATGAATGTTGATGGGAGCTTCAACCAAGCCTTTTGAAAATGGATGATAGGGAAAGAAGACCGAAGAGTAGATGCGACAAGGAGGCCATGAGTGGACAGAATTGTGAAGTTGAAGGCTGAGTTTCTTGTGTGAGCTGGTCCAATTTTCAAAATAGTAAGCCACTTAGCCTTATCATGAATTATTCCTTATACTGGGACACAAGTTGATGAACTAGGAAATGAAGATGCTACAATAGAAAGGGTAGGAGAAAATGATGACAGAGATAAAGAAGCCTTTATAGTAATGACATCTGAGCTTTCTAAAGATAAAGTTGACAATGCTTGGCTAGAGGCAGTTAGGGGACCAACAGAAGAAAGAGTTATGACCTTATATTAGAGTCTTCTACTATCATGCAAGGAGCTGGCTTTACATCCTATGCACCAACATGTTAATCATCAACACCGAATAGGTTGGAGACTTTCATAGTTTAAGGTCCATCAAGTTAGGATAGGATAGAACTTTTTGGTTATGACTTAATAGGAAACCTTTATTGTTTAAGGTCTATTATGTGTAGGAGTTGGAACTATCATTTAACTAGTATTTGACTTTCCAATGCATATTAATGATATATGATGAATTTATAAATTTTTAATTTGTCTTAACTATTTGATAGATATGTAGTGTATTATGACAGGGATATTAAAATATGGCATGAGCTGATTTAAAGCATCTATATGAATTTGTTCCTGTATTAGCGATGGATTTAGCAACAACCATCTACAATGTCAATAATTGAATTTACTGACAGATGATTCCGTTTCTAAATTAGCAATAGATTAAATGGTTGTCGCTAATATGTTAAATTAGAAGACTTCGTTAACTGTATTTAACGACGTCTATAGTCCACATTAAAGATGGATAACTGCATTTCTAATTAGTAATGGATAACTCATGGATGTCTCTAATTTGGTACCACCGAATAGAGATAAAAATAGGAAGAAAGAGTAAGGGGTAGAAATTTGGATGTTGAACAGATATGGAAATAAAAAGAAAGGGTGAGGGGTGGAAATGGAAGCAACCTATGGAATGCTAGTGATATATTTCAACACTAAGGCAGAAGCGTGAAATTTTTATTTCTCATTAAACTTGATTTTGGGATGAAAATTTGCATAGAAAAAATACTAAACGCATAAACAAACAACCTAAAAATGATGCAAATGTGATTTTAGTGGCACAAATGTGATCCTTCCCTAGTTGAATGTTATTCCAAACAAGCTCTTAGTCTTGAACATAAAGTCAAAGTTTATATGATATCTTCTCATCTGGGGGTTTTCTTTTCTTCTTTTAATGAACAATATGAGTTCATCTAGAGTGGCTAGTGAAATATGAGAGGTATGGTTAAGCTTTTTTGGTCATAAATAATGTCCCTTTCGTTATTAACAACCTTTCATATTAGGATAAGTGTTTTTATGGAACCAAAAATCGTATACACCTTTAGTTTCTTCGCAACAATTTATTTTCAATAACTGAAATGATCTCACTTAAAAAAATAGAATATTCCAAGGAAAATAGACATCAATGGTAGAGATGATGCCAAATTCAAGCAAGAATATATTGCTCTTGCTAGAATGCAAATGGGTATATTAGGCGAAATATTGCTAAAAAATGACCCATGAAAACTAAAGCATACAAATTAGATAATGATATACAAATTCTAATTAAAACAAGACATGATACAACTTATGTAATTATCAATACAAATTGGTTCTTAACAAAAGAGATTTGATACCGCTTGCATAAGTTTGAATTACCTAACTAACATGCTTGGGTTTATTGGCTAATACAGTTTCAAATTGATAAATCGTCTTTGTACGAATTGATAACTAAAAATAGGAAAGATTATTTGTTTGTCTTGGTTTGTTGTATGATATCTTGGATAAGCAAGGTCGCATTAGAGTAAGAAGATCCACCTTCTTCTACAACTTTCTTAGCCATCTCCGTAAGCTCTCTAGTTCTTCTTCTTCTCTCTTCACCTTCATTTGTCTCATCTATTAACTTGTCTATAGCCCTCTCAATGTCTTTCTTCTTCACTAGCACTCATATTTCCCTTTCCTCGCCCCATTTCATAAGACTACCTACTTTAACTTATAGTATTTGTACTACTAATTTCTCACTGCAAAAGTAATCCCTAAATAATGGCCATGTATCCATAGCACACCTGAACATATTGCTTCTAATGACAAGTTCCAACCACAGTGCATTATGAAGCCCTCAACTGCAGGGTGTGATAGTATCAATATTTGATGAGCCTAACCTCAAATCACAAGGCTTTGTGCTTTGGTTCTTTCCTTAATCCATTTGTTTTAGTTTTCTAGTTCACTTCCTTCCCTAATGACCCAAATGAATGGCTTATTGGATGCTTCTAAAGCCAAACCAAGTTTTATCAGCTGTGACAATGTTAGATTGTAGAAGCTCCTGAGGCATGCATAGATCATAGTCCTGGACTTTTGCAAGTCAAGCCACTTTATACATTGGTACTCATCATTGAAGCTTTCTTTCCTCTTTCAGCCTTATCCAAGTGATCTCAAAAGGCAAAGACAAATTTGGTGGCTACATTTTGACAATGAAGAAAAGATGGTAGAAATTTTGTTACCACTTTTTGACAAAAATAAAGTTGGTTGAAAATTGGTTGTCACTTTTGACAAAGTGAAAAATAAAGTTGGCAACTTTTGATAAAGTGGAAGATAACGTTGACACCTTTTGACAAAATGGAAGATAAAGTTGCCATCTTTTGATAAAGTTGATAAGGTTATTGAAAATTTTAGAAGAGAATTTCTATAAATATAGCCTTTCCCTTTAGGGTTTGGCATTGGATTGTGAAGTGATGTACGAGAAGTGAAATTTCCTTTGTTAAGAGAGTGAGTAGTTGTTCTTCTACTTGAGAGAGAGAATTACGTGTTTTCTTGTTTTTGAGAGAGAGAGTTTAATTGTTCTTTCCTCACATGCAAAGAAAGGTTGTACAATCTCTTGAGTTAGTAAATTTTTCCCATTCTTGTTCGTGATTTTTCCCTTATACAAAAGGGTTTTCCATATAAATATCTTGTGTCAATCCTTCTTTTCTCATTCTTCAATATTGTTGTCTAGTGTTGCAATTCCTAACAGTGGTATCAGAGCATTGGTTGTTGGCACTATCTTATCAACATTATGGCAGCTAGATTTGAGATTAAGAAGTTCAATAGGAGTAATTTCTTTCTATGGAAATTGAAGATGATGGTGATGATGAGGAAGGATAATTGCACTATAGCAATTGGTAAGAAACCAGATACGATCAAAGATGACAAGTGGAAGGAGATAGACAACAACGCTATTACAAACCTGCATTTAGCATTGGCAGATTTAGTTTTGTCAAGTGTTACAGAAAAGCAAACAACAAAAGAAATTTGGGACACACACACCAGATTGTATGAAGTCAAGTCAATCCATAACAAAGCATTCTTGAAGAGAAAATTGTACACTCTTTGTATGTTTGAGTCTACTAAAGTAATGGAACACATCAACAATATGAATACTTCATTCTCCCAACTTTTATTGTTGAACTATAGCATAACAAAAAATAAACGTATAGAGCTCCTACTTTAAAGTCTATCATATTCATATGATTAACTCATCATCAACTTAATAAATTGCTTTCCCACGGATAATCTTGTTTTCAATGATGTTGCAATTGTTATTTTGGAAGAGGAATCTAGGCATAAAAATAAAGAAGATAGGTTAATAACTTCTAAATAGGCAGAGGCGTTATCGATGGTGAGAGGAAGATCAAAAGAACGTGACTCTAGTGGGAGTCAAAATTAAAGAAGATCAAAGTCATGAAACAAGAAAAACATTAAGTATTATCATTATGAGAAAAAAAGGGCATTTGAATAAAGATTGTTGGTACAACCAGAAAAATGGAAAGAAGACTCTGGGAACAACTTCTCAAGGATGTGATTCTGATATCTCTGATGATGATAGAATCTTATGTGTTAAAGCAACAATCAGTTCAATAAGAGATCCATTCTCTGAAACTTGGTTAATTGATTCAAGAGCTACATGACACATGACATCACAACGACATTGGTTTCATTCATACAAGTCTATCTCTAATGGATATGTGTATATGGGAAACAATCACACTTTGTAGATTACTGACATTGGGACCATCAAGATAAAAATGCATGATGGCACGATTCGTACTATTAAGAGGTACGACATGTGAAAGGCTTAAAGAAAAATTTATTATTTGTTGGGCAATTTGATGACCTTGGACTTAAAACCCATAGTGAAAACAAGATTATGAAAGTCACCAAAGGAGTAATTGTGGTCATGAAGGCAAGAAAGAGCAATTCAAACTTATTCATGCTTCAAGGAGATACGTTAAAACAAGTAAAAGCATTTGATACTTTTACTTGCCACGAAGAATTAGCAAAAATGTGGAATTGTAGACTAGGCCACGAACAAGGATTAAAGATTCTTGTAGAACGTGATCTCCTACCAGGGTCAAGAATGTAAGTTTATCATTTTGTAAGCATTGTGTTAAAAGTAAGTAGAATAGATTGAAGTTTGATATATCTATTGCAAGAAGTAAACATATACTAAACTTGATTTATTCTTATGCGTAGGAATCACCAATAACATTTTTAGGAGGTGCCAAATATTATGTGTCCTTCATTGATGATTACTTTATAAGAGTGTAGGTGTACCTGATTAAGAATACATCTGATATATTTTCAATATTCAAGGAATTCAAACCGTGAGAACTTGAATCTGGAATAAATTTTAAATGCTTGAGGACAAACAATAGAGGAGAGTACATATAACATGTTTGAATTCTGTGCATTTAAAAGTTTACATATTTAGTACACTATTTTATCATATTCTTTTATTTTATAAAATAAATATTAAATTTTTATTGAAAAAATTATTTTCAAAATAATTAAATGCACCAAATGCACAAAATCTCAAATGTACTAAATTCAAAACATCCCATACGGTATCGTGTCTCCTAAGAAAAGTAAAATATCCTAGTCCCAAGAAGCTAATGAAATCAGTTTAGACTAATTTTTTAAAAAAGATTAAAAAAATTGTATTACACAAATTTTGTAATTAGAATTTTTAATTATCCGATAAAATTTGAATTTGTTGCAAATGTGTAATTATCCGTAGGTTCGGTTCAGTTAATTTTTATTAGACAAATATCCCCGCCACTCAAAATAGTATTTGTTTCCTAAAGCAAAAATTTTTTAAAAATAAAAACAAGTAGATTTTTACGCCGGAAGAGCTCAACTTATTCTTTGCCCCTTAGCTGTACAGCCGATCTTATATAGAACATGTGGAAGCACAACTGAAAAGAGCACCGATTTGTTTTATCACCACACAATCAACTCAATTCATATATACTTTTTCTCCATTGCAGATTAAATTAAAGAAAAAGAAAAAAAACACCGATTTCTATTTGCTCTTTCAGTTTACAATAGGTTCAATGAAAAATTAAACAACAAAAAGGACTGAAGAACAAGCCTATTGTACAACATTTATGCTCACATATTTAATGTACAATGAAAGGAATAAAATATAATGGAGGGAAACAAAATCCTTTACAAACTTTACAACCAAAGACTTGGAAATTAATCATAACAAGGATGATATTAGTTACCAAAGACTGTACATATTATGCACACCAACGGGATCCAACAATGGCCAGAGGATCTTTATATTAATCGCCACAGCTAAGCAGAATCAATCTCTTCTATGCGAATGACATTTGAGCTCATGGCTAATCATGATTCGAAAAAATCATTCATGTGTTTCTAACTCTTGTTAGACTCTGGATCATAATTCCTCCGTACTGAGTCCACTCGATCAAGTCGAGCTACTGCCCATAAACATGAATTGGCGGATTTTAGTAGCAAGCCCAGAGCTGCAGAACATGTTGCTCTGACAACTGCATCAGGTGATCGACTCATTTTGCCCACCAGCATCCCAAATACCTGAAGGAGAGAATATCTAGTGAAACTTCAGTCACAACTGTAGTGCCTAAAAATTGCAACGAACCTAATAGAGACCTGTGTATGGTAAAGAGCTAAAATATGCTGATCTTCTGAAAGAGAAAGCATGCTGCTGGAGAAGTATACAGCATTTGCTTGAATTGTTGGCCACGGGGCATCAAAAGCCTGCCTCATCAAGAAAGAAAACAGCTAAATTTTGCAAGCCCTAGATTTTCGTATGACATACAATGTTTGGGTTCATAAAACAGACTGGAAAAATCTCAAAACGGAGAAAATTATGGAGTGCCCCTTGATAAAAGCCTGAAGCATATAATTAATAAGGATGACAAAAAACCTTAAATTTGAGAATACTCGCAAATACTACTTTATTTGAAACCCGCATTTGAAATTTTTTTACTCCTTGGGGGTGGAAACGGGTAAAAAATACCCAAAAGATAGTTTGAGAATAGAGATAGAAATTACAATCCACCATGTGAAATTCTCGTCCCCATTGATTTTACATATATGCATTTAAAAGTATTATATACGTGTGTTATTTTTTAAAATTTTTTAGTCATTTCACTCATTATTTATATTTCTAATAATGTTAAGTAAAAATAAATTAACCAAAATACCAATTTCACTTATATGACATGGACAATATGCATAGTAAAATTACTTTCAAAATACTTTAAAGTGAGGATCATAATGCCTCTCATTTTTATTTTTGTTTACGATTAGGTTAAGTTTGAGCTTTATTGATGTTTTACAATAATCCTTTGTACATTTTTGACACGAACAATTGTGAGATGTATTTATAATTTTAGTTGATGGTAATATCTCTTAACTTTTGTGCTTATGAAATGTTAAGAAAAAGTAAGCTATAATTACAAAATATTAGAAATTAATGAATACAAAATAATAGAAATTAATGAAAATTGTTTAAACGTTATTTATGCTAATTAAAGAAATAGCATAGGTCGATAAAAATATATTAAGCTTAATTCCATTAAAAATTAAAAGGATGAAAAAGTACATTTAAAAGCTTTTAGAAACTGAGTTATTTTTTAAAAATTAAATTACTTGATAGGCACTTGATTAGTTTTAGAAAATTTCCATTATATAATTGTGTTGGATATATCTTAATTTTTAGGTGAGAATTTATACAATAACAGAATTATATGAACATTAATTATATTTTGCATGGTTAATTGTGCTTTTTAAATATATTTCTTTCTATTTTATTTAGTATTATTTATTTTTATTTTTTAATAAAAATTAAAGGGGCCCATGGAAATTGCGAGAAATAAAGATGAGGATGGAAAAAACAGTTGATGGTGAGGATCCTTACCCCACCCCACCAGGCATAGTTGTCATCTATAATAGTCAATAAACATGTCAAGATTAATATCAGTTAGTTAACATACAAGGCAGCATAAGTAGTGATTAAAAGAACCTGCACTGTTGATGCCATATAATTATCAACTCTGGAGGGTAGATGCTGAATAAAATGTTTGGCGACGTCTCTAAGGAAGTCCTCATAGTTACTCCTATAAAAACAAAATAGAAGCAAGGTGTAATATTTTGCTATCGGAAGAAAGATTTTTTAAAATATTCAAAACTTAGTTAAAACCTGTCAAACCATACCGGTGATCAGAAAGGAAACAATGTGTGTTGAACGGGGCAAGCAATTCTTCAATTTCCATCAATGGGCAAACCCGCCTCATGGTGTTCTGTTAATCAGTACATTTGAAAAGAAAAACGTCAGGTCAAAAGTTTCGCTGAAACTCCAATTTCAAAAAACCCAAGAATATATTACCCGACAGGCCTGCCTGACGCTAAAATCTTCATCGTGCAGATGCAAAACAAGGCGAGGAACGGCAGCATGTACCTTGACAAAACAATCATCCGCAGGAAATGAGCCTAGACACAATTATAAGGTGCACAAAAATAACGAAGTATATTTGTAATTTTTGCATATCTGGCAATCTAACAAGATATACGTTACAATTCTTCTCTGAAATGTCTGACTTTTTTTTTCATCACATATTCGCAAGCGCTGATAGGTACAGAGCTAGCCTGTTTGAAAGGTCATACGGGCAGATCGTGATAGTATTATTCTTTCCTTCGTTTCATTTTCAGACCAATTCCAATGCTTTGCCAAGTTTTGTGCTTTAGTTAGTGAGTCTAATTGGAAACAATGGGCTAGTTTCCTATTAACTTGAGCTTATGCACAAGCACAATGTTCTATTGTTTGCTCCTTCATGAACCGAATTGTTTCCAACTATGGTAACCTTGGTACAACAGGATAACAATAACTGTTACATCTGACAACTCGTCGAGGGTCAAAAAGAAAAGAAAAAAATAAATTGATTTTTAAATTATGAAAAAAATAAATTGATTTTAAAATTATCTTTGAAAATCAATCCAGCATTGCTTCAGTCCATCTTTGCTGAGTCCTCTGGAGTTGTATGTATAGGAAATCGAGTCATCAAATTTCCAGTTCAACCATCAAGTTCGCTCCACAACAATTCAAATTAGAAACCAAACATACATTAAGCGGACAATAAAGGTTGCGCCACCTACCCAGTTCAGCAAGAGTTTTGTAACAATAGCAGCATAATGAAATCAGAGATATCCAACAGAAACAAAAAGACATTGATCATGAAAAGATTACCACATGATAAGAAAATATACAAATGCCTTTTCCTGTGTCCTTGGGTCAAAATTCTTCAAAAATAACCAAAAAATAATAATAATAATAATAATAAAGAAGGTAATACAATCATAGTTAGTAACATGCCTGCTCAAGAAATGCCTCCTTTTGTGCTCCACCTCCATAATTGCTTAGCATCCCAAATGCTGCGAAAGAACTAGCTCGCATCTTTGCATTCATGCTTGCCTGTTTTTTAGAATTTCTTATTAAACTTAGTTTAGGTAATTTAAAAGTGGAAAGAACATTAAAAATGGGATCAAGAAATTCAAATATCAACTAAGACAAGAAACAAATGGAATTAAAAATCAAGAGGCACATACATGCTATAGTTGAAAGATAACTCTATGAAATAGAGTTATTCAAGTCATTTTCATGCTCTATCATTGTGTAATCTTGTTAATTTTAATTTAATTAACTTATTTTTGTTACTTTAGGTAATTTACCGTTGAAAATTTAGATTCATGATTGTTTGAGTTGTTTTAGTGTTAATTTGACGATTTACATGTTTAAATTTTAGCAAATTAGAGTTAGTGATTTTTATGTTGTTCAAGTTCTAGAGAAGCAAGAAAGTGCATTAGGACAAATTAGTGAAGCTTATGCCTCAAGGTTTTGGGAGCCTAAGCCTCATAAAAACGCCTCATTCCATACAAAGACTCGAATCTAGGCCTCAACTTGTGAAGTCTAGGCGCCATCCTAGTATAAACTCTAGAAACTTGAAGCCTAGGCTCCAAAATTACCCAATTTTTTATTTTTATTTTTCAAAGCTTAGGCCTTAGCTCGTGAAGCCTAGGTGCCAAAATGCAAATTTGTTGAGAATAACTTCGTATTAGACTTTTTGGAACCTTTTAAATGGCAAAAAGAAGAGTTTTTCAAGGAAGGAGGCTGAAGGTTGAGAGGGGCACGAAGGAGAGCTCATTGGATGGCAAATAAAGCTTAGATGAAGACATTTTAAGTGGAGAATTCGAGAAAAGAACCGACAAAAGCAAGGAGATTGAGTTTTCTTCTCTTCATCTTCTTTTATTCTTGATCTTTACCATGTTTTTCGAATTGTTCAAGAAATTAGGGTTTCGGGTAGAAGGAAGCAAACCAGGTTCTGATACCATATGAAATTGGTAAAATGTAAGGTATGTTTATTCCCTTACACTCTATCTTATTTATAGAGAAAGAAGAGTGTAGTATAGTTAGTACAAATAACACTTTCATTGTATCTAAGATGCTATGAACCCAATATATTTCATATATAATATTCATCCTAATATATACAATATTCTAATAACCATGAAAATAAAAAGGAATTTAACTTTAGAGAGCCCTAGTCCTCTTCATACTACAATGGAAATGATTGAGAGCAAAATTTCAATTACACGTTTATAAGACCACAATACCAGATACATCACGATACTGATAGCAACTAACAATAAAAATTCAAACTGTAAAATGACACACCTGAAGATTTCGAAGTCGTAATGAAAGATTAAGCAAAATGGGCTCAACTGCATCACTAGGTGAAGACTCAACGATCTAGAGCCGAAAGAAAAGGGTAAAAAACTGAAACTAGAGTGAACAAAAACCTAACCACAAGCATGCAAAGGATGAAGAAAGCTTCACCATCAGTAAACATGACACAGCAGTTAATTGCACAGATTCATCAGAATCATCCAGCAGAGCTAATATGACACCCAAGGCTTGAGTTGAATATTCCAGAATACGAATTGACGGAGTCTGCAATTTAGATATTTAGAGAAGTCAAATCACTAAAAAGAGAGACCAGAGGGAATATACAGAAATTATAGTTACAGATATTATTGTACTTAGGTGAAAACAAGACACCTTTACTAGCCCTCTCAAACATAAGCGTCGAACAGTTGAAGACTCATCAAATACATGCCGACATAAAACCTCAATCATGTGCTCCAATAATGATTTAACTCCACCACTGTATCAATGGTGAAAGGAACCAATAAGAACTTCATGCGAAAGCAACAGACTCAGCCAAACAAAGGAGAACGCAGAAATAACTGGTAATTAATAAAATTTGCAGGCACATTAAAAGACAATAAGTTGCTAAAGCCCTCTAATAGAAGATAAAAGGAAAAAAAAAAACTCAATAAAGGAACTTTAACTAAGTATATGATAAGTAATTTGTTTTTATTATTTCTTTATTCAGTTGTTTAGTATATCTTTTATTGTTATTTCCTTTTATCCTTATATTATGATAAGAAGCAAATATTGAAGGAATATTATTAAATTAAGATTAAGGATAAACATAGGAATTTAAATCTATTCAATTAGTTTTATTTTGAATTTAATTATCTTCTCATTAGGTTTCAATAATTATCCTTCTTTGGGCCTATTATATTTTAAATACTATTAGTGCGTTTTGGCACCTAGGCTTATAAATTCCAAGACAACAGAAATGGGTGAAATTTTCATCTTATAAAAAACAGCCACAGAGATCTGGGAATCAGCCTGGGAATCACACTATTCCAGCAATGCTTAAAAGATTATTTATGTGCAGCTTAAATATTTGGAATGATAAAAATCAGTGCATAAGATCACTGAATTTCTTCACACAAATAAATGTATTTCAATACTTTAAGGTGTCATTACATATATGAATATGATTACAACTTCATTTGGGCCATCTGTAGAGCTAACAGAGATTGTAAGAGTTACAGATACACCACAAGTCACACTCAAGCAGATAGATAAAATCAATCACTTCTAACTGGAATTTAATATGCTGGTGAAGACAGGCTCCAAATTATTAGTGATAATTTACAAAGAGGTGCCAAGAGCAAGGGCAAAGAGGAAAATAGCTTCATTTTTTATGAAGCTTCAGAACTGGAGTGCAGAATGAAAAGGGTATAGAGTGCTCGACAGTGACCATCAAAGCATGTAGGTGCCTGCCAATCTGAAATGACATTGTTGGTGATCATGTTTTTTGGTTTAACATACTTTTATTCTTTGTAATATCGTCACTGCTTTTTATATTATTTATTTATTTGGATGTTTTATTTAGTTGTTGTTAAGGGATTTTTTTTTCAATATTTAAGTAGTCAGTTTCCTATTCAGTTTAGAAGTGTTTTGTTGGCTATTTTTGGCGATCAAGTCCCATGTTTTGTTCCCTAATTTCAATTAATAAAGCATGAGTTGGAAAGCCTTCCTCTCTGAACGTTTCTGCTGCCAATACACATAACTTTTGCTCAAGATCATCCTTCTTAATAAATACTTAGAACAATACATGACCCATCTCACCGCCAACTACACCGAACACAAATATTTTTGGCTAAATTTAGCCATGACTAGGATTTAAACTCGGAAATTTCAGCCTTGGAGATGATTCCAATTCAAGCATGCATATCATATACCCTAACCCATTATGTAGAAATAATACTTCATTGAATCACATATCCACATCATATTCATTAAAAATCATTGCCATCCCTTTGCATATTTATATATATCTCATCAAGTCATACAGAAATGCTGTTGACTACATATAAGGAAACGCTTCAAAGTTAGCGCAGACAAATTAATCAACATAAATTAGATGCTAAAAGTATTATGCCATACCCACCTATAGCAGACAAATTCTGACAATGCTGCAGCTGCAGCTTCCCGCTGTAATTTATGTGGTCGATCCAATGATTTTGACAAAAATAGACAAATACTTTGTACCTAAGGTTTCAACCATACAAGAAAACTTGTCAACATGAGTAGTTAAAGAAAAAAGCAAAGAGATATTGCTATGTAATAAACATAAACATCACTATTTCCAAGGCATTTCAAGGTAAGTCTACAAAAAGAATATTTTAGGACCAATAGTGCTCACAAACCATGCAAATTTCACCAAACAGCTGTCAATGAAAGCAATTGATCCCTAATCATACACTTTTTCTTTTAAGAATAGAAAATTACAAAGCAAAAAGTCATATTACATAAAAATGCAGTATGACAAGACACTAAGTATGTTGTTTATGATGAAAAACATAGGGAAAGAAAAAGTTAAGGTCAAAAGGAAGGGACCAAACTAAACATAATATTGAATGAAAGACTCAATGAAAGCGTATAAGAAACTGACCCCTCATCCTCTATGTATCATCCTACTATGACCACACAAAGATGCACCCTTTCATTTGAATGCACTTCAAGTACCTTGTTTCTTAACCAAGACATTCTAGAATCCCTGATACCTTTTAACAATATAAATTAAATTATCATGTAATTGTGGTGAGCCTATGCCAAATGAGCCTAATACTTATAGCAGCAGGAAGGAAGAAGAGAAAGAGGTTTGAATAAACAGGATTGATAAATGAGGTCAAGACAAATCTTCAAAGAGTTAGGGTGGGGGGGAGACATTTCAACGGGCAGAAAGGGAATTACAAGGGGAATAACTAACTAACGTAGCAGATTGAGAAGGGGGTTAGCTAGAGGAGTGAGAAGAATTTGTTTAGTAGCAGAATATTTAGAAGCAGTCTGTGAGTGGGAGAGGCAAAAAAACTCTGATACGAGTGTAGGGGAGAGACTAGCCTCTTTAAGGCTAGGAAGTGTTCTGTGCTTGCTATTTGCTGCAGCATTGTTCTTGTTCAGCTTCTGCTTCTATTTTGGCTATCATTTCTACTATATTGTTTGGCTGGTGCTGTCTGCTTTGTATCATAATTCTATCCTTTTGCTCTGTATGTGATAGATTTATAATATTTTGGTAGAGTTCCTATCACTATGGTTTCAGTGTAGGTGGAAACTTAGGGCACAGTAAACACTTGTATTGAGGGACGTAAAGAAATTTTGGATCAAGTAGTTGTGGATTTGAAGGAGAGTATTGCAACTCTGAATAGGGATGAGGGTACTCTGAAAGAGCAGGTGCTAGATATGCGAGAGGACTTAGCTCACACACAAGGCAGAAAAAAGGCTCTAATTGAAAATAACCCATGGCACAAACAGAACAGGGGTTTAAGAAGGTGCTGGAGGCAGCCCTGGGGTGGACAAAATGTTTAACAAATTTTTGTAAACTAGAACTTCCCTTCCCATATTTTCCAATAAGGACCTCTCAGTTGGTCATTTCAAGTTGAGCATTACTTTCAGGTGAACAACATGCCAGGAGGAAAAATTAGATGCAGAGACAATATGTTTGGAAGGGAAAGCGATCAAATTGGTTCCAAAGTCAACATACTACACAGCCAATGTGTTCTTAGGAAGCATACAATGTGAAGTTACTCCAGCGAGTCCACAACCTGCTACAAGGAGATAGTCACCAGAAGCTGATGACGTTGAAGCAAAAAATATGTCACTGAGTACAGGGAGTCAATTGAGCTTTTAACAACTCCATTGAATGATGCTTCTGCTGAGAACAGGGGCTTTCACAAACAGATTGAAGGATGAAATAAGAGCAAAAATGAAGATGATGCGTATGACAATGCTACCAGAGCTAATGGAGGTGGCACATATAGTAGAGGAGAATCATATTGCTTTGTTTCAGGCCCATGATCAAAAGAGGAATAAAATTACAGACCCAAATTTGGCCCAAAATGGGAAGGCATCCAGCACAAAAAAATTACAATAAGGGGAGACAGAGGGGCAGAAAGGGAATTACAATGGGAATAACTAACTGAGTGTAGCAGCTTGGGGAACGTTGTGAGCTGGAGGAGTAAGAAGTATTTGGTTAACGCGAATATTTAGGAGTGTTCTGTGAGGGGGAGAGGCAAGGAAAATCTGATTAGACTGTGGGAGAGTGACTCTAGCCTCTCAAAAGCTAGGGAGTTGTTAAGAGTATTGTACATAGTAGGATGAATGTTGTAGATAAAGTAAACTAGGTTCATAGGCACCTAGATTTATTGAATGTACTTTATGTACTAGTTATACTTCTCATTGTACTACATTATTTCCTTTTCCTATAAATAAGATAGAATGTAAGGGAGTATACATACCTAACATTTACCAATTTCATATGAGTGTTCTATGCTTGCTATTTTCTGTAGCATTGTTCTTGTTCTGCTTCTGTTTTGGATATCATTATCTCTTATACAGTTGTTGCCTAGGGTTTTCAACTTGGATTCTATCTATTTACTCTGAATGTGGTAGAATTCCTTTGGTTGCTTTAATACTATTTTGGAAGAGTTCCTCTGAAATTGTAAGTTGGGTTTTATTATTTGTAACAAAACTACACGTTTACTCTATATAATACGAGAATATAGGGTTTAGTTGTTTGGGTCTTTGAACATCTTAAGCAAAATGGATTAGCATTTGATTTCCTATTTTTGAGTCAGAACTGCTTGAGTTGTAAGTCTAATAGTTTGTCCTAAGTGTATTAGGGTTGTTTGAGCCACCTTTATAAGGCACACTACCTACCCCAGAGATTCTATTTTTATCATTGAATTTAAATATCAGGATTTTATTTATTTATTTTTGGTTACTTTTCCTGGGCTCCTGGATCCATTCTATGTCACCTAGTGAAGTTTTTAAGAAAGATGAAGTAGCAAACATATTACCTCTTTTGGCCTCTTTATAGATATGCAACCTGCTACGTCTCCAATGAGATTAATCCACCTCTCATTTTCAGATAGTTCTCCATCTCTAGCCAAAATCTGGATAGGTACATTAGTTTACAACTTTGCTTCCAAGACTGTAATTTTCATCCCAAAATGGAGCAAATTTACAAGTAGGTCTACCTTGCCCATCTCAAGATCACCAACACATTCACAGAAAGCTTGAAATGCAGTGAGTAGACCCCTACAATATTTAAGAGAATAAACAGAATTGACAGAATTCACAAATGCAATTATGTGTGAGTGAATGTTGATGGCATAATCTGTGGGAAATCAGAAAGTATTGTTGATATATCTATGCTGTACAAGCAGAGTACATATACAAGTGTTCAATAAAATCCTAATTCTAATCCTAGTCCAAATAAACTACTAGAATCCCTACAATTAGGGATAAGATAATCTCATCTAATAACATAAGAAATACATTTAAAATTTGCAATAAATAGAGATAAATCAATATTGGGCTCTTTAATTAAGCCCGCTAAACTAGTGGCTTAGGGCTTTAATCCAACATAATGTTTTCTTTTTCATGCATATTATATTTGTTGATACATATAAGCTTAAACTTAGTTAGTGAGTCATTGGCGTGTCCATCACCTGAATACACCAACTCAAACCATAAGACCAAAATATTATCCTAGAAAACAGCATGGTGAGTCAGTAAAAACATTTAATTAATAACCTACAGCTTTAGAACTCTCCCTGATTTGACTAAAACCACAATAATAGACATTAATTGCACATTTCATACTATATTTTTGCTAATCTAAAACTTTTTTTTAATTATTTTCAAATTTTAATTACAATTAAAGCAAACTGACAAGCAAAACGTCATGGGCATCAATGTTGTAGCAATACCTATGTATTAGGAACCTATGAATCAGAGGCAATTCTAAAAGAAGCCATGTCCTTGTGACACCTCTAATAGGACAAGTATACTTCAAATTTTATTATATCACCATTGTGCTATATTCCAGGTTTGCGGTATGGATGGGCGGATGTAGTAGGTGATTCAAGCCAATTACTTTCCATTGAGCCCCTGGATAGCCCACCTGGTGTTCATGGTAGTATTCATGATTCTTTAAGACTAGATAGATTCTTACCGCAATGGTTCCTGCTGACCAGAGTTAGCTAGACCATGACAGCTTCCAAGTTGCAGCGTTAGCTCAGATATAACGGAGGCATAGTTTTGTTCAACAGACCTTTTCCCAACCTTCCCCCCACCTCTGCATCAATGTGAGAGGCATGCAAAACTGTCAAATCAAATATAGCTTGAACTCAATTAAGCATAGTTAATTACACGAACCTAAAGAAAGCAGTAAGAGCTAATATTGCAGCTTGCAGCAAGCCATCTGCTGTCTGGCTGTCAACATGGCTATCCTCAATTCTGTCCAAATCACCTTTAGGGATAGAAGCCTGGCTAAGGACAGATATAACATGTTCTAGAAATGACGTTGACAGCACCATGTGCTGAGAAAATGCCTGGAAGAATTATAGCCAACCAATAATTTATTCATTAGCTTGTATCATTCAGATAACTGTACAGACAACAACATGGAAGCCAGCCATCACCTATAATGTGCACGTATGCAATGACATTATTATCAAACCATTGTTTGTCATTATAGCAACTCACTAATGCAATTTTCGTAGGAACAGAAGAGCAGAAGGCAAAGGACAAGAACCATAAAGAAGCCAAGTAAGCACTTCTGCTTGAGAGAGAAAAACACGTTGGGTTGACCAAAATCCTAATACTGCGGTTGACTCAGATGAAAACCAACAAATACCAGAAAACGCATAAAAACTTATTCAATAATATAATTTTGGTCTGGATTTATATAATTTTTACCTAAATTTCAATCGAAGTAGATTTCATAATAAAGAGGCCAAAAAAAATTATATTCAAGTTTTAAGAACTGATTAAATTCATGTCTCTATAAATCCCAATTTGTATATTTATAATACTATATCGTACATTTGTATTAAATGAAATTTTCTTTGACACAGTTGTGACGTCATCTGGTTTGACAACTAAATAAATCAGTATACCAATTAACCCATGACAAAGCAACTCTTTCTGGCTCACTGTTAATCCGAAAAATTTCATATAAATATACAGACTTTGATGAGGAGTAAGAGTGAGAAAAGGGAAATTGAAAACAGCAATATATAAGAGTGAGCTGGAAATACAGCACTAATAATAAACAGAAATCCTAAGGTGATATATATTGCTAAACTCCGTCACGAACAACAAACAGGAAACAAAAAATTATATGAACTTGTAAAATCAAAATCCTCAAAATCAGAATCCTAATTGCTGCAGGTAACATAATCAGAAAAAAAATTCCCTTTACATGATTCAGTCTTGACATCAAGATTCTTGTGATCACATAATATCCTGAAAAAGATATTACTAAAATGAAACACGGAGTAAAAATTCCAGGAAACAAAGGAACAACAAAACAATATTCAATGGTTCTACAGCTGTCCAGGTGCCAAAATTTAGAATTTCCAGAACACCTAATAATCCAGATAAACAAATCAAAGTACAAGAACACTAAGAGCGTCAGACATTACATTAGTATTTATGAATAGGAATACAGAACACCACCAAACTCAATTTATTAGCTCTATAGAGTGTGGACCTGTGTTTACACGTAATTGCAGTCTTTCCAATGACTGCAACAAGTTCAAGGGAATCCTTCTTAACCACTATAAAAAGGAAAAGGACTATATACAAGCAACATAAATTGGAGATTGAACAGGCGACACAGTATATATATATAAAAAGTCCAACTCACATAGAATGCATCTTGCATGGGCCAGCCACCACGGAGCCTAGATATGTCCTTTGTGACTATATCCCTTGCAGCAGTAGCTAGGACCTCATCAAAAACAATTTTTGGGCTAGTGTTTTCAGCCATAGAAGATATCTTTGTAGCGAGTAAAGGAACAATCTAAATGAGACAGAATTTAAAAACCAGAGTGACAAAAAGAGGGCATGAATTCTATGATATTGTACCCAAAAAAATTAATGGGGAATAAAGTCAATAGAATAAAATATACAGCTTTAATATCGAAGAGGCATAAAATTTAAGTGAAAGTAAAAAGGATACAGCACCCAGAGATTCCAAACGCAGATGCTTATCAGTTACATAAACTGCGGCAGAGATCAGGGATTGGGTTGTCCTATCACCACATTCAAAATATGCCATCATAAGTTACTATCAAAGTTTACCAGGTCAAAAGCACAAAAAAAAGAGGAAAAAAAGTGGTTTCTCTGGAAATAAAATTATGGTGTATAAACTATGCTAGAAACCTTAAGATATCAATCTCACTCAGCTCATTCCCTCTCTTTGTAACAAACTCAATAACAGCTTGAATAGCTCCTTCAGCTGACTGCTTGATCTTATCACAAATTGCTACTGAGCAATTATGTAGTGTAGCTACCAACTGCAAGAAATCATCAACGAAGCTGTTACTTATGCTGGCTAAAAGGTCTCAACAAAATTAACAATAGAGATAAAAGGAAATAAGAATTGCCTCATCCTTGGTCAACAAAATGCAGACTGAGGACACAATCCTGTTGAAAACTTCTGATGGATCAATGGAAGTATCCTGAATATAAACAGAGGAAACAAATAAGATCTATGGTCTCAGTTTCTCTATCCTGCATCAATTAAAGGCTAGAAAGATAGGGGAAAAAAGTAAGCATGGTAAGAAATAGAGTGGCCAATGAACTTACATTCCTTAATATGGCTATAACATCCTCTAGAGAAGACAATGCACCATAGGACAATTCAATATCTTCAGAAGTTATAGAAGAAGCTGCAGGCCGTGGAAGAGAGAGAGAGATGCTGAAGAGTTGATCAAGAATCTACCCAATAAACATATTATTTAATAATTAAAGATCAAGATAGCAATTTCTAATCTAAAGAACCAAACGCCAGAGAGCATGCAGTTGATGTTGCGTATAATGTTCCATTAGAGACTGTTAATTTATTTCATTCCAGTGAAAGGGCTTCTAATTTACTTACTTGAGCGGATAATTTCCTAACTTCAGAAATTGTGTCGACACAACGTGGAAGATACATTATTATCCTATCTCCCAAACACAAAGCTTCACGGCTTGGCAATACAAATGCAGCTGGCAGTTGAAAAAGAAGTTAATATGCAATGAATACATAGAAAGACACAATTTGAAGATGTTTAATGGAAAAATCATTACTTGGAAGCTTTGAAAAGTTTCCATATAGAGTACGGTCAATCTGCTTGTTATGTGTGCAAATCCCACGGCAACCTACTGCACAATACCCACCAGCACAAACCATCCGAAATTTGAGAAGCATCTCATGGACAGCAAGACAACCTCTTTTCCTTTGATACTCAACAGGGGAAGATATAAATTGATCAATTTGTCTCAGAATATGCAGTAGAAGCTCCGCCCGACTTCTTCCATCCTCTCCACTAAATTGTGTATCATCACTAATTAGTACAAGTTAAAGACAACTTTATACAAACAAAAGCCAGTGTGATACAAAATACCTAGCATCATTTAAATGGATCTCTGTATGTTAGTGGCATGAGTATGAATGCAAAAGAGAGAGAGAAAGGACTGTTTGTAAGTCATGTTCATAACCATATTATATAAAATGTAGCATCAACTATCATGGCCATTATGAACGCAAAAGCTCAGACTGAAAACTGCAAATGAACCAAATCAAAGAATGGAGTAACAAATGAAGTGAAGCATAGCAACATTCAAAAGGACAGGAAACATAAAAAATAATAACTCAACCAGAATATTGTAGCCCTTTTTACTTAAATTACCTACTGAGAAGAATCGCACATAAAAGAGTGATCAGGTTGTCTATAAGGGAGTCGACAATATCTACTGGATCATTTGGTACAGCAAAGAACCCTAACGTGGCCTGTCAGATCCAACCAGAAGTTCAGATAGATGAAACAGCTGCCACTGATACATTCATAAAATTTAATGAGTACATACCTTCATTACATGGTTTCTAGTTTCAACTGTTAGTTTGGGCTCTACAGAGACCAATGTAGTGCAGGCACTTAAAGCAAGGGCCTGCATACCATCAAGCAACCAGAAATAAAATAAAATTCGCAGCAAAGACTCACCAATAGCCATTTTCAATATTATCAAACATACCTGAGTACGCAAAAGTTCATTGTAATCACAAAAGCCATCATTGTCATCTCGACCCATTAAAGTTAATATATAATCAAGCAATTGGTCCCTCCGCTTCAATGGAAATGGTGCACCACTTTCGGCAGCATTAATAACAGCATTACCTGCAATGTTATCAAAATCACGAAAATTTCATTTAGTTCACAAGATTATCAAGTCAGAACAGATAATTGGTCATCATTAATATCTCTCAAACTTGCAGGTTGATGTGAGTTTCAGCAATCTGCTTTTATCACTGATGAGAAGTGCATTGGCATGCTTTTCTGGATTTCTCTTCCTTTTTTTCTTCTGAATGTTCCGGTTTGTTTTAGGAGAAAATCATGCCCTCAACAACGTACACCACTACTTTCTTTGTCTAATAAAATTTAATTGCCTCTAAAAAACAGAACAAAAAATACCCAAAAGCTCGTGAGACAATCCCCAATCATAGTGGGAGCTCCTATCTAGCTTGTATGATGCATCACATAAAAAAGAAATGCAAGGCCCAAATGTTCACGACAATATGAACTAGATGAAATTGGACTTTATGTGGAAAGCTCAAATCAGCATTTCCTAGATGGAAAATGTTGATTGTAAAAAATGGAGGTAGAGAATATAATAATTTCATAAATTTTCCATGAAGAAAAAAAGTTGTCCATCAATCCACTTTTAGCAGGAAGCATTTGAAGCTCCTTTGCCTGGGCATAAAAAGCAACTTTCACAAATATTTATTTTCAAAGGAAGGATTTTGCAGAAATCCATTAAGTACAGAAACATTTTAAATATAAATTATTATCAAAATGTTAATAAAATCATAATACTAACAGGAAAAAGAAGAATATCCACGGTGAATAAAGCCAAAGAAGCTCAACAGAAGAACAAAGTTGCCTATCTCTCTGCACACCAGAAATGGATGATCACTTAAACCAACCTAGAGTAGAGAACTAGAGAGAGTCCATCATTGCAATCATTACCCATAAGAAAAATAATGGAAAAGAGACAACATTAGTATAGTAGGCCTTCCGCTCCATACCACACTATTAATGCAAGAATCCTACTATTTAGAACAGACTTGACACAATTCTCTCACAGAACACAAGCAATATCAAGGGGAGTTTTGCACAGCACATGCAGTGGGCTTATACCGCATGTCTCAATCAGATCTGGTTTTTAAATGCAGCACTTACTGTCAGGACTAATAGCATTTTCTGTAAGCAGAAGAAATAGCCCAGTATCCAGCATATGGCAAAAAAAATTATAAGAGAAGTACTAAATACTAATAATGACAACAGAAAACAAGTATAACACTGAGAAGTTACAATAATAAACATAAAGAAGATAATTACAGACCTAATAAATCAATTGCTGTGATGACAGCCTGCTTTGCCCTGGGGTTGCGGACATGTAGAAGCCTTGAGAGCATGTTAGTCCCCTGCAGTATAAGTAACTTCGAATAAACAATCCCAAAAATTAAGAGACACAATCAAATCAGCTTTACCTGATTTTAAACAAAAAGTTTTTGCATAAAAAGATATCACCGATATGCGAGAGATCTAATTCATTCAAGGAATATAATCATCCACTTAAATATGATAAGAGGAAACAATAGATGCCTTTCATTTATACGCATAAAATCAATACATTGAGTCATTGCACCATTCCAAAAAGCAATATTATTGTTCTTAATTTATTCAGACAGCCAAGAAATCTACCTACAGTCAGTATACTTCAGATATCAATAGCAAGAAGTACTACAACCTTTAACTGGCTTTTTAAGGTATAAAGTAAGACATGAAGGTTTTAAATAAAAGAATACATGTTATGTAAGGTATGGTTTAGAGGGGAGGGTATGGGTACTTAGCAAGAGATCTTGGGTTTAAACCATTGCTCCATCATGTACCAAGAGAAAAAAGAAGAAGAAAAAGACATGCAACAGGAAAGCAAGAGAATTACAAAGACCAAGGACATGATAATTCTACTGTTGATTTGTTTGAAACCTAACCCATTAGTGAAAATCATAAATGAACCAATCTTCATAATTTTAACTCAACCTAGTTTAGCACATAATTTTCTAGATAAAAATTATCCATTAACAGACAAGAAATAAAGGAGGATCAGCTCAATAGAGAAAGCAGTCCCTTAGCATAACCAACTTTCAAGGACCGTTTCAACTCAAGCACAAGCTGTTAAGTAAAGACCCATGAATAACTTTATTATAATCTTAACACAACAAAATTTCTTCAATATACCTATGAGCTATAACCAACTGAAGCTAGGAAAACAAAGCCATCCCACATAAGAGGTGAAGAAAAGAATGCTCTGAGTACAAATTTCAGGCATTTTGCTCCATCGAAAAGCAAGTTTATCAGAGAATCACCATTGAACATCAAAAAGCCTATCAACTAGATGATGGAATTTTGTGCATATATAGCAGCTATACTGATATATTTCATCTAACATTGAATATGCTCTTTTAAGCAGTTTGATGCATCACTGCAACATGATTCAGATTCTACCCAAAGCATTTATGCAGTCATTCCTAATATTGCAACAAATTAAAAGACAAACACTTATTGCAATCAAAATCAAAAGGGAATTGCATAAAGGTCTCAACTTGAAAAGTTCAAAATTATACATTTATAACAGGATAACAGCCAAAAATACCATGGCTCTGACCAACTGACAGGCATTAGGTCTAAATCCTAAAGCCTCAGCCAACTAACAGGCATTAGTAAGAATGGCTATTAATACGCAAGTTCCGCCTCTCTAGTGAGATATTCTTCCTTGCCTTGGCCAATTATGAACATAAAAGCAATCGGGACCATTGTAAAGAATTTTTCCCATTAAATTGATGGCCAATGACCATCAAAGGAGGATAATCGGCAGCCATGGGTCTAGAGAAATGGTTGCCAACACAAGGAAAAGGGTTGTTTAAATGTTGAGTCCTGTGTATTAGTTTGATATGCTTGCATAGAGCCAAAGAGAATCATCAAAATTTTCTAACACCGTTACAACTCCAACACCATGATGAAAACACAGAGCAAATTGCCTATGTATGTTATGTTATTCAATGGAAAAGAACAATACACTATGGAGGGAAGTTGGCTACAACCCCAGCCAACCAAATCCCAGAAAATTGGGCCATATATACAAGGAAAATCCTAATGTAATGTGCAATAAATAATGAAAGAAAAACAGGAAAGAGAGGATCCAGAAAGAACTTAAAAGACAAGTTAAACAACACGTGCCAAACACACTGAAAAACTTGAGTAAAACAGCATCTTCAAAAAACAAGCTATGCAGCACTGTTGATAGTTCAAGAACCGGGAACCATTTTAGTAGAACTGAGGCAAGAGAATAAACAGGCAAGCTTACAAGAGCAAAATGACATCCTATCTAACAAAGTAAGAAGGTCAACTCTGCAAAAGAGAAACTGCATTGGACTAAAAGCAAGACAACAGAAAGCAAATACTCCTACAATGAATAAGCCATAAGGAAAGAGGATGAGATGACCTACAATAAGGGCATTTATTCTGGCTTCAATGACAGTTGATGGGGCATACTTTGCAGCGTATCCATACATTAGAGCCAAAGCAGCATGTATGTCATCAGACTCTTCTGTTCTACAACTATCAGAGAAGAATGACAGTATCCTGTGCAGATGAAAGATACAAACAAGTTAGATAACTGCTGAAAAGGATTGATTCCCAGAAAGAAATAAAATGAAAAAACAAATAGTGATTAAGAACTAATGAATACATTGTTGCCATGTTCTGAACCAAATAAATATTTGATCATTCTAGTCATGCGCAGGGGGAGGGGGGTTGGGGTTCTCAGTCATATGTGACAACCTTCCCTATTTATTAACAATACAGTATCATCTGACTACTTAGACAGACACTTTTTTATTCCAAAAGGTAGCCATCTTACAAGGAGACTCCTTTTAATGCTATAAGTTAACATATCAAACATCAATTGTTGAAACAGAAACTTTTTCACTTTCAATGGAAGATATATTGAACTATAGGCATCCACACACAAAAAAAGTGTAAATCATACAGGCTAATAATAGGTAAACCAATTTGAAAAGAGAAGTTTATTCTCTTAATCCTGTAAGTCTGGCATAAACCTATTAAATATGCTTTGTCCAACATTATCCAGAATATCCTTCAGCTTCTCCAAAACAGTATCCAAGTGAGATGCAGCAACCTTATAATAACAAAAAGCAACAATTATAAAAAAAAAGACAGATTAGCAAAGAAGCAACAGGAAATGGAAAGAGCATCAAACAAGATAAAACTATAGAGTACCAATCCCATTGCTTTAGCCAACCCGAGCCTATTTGTTGGAATAGCAATGTTCGCTTGCTTATACATCCAATCTATTTTATCACGAACATAAGCTCTGTCGTTAACCTTTTGAAGAAGCATCCCCAAGCACCTATGTTCAAGAGAAAACCCATTCTTTACATCCTTTACAATCTTAAACAAGTGGCACTTGAATTTGACACAGTAGCATGGAGTGACACAAAATTTAGAGCCAATCAAGTAAATGCCATATATGAATAACAGCATAATTGAAATTAGAGTAAAAGTATATAAAGACCATCAAGGGTGACAGGTCATTTCTTGACTGAACTTCAGCTCTTTCAATCTCCATTCTCAAATGAATTAAATATAACATTCACACTTTTTTTTTTTGTTGACATAGTAACCTCCAAGATATAACTTCAGAATGTATATAGAAAAGAATCATGAACCGCTATTCACTTGTGCCATAGCAAACCCAAATCTTGCCAACACAGCTACAAGTCTACAAACATTCTATGATCTGTATATATCACACATCTTAAAATAATAGACTTCTCACGTAATACAAACCAATACTTATTATAACATGCTCTCACTAAGTCTAAGAACGCACACTTAAGACATGAAGCATTGATACCTGTGAAGAAGTGCAGCATGTTCATCATCAGATGCATAAAGTTCATAATGTTTGGTAATAACATTACCAAGAGACATGATCCAATCTGAATCTTGAATGACATCCAAAGATTCAGCAAGAAACTGCAACCAAAAGACAATGATGCTATTAGCACCTCCTGTTGGCAGCATAGCTTTAAATCTTAATTCTGCATTATGCAAGGTACATGAAACTGTTGAAATTAGATCTTAATTCTGCATAATGCCAGGTACATGAAACTGTGTCTAATTAGCTTTACTTAACCAGAAAGAACTTTCTTGCCTATTTTTAATAAGCACACCAAACTTAAAACCATGTTGCAATATTCAAGAAACATAATAATGTATCTTAAATCAACCTGATTGGAACAACAATTAATTTTGCTGCAAAACAAATAAAAAATCTTACTTAATTAAAACATCTGGCAAATTGACCAGAAAGTTTGATTTCACGGGATGCATTTCTTACAAAGTAAAACACAACAACAAAAGAGAAGAGGATGGTCATAAAGTCAATCATACTCACATTGATTATCATGTCATCCCAAGTGTCCTGATATGATAGATCCTGTTTCAAGTCTTCTGTATCACTAACATATGCCTTCATCTTTGGAATCTAGAGCTTACCAAACACACAAATAATTACATTCAATCCATAATAACAATCTCAAAATTGCAATTGACACAAGGTAGCAGAACATGACATAATATATGAAAAATTACGTGAAGCCAGTTGCTGATTTATCAGTAAAATTTAGGATAGATGGTTAAATGTGTCACACGAGATCATGAATTATCCTAGACAATACAAAAGTTGACAACCTAACAACAAGCATTTGTATAAACTCACTATTAATGCGAACAATGAACATTTAAGAGATGACAATGCTAAGACCCCATTGAGATGTAACTGTGTAAGTAATCAAGTATAACACACATCAAATATTCTGATATTCTGATGATTTTAGTTATAATAATAATAATTAAATTAAAGCCAATTGACTGCTTTCCCAAATTTTATCAAAGGCATTCAGAAAGAACTTAAGATTCCCACCAGTGCCATTGAAATCTGGAGTACAAAATATTACCTCATCTTGCCACAACAAATTTATGTTTTTCGGAAACAAAGGTGCGAGAAGACAAAGAACCTACAAACAAAAGATATGTTTGTCACATAACACCGAAGGGAATTAATGTATTCCAAATGAAACCAGAGCTTAGTAAGTGATACTGGGAACAAATTCATCACATAAGATCAAGAAAAATGTTAAAAATAAATAAATAAAGAGGAAGCTACTCATCTTGGTGCTGAAACTATATAGACCATAATATGCAAAATAACAAGAAAAAATAATGTTCACAATAATGGATTCATACATTTTATTCGTTATATTTAAAAAGTTAAAAAAAAAAAAAACTCAACTTCCTTATTCAGTCTTACTCTGTCTGAATCAGTAACAAATGAAAGAAAACAAAATAATAATAATATTAATGATAATAATAATAACAACAAAGATTGTAATACAAAACTAAGGAAAGAAGCTGCACAGAATAGACAAGAAAAAGTTATTAACATTTGAACTGAAAGATATGACTGCTTAGTTGGTTATAGTGTACACAGCATGTTCCAATCTCACCAACATTGAGTCATAAGAAACTCTAGCAGACTTGACATGTATACATCAAAGAATAATTAAAAATGAAAAAGAACAATCCAAAAGGAAGGAACATGCTCACAGTCAAAATATGAGTAGCCAACTGCTCCCTCGCCAGAGGATCATGCAAAAGCACCACCAAACGAGCAAAAAGGTCCTATACACATGAAATCAAAAGGTATACAACCAACTGATATGTTCTCATTATCGCATATAAGGAAATCCTTTTTCCACCTTCATTCTTGCGCCAGTAAGCATAACAGGAAATAAAATAAAATAAAATTCTAATAGAAATCAGACAATATAGCAGATATTTTACCTCAACAGCTGGTATATCAGCACGGCCTTTACACTCACTCAACATATCATTGCCATAAGATCTATGCCGCCACAATTCTGAGATGCACCTGCAAACCTGTAAAAGTGGCAATATGTTTTAGATACAACAGGGAAAACTTGTGCAAAAATAAAACATCATTTCCACGGCCAGTGCAAGCACAGGGCTGGAGATCAGTAAGTTTTACAAGGAGCAAGATAAAAGTAGGAGGGCGACAAAAAGTGGAAGGGATGTACACAGAAAAGAAGTCAAGCATCCAAAGATCAAGTTGAAGGAAAAGGCGGAAGGGAAAGAGGGATGTAATTAGAAATAAAAAAGAAAAAAAAAACAAAACAAAAACTGAGACCATGCATAAAGTCAAGCATCTGAGAATCAAATCAAAGTTCTATATTCAATGATTACTAGCCAACAGCGTGGAAGCTTTACCGTGGCAACAGCACTGGTATAGGGCTGTGGAATAATCATCTTCAACAGAAAAGGCCAAAGAATGTGCTGTAAAAATATTAATTATCAATTAAAACATTTTTTAGTAATTAGCATATAGGAAACTATTAGAAGTAATAGATCCCCTGAAACAAGTTCAATCACCCCCATAAACTGATCGACGTATCTAATTTACCTCCATTTCAGGAACTGTAATAGTTACCAACAGAAGGCCTTTCTCACAAATTGCTCTTAAGTCCCCTGAAGTAACAGTTCCAATTTTCATCTGGCCCAAAAAAAAAAAAACCTAGAGTTAGGAACCTATGATGGGCAGAAACTTGGGGAGAACTGTTGAAATATATTATTATCATTATTCCAATTTTCAGTAAAAGAAGTGATTCCATCGTAGAATAGATAATAAACTTTGTGGAGAATAAGACACCCCCATTAAGCTGGAAAGAAAAAAGAGACAACAAAGCAGGAGTTTGAAACAAGGGAGCTATCCTATAATATCAACCTAAAACTGCCCTGGAAATACCAACCCCAAAACCACACTGCAAGGTTAAGAACACTACCTTATCACAGAAAACAACCTAAGGTAAACAAGTAGTCTCTAAAAAATATCTAGCATCAAGCTACAATGTAATAACTTATATAATAAAAAAATCACAAGATGAAAACCACTTGAAAGCATGAGGGGAAAGGCCAAACACATCATTACCTCAAATCTCTTATTATGACTGCTCTCAATATCACCCCAATTTTGATCTGTCAGAGCACAATGGCGTACAAGATATTCAATGAACAACTCACCCGATGAACCAACCAAGAAACAGTGCGAAGCCATGACCACAATCAACTACCATCAAAGGAGAAAATCTCAAGTACAGAAGGCACAAAGAGCAAAGATAAAGCAATAACTGAGAGAGGCCAAAAAGATAAGAATTTAAACCAAACCAGAGGAATAATGGTTCACAATGAATTACCTCTGAAAGTGCCTTTTGAACACCTAAATTCCCCTCATCAAACAAGGATTTTACAGCCTCAACAAGCAGAGGCCTTTTATTGTGCCAAACTTCCAACAACCTTCAAAAAAATCCAGAGTCAACTCATACTAGAGAATTAAAATCTAAGAACCATCAGCATTAGTATAGGAAAAGCAAAAACCTGGGCAAAAGATGCTTTAGAACACAAAGTGCACTAAAGGTCAATGGTTCTTCCCTCAACCTACATTTCTGGCAAAAGAAGAAACTTTAAAAGAAATATAAAGCAGAAGAATAGAGAAATTCTCCTCAACACAGTACATAATGTTGCAGCATACCCACATAGTGTCAACTACCACATTTATTAGTCTCACTCTTGTCTTTATTAATCCAACTAGTAGTTCAACTATTGTATTAATTAGTTCAACTATTGGATTTTGTATATAAATATCCATGTTATCAACGGGATTCAACAAGGTGAAATACAAGTTCTTTCTCCTTCACTACATGGTATCAAAGCTCTTGGCTCGTTTTCTGGGTATTCCACTGCAACTTTTTATCTGGTTCATCCTTCTAGAGAAACTAGGGTGATACTTTAAGTGGCTAATTTTATCTCACCCCCAACACAGGGGAAGACAGAAGGTTCCTGTCGACCTATCTTAGCTTTCCGGTGGCCGAAAACACAGCGCGTGAAGCCCACGCTCCGACGAAGCCTTTTGCATACTGTATCACGCATTGGCGCGTGACGAACCTGTTCCGTCTCGTCTCAATTTTCCGGCGCTCGAAATCTTCTTTCCGGGACTTTCCCGGCTAGCCACTGATGCATACTCACTTTTGAGTTCTTCTATCAAATTCCTTCTTGAGTCCAAGCTCCCTGTTCAGCACTCATTTTTGTTAGAGAACCCTCATTGTGACTTAGGTTTATATAATCTAAGTTTTTTGTTGGAGAACCCTCATTTTTGTGTAAGATTGTCTGGTAATTGACTCAGTCTCGTTGACTTCGGTTATTGAATAGGCAATATTTTTATGATTGACTTCCTTCTTCAATTTATCTCTTAAATTTCTCATTTTTTGTGAAGAAGAGTATCAGTCATCTTTTAGTCAATCAAAGCCAGCCTTCAAAGAGCTAAAGTCTTTCTCACTTGTTTTTAACCAAAACCTTCAGGTTTTACACCATAACACAACTTGTCTTAACAGTAACCCAAAGCCCTGCTTTTGTGAGTTGAATTTTTCTTTCAGGTGTCATTAAACAACCCTTCCTTCTTCTACTATTTTTTGGCCTCGTATATCCCTAAAAATGTCTAAGGTCACTGTGTCTTCCAAACCAATATGACTGAAAATTCCAATGTAATTGGGGATTTACAGAACCTACATTCCAATTATCAGTTGAATGGTAGAAACTATCTTAAATGGTCACAACTTGTCCAAACCATATTGAAAGGAAAAAGAAAGTTAAGCCATATTTTAGGAAGTGGTCCCTTGAAAAGTGAGAAGCACTATGAGGCATGGGATGAGAAGGATTCCATGATAATGACATGGTTCTGGAATTCCATGAATCCAGAGATAAGTGATACATGCATGTTTCTCACCACTGCTAAAGAGATATGGGAGATTGTTAAGCAGACTTATTCCAAGGCTAAGAATGCTGCTTTGGTGTATGAGCTCAAAATTAATGCTGTAGGGATCCAACAAGGAAATAAATCTGTAATAGAATTAACATGCTAAGAAACATTTGGCAAGAAATGGATCATTACAGGTGTATTGAAATAAAGTGCAACGAAGATGCAACAATACTGAAAAGTTTTATTGAAAAGGATCATGTTTATGATTTCCTTGCAGGACTCAATGCAGAATTTGATCAAGTCAGAATTCAATTTCTTGGAAAGGATGAACTACCATCCCTTAACCACACTCTTTCAATTATTCAAGCTGAGGAGACTCGGAGAGGTGTAATGCTTCATTGTCCACCTATTGAAGGGTCTGCTATGATCCTTAATGGTGGCAGACGTTAAAGTCTAACACTCGAACAGCCCAGAGAAAACAAGAAAGCAAGGCATAGAATCGTGATAATCTATGGTGTACCTATTGCAAAAAACTGCGACATACCAAGGAGTATTGCTGGAAATTACATGGAAAAAATATGAAAAGTGGATCAGCAAGAGCTCAAGGGCAAGCCCATTTGATGTAGCCCAACCAAGACTAACCTCCAGGCCTTGAGGGATTCAACAGAAATGAAATTGAACGACTACGCAACTTGTTGGAGACCTTAGAGAAGCCTCCTGGTAATACCAGTACTTGCACTCTAGCTTATTCAGGTAATCTCTATCACTCATATGGGTTAAATGTCTCAAATAAATCAATCCAAGACTCTTGGATCTTTGATTCAAGAGCAACAGATCACATAACATATTCTTTTTATCATTTTAAAACTTACACTCCATGACCTAGCAATAAGAAAAATATCGGGTGCAAATGGTTCACTTGTTACCATAGCAGGCTTAGGGAATATCCAAATATCTCCCTCCTTTGTTCATAGAAATGTTCTTCATGTTCCTAAGCTATCCACAAACCTTATATCCATAAAACAACTCACACAAGATTTGAATTGTCAAGTAACTTTCTTCTTTACTTCATGTATTTTTCAGGACTCAAATATGGGGAAGAGGATTGGGCTTGCTAAGGAACAAGATGGACTTTACTATCTAGTGCCACCTATAAATGCTTATGATATCAAGATTCTCATGTCCTTGTCTTCCTTTATTGGATCCTCATCTATTAAGAATAAAATTTGGCTTTACCACTGTCGTTTTTGTCACCCCTCCTTTGGAACTTTGAAAATTATGTTTCCTTCTTTGTTTAATAAAATTAATCTCGCCAATTTTTATTGTGAGACTCGTGAAACTACAAAACACAACCGAGTTTCTTTTCCCATCAGTCATAAAAGAAGTTCTTCTCCCTTCACTCTTATTCACAGCGATATTTGGGGACCATCTCTTATTCCTAATATCTCTTGTGCTAAATGGTTTGTTTCTTTCATCGATGATTGCACTAAGGTTTCTTGGATCTTTCTTCTAAAAAATAAGTCAAATGTGAGTACACTATTTCCTAATTTCCATAACATGATTCAAAATCAGTATGGGGTTAAAATTAAAAGGCTTAGATCTGATAATGCGAGAGATTACTTCAATCACACATTGTCTTCCTACCTCTAAAAGGAAGGAATAATCCATGAATCATCCTGTATATATACTCCTCAGCAAAATGGAATAGTTGAGCAGAAAAATAGGCGCCTCTTATCCATGACTCGCGCTTATCTATTTCATACAAACATGCCTAAATCTTTTTGGGGGGAAGTTGTCCTTACTGCTACATACACTATAAACAGATTATCCTCTCGTGTTCTAGACAATAAAACTCCTATGGAGGTTCTCTCTTAATTTTATCCAGATCTCAGAATTATCAATGGCCTTGCACCTCACATATTTGGGTGCACAGCATTTATACATATTCATAACACAGGGAAGTTAGATCCAAAGGCCCTTAAATGCATCTTCTTGGGATATTCCTCTACTCAAAAAGGTTACAAATGTTATCATCCTGCTACAAAGAAGTTCTTTGTTTCTGTTGATGTCACATTTGCAGAACATCTTCCTTATTATCCTAAACCTTATTTTCAAGGGGAGCACACTAGTACGGAAGATAAGGAAGCATCTTTCCTTGATATTTCGTCTTTTCTTGACCTTCCCAAGTCCATGTCAGAATCCAACCCTACCACTTCTAAAAATCTACCTGGTCCTGAACCCAATCCTGGCACTTCTAATGATCCTAAACCCACTTTGTTTAGTCCCCACACTGAATCGGTAATCAAGGATAACACCAATCTTGATAATGTGAGGTATTTGCAGGTGTACGCAAGAAGGGAAGCTCTAGCTCCTGAACCTGTGCAAGCCCAAATCTTTGCACCTATATTTGGTAGTTCTGAAATTGAGGTAAGCACAAATTCTAACCCTAGCTCCCTAAACATTGATCTTGATATTCCCATTGCCATTAGGAAAGGAATTAGAGAATGTAAAGCACCCAATATATCCTTTTTCCCACTTTGTGTCATTTAACAAGTTTTCTCCAACTCACATAAACTTTCTTGCAAACTTAAATTCCATTGTCATTCCAAATAATTTATCTTAGACACTAGCCAAGGAGAAAAACAAGACATGGGAGTTGGTCCAATTACTAAACGTAAAGAAACCTGTAGGGTATAAGTGGGTCTTCTTAGTTAAGTATAAAGCTAATGGATCACTGGAGAGGTATAAAACACGGCTGGTTGCTAAAGGGTACACTCAAACTTATGGCATAGACTATCCATAGACCTTTGCTCCAGTTGTCAAAATGAATATCGTGAGAATCTTGTTATCGTTAGCATCCATTTACAATTGTACACTTCAACAATATGATGTGAAGAACGCTTTCCTCCATGGGGACCTAGATGAGGAAATTTACATGATATTCCACTTGGATTTGGAGACAACACAATTGCAAACAAAGTGTGTAAATTGAAGAAAGCGTTATATGGTTTGAAACAATCTCCAAGAGCTTGGTTTGGAAGATTCACCAGAGTAATGTTAGCCTCTAGCTATAAGCAAAGTCAAGGAGACCATACTTTGTTTATTAAACATAAGAATTCAGGGGGAGTCACAGTCTTGCTGGTATATGTTGATGATATCATTGTCATCGGAGATGACAAGATAGAACAAGAGGAGCTCAGGAGGCATCTTGCAAATGAATTCGAGATAAAAGAGTTGGGAAAATTAAAGTACTTCTTGGGAATTGAAGTAGCATATTCAAAACAAGGTATCTTTATTTCTCAACAAAAATATGTGACAAATCTACTAAAAGATATAGGCAAACTAGGAAGCAAACCAACTGATATGCCGATAGATTCAAATCATAAACTTGGAAAAGCCAGGGATGACATTGCTATTGACAAGGAAATGTACCAGAGGTTGGTGGGGAGACTTATTTATCTTTCACATACTAGACCTAACATAGCATATGCAATAAGTGTGGTAAGTCAATTTATGCATAATTCCAAACAAGTATACTTACATGCTGCTCACAGGATTTTACACTATTTGAAAGGCACTCCAACGAATGGGATATTATTCAAGCGGAACACGGAATTAACTTTAGAGGTCTATACAGATGCTGACTATGCAAGATCAGTAATAGACAGAAAATCTACTACTGGTTATTGTACTCTCCTAGGTGGTAATTTAGTAACTTAGAAGAGTAAAAAATAGAATGTGGTAACCAGGTCGAGTGCTGAGGCAGAATTTAGAACTATGGCACTAGGAATTTGTAAATTATTGTAGTTAAAGATCATCTTAGGTGACTTAAAAATCAAGCAGGTTGGACCTATGAGACTATCCTGTGACAACAAATTTGCTATCAGCATTGCTCATAATCCAATGCAACATCACAAAACAAAGCATGTTGAAGTTGACAGATATTTCATAAAAGAAAAGTTAAAAAGTAGTCTTATTTGTACTCTTTATGTGTCAACAAAAAGCCAACCAACAAACATCTTTACCAAAGGGCTCAATAGTGCAACATTTCAAACCATTATATCCAAGCTGGGAATGCAAAACATCTATTCACCAGCTTGAGGGGGAGTGTTACAGCATACCCACATAGTGTCAACTACCACATTTATTAGTCCCACTCTTATATTTATTAGTCCAACTAGCAGTTCAACTATTGTATGAATTAGTCCAACTATTGTATTAATTAGCCTCATTTCTAGGTGTAGATTTTGTATATAAATATTCATGTTATCAAAGTGATTCAATAAGGTAAAATACAAATTCTTTCTCTTTCACTACACATAAGGACAAGATTTCAAAGATTTTTGAAAAAGAATTTATCAAAGATTAGAGAAGAGCAATACAAAATCCAAGGACAATAAATCCTTCCACAACAAGAAATATAAGGTTACAGACTAATTAGCTCAAAAGAGTTTTGCAGTCCCTTTGTAATTCCACAAAGGATACCACAAGATGTGACAGTAAAAACTTATAGTTAAACACTTGCATTCCTTTATAATTAAAAAAACACCACAAACCAGTCAACACAGCACATTGCCAAAGAACTTAATACTCCTTTTTCAGACCAAAACCAAGGAATTTAATGCATAAAAGCCTGCAATTGGCTAGGCACACCCTTTGCTCCTAAAAAACACTAAACACCCTACTCAATCTGCCATGCCACTTGGCAATGCAAAAACAGATGATTGTTCGTTTCAGAACCATGAAAGCACATCACACAAACATGAGGAACAAGATATAGAAGAATCAAAATGTGATCAAAATCAAATTTCAAATTAAAGAAACAAGATACTATAGCTTCTAATTTGATTAAATTTTATCCACCTGCATCTAGTTGTACAGGAGGGTTATTGCTCCAGTTGTCTCTCACAATTGCATTGACAATTCTTTTTAAGCAATTACTCAATTGTTTTCCAAATAGGCAGATTTTAATGCCGACTTTTTATTCATACAAACCAATAGGTCTATTTATAGTAAACCAAAATAAGAGATACTAATGAAATTAGGTATCCAAATGATACCAGATATCTTAATCCAATTAAGATACTACATTATGGCCTAACAAAACTCTAAGCTCAAAAGAATTTACTCAATTACCTAAATAAATCTTAGCTACCCCAATTACCCAATTACAAACCCTAATGTAGAATTTTAAAGTAGAACAGTGAATAAAGAATTACTGAATATTATTCATCAACTGTTCACATTTCTTATGCCGGGAGAGAGTCCTTTTATATGAAGGAAACCCTCGGTTACAATCTAATTTTGACGCCAAACCTAGATCCTATAATATAGGAGTAGTATTGCCTAAGCCTAAAAACAAGGAAACTCTAGCCCAAAACCAATTAATAAGGCTAAAATAAAAATACAGATAAAAGGATAATGAAATAACTAATTATTTCCTAAATAATAGGTGCCCTGTGGCAAAAATAAATAGAACAAATATTAAAAATAAAAGAATCCTAATCACATTAGGATTCACAACCAAAGAAACATTGATACAGGTATGAGTATCGAATACAACACGATACGATACATAAGATACGTCAATTTTAAAAATTTTAAGGTATGGGTACGGATATATTTGTGTATGTATGTATATATATTTTAGGAAATAGGATTGGTGATGAAGGAATATTATGTGAAATATAGTAGGAAAAGATGCTAAAATGATAAAACAATACCACAACTAATAAAAAAAAATGATCAAAGCACCAATTTGATATCATTTTGGTGCATTTTGAAACATATCCTACAAAAATATTTTCGATACCTATGCAAGTGCATCAAATCAAGTATCGTATCAGATATATATCCAATACGGGCACGTCTCCTATTTAAAAGTATCTGTGCTTCCAACACTCCCTCTAAAGTTGGTTAGTGAATGAGAATCACTCCCAGCTTGTCTTCTAATTCTATAAACTAAGCTTTTGAGAGTGCCTTTGTTAATATATCAGCCATCTAGAATCATGAAGATACATAGCTAAGAACGATAGTCATCAAATCCATTTTCACCCTGATGAAGTTGCAATCTAGTTCAATGTGCTTTAGTCCTATCATGATGTACATGATTTTTACAATACTGATGGTAGCCAAGTTATCACAAAGTGTATAAAGGAGTCAACATAAGATGCTGAAGTTTTTCAAGAAGGCGTTTTAGCCATAGTCCTTAACAAATCCCCTATGATAGTGCTTTATGATCAGCTTTTGCACTACTTCTTGCAACTACAGGTTGCTTCTTACTTCTCCATGTAACTAGATTACCCCAAACATAGGAGTAATATCCCATAGTAGACTGCTTGTCCTCTACTGTTCTTGCTTAGTCTACATCAGTATAAAGCTTGATGGTTTGATCATTACCTTTCTTATAAAAGAGACCTTTACCAAAAGCACTTTTCAAGTACCTTAGTATCTGATAGACACTATCCATGAGTCTTTGTGGGCTTATGCATGCATTGGCTCACCACACTTACAGGGAAGCATATATCTGATTTAGTGTGAGACAAACTGATCAACTTGCCCACTAGCCCTTTGGTATCCTCCTCGATATAAAGGACTTTCGTCCTTATATCTTCTTTTGTAGTTGGCCTCAATGGGTGGGTGTTTCTACTGGCATACAACCAAGCATCCCAATTTCATCAAGAAGATCTCATGTATACTTTGTGAGATAGTAATACCATTATGAGACCTAGCAACTTCCATTCCCAGAAAGTATTTTAGTTCTCTGAGATATTTGATCTCAAATTCCTTTGCAAGGGCTTGTCTTAATGTCTCAATCTCTCTCATTGTCACTTGTAACGACAATAGCATCAACTCTAGCCTCCATTCTCGTACCTAACGTACTGCAGAGAGACTAGCTCTAATATCAAAGTATGATAGAAAACAGTACCAAAAGAAATACTTGACTGAATTGTTTATGAAAAATAAAGGATTAACCTTCTCTGCAAATGATCAGAGGAAGGGAATCCTCAAGTACAACAGTCAAGCAAAGTAAATGATAACAAAAATGAAAAGGAACACAGCCCACCAGCACTCAAGAGGCCAAGGTCTCGCTAGTTTAACAATCCCAATCCGCTAGCCTCTCTTCCTCTTGTAGACTTTCCTAGCTACCCTCACTTTCATAGGTCCATCATAAACAAGAAAAACTTTTTTGGCCCCGCACTTTTGGCCTTAGTATCCAATTTGGTCCTCCAAAGATAAATTGTATGAAAATGGTCCTCTAAAGATGAAATCTTTCTGAAAATAATAGTTCTCCAAAAATCAATTTGATCCTCCAAAAGAACCAAGCAGTTCATTTTTCTAATTTTTTGAACATCATTTTGATAAGGACATATTAGTACTTTAGCAAAAAATGAAGGACCAAGATTGTATTTTTCTAAAAGATAAACAGAACTTTAACACTAATGCATAACAACACAGAAACTAATAAAAAATAATATAAACATTATCCCAAAATAAGACTAATATTTAAAACATAATATTAGAAATATAGATCATTTCGCACAGATAACAAAATAAAAAATGTGATTATTTGTCATAGAAAACATTTAAATCTACAAGTCTGAGTATGTCGTTCCCCTTCCATTTTTGTGTGGCTCCACAAATTGCATCTGTCACCAATATATTGAACCTGACCAAACCAACCAAGAATTAAAATAATACAAACCCAACCCATGCTCAGCCCTAATCATGACAATTTCGAGGATTGAATCACCACTGTAGCACCAAGGCACACCTTTAGCCAATGGTTGGTTCTGAACTTTGAGTTCGTTTGCTGCAATTATTTCTTACTATTCTCTCAGTAAAATCCCTCCTTTCACCCTATGTGGATTTACAAAGGGATTAGAAAGCTCTTTTGAGCTAATGAGTCTCTAAATTTTTTATTTCCTTGTTTTGGGAGGACTTCTTGTCCTTGTTTCGGGAGGACTTCATGTCCTTGTTTCTTTTTTTTTTTTTTTTTTGGTAGTGCACCACTTCTCTTCAATAAATTCTTTTTTCTATTAAAAAAAAAATCCTTCTTTCATCAAATTATAGAAGAAACCAACAATTTCAGCAAGAAATAACACTTCCATGAAGATACACACAAAGAATTGCTGGTACTTACATTTACAAGAAACACAAATAAATCATCTGGATACACCAAGCCAACTGTCAGAAAGCAATGCTGCACCTCATTATATGTCTGTAATAAAATTCAAAATAAATTAATTTTTTTTTAACTTGAAAAGAAACGTATATATTTGAAGGGAGAAAACTGGTAAAGTCAGAAGATATACGTCATCCTAGAATATTCACAAAAACATACAAGGCTACAAGACAGAAAGACATCATCTTTAAATAACTTTCCAATAACTTTGCCAATCCAAAAAGCATTGACAGAGATCGTGTGCTTTGACCCACAGTAAAGGCCAAGAAGACAACTCTGTCTCAAAACAGAGGTAAGAACAAGAAATGCTGACTTAAGTTATTAATGTGCTCTAACAATATACAAAAACCCTTGCAATAAAGGACATCCCCCCAAAAATTTTACTCACCTACATGCATGAGGTGCAAAACACTAATAACAAAGCACACTGACCTACAGACCACCAACAGTCTCCCCTCCCCTTTATTGCAAATGAAACACAAAGAACAGATCAAAAGGCAACAGGAAAAGAAAACAAATCATTATTCCTCCAATTTGAGCTGGAATCCAGCACAAACAAGGCAGGAATGTTAACTCTCAGCAGATACAATAATACACAAGTTAAAACATAACATAGAGAAAGAAAAAAAGACAGGTTCCACAAAATTCTCAGAGATATAAGAATTAGAATGGAGAAGAATGAATACAGAATTTAACAACAGCAACTTCTGTTGCTACTTACTATATGCAAATTATTCTAAAGAATGAAACAGATAGCATACCTTCAGTCCCACAGAGAAGTCTGATTGTTCTTTGCCTTCAATATTTATACAAACCACCAAAAGAAGTGTTGACAGAACAGGAGTAACTTCCTGTAAACCAGCACCAATTGATTAATTCTAATTTCTCAATTTAATATGCAGAAGGACAGGGCAGCTCTGATGCATGATTGACTTTCCGTTTCTCTTTTCTGTTCTCGTAATTTATATTTTTCCCTCCTTACAAATTTTCTTCTATAAAAAAAATAATTTCGTAAGGAATTAATTATTGCAGGATTATATAAAATAGCAACTACTAATAGGAAAGGAAGCATATGAACTACCCTACATCTATTGAGGTCTCACAGTATGTTTGCTGGAGAGAAGAATTCAATTAAATAAATTGTTCCATCCAAAAGGCATTCTCCAGGGAAAAAAAATTGTTTCAAATCTAGCAATGCTCTGATCCATTTAGTGTTCACTATGTGTTTTATACCCACTTTCATATCATAATCCCAACTTCTATTGAATGCTAACACTTTAGTCACAAATCAGATATTTATCAAGCCACTAGTATGTTAATAATTGAAAATTTCACTACTTAATATGTTATTGAAACTTTTCCTTCCCCCTTAGAATTTAGAAAAAGAAAAAAGCTGTTTCCAATACTCATAACCGAGCAGGGTAGAAAGCAAATCAAAGTAGATAATATCCAAAGTTACTAGTCATTCAAATGACAAGAAAGCATGCCATTATTATTATTATTATTATTATCATTTGCACATACATTTCTCTTATCACCATTTAAACTTTCCATCTATTACATGACCAAAAGAATAATAATAGCTAGGTAGTGGGTACAAGAAAAGGAAAACTTCAGAAGGAACTCTTTGCTTAATCCTAGCAGTACCAAGAATAAACATGAAAAAACAATATTGATCAATCTTTAAGCCAAAGTAACGGGGTCATCCTCCAGTGCAAAAATTAAAAATAAAAAAACGTGGTCATCCTCTCAATCATTTAAATAACATTAGAAAAGTCACACAGAAAATTTTGAAGTTGACAAAATCAAAGGGAACATACTCAACTCAGAAGCAATGTTCAAAAAAGACATCATAGCATGCATTACCTCAAAATCAATCATAGGAGGGCCACTTTCTGACAAAAGAGAAGCATTTAAGACACTGTGAAGACTTTGTGTTGCCAGAAAAGAAATATCTTGATCTTTCTTGTATCTGTGAGCAGCAAAGAGAAAAAGAATCTAAACTTAGATCATTGTTGATATTTTGGATAATTGTTATATACCTGTCTCACATGAGGATGCTTTCAGCCATGCAAGGAGTAAACTATTTAATTAAAATACACAACATTCAGCAAAACAGCTTGCAGCAGTTGATATGTAGTTTGAAATGATATGCAGATCAATCTTACAAATCCAATATTGTAGGAACAAGCCTTGGTAAAGCTGCTTTTAGTTGTGTTCGTGTTATGAGACCAACCATCTGACCCAGGGCTTCCACAGATGCTACACGAACCTAAATGAAATAAGCAAAAAAGACAAAAGTAAGTGAACTACAATAAAGCAAATAGATAATAGATGTGATAAATAAAATATCTGTGATTAATACATCTAGAATACCAGAATTTGTCTCTGTAAATACAGAACCATAGAATTTATAATGAGTCGTTTGGTACAACGGTTCATAACAACTGATACAACCATAGTATTTTTCTCTATTAAGAGATAAAATATCTATAATAAATTTTCTGTTAGTTGATTCTTCACCTAATCAAAATATTATAGTTTGTTAGAATATGCTAAGATGAATAATATGTGTCATCAATTAATGAGCAGGCCTTGTATCAGTTACTCTACTATTAAGCTTGACCAGTAGAAAAGGTCTTGGATATTTTGAATATCTCTAAATAAGTAAAAGAATTATCCTCTTATCCTATAGTTTAGGAAGACATGTATCAGTCAAATTTAATTTATTTTATTCAGTTATTATCTAGTTTTTAGGCGGTTCCTACAATTTAGGAATTTTAGTTATTGGCTATTATTGTACATTGCCTACTGTTCACAACTCTGACCTGCTTCCACTATAAAATAACCTCCTACACGTATTTTAGAACTTAATATTCTGAGAAGGAAGTATTCCTCTGTTCAAATGGTATCAGAGCTCAATTTTGGCTAGCTATAAATCCCTATGCAACATCATTATAAAAATGTTTGATGTCAATACCCATTCAGATTCCTCCTCCCAAACAAATCATGGCATTAAATCAAAAACATCCCTCAATGATCCTCACTCGGTTAAAATCACTATTTGCCTGAATGGAGTACATTTCCTAAGACGGTCCCACTCCATACTTATATATATCTTGTCGGAAAGACAATTGGTTATTTGACTAGAGACACTAAGGAACCACCACCCAATGACCCCCAGTACAACATATGGATTGTACTTACTTGGTAGTGTACATGATTCCGTGTCTTGAACAGTTGCTTGTTCCAATAGTCTCTTGCCATTTCATCTTCATTGTCAATTACGTCATCCTTCTCTAGATAATCTAATGAAAGTATGCTATAGTTTAGGTTCTATTTCTATTTGAATTGTGAGTCATGTCACTTTCCAACATCATAGAGTCACATATCATCTTGGAGTCAATTAATGGGCTGTGTCCTGTTTGAAATTGTTCTTTTGGTTATCTTTAAATGTCCTTGTCCCACTAAGCCTAAAGCTGGTTTTTGTTATTTGTCACCTTTATTTATGACTATTCTCGTCAAACTTCATTAAAATAAGACTCATCCTAAGTAATTTTCTACACTCAATGCATTTTGTGCTGAAATAAAAACTTTTTATATTCAATGCCTTTTAGCTTTATTTTCTATATTCTATGCCTTTTCTATATTCCTGTCTGTATCTTATGGAGTGATAATGCCAAAGAATACAGTTCTACTGCTTTTACTTCCTATATGACTGAGCACTGTATTGTTCATCAATATTCCTGTATTGTAACCCTCAACAAAATGGGTGGCTAAAGGAAAAATAGGCATCTCATGGAAGTTGCTACAGCGCTCATGTGTCATATGCAAACCACTAAACATTCTTGGGTTGATGCAATATCTACAACTTGTTATTCAACTAATGGTAAGCCTTCTTCTATTGCTAAGGGCAAATTCTGTAATCTATTTTCATCCTCTAGGTCTCTCTAACGTCTCCCTGAATTTTTGGATGTACTTTGCTTTGTTCAAAATGTTTGACCACAAGTTTCAAAATAGGATCCCAACTCCCATAAGTGTATCTTTCTGGGGTATTTTACACACCAAAAGGAGTGTTATAGTTCTCCAGACTTAGGTAGATATCTATCTTATATCTGTATATGTTACATTTTTTAAGACTGCTCCATTTATTTATTATTTTCTCCATTCCACTACAGATGAAGATGATATTTTTTTAGTTTATTGGACACAGTCTCCTCCTCCTATCCCTTGTCCCTCTGTAGGTAACTCTTATTCTACTTCTATCATCCCATTCTCTCAAGTCTATGCTCATTGCCTATACCCACTGTTTAACCTCAAGAACCTATGGAGTCCCAATTTGATTCTACTCTTGACCTTCCCATTGGTTTTCAGAATGGTAAAAGTACTAGTACTTACCCTTTTCTTCATAAGTTTCATATACTAGAATATCTTCTTTTGCTCAATCTTTTGTAACTTCCCTAGACTCTACAAACACTGTTGTCTTTAAAGCCTTAGCTCATGATAGCATTTGATAGTTGGTAAGCATCTATAAAAGAGGAGATGCAGGCGCTTAATCACCATCAAACAATGAATTTGGTCCCCCTTCCAAGTGCAAAATAGGCCATTAGATGTAAGTGGGTATACACTGTTACAATTAATACCGACGGCCATGTTTTTTGTTCAAAAGCCATTTGATTGCCAAGGGATATGTTCAAAAACCAACAGGATTAATTATTCTATACATTTTCTCCCATTGCTATACCGGCCTCTATTAAACTCTTTATTTCCCTTGCAGCTATTTATCACTAGACCCTTCATCAATTGGATGGTTCAATCATATAGTATTACAATTTGGGTCATAATAGCGTGATTTTCATCATTCAGTTTACTATTGCTAGTAAAGTAAATCCCCTTTTGGTGGTATTCGTGGATGATATGGTGATTACCAGCAATAATGATGAGAAGGGTATTGAAAATCTTAAGTCTTTCCTCAAGGCTCAATTTGAGACAAAGGATCTTGATCCTTTTAAATGTTTCTTACAAATTAAAATTGCTCAAAGCAAGAAGAGTATTTTCCTCTCACAAAGGATGTATACATGAAACTTACTTAGCAAGGATGCTTGGAGCCAAGCCTTGCAAGAGCCTGATCCTTCCCAATACAAAACTTATAAGTAATGATGGTTTAATTTTACAGGAGGTCCATAGATATTGAAAATTGGTCAGCACACTCAGATCTCAAGCCAAAATCATCGTCACTGTGGTTCATAAGGTCTTTTTGATGCCAACTGGGCTGGGTAATGAGGTTATTGCGTCTCTATGAGAGGTAACCTTGCTTCATGGAGCAGTAAGAAGTAGAATATAGTTGCTAAGTCAAGTGCTAAATCAAAATATTGATGCATAGCCCAAGCTAAATGTGAAATGGTGTGGGCGTGACACTAGCTATATGAGATTGGGTTAATGGGTTTAAGAGGAGTACTGTTAAACTTTGGTGTAATAATCAAGCTACTATTCATATTGCATCCAATTCTGTTTCATGAGAGAATGAAACATATGGACGCCAATAGTCATTTTGTTATGGAGAAAATAAAATAAGGGCTCCTCTTTATTGCACATATAACTTATGATACTGAAGCTCTCAATAATTTATTACATTTGAAACCAGCTGGGCATGAATCACGGCCCAACTTGAGGGGCCTTAAAATAATGAGACAACTAGGTTAAATTATGTGTCATTAGTGGGCTGCACTTGTATTGGTTATCTCTACTATTGCACTTGGCCAATTCCTATTAGTATAAATGGACACACAGGAACCTGACATAGTAAGTCCATGATTCCATTCACTCTTCTCTCAAACTCACTCACCAAGTTCAACATAGTTGATAGCATCAAACCTAAAATATTGAGCAACACAGCATACATGGCATCTAAGAAAGGGGATAAAAGATAACAATTTAAGTCACTTCAACTAACGAATTCTTTCCAAAATCTAAGTACAAAAGAAAACCACAAACCCTTGGAATAAAAGGACGAAACTTAAGTCAAGTTCATTAGGTGTTTGCCATCAAGTTCACCAAGAAAAACAAAATATGTGGAGGAACATCTTTAAAAGAACCAATCAGGTGATGCTGCACTACAAAAAATATCCACATGTTACAGATTTATTGGAAAAATAATAGCAAAATCCTAGAAAGTATACCTAAGTATTGTCAAGAATAAAATTAATAAGAAGATGCTAATTATGGTACAAGGGAATCTCTTAAAACAAAATCTTTTTAACATTCTCTATATTGCAGAGTTAAATGAATAGAAAGAATGCAAATGGCTGATGAACTTGGATATTACATCATACTGAAAATATGAAACCAGAAAGGACGGAAAGACTATAAGATCAACGGATTTGTTAAAAAAAAAAAAAAAAACCATTAAATCACAAACCCTTAGATCCCGTGAAGTTGACCAAACTCTCAGCAAAAGCTCAAAAGCAGAATTTAAAAATGACCTGCAATAAATCCATGTACCCCTCAGACAGGCAAATAGGAAAATACCGTGTGAGGAATCAGAAAGACAATAACAAACTATAAAGACTATATACTATATCTCACATGATATCACCATCAAGGGGTGAACGCGAAGGAAAATCCATACTATATTGCCAAGCAGCTTGACACCAACACTTAAATGCTGCAAAGAAAAACTAATGTAACAATCAGCATTCTCATATTGGTTAAAGTGATAGCATAATCAGTAAGGAGGACAATGAGAATCCAATATATAACTACAGGCAAAAGGGCCATAATCTCTCAACCTGTGTATGTCTGCAAGACAATTTATTGGAAGATAATGGTTCAAGCTTGCAAGAACATAAGGGTAGCCGGCTCTTTGTGCATGAGAGGGTAAGAAAGATTAAAAAAATAATAATAATAATAAATATTCATATACAGGATTTTTAGGAGATAATCCCACCCCATTGGCATAAAGTATCCCACTGTAGTTGCAGTATAGTGGGTACATATTGTGCACCCAAACATCAATAAGGCTGAATAGTATTAGTTTATAATGGAGCATAAAGTTTTCAATATGCTTCATGCTTAGTTCAAGCAAGTACATAACTGAATATGATCCCCCTCAATTTAACCTTTATCTGCATTCCATAATGTCCTGATATGGTGTTATATTTAGCACCAAGTAGTTTTACATGCAATTGAGACTGTCCAAGCAATTCAGACAGTGCTCATTTATCAGTGACTTCAACCAGATCAAGACCGTCACCAATATATACCAGATCAAACCATGAATATCCTACCTACAGTTGAAATCACATCACACATGCCCATCAACAAAGCCAAAAAAGAACCATACCATTTGCAAAAATTGGCCGATTCACATCTCGCACATTTCCAAGAATCGGCAGAATTCGTGAAAGTACACCTTTCCACCGAGGAATAAACTGCAATGCTGTACCATATTTAAAAGATAGGAAACACATCAGGACTTTTTTCTTTTTTTTCTAATGAAACAGAAAATTTAATGAGATGAAATTCAAGGAAGGAAAAAATATCCTCCTAAAGCAAGATAAGCAGAAAAAATATCTTTGCATGTCCAGTGGAGATGATTTTTTTTCCTTTAATGAAAAAATGACTTACTGATAAGAAGAGAGAATAATATACCAAGATACAAAAACAGAGGACAAGAGATACTCCTCAAACAAAAGAATACAAACTAAGCTCCATCACAAAAGTGCATTCCAATCCCTTTGAAGATCCAAAAGGATACCGCCCAAAAGAAACCATTTGTAGAATCCCACAAAGAGGAGATAAAGATAATCATCTCCCAAATAAGATGTACTGAGAGGAATTGAAGATTAAACACTCTTGTATTCCATTCTAAACCAAACACACCACAGACCAGCCAAAACTGCACAATGCCAGAGAACTTTATGCTCCTTTTGACTCCCAAAACACATAAACTTGATAGCAAAAAATGCCCCAAGATCAACTGGACAAACCAAACTCTCATCAAATATACCAAACATGCCAAGCCACTTCACAATGCAAGAAGAGATGGTTATTTTGTTTCTTTACTTCTAAAGCACATTACACAAACTTCATGTGATAAGGCCCTATTGGGTCTTCAAGATTGAAGCAGATCATTTTGTATCAATTCTATTGAGTACCACTATCCAAACAGAAGTCTTTACCTTAAAAGGAACCTTGATTTCCCAGAAAAACATTGAAATTGGATGAGAAATATTTGAATATTGAACTAAAAGTTTAAAGAAACATGAGCAAGTATAAGAACCAGAAATATCCAAATTCCAAATCCTTTTATAAGGCAAACAAGAAACACAAAATGGGACAAGTATTTCCAATAACAAAGCAAGATCATAAAAAGTTAGCATTAAGATATCTGAAAAATGGAAAGTTCCAAAAAGAATGATGACCTTGAATGATTAAAAACTCAAAAATTGGAGCATTATGCAAACATGATATGTTAGGAGGATTAGTTAAGAGGTCAAAACAGTTAGAAAGTTAGTAACAGAAGCTAGCAAAAACAGAAATAACTAAATCAGTTGAGGGGGTTAGAAGCTTCCCTATGTAAGTTGTTGTATTGTACTCAGTTGAACAAGGAAGGCGATGCATTGATTGATTCTTCTATTCCTTTGGTACTCAGAGGAATATAGAACTCAGATATTATTCTTCCACAATACTTCAATTCTCCCTCATCTATTTATAAGCATAGGTGTAGGTTCTATTATTTCAATAACTCCTTTCTGTTATTATAGTAACTAACCATCTAATCTGACTATTTAGTCAGTTACAACTATTAACCCCTCACTGACATTTCCCTTATAAAAATAACACCCCGCCCCCCCTTTTGCAAGATTTCCTTGTCCTCAAGGAATGGGAATTATCAGGAAATTGATTCTTGATAGCTTCTAAGGGCTCCAAAGTTGCATCTTCAAAACTTGCATGCCTCCACTGAACTAACACCTCAGTTAAAGTAAGATTTCCGCGCTTAACCACACACCTAGAAATGATTCTTTCCGGTTTCATCAAACCCACTGCCACCAACCACAGCCATTGTCGTAGATACTGTTGAGGAATTTCCCACTTGTTTCTTTAATAATGAAACATGGAAAACAGGGTGAATATGGCACCCTTCAGGTAATGCTAGCTTATAAGCAACCTGTCCAATACATTCCTGCACCTCATAAGGACCGAAATGCAATGGGGTATTAGTTAAGGTTGTTCTTTTGAATGGGTACAGCTTCAAATAAACCAGATCACCCACTGCAAATTTCATGTCAGAACGTTTCTTATTTGCCTGTTGTATCATTCTGTTCTTGGCCTCCAACAAGTTCTGCCTAAGTGTTTGAATAATGGCTCCTTGTTCTTTTTATTCAGCATCCACACATTGGTTAGTAGAATCCCCTGCCATGTAAGGCATATGTGTTGGAGGTGCAACCCCATATACAGCTTCAAAATGCGTCATCCCTACTGTTGAATGAAATGTGGTGTTGTACCAAGGCTCAGCCATTAGAAGCCATTTAACCCACTGTTTAGGGTGATCTCCAGTCATACATCTCAAGTAACACTCCAAAGTACGATTCAAGACTTTTGTTTGACCATCTGTTTAAGGATGGTAAGCAAAAGAATACAATAACTGCACATGCTAATGTTTAAACAATTCCTTTCAAAATATGCCACAAAAAACTGGATCCCAATCAATCACTATGGATTGAGGGATACCATGAAGCTTCATGACGATATTGAGAAATAATTTGGCCACATGTACAGCTGTATAAGGGTGTTTTAAGGACATGAATGAGCAGATTTTGAAAACCTGTCAACCATAACTAATATAACTGTTTTGTTGTAAGATTTTGGCAACCCCTCTATAAAATCCATTGCCAAATCACGCCATACAGTGGTTGGAGTTGGCAGAGGCTGTCATAACCCTAGTGATGCCACGGTTTCAGTTTTAAACCTCTGACAGATGCTACATTCATGCACAAGAACACTTATATCTTTTTCCATCCCTTTCCAATAAAAAACATAGGCTAATCTCTTGTAAGTAGGAGTAGCTCCTGAACGATCCCCATAAGGACTATTAAGGAAGCTATTTAAAATATCTTGCTTCAGCTGATAATCATTTCCTACAACAATCTTCTCTTTCTCTTAAGAGTATGCTGGTCCTAAGTAAATTTCAGAAAAGAATTAAGCTCCAGCTGTAGTTGAGTTATAATATGCCAAATTTTGTCATCTTCCTCCCAAAAATCTCAGACCCTTTTATGAATGCTCGAAAAAATTGCAGTAACAGCAAAGCAGTCACTGCTATCTTTATGTTCTCAACATGACAAGGAATCAACCACCACATTGTCTTTGCCTTTCCTATATTCGATAAAGTAGTCAAGTCCCCATAGTTTATGTACCCATTTCTGCTGCTCTGGTGTAATTGTTTTCTGCTCCAAAAGGTATTTCAAGGTCAAATGATCAGTTATAATGATGAAATGTTGACCCTGAACATATTGTTTCCACTGCTGAACTGCAAAAACAATTGCTATTAATTCCCTCTCATAACCTGACAAATTCTTCTTCCTCGGACTTAATGCTCTACTAATATAAGCAATAAGCTGTCATTTCTGAGATAAGACAGCCCCAATTCCTTCCTATGAAGCATCAATTTCAATGGTAAATGGCTGTGAAAAGTTAGGAAGATAAAGCACGAGTTGAGCTCACACCATGCTTAAGTGTTTGAAAAGCATTTTCAGCCTCTTCTATCCAAATAAACTCCCTATCCTTCTTCAATAATTCTGTTAATGGCTTAGAAATAATGCCATAGTGACAAAGAAATCTCCAATAGTAATCTGTGAGTCCTAAGAAACCCTTTAAGGACTTGATATTTTTGGGTGTAGGCAGGCCAAGAAGTCACCACTGCCACTTTTTTCTTATCTGCTACTACCCCTCAATGCGAGATGATATGCCCCAAATAAACAATTTGTGGGCCCGAACTCACAGTTGCTCCTCTTGGCATATAACGTGTTGCTATGAAGAACCATTAAAGCCTCCTATAGATGTAATAAATGCTCCTCCCAATTAGGACTATACACTAATATATCATCCAAAAAAAACTAGGATGCTTTTTCAAAGATAATTCTAAAAGAGGAATGCATTAATCCTTGTAAGGTTGTAAGGACATTAGTGAGTCCAAAAGGCATCACTACAAACTTGTACAAGCCATCATGTGTTCTGGAAGCTGTCTTGTGCACATAGAAGAATTCATCAAGATCTGATGGTATCCAGCACGTAAATTTAACTTTGAAAAATAGCTAGCTCCATGTAACTCGTCAAGAAGTTCTTCAATCACTGGAATAGGGAACTTATTTTTATTCATCTGATTGTTAAGTTGCTTGTAATCCACACAAAACCTCCAAATACCATCCTTCTTCCTCACCAATAACACCAGTGCTGCAAATGAACTAGAACTCTTACAAATTACACCATTAGTCACTTCTCCTTAACTGATTCCTCCATTGTTGTCTTCTGTGCAGGCCTATAACAATATGGTTTCAAATAAATAAGCTTTTCCTCCTTTAAATGAATGGCATGATCAAATGCCCGTGATGGAGTTAAGCTTGTAGGTGTTTGGAAAACATCACTGAATTCTAGTAAAATGGTCTCTAATTGAGCTTGCTATTGTTCTGAAAGTTACACAACTCTAATTAGAATTATCTAATTGAATCAACAAGATTCCAACTGAATTGCATAACTTCTTATCATTAATGGTCTCATCTACAAAAAGTCGTGGCTCTTGATCCATTCCTTGAATATTGTAGTCTCAATCAACTAAAGAAAAAGTCAAAGAACGACCTTAATAATCGAATTGAATCTTCCCTAGAGTAGCAAGCCACTGTACCCCAAGTATGGCATCATAAGCTCCCAAGTTCAAAATATAGTAAGTCAGCTACAAATTGACTACCTTGCATATTCCATGCTAATTGCTTGCACATGCTGCCCACCATTATCTTCTCTCCTCCAACCACAGTCACTTGAATTTCTGGTGAATACCTCATCTTTAATTTCAATTTCTTCACCAAAGACGAATGCAAAAAGTTGTGTGTGCTTCCCATATCTACCAAAACAGTAATAGGATGTTTCTTGATATATTCACATACTTTTAATGTAGAGTAGTTATCCGACCCGTGAATTGGGTGTACAAACAATACAAGAAGAGAATTAGGATCCTTTAATGGCTACACCTGTGTATCCATCAATATGTCACCCTCATCTTCCTTTTCTTCAGCTTGAACATGAATCAAGAAAGAATGACATGTCTTGCATCTGTGATCAGTAGTATACCTATCATTACACCAATAGCATAAGCCCTTCTTTCTTTTTTCATCCATCTCCCTCTTTGTCAACTGCTTAATTGGTTTTTCTACTAGTGTAGATGATTTCGCCATAGTGCTTCCTATTGAACTCACTGTTTATTCTGGTTTAAAAGTACTATTGGCAGATTTAGTGTAATTGGAAAATGGTTGGGTTTCTAAAAGAACACCTGCTTCAATCCTGTGTTGCCATTTTAGCATCTTCATGTAACCCTGCCAAGTACATAGCATTTATTAATGATGCTGATCAAAACATCTGAACATAAGATTCAACATCAGGCTTTAGTCCCCCAAGAAACAAACATATCTGCATTTCCTCAGGTAAAACTACTTTTGATAGCGAATCTTCAAATTTTTCCCGATACTCTATAACAGTCCCTTCTTGACGTAACTTCTTCAATTCTGCCAATGAATCAATCTTTTTGATGTCACCAAAACAGACACCGATGGCAATCAAGTAGTCTATCCACAATATTTCCCCTGCTCTACAAGTGGCCATGAAAGTTTGGTGCCACTGTAGAGCTCTACCTTCAAGATGAAGACTAATTAGCTTAATTCGATGGTCTGTTTGTGTTCCATCAATAACAAAAACTAGTGACACCTAAATGCCCATCCCTTATAAGCGCTTCCATCGAATCTTGAAAAATCAATGCGAGAATACTTCGCCAGAATGGTGTATCCATCCACCTGTGCCAGCCAGAAAAAATTGAACTGTGGTCAGTTGTCTCTAGCTCATCCACGACTAGACGTGGACACTCCATTTCCCTCGCCAACCACCGAAGTCAAATGAACAAGTTTAGTGGCCACATCAATGACTAAGCTCTCAAGCTTCGAAATCAAGCATCAAATCTCTTTGAGTTATGCCTTATTCTGACTAACTATCTGCTCAAGATCTTTCTGTTGTCACCAGCCTGTGAACACGTCGTGCAAGCTATCACTACGATTGTAACTCTTATGGTAGTCAGAAGAATATACAACTCAGATATCATTCTTCCACACTACATCAATTCTACCTCAGCTATTTATAAGCATAGCTGTATGTTCTATTATTACAATAACTCCTTTCTGTTATTATAGTAACCAACTCATCTGACTGTTTAGTCGGTTACAACTATTAACCCCTCACTGACAATTCCCTTATAACATCCTTTCTATCTCTTCTTAACCCTTTTCACCCCCTGTTCCCTTTCTATTACCTTTTTCCTTATTAGGATAACTGTTGAAGACATGGAAAAGTTCAAGAAAAGAGATTTCACCAACCCAATGGTCCTCCCAAAACTAAAAATGAGAGCCATCTCCAACATGAAAAAAAACAGAAGGCATAGAATCCCAGGAGATGAACTTCCTCACATGAGTAGCACTACTCCCACGATTAGCATCCCACCCATTCTGCTGAACACCATATGTGCTCCTGATCACCTTATGCCACAAAGAAGGCTCCAAAGGAAACCATGAAAGCCACTTAGCCACTACAGAGATCCTTTTAGACACTAAATTATCCAGACCCAGCCATCTGTCATTTTTCAACCTACAACAACAAACCTCCCAACTGACCAAGTGTTCTCTTGACTCTCACCACCCCCGAACCATAGAAAGTACCACATAATACTACCCCACCAGAATCTTAAATAAAATTGCTAATAACATTGGAACAATGGATATAAATACAGATCAGCACTTACCACAAGACTGAATTCCACCACCCAAAAGAAATTAACATACAAAGAAAAATTCAAGATGATTATAAAGGCTAAATCACACATAAAATTTTGTTTACTTACGATCAGTAGAAGCAAACTCTGCAAGAATTTGGACCATAGCCAGTAATGCTGAATTTGGCCCAGATAAATGAAGAAAAATTTCTTCCATCATCTGCAATACCAATATTAAGAGACGTAAATTGTGTGCCCAGCTTAGAATCCAGGAAAACTAGGCGAAGTAAATTGAAATGAAGAGTATATCAGACAACAGTAGAATTATACAACTTTAATTCACAAATAGAACCTATTAATTAAATTAATAGTATAAGCCAACTGATTCTCTATGGGATTTCCGGAACTAATATTCAGAGATTGTATCGTGTAATTTTACTAATATTTTTCTTTCAGCTTGTCTTGCTTGTCTAACTCCAGCCATGCCATTTAACTTCTTATTTTCTTTCTCTATTAAAAATATAATAATAATATCATCATCATTTAATAATAAAACTTACTAGATCAGGTAGATGAGAACCAATTGCAACAAGTAGACCTGTTGCTGCTCGTTGCCAATCAGAATTGATTTCCTGCAGAAGACAATCACCAAGAAGCTTAAGAAATCTTCATGTATACCAGTTGACCATGAGCAGTAGCATGCAATGTCTAATGAACCGATCAACTTAACTGCCCTGACATGAACATGATATGAAGAAAATGATGCGCAAGTAACAAACACGTTCCAGAGATCTATAGAGACAATTCAAATCCACAGGGGGAACACAGAAAAGCTAGTGACAAGAGTGTATCCTTAGATAAAAGTGCACTGACCCTCAACCAGGTATTATTAAGACTAGTATCAAATCTAAAGAAAATTATAAACACTTGGTGAAAATGATTGTTAGGACTTGGGACCATAAGTAAACATATACAACTCAAACATATACTAATTTAACATCCAAATTGTATGACATTGAAAGTAAATATGTCAAAAAGCAAGAAGAAAACCAATTAGTGCTTGTTTGGATAATACCTGGCCCTAAGGAAGGTAAGAAAACAAACTTATCCCATTAAATGCTGAGGTAAAAGAAAATAAAAAAAAATCTACAATTAAAGATTCTTGAGTTACACTTCATCAAATGAACACAATACCAAAGCACCTCACTCTCCACCCAAACCACAACACCAGATTGTGGTTGTTATTATTATTATTATCACTATTACGATAGAGTAAAATACAGTTTGGTATCCTATGCTTTGGCCTGATTTCACTTTGCTACCCTGTGGTCCAAAAGTTGACAATCAAGTGATCTATGGTTTAAAATTTTAAATCCTTGCATCCTATGATATCTGGTATCATTCCATTAAGTCCGATAGGAAATAACATATACACAGCACATGACCCAGAGATTCCCCCAAGTTACACAAATTTCATCCCTATATACCCCAATTTGGCCAAATTTGATCCTAAGCAAACCTAATCCCTAAATTCTTTTATTAAAGTTAAAGATTTTAAAGTTAAAGATTGTATAGGTAAAACGAGCTTTTGAACAAAATTAGGGACACAATTTAGGGAAGATACTGTGTTGTGTGTTAAATTTGGGGTTTTAAATTGCTAAGAGAGGAGTCCTCACTGCAAAAGAAATTAGGAATTTCATAAGAAAATTAAGAAACGAAGGCAAAATTAGGGATTCGGTTCTAAGGGCAAAATTTAGGGCATTTTGTGTATTTTGTGTTGAATTTAAATTCCAAATGAGCGACGGAGGATTTTGGATCTTTAATACATAGAAATTTAGGAATATAAAGCAAAAATGGGGACGAGATTAAAGACTACATTTATTGGCAAAAGTTAAGAGATATTGTACAGTGTAATCTAGGATTCCATTGGCCACAAGAGCGATCTCACTTTCCAATGCAAAGAAAAATTAGGGATTTCACAGAAGAAAATTAGATATTTAAGGGAAATTTAAACAGATTTTGTCAAAATGATAACAGTATAACAACAATTATAAGTTCAAAATTTGGTACACAGATACAATGTGTTCCAAACAGCCCATGCAACTAACTCCATAACTTCCAAGTTACCCGACAATGCAACAAAAGACCAAATCAATCACAATTTATTTAATAAGCACATATGCATTTTCCTCTAATCAAATCACGCTTACCAATAACAAGGCAACCAAGCACCGGCCAGAGAACATAGAAATTTCAAAATTCTAGACACTTTACCAACAAAAAAGATTATCCCTCCCTGTCCTCATTCCCCGACCATGCTAATTATGACCATGAATATGCAGTTAGACAAACTTTAATTTCAAAATTGACTAAATTTCAATTGGTTAATTGGATATATTAACCAAAATTCTTCTCACCCTGTAGCTTTCTATCACCCCATGTTGTAAATGAACGTAAGGCAGAGTAAACAATTTGCTAACAACACTCTAACAACCAAAACTTCTCAGAAATATTCAGACTTCGTATCATGATCTGCAAACCATTTTCTGCAGTAATATAGGTACTGTCCTGCGCTATAACACAAATTACCTTAGAGGATATCATTTCAGCTGTAGCAATCTTAGCAAGCTTTGCCATAAAATTATCATCGACTTCTCTTTCGTCCAGAGAGCGAACTCCAAATGCCATCACTTGAAAAACACCGGCCATGTTTCCAAATCGCTAAAAGAAATTTCAAAAATAAAAATAGTCAACACTCCATATTACCAAGTAGCAATTCATTTTGAATAATTAATGGAAAAGCAAAAGTAAGTACCCGACGTCCTCCTCGTGAAATGGCCGCACAGCAGTCGAGAACTAAAAGAGGATTCCTACAGGCACATTAGACCCAATTTTCAGTTAAACTTCGTGAGCAATAAATATATAAACCAGTGTGAGTAGAGAGATAATCACAGAGTAGCAATGTCTTTGAGAGAGGCCATGGAAGCCTCCCTGACGGCGGAAGAATCATCGGCTAGTAACGACACCAGCACCTGGACGGCCTCTGCAATAAAGCGAAACTATGAGATCGAAGACCACGAAGAGTGATCAAATATCAAAATTGCAGAAGAAGAAGATACCAGGTGCAGGAATTGAGCTGCCGGAAGCCATGGAAGAATTGCACAAAAGTCACACGACAACGGAAACAGAACGTCGGGCAACATGTAAACCCCGACGGAGACAAAGATAAACCTAAGTTACCGTTGCTTTGCTCATAAATCGTGTTTTTGTAGTAAAGATTTTCGCTAAATCGCCACCAAGTACCAGCAGTCACTCATGTCCCCGCCGCCGCCGAGCCGACTTTTTTTTTTTCTTTGGGCAGATCCATCCCAGTCCCATCTTCCTTATGCTCATTTGGTCCCTGATTTTATTTTAAGGGAAATAACAATAACAATAATTATTATTATTATTGTTATCAGGCAAAAATTACTCTTGATCCATTGATTTAATTTGAAATTTCATTTTTATAATTTAACTTTGTTTAATTCTAATTTAATCTTTTAATTTTATTCTTAGTTTCATTTTCATTCTTTAATTTTATTTAATTTCAATTTAGTCCCTTAATTTTATTTTAAATTTTATTTTCATCTCTTAAAAAAATTTAATTTCAATTTAATCCCTTAACTTTATTTTAAGTTTTACTTTTATTTTTTAATTTTATTTTATTTCAATTTCGTAGCCTATATTATTTGGAGATGGCATAAAGTCCTTATATTTTAGGGATTACTACAAGGGTTGCACTATTTAGGGACTTACATTTGGAAACTTTCTATTTTTTCGTAGGGATGGGGAGGGGAAAAAATTCCTTGGATATAGTGTAGGGATGAAGACAAAAATCATGCTTTTTATTATCTCCAACAATTTTATATAAAATTTAAAAGTTTTTATGTATATGTATTAGTAATAGTGTTTTTATTATATCTTCAACTTTAATATATGTGAATTCTTTTGTAAAAACAAAAAATTAGAAGTACAATTCCAATAAGTAATACCAAGAGGTGAATTAAATTGCTATTTAGATAAGTTTGTCTTAATTGATATTTTAAATATAATAATTTTTGACATATTTAGATTAATGGAAACAAAATGAATTGAAATAATTAACTTGCACATAAAAAAGATGATGAGAACTTTACACATGATGGTAAAGGTGTTGAGAGGACTTAATGTTTTTTATTTGTTGAAATTTTTTTTTTTTTAATTTGTAGGACTTGTTTAAAACTTATTGTATGAATTTTTTATTTTTTTAATTAGACTAGAGTTTATTAAATGATATAAATAAATAGTTTAACCTTTAAATTTAATTTGTTTACAATATATTTACTTTTTATATTTATTAATATTATTATTTTTTGTAATTTTCTTTTAAAAAGATTGAGATCTCCATAAGAACTTGCATGAATCCGCATTCCTATAGAGATGGGGATAAAAAATGTAAGTGATTATAGGGATGGAACCAAAAAGGTACACCCCAATCTATTCTCGTAAAACTGTCATCCTTAATTAAACATAATTTAATGTTTCATCTATGTTTGCTTCAATTGACTAAATGTTGATTAAAAAACGAACGTAGTTGCCACCTCATAATTAAAATTAATGATGTCAATATTTTAATAAAATTTATTTAAATGAAATTTTTATAAAATGTTTTGAAAACTTAAAATATTAATTTAAAACACTTTAAATTGAAATGACTATTTTGAAATAGTAAATGAAGCTACTGGACCCGGTCACTAATTTTAATCAATAAAAAATAAAATATAAAAAGTGAAAAAAAATATTTAAATAATTTTTCAAAATTAAAACTAAACTAAAATAAAATAAAATTAAAGGATAGGAGTGGAATTTAATGTAAAGTTAAAAATTAAATTGAAACTAAATTAATTTAAGGAATAGAAATAAAACTTAAAGTAAAATTAAAGAAACAAACTAAAATCAAATAAAGTTAAATAATAAAAGTGAAACTTAAAATAAAAATAAATAATCAAAATAGAACAAAATAAAATTTAAAAAGAAAAATAAAACCTTAAATAAAATTTAGGGACCAACAATACAATTTGCCTTATTTATATTATTATTATTACTATTGTTATTACAATGTTGATAGCTCCATTAAAGTCCATCGAATTCGAAAAAGGCAAACAGATGAAGCCGAATATACAACATTTCCATTAATCATCAATAATGCAAGTCTCTTTGAGCGATTGAAGAGCCAGTTCATTACTGACCCAAACCATGGACAATGTCCTTTCTTCTTTTACGACCAGAAATTATAAAAACAAAAGATTGAACCGATTCAATATAAAAACAAAATCTTTAGTTTGAAAAATAACTGAGTCTTGCGTGGACTCTGAAGGAAAAATCACCCACTAACTGGTACCTACAAGTGTTGAATATGTTTGGAATAAAATAATTTAGCATAATATTGAATCATGGGTAATTTTCATTTATATTTCACTTTCTCAATTATATAAACATTTCTATGTGAACTATAGATCTTTTGTCATAAATCATCACCAGTTGAATGCATGCACACACACACACACAAACATATCACTTTTCTCTTTTTACTCATCATCATCAATGAGAAGGAAGGGATCAGCCGAAAAGAAAAAAAGAGAGGAAGGGACCTCACTTCCCCTCAGCTTATAGATCAATGGCACAGGAATAAATTGTTCTCCCCTGAGATGCAGCTTCGCGTTTTCACTCGAGAAACCCAGAACTTTCGTTTTGACTGCAAGGAATGAAAATGCAGCCAGGGTTAGCGTTTTAAGTCTGTTGTGAACAAGGCCTTCTTGCGTGAGACGGGGATTTAACCAGTTCTTGCAACACTCTGAAACGAACCACTCCAATGACTGTTAAATTTATAGGAAATGATAAACAACAGCAAGTAATCCCGAAAATGTTTTACAACGGCGATGAGTTAAATTCAGAAGAATGAAACTCTTGAGATATACACTATTACGATCATAGTCAAAAAGGAGGACCCAGTGTAGGCACAAGGGCCGAAAACGTTTGATATATACAAAAATGGCATTCATGCTCAATAAGGAGAACCAACTGGAGCTATAAGGCCCAGGTACCGCATTATCCTTAACCGGCGAGCCTTTCTCTCTGATTTCGGAGGAGATGCCACCTCCTACAAAATAATTTCATTATCTAATGCACTTGACAGATAAGTTACTATTAAACACGATGCCAAAAATTTTGAGTAGAAACTCACATCAAAATGAAGTTTACGCTTACGTTCCCTTTTGCCTCTTCCTTTCTCCTTTAAATCATCTGTTGTTTTGCTTGAGGTAGACGAAGTCCATTTATCTGATAAAAGCATAAATTTAAATTAAAAAGCAACCTCGAGAAACAAAAGGAGTACATTAGAGCTTTATTAAATTTAGTCATAACTTTAAATGAACATATTATTTTACTTCACAATGATAAGCATGTGAAATGAAACAATATCAAGTGTGTATGGGATGCACTTTTAGAGATAGCATAGTGCCAAATAGTCCCATAAGGAGATTACAAATGCACAAAATTTATGAACATGCTAGTTTGAAAGTAAATTGTCCCAGCAGGCATGTGAAGCAAGATTATATGGACAATAATCAAGGCCTGCAATACTCTTAAGAGCAACCAACGTATCTACCACTAGCAAATTAAAGCTTGTGGACCTGTGTTGTTTATCTTCATTGTACATGAACTGAAACACATTTTGGATCAACTGATTGACTGAATTTAAGGCAGTTTAACTAAAGAAAACAATTGCACGGGTAGGACATGACTGCACACAATATTTTTGTTCCACAAGCTAGAATGGAACAAATTACTTCCGGCTAATGTAATTTCGTCAATTCACAGAGTCAAAATTGATTCCACTAATATAGTTTATTATTCTGACCATTGCACTTTTCTGCATAGAACATAATCCACTGTTAGAAGCAATTTTGTACCAGATGAGCGATCTTGCAGATCTGAGCGAACAGCCCTATGGGGACTCAACTTTCTGCATGAATTAATTTGTTCCTTCCTCTGCAAAGCCTACAGTCAAATAAGGAGACAAATGAAATACAAAATTCTATAGGCTAAAATCATAAAAGCTACTGAAGTCAGGAGATATAGAATTAGATTAACAGACTTGTTTTAGAGCATCCTGGAAATCTTTTGAAGGGTTACTGCTCCTTTCTTCAAAAGACTGTAACAAAAAACATGCACAGACATTATTGATGATTCATTGATTCAGACAACCATAGAAGTTAGAACTATGACCCATGCTGCATATGACCTCCCAATTCTCCAACAACCCCTCTTCTCAGCAGGACAGAAATGGGGGAAACAAAAAACAAAGGTAGAAGGATCTGAACTGTGAAAATGACTTGTTCACTCTAATGACAACTTCAATGGACCACAAAATGCCTTGTGACACATGCTGCTTGGCAACAAGTTCGAGTGGCTGAGGGAATGACTTTTCCTTTATGATTGGGTTGAGGTTCTTTTTGTCCCTCTTTTTACTGGATTTGGGCAGCAAGGTGTTTTCAAAATGCAATATCCAGAAAGGGACTTTGGATCAACAATGAGCTTATACTGAGATAGAAGAACAGTAAGACAAGAATCAAACTCACATCCTCAAATGCCGAAAGATCTTTCACTGGATCAACCCAGGAACTGTAAAGCAACAAAGTAATATTGAGGTCAATGCTTAAACATGTTAGGCACATGCAGGAAACTCACATTACGCAACAAGTATGCTACAATACCAGGGATGGTTCCCATAAAACTGTACTAAAACATGTCCATCACTGGCCTCGACAGATAGGGTGGATCTTTCTTCCATAATCTGAAATCATATTTATTTAATAAACATAAAAGAGTAAGTATACTATGTCAGTGTAAATAAAAGAGGCATCATCACCTCCTAAGTCCTAACATATGTCATAAACTAATCCATGATATTCACTAATGTTTTGAGAAAAGTTAGATTAGATACAACTAAAGGGGTCAAGCAAAATATATATCTAAATGCAGCATCAGAAGCAAGAGAAGTTTGTATGGAAAGATTTTTAAAATGGCAACTGGTAACTATGATTGAATTGAAGGAATGGAACATTTTCCCATCTTATCTTAATCTAACAAACTAAGAAAAGAGTTTGCATGCATACTTCAACACTATAATATACAATCAGGCGAATATATATATATATATATATATGTAACATATGAAGTATGAAATGACACAAAAGTTCAAACTCCAATACATTCAAATTGAAAGACCAAAATAAATAGGGCACAAGAATTCATTGAAAACATGAAATATAATTTCTAGATTTTACAAAAAGGGGACATGCCTTATAATCCTGCAAAAGGAGAGAGACAAAGGGAGGGTACTAGAACAAGTGAACAGAGAAACAGAAATTGATCATGGCAGACAGCTAGGTTAATATGATTATCTTGGATAAGCTAAGCCAAAAATGTCATTTTATATTACTTGAACACATTTAAAAATGGAAAAGAGAGAAATAATATATGATGAGACTTAAACAGTTGAACTAAAAAAAAAAAAAAGTATTATTTCACCTATACCAAAAGCCTCTCAATCATGTGTTCTCCAATTGGATAGATAAGACACGTAACATGCAACTTCCTCAAGTCCCTTATCTTCAAAAGAAATTTCCCACTAAACACGGGCACTAAAAAAGTGAATGTAAGATCAAGATTTTTTTAAGCATGCTAAATGGCAACAACAGGCTCTACATAGAATCCTTTTGTTCAAGATGTCAAAGGGAGGCTGAAAGAGCAAACCAAATCAGACAAAATAAGAGTTTGCAAATAACATATCCTTGTAAGACTCAATAAGCTCTTGTTTCTCATATTGTCCGCAGACTTAGAAACCTATGTTTTAATTCTTTACAGACACATCTCATTTCAATATATTGACATGCACATAGTTGATAGCAGCATAACACACAAAGCATGGCAGGATATAAGAGTATAACCTCAGCAGGCCACCACATATGACAAACTGTTTTTGCCCATACAACACTCCCTGGGATTACAGCAATACAATTGCTGTCAGTAACAGGTGACTCCTGTGGTGTGGATTCTGATACCTTGAGGTTGTCAATTTTTTCATGCTGAGCATCCCTATATCATATTCTTAAAAGACATAATCAGAGCGAGAAGAATACAAGATTTTATATATATTTGCACAACCATGAGGAATGGCCATCCAAAACACACCTATTGCTAACAAGGTCAAGAGCTTCATCTCGGCTAACTGGTTTAACTTCAGTAACTGGAACATCAAGAAACTTGGATGAAAATCCTAGTCCATCCCTCTGGGAATCACAGCATTGAACCAGTGTACCTTCAATATATTGACTTCCTTTTGTTCTACTCTCTTGCAAACTGTCTGCAGAGACATTGTACAATCTAACCTCACCAGAAGAAGAACCCATTGAGGAAACTGCAAGAAGGTTGCCCAAAATAAAGGTTAACCATACGTTTTGACAAAATTCAAAAATCTTAAGACAAAATGGGCATTTGCACCACAGGTAATGAGCTAAGCTTAGTCTTGTGTACAAATCACCACAGAGTCATCAGTTTAAACCCCAAATGAAAAGGTTGATGCATGCGAGTTTGAATATGGGAATGTAACTTTTAGAAGGTCTTATCATATATGTAATAAAGACAAAAGTTATTGGATGGAAAGATATTGAAGGTCTTTATTATTTTTCTATACAGCGAAAGCCTCATTCTACCGTTTTCACTCAGCATATAAATACACCATAACTAGAGCACTAAAATCTGTCTGTCATTGATTCTTTGGTATCCGCCAAACCATTTAGCATGATATTCGCACCATGATGGTTGCCAAAAAATTCAACTTATACAAGCAACAGCTTCAAACTACATTGGTTTTCATGCTCAACCAGGGAAAAATCATAAAAGTTTTATTTAATAAATACACCAATGTTCGAAACTATCATCCAAAACATTCAAAAGAAAAAAGCCATACATCAAATAATGGACAGCTATGCTCCCTTTGACCAATGAAGGAGAGAAAATACATCTTATATTTTCGCCATTGGATCATTTTATGGTTACAATAAGAGCAAAAATTGTTAATTTAAGGTTTAGATGAATTCTACAAATGGCACAAACATTACTCAGATAACTTAATTTGCGGTATTGTACAGTCACAAGAAAGGTACTAGCTGTACATCAATAACTAACAATAAAATCAAAAAGAAGCACAGTTCGATCTAGACAGTAGACATAAGCTCAAAGTTCAAAAGTTTCAGCAGGGTATGCAGTGTGTAGGTAGAAGAGAAAGAAGAGTAAAATACGTGTATTATAAGAATGAGACAGACCGTGATGATCCCCAATAATCCGTAGGAATTGACGGAAGTATCAGATGTTATTCCAATAAAAGAAAATTCAGTCATCAGTTGAATTGATGATAATAAACTCAATCCCGATAGTGATCAACATAGTCAAATTTGAAATCAGGACATATTTAACAGTGTTTAAACAATTCGATGTATCAAGAGCTATAGTCATTAAACAAGAAATTCCTATATGTTAATTAGGAAAATTCCTATAATGTGGTAGATGAACCGAGAACAGACATGATCGTAGAGAGAAAGCAACCTGGGTTGGAGAGAGAGGCGGGACTGCGCATAAACACAGAGAAATCAGTGCGGCGTTTGGGTGGTGAACTTCTAGGCTGTTGAAAATGTTTTGGTATACAATCAATTGGAATTGCCTTTTGGCTCTTATTCTTCTTCTCAGGCGTCTTCCTCTTCTTCGCCATTGCTCCGAATGGAAGTATCAGCAGAGACACTGAAAAATATTGCCAAGAGAAAACAGAGGAACCCTAGACAGAAAAAGAGGAACTTGGCGTGCTTGATAGAGAAGGAGAATAAAATGTGGCAATAGGCAACATTAAATCTAGGACTACAAGTTCAATTCACAATTCGCCGCCTTCATTGGTTATCCCAATCTCATAAGGAGTTGTACATTCCGAGAATAAAACGGAATTGCCTCCCTGAAACTACCGACCCAACCGCATCCACAACATAGTACAAACGCTACCGGTGAAGTTTCACAGCATATAATGTTGTAACTATGTATCCAAAAAAAAGAAAAATTTCCTTCCTTTCTATATCTTAATGATCTTGAATAGTTGCTGTAGCAAATATATTGTAGCATTACTTGCAATGCATGGGTTTGGGAAGGAGATTCCTTTGTCGAATATAGGAGCCAGTGGTGCAGGCATAATTAGTTGAAAAAAGACAATGACTTTATTGTGAAAGAAATTATTTTGATTCTGGTTTTTTGGAGGGAGAACCATTAAGTTTATTGTTATTTTATAATATTTTATCGTTCCACAAGTTTCTTTTTTTTTTTTTTTTTGATAATTTATTATTCAACAAATTGCCCACAGACCCATTAGTTTCCTATAAATTCCAAGTCTCCAACCCCTCGCGGATATTAACGGTACAGAGAAACCTTTAATCCGAATGGATCGACCGCAATTCTTTTCCATCATTAATGTCCTAGTCGTGGACAGTCAAGTAACACTTACCTTCACCTTTTCCAGATTTATCAACATAATTATAATAATTAATGCCCAAGACTAAGAAGTTGGAAATTCATAAGGCAATTGAAAATTTATAAGTCAATAAAAGTTTTAAACTTTTGACGGTTCAAAAGTTTAAATACTCATTTATACATATATCAAAATAGAATTTTTCCTTTTAAATAAAGCCATTTGATTTAATGCTAAATTTTTAAAAATAATTTTGGTTTTTAAAATATCATTTTCAAAAAATAAAAAAAATATTTTTGCATTGAATAATTATAATGATGGTAAAATTTGTTTTTAAGTAAAAACTTTTAAACATAAATTATGGTCATACTAATTTATTTTTTATGAAAATAAAGTTTGCAAAAATACATGGATCCAAAAACAATTCTATACAACTCCAATCCAAACATATAATCATTAAGTAAGACAAATAACACGAATTAAAATTTTAAAATGTATTTTATTAATATTTAAGTGATAAAATCATTTGCCCTTAAATTTTACAGTTTATTACATTGATCTTTCTTGAATTTCAATCAAATTACATTTACTATTCCTTATATTCTAAAATTTACACTCTTGATATTTTATCATATATATGTTGCAACAACTTTTGTTCTAACTTATATTTTGTCAAAGAAGTTGACTATGGTTCTATCCTATATGATAAAAGAAGTTAGTGATTTTATTTTTTAAAATATCTATTTTATAACAAGTTTATTTTATTAAAACTATTTATTGATCAATACAAGTTCAGTGTGAAATTAAAATAGAAAATATATTTAATTTAACTAAACCCTTAGAAAAACATATAATTTGCTCTAAACTTTAAATACTCTTTGCAAATTAGGCCAAAAATGGAATCTCTTCCCATTTGTTATACCATGGCAGGTTACATTACAATCACGATTTAAGAAATTTAAGCTAATTATGAGAATGTTCGAGATATATCATAAACAATGTTTACTCAAGACAAAAAGGTTATAAAAGGTTACATTGTAACTTTCAGCCCCTTTACATTGATATTTGGGTGGGTTACTATCACCGGGGATAGGTGTAACCCATATTACACTATTCTTTCTTCCTCTTAGAGTACTCATCGAGCTAGCAACTATTGTCACTACAACAGTACTTTGGATCCTTCAACGCATTGCACGTATTATAGCACCCCACGTATTGTCCATCCTTGTTTGTTGCCACTAAAGACGAAGGGCACACATCCCCAAGATCTCTAACACAATCTACAAGTTGGATCCATCCACTAAGGTCCCTCAATTGGGTTGGATCCAAACCAGTATGTTTTGCCCATGGACCAAGCTTACTTCATAGGAAACCATGGGGTTGTTGATGTCAAAGTTGAGAAGTGTGACTGGGTAAGTGGGTTATGGTTTGGCACATCCCAGAGTGCTTAACCCACAATCTTTGCCCTCGCATGAGAAGTAAAAGAAGGCGTTGTTGGAGCACTTGGTTTGAGCCCAAATGGACTCGATCCAGTGATCATCCATGCTGAAGATTGTGAGGGCGTTGGGTGCACATTCTGGGTCTATGTACTGCATGTTCAGGCTAGACACACGCTATATAGTGTACGAGCATTGGTTTGTGAAATGAAATGTCACGTCAAACCATCCCTTAAGACACGTTTGAAATTTCATTTTATTGAGGCTTTTACATGGATGAATAGTTTATTGTATGATAACAGTGATTACGTGTGGTGTTTTTTCACATGTAATTTGTGTTACTCGTATACATCTATTCACCATTTTAATCATTGTTAGGCATTATTTCATGATTTATATTTTGAAATTTGAAGCATTTATTACTTGTTGTTATACATAATAATGATAATTAATATCTATAGGCGCGTTACGCGAATGACACAATAATATTGATATGATAATAGTCAAACACAAAGCATGATAATATTTTTTTATTTTATATTGTTTCTAAAATCTTAAAATGATCGTTTGATTATGATATTTTATTCAAGCTTAAAACATCTAAATTTTGTAGTGAAATAGAAAGTTTAAATGCACTTGGAAGTTAATATTATGTCTGTGTATGTAAAAAGAGAGTTTGACATACCCCAAATAGCAGGTATAATTTATTTTTAAAGTTAAAATTAACGGGACTTCCATGAACAGTACATGTTGAAATTACTTTTATCTAAAAGAAAATGAGAATATTATGATTAAAATAGGATTCTATTATATCTGATCGGCTCGTTTAGTATGGAAAATGAGAATTTTTTGTTGAAGATCGAACTAAAATGATACTTGATTGAGTGCATCATAGTTCCGTACACCTTCATCACAAAAAATTCTACGAAAAACTAATCGACGCAAAAGGATTTGGCAAATAACATCGTTCTAATTCTGCTAAAATTAAAATGAAAGTTACTCATGACGATCAAAATATTAGTTTATGTACAAGTTAAGCTCTGGGGCATATAGAATTTGAAATATCTTATATGTGTGAAGAGGAACAGGGAAAGACAGCAAAACCTGGAAATTGCAACAATAACGGCAGCAGAAATTTGAAAGGAGCTTTCAAATTATTTTAAATTTTGATTTTAAAAGCTTTACCAAGCCCACTAGTTTTTTTTTTTCTCCTTCTAATTATGATTATGATTACTTATTTAGAATATCATATTACTGTTATAACCAGATATTTTAGAGGTGATATAAAAAATCGTAATTTAGAATTATTATAATTTTGAATCCAATATTAGTGTGTGCATTGATAACAATTTTACAATTAATAATTTATTCAATATTAGTGCATCCCCCTCCCCAAGTGCCAAGTTCATGAGACGGGAGCAACTCTGCAGGACATGGGAGAAGAGGTCCCGTGTCCTGCAACATTCTATTTTTAAAAAAGTTCCCTGGCTCGCAAGTTGCTTAATCCTACCACCCAATAATACACGGGCGATTCCATGTCTTATGATGGTGACAATTTATTTAAAAAAAAGTTTTAAGCATCTTGGTGAAAAAAACAAGGGGCACGATATAAGACATTTAATACTTGTTCTGTAGAGTATTAGTGAAAAAAACTTGCATGTGCACATGTGCGTGCGTGTTTGTAAAATATACTTTGTTTAATTAATGACAAGTTTTTTTTAATAAAATTCTTAATTTTTTTGGTGATGACCTTTTATTTTCTTTTAATATAATTATTTTTATTAATTTTAGTGTTATATTTAACAATCTTTTTCTTTTAACATAAATATATTTATTGTTATGTTTAAAATAATATTTTAATTGTAAATTTAACATCTCTTCAACTTTCTTTAATATAACTATTTTTATTGTTATATTAATTTTAGTCTTAAATTCAATGACTTCTCAACTCCTTTTAACATTAATGTTTTTATTTTTTATATTTAAGATAAAACTTTAATTTACATTTAACAACTTCTCAACTCCTTTTAACATACACAACATGAAAACAACTAATTAGGGATGGAAAAAATCAAGGAAAAATTTGTCTCTGATTAATTAAAAATAAAATTTGCGATGAAAATAAGTTCGTTCCTATTTGAGGTGCTGCAAAATTTTAGGGATAGAAAAAAAGTTCTATCTCTAATTTAAATTCCATCCGAAATAGATAGGAATATCTTGTTCTAGTTTTAGGACAAAAACATAATTTGTCATAATTTAGTGTCAAATTTGAGACATATTTGGGATGGAATTTCCATCCGTTAACTAATATATTTGCGACAGATTTTTTTGTCATCCCAAGTACATCTTAAATTTGGGATGTCCTCAAAAGAAATTGATACAGCAGCGGTTTAAAGCGCTGTTGTATTTGAATATATACGAAAGAACTTAATAAGAAATTTAATAACCTCCATTTGATGCTACAAAATTAATAAGAACATTAATATTGGAACAAGTAATATTTCTCATAAATATCAAATAGTTAATAAATTCCCAAAAAGAAAAAAGGCATTCAAATGTTTTGAACATAAAAAAGAAAAAGTAAAATAAGTAAAGCAAAATGAAAAATGAAACTGGATATCCTTTCTTTCTACTAGAATAGAGAAATTTCTTTTCCCTTCTCATCCCCATCAATCTTAAAGTGGTTCCACCTTATGTAACATATAGCACATACCTTATCCTCTATAGTCTTTTGCCTACTTTATAGAAATTTCAAATTCAATGGAAGATAACTCTCTTGAAATGCAGAAACAATATAAATATAAATTGCTTTATGTACTTTACTATCTACTAATTGTCACAATTAAATGTGCTTGGCAAATTATGATAAGAAAATTTTCAAAAGTAAATAATCTCATGTAATATATAGCACACACCATTACAATAAGTTGCACATGGCATAGTTATAATTATTGGCTCCACCAGGTACTTCATCAAATTTATCCACCATTTTGATGTGTTCTGCATTAATTCTTATGTCTTTTGGAGTAGCCATACCAGCATGATAGTGGAAATATTCTCCTTGATGTATTAAGAAAAAATGGTACATCTCCAATCAATAAATTTAAATCATTAAATCATGAGAACAGATAATTAAGATATAAAATTAAATTACTACCCTAATTAAATTGTGAAATGAAAATTTAATAGCTTATAAATTGCCAAGCTAAGAAATTTTAATTATAAGTTGGAGATTTTTCTTTGGCTAATCTTTGTGAACACTAAAAAAAAAAAATTGTATTTAACATTAGTTGAAATAGGTGTCTAACGTTGATTATGATTGACACTACAAGGTCTAATGTTGGTTGTCAAGATCGTTGTCATAAGTAACTTTGAGACATCCTCTAATGTTGATTTTAACATCCATTGGAATAACCAACGTAAAAAGAGAACCAAACTTCAAAACAAACAAATATTAATGACTCCCAATACTTACTGAATCAATCCATCAATTGAACGACACACAACGATATACATGCATTTTTTCAATAGGAGTTAGCTTAAAATCAGTGATGCCTCCTATTATATGGCTTAATCGTGGAAAGATATTTGCTTGAGAGTTCAGGGCATACATAGTCATCATTGTGACTTGGCCTATTAAACCTTGTCTCTATATCATGTAGGTACCTTAAACAAAAGGTTAATATTTCTTCAATAAGGTAGCTTTCAGCAATAGAACCTTCTGCTTGTGCCTTATTTCTCACATATGACTTGCAATGTCAAAGGTGCCTATAATGGTTGCTTAAGTTAGAAATGCATACAATTTGACATTAAAAACACTACTAAGCTAATATGAAAAAGAGATTACCATTTGATAGGGTACACCCATTGATAATGAACAAAACCTCCTTGATTTGCTTCATGCACTAGGTGAACTATCAAGTGTACCATAACTGTAAAGAAATAAGGTAGGAACAATATCTCCATTTGATAAAGTGTAATCACAATTTGATCTTGTAGTTGGTTAAGCTCTTTGATGTCTAAGACATGAGAACAAATTTTTCTAAAGAATAAACATAGCTCAAGTACCACTGCAGTAACCTTACAATCAACCTGTGCATTTCGTAATGCTATTGGAAGTAATTGCTAAAGATGTACATAAGAGTCATAACTTTTTAAGCCTAAGATCTTACAATGCATTATGTCAATACATCTAGTAGTATTTGATGCATAACCATATGGCATTTTCATTTCCTTCAATGTTTGAAAGAAAACATCTTTATGAGTATTAGTCATAGCAAAACATGCAAGTTTGAATTTACCATATTCATCTAGCCATAACTTAGTTCTTACTCCTAAATCTTGTAAATCTTTTGGAGCACTTAAATTGTCTTTTCTCTTTCCAACCTCATTTAACAAGATATACAAGACATTGTCACTGACATTTTTTTTTAATATGCATAACATCTAAATTGTACGGTAGCTTACTGTTCACCTAACATGGCAATTGAAAAAATATACTTCTCTCCCTCCATTGGTAGCTCTCACTTTCATTACTTTTCTCATGTAGCCTTTTTCTTCTTGAGTTAACAACTGAATTCTTACCCAATGTAGCATTAACACTTTGCAATTGATTAAGGATCATACCACTTGGTATTATTAGAGGCTTTCTCATCTCTATCATCCTATCAGAACAATTCCAATTAAATCTATATCTATGTTGGGGTAGCAAAAATCTTTGATGTCTCATAAAGCACTACTTTTTACCATATTTAAGTTTATGAGGCTTTTAGTCAAAATTGCAAGATAGACAAGCTTATCCAGTATGAGTGTTCTAGCTTGATAGATTTCATAGGCCTGAGAAATCACTTATGGTCCATAATAATGTAGGTTGCATTTTGAACATTTGGTTTTTAAAAGAATCAAATGTATCAACATCATCAACCCACAAATCATGCTATTCTTTAATCAATGGCTGTAAATAGACATCAATGTCATCTTTAGGCTTTCTCTTCCTAGGTATGATCATTGACAAGATGAAAGATGTTTATTTCACGCACATCCATGGTGGATAGTTATATAGAATTAAAATCACAAGCATATGCTATAATTAGTGCTTAATTCTCTAAAAGGATTGAACCCATCATTCGTCAAACCAAGTCTAGCATTCCTTAGTTCTACAACAAATTATGGATATTCAACATTAAATGATTTCCAAGCTTCATCATCTCTTGGATGTTTAAGTAAGCCATCTAAGTTCTGGTTTGTAGTATGCCATGTCATTTGTTCAGTTTTTTTAGATGACATAAACATTCTTTACAATCTTGGAGTCAGGGGAAAGTAGTGCAAGACCTTTGTCGGCTTATTTTTTCATTTTTTATTTCCACTAGTTCCATTATTACTGGCCACTCTTGTATTGGTCTTCCATTTAGAGGTATTGCAAGTTTTACATTAGTTATGCTCAGCATCATTACCCCTATATAGCATACAGTTGTTTGGACAAGCATGAATCCTTTTTATAATTGAGCCTTCATTTGTTTATGGTCTTTTTAGCATCATAAAATGATTTTGAAAGCCTTGCATTCTTAAATGCATCCTTTAACAATTATAGGATCAAATTCATAGCTTTATCACTTACTCAACATAAACACTTAATGTGATAAAGCTTTACAAAAAATGAAAGCTTAGAATACTTGATGCATCTGTCATACAATTCTTGATTTTCATCAACGATTAAGTCAATCAAGTCGTGTGTTTCCTCATTGGGCCTATTATTAGAATCCATTTGATCTTTATTAGTAGAATGGTTGATAGATCTCAGTTCATTGTCTCTTTCTTTAACAACCTCAAAGGCATCATGCAATAAATCTTGCATATCTATTACTACTTGCTCTATTTTATTGCACTATAGGACTACCAGGGCAACCCTATTCTATATGTTCTTTATGCCTAATCCAAGTAGTATAGCCTAATGGAAACCAATGAGCATACCAAATGGTCAAAGATAACGTCTCTAGTAAAGCATTTTTAAAACCACAACAAATACATGGGCATTTTATGACTCTTTTTGCATTTGGTCTGAAGAATGGAAAATCAAAAAAATTTTCTACCCTAATGACATATTTAGGTGAAAATCATGGCTTATTGATACAACTTTTATCCATCATCACATCTAATTATTTATGGAGAAGCTCAATCATAACAATATAAAAGAATATAAAAGCAAGATTAGGTATGCAAATCTAAAAACATGTACAGAACCAAACACAAGTATACAAAAAATATAATAAATATTTTTCTAGCTAATTAATTAGATTACATTTTATGACAATTTTTAAAATTCACATTTTATGCGTATCTATTGTATCATAATGTCTATTATTCACATTAACTAAGGCAATACAGTATTGTACCTTTAATTAAGCAAATTTAACAATGTGCTTCTTTACTCTCCCTTGATTGGTTTAGTTGAAAGCCACAAACCATTTGTTAATATAGTTGGTACATGAAAGTACTGCATTTCTCCACATGATCATACAAAATATTTCTTACTTCTTAAGGCTAAAAGAATGACAAAATTAAGATTTAAACTGATAATCACACACTAACTATGCATCACATGTTTCCAACTAAACCAACCTCTTAAAGGCATCTACATTAGATATTATAAAAGTAAAATTTTAGAAATGGATAATCATACACTTTTGAACACTGCTATTCCAGAAATTGTATAACTTTTCATATCTATATTTTAACATCTTGAGGTGTCTCATGCCAAATTTCATCTCAATTTGATGTCATTAGGTCAATCTAGTAAACCAAATCCTAAAACAATGCAACAAAGACCATAAGGTAGCTCATGTTAATTCAAATGCTTATATCAATTCATGATTTAGTTTTCTTTGCTGTCACTAGTATCTTTTCTTAACTAAAATGATTCAAGGGCTGCCCTATACTAATTTTTTGTTATGCCTTTTGTCGCAACCAACCTTTCGGTGAGAGAAAATAAAAAGGGTTTAAATTTGATTCCCAAAAAAGAATCTTGAAAATTAATTTATTTGGATTCCCCACTAAAATTTTAATGGAAAAATTTAGAAAACCAATTTAAAATAAAAAGAAAAAGGCAATATGGTTTGCGAAATCAGAGATGAGTTCAAGAGTCTATTTGAGTGTGGGGAAGGTGTTAGGCACCCCATAATACCTGTCCATAAGGACAGTTACCTTAAATTAGTCAGGTAAAATAGAATATGACTTTTAAATTTATCTCAATTACCCTTTTATCGACATGCATGCCCATCAAATAAAAGAGATAAAAAAAAAAAACGACAATGATAGAAGCAAACGAGTAGATATTTACAAACGGTGGACTTGACCTAAGATGAAAGCCTAGGGCCTACGTACCCTATGATAGGGATCAAAGTCCACGTAGTTAGACCAAAATAGTGTGTCCATTAGTTGATGATTTGTAATTTTTGTTATGAGAACATAAGAGTTCAAATTAAACAAATTTTCCTAAACAAAACGGGATTGGAATTTGATTTGTATGTTTTAATTTACAAAAATTTGATTAATCTCGCTCTCCTAATCTCTTCATTTTCTTTTCTTTTAAATTTTTTTGTTTATTTTCGGGATTTTAATCTTCATTTTAAAATTTAAATGAAATTATTATAAAGAACGAAGTTAATCATCTTGTAAATAGTGTGATAAAAAAATATTTAATTAAAATATTTATTTTTGCATTATCATTATTGTCATCATTATTTTAAACAAACATGTACCAATTTTTGGGATCTAAGGAGATTAAAATCTCACATGATCCTAAGCATTCGAAGAGAATAATATTCTCACACGATGATTTCGTAGATGATAGAAAATATTTAATGAAAGTATTTATCCTTGCATTATTATTATTATTTTTCAAACAAATATATACTAGTTTCGAAATCTAAGGAGATTAAAATCTCACATGATCTCAAGCATTCAAGGAGAATAATATTCTCACATGATGATTTTGTATATGATAGAAAATATTTAATTAAAGTGTTTATCTTTGCATTATTCTTATTGTTATTTTAAAACACGTATGTACTAACTTTCGAGGTTTATGGAGGTTAAAATCTCACACAACCCCAAGCATTTGAGGAAAAAAATGTTCTCACACAATGACTTCTTGAAAACTTGACTTGCAATACCAAAATAATAATAATAATAATAATAATAATAGTAATAATAATGTTAATATTAATAACCAAAAAGGCAAAAACAAAACAAAACAAAAATAAAAAATGGATGGAAGTTAACATGCAGAATAGCTCCTTGTTCACCATGTAAGGCAACCCGAGACTCTCTTACCGTGGCTTTGCTTTGCATTGATGGACTTCCTCCTCCAGCAGTCCTCTCCTCCCAACTTCTCACAGCAGTACTTCTAGCAACGTCTCCTTCCCGGCGACCAAATCCCAAAACAAAATCACACCATCCTTGCCACCATTATGTTGAATAGCTTCACATTCGGCCTCACGAAAAGCTTGCTCATGATCATGGATGTGAACAGAGCCGCATGCCTTATCACGACAGAGCCTTTTTGCTTGTTGTGCTCGAAGCCACAACAGCAGCACCACCACTTGTTACGGTTGTCGGTAGAGCAGAGGTGCTAGTAGTGGCAATGAGATTGAATGATTGAACTCCTCCACTAGAAAAGGTGTCACCAGTGGACATGTAACTGGTATCGGGGCCTTGATCATAGAGAATTCCTCTGAAAACATGGCCTCCTATGTTTATGGTCGTCTGGTATGCGTATTGCTCGTCAACCTCATCCATCAAGCTAACCTGCACGCACCGGAACTCAGCAGGAGAGCTTATCACTGCTGAAGAGGAGTGAGTGGGGATTCACAAATGAGTGGAAGTGCTGGGGTTATTATTATATCTCTTAGCCTTTTGGGATTGTTGTCTCCGCGAAGTTGAAGTTATTGTTGTTGCTACTTCTGCTGCTGTGGCTCGTGACGCTTGGAAGCTGGAACCCAAGTGCACTTGACATGGGTTTGGCAGTCATAGCCACAGCTCTTGCAACAAGTCCTGCACCGCATGTGCAGGCAGTCCTTCTTGGCCTAGTTGCCACAATCTTAGCAGCTTATTCCTCCAGAGGAACACATCACCATGATGCCTGATCTCGACGACGACTGATCATCGGAGCTTCTGCTACTTGGCCTCACCCCTTGGGAGTAAAGATCTTGAGGGAGAAGCGACCTTGCTTGAGGGATGACCTGTTGATGTTGTTGGTTCCAAAGCTTGAAGCCTCTATAACAAGATACATCTTTATTCTTGTACCAAAATAAGGTGTCTGGATGAGGAACTCCTGAGGGTGGGTTATTGTGGTGGGTTTGGTCATCTTGGTTGCTTCCTCCTCCAGTCAACCCCTGTTTTTCGTACCTCAAAATAGGGTTTTCTCCTCTTCCTCCTATTTGCCTTACCCACTTATTTCTTTTTTTATCTCTTTTCTTATTCTCAACTCCATCATTTTCTTTGATCACTCCACTCTCCTTGACTAAGTTCATTTTTTTTCTTCTCAGTATAGCGAGCCCCAGTTATATGTGATTTTCTTTTTCTGTCCTAACCAGCATAGCCCAACCCCTTTTCCCCCTCCCCTCTTTTTCTCCATTTTTGGATTCTCTATTTACCCCTGTTCTTAACATGTGAAAGCATGGGTGGGTAGCCTCATCATCCTCCTCGTTTCTTCTATGTTTTCTCTCTATTCCTCGGTCCTTTTCAATAGTGAACCAGAGCTCCCTCTTTTCTTTCTGGCTCCTCAAGCTCTTAGTTGCTCCAGCTTTTCGTTGCTCCCCTTCTTGGTTTTTCGCTTTCCTTCCTTTCGGCCAGCTCCACCAAGGTCATCAGCAACCAGTCTTCCTTGTCTACAAAAGAGAAGAGCTCGTCCCAGAGTTAACTCTACTCCTCCTTCTATGCCTTCCTCTTTCTCTCTTTACCAAAACTTTCCTCGTACCGTAATGGCACGAGAGCTCTGGCATGCCTCACTCTTTTCCCCGGTGCATTCTTCTGCTCGAGTTCCAGCCTCCACGTGTCATGCTTACTCTTGTTCTACTTCAACTTGAGCTGGTTTCCCTTCCTCCTTCACTAATGCTGACGTCCAAAATCTAGTACAAACAACACACTGTCCTTGATCCTATTGATCACGCGATACAGCGCATTCAAATCTGAAGCCACAAACACATGGTCTCTGCCATTATTTCTCTGCCAATACTCTTGCGAAGCACAACAGAAGCAGTATTGGCGGAGTTGAAGTGGAAGGTGGCATCGTTGATTTGTAGTGGACGAATTGGTGAGGGTGGTCGGCTGGAAGAGGGTGCTCCCCTGGGCAAGGTGAGGTTGAAGGAAGTTGAAGGAAGTTGAAGTAAGAGCCCCCTAAAAAAAAACCCCCCATAGGCACCTCCCCCTTATTGCTTGTTGCCTCCTATTTTTTCTAATTCTCGGCCCCCCTCTTTGTAGCCATCATCGCTACCCTCTAGCTTGCGCATAGGGGAGGCGTGTAATCTTCTCTATCAGTTACATGGCGTGCTTCTTACGTCTTCTCTCCCTTTTTTTTTTTGTTTTGGATTTTTTTTGTTTTATTTTAATTTTTCTGATTTTAATTATCATCATTATTTATCTTTATTTTTGTATTGTTTATTTTGTTTTTTGTTTTTCTATTTTTGGTGTTTATATTATTTTTCTCTTTTTATGGTTTTTCATTATTAATTGATAACTTTTAAAATAATTAAGTAATTTTGAGTGAGGTGTTCACACTTTTTTACATAATATCTTACTAAAAAATTAATTTGAGCTACATATATTACAAGTTTTCCATTCCTTGTGATCTCTCATCCACTTATGTTAGCTGCTGTTATTTCTTTCTACTTAGCTTTCAAATTTTAGTTTCCTGTCACTTGACTCTTCCTCTGTCATTCCTTTTTTGGTCCACTTTTGGCACACTCCAATCCATAACACAGAAACAGACCGTACATACAGTTTATATACTTCGTTTGCTAAATTCTGTAGCATGACAAATCCTAACTTGTTTTATTTTGTTTTTATATTCCTACATGCAGTGTTCTGATTCAAAATAAATACTATCAAATCTCATATTCAAGTTCTGCTATATTCCCTACATTGTGCTCCTAAAACAGAGGAGAAGAGATTACCTGGGCTAGCTTCCATTGAATCTGGCTACTGCACGATTTCATTAGTTGTCACTACTTGAAACTTGCGCTTTTATCCTCCCATCAATGATATATGTGACTCTCTTTCCCTTTTTTTTTTTTTGTTATCCCAGTAATAGAGTATCGAACTTCCCTTTCAAAGAGCCTCCTTCTACTTTGTTTTTGCTGTTATAAAACTGAGCTACATGTTTCACTCTCAACCAACTAAATACCTCATGTCTTTGATGGTTTCCACTCATCGAAATGCTCTATTTATAGAGCCAATACCCTATTGTGTTTTGCACCTTGGAGGATGCTTAGGAAATATGTGTTTTTGGCTTGTATGATCTTAGTGTCTGGCCCTTACATATTTGCTGCCAAATCACCATAACTTTTTGCTTTGTAATCACTTAAGTTTTCCTCTTCTTACCACCTTACAATCTAACATGTTTCACTGATAGTTTAGCCTAGTTTTTCTTTAATATGTTGCCATCTCTATATGGTTCTCTAGCTTAGTCATTACTTAAGGCTTTTTCCATTGCCACCTACTTCTTTATTTGGTCTTTCAAGGATTAAACTAAGTGTTTCATTTTTTTTTACTGCCACATATTACTTTTATATTTGGCTTAGTCTTCCTATACTCCTTTCCAATCTAATGTTCCTATCTAGCTTAATCCTGACGCCATTCTTCATTTGCTGCCAAGTAGCAAATTGCACACTTCATATTTATATAATTTTGCCACATATCAATGTATGTTTTTCTTTCTTTGCTATTGCTTCTCTTCTTCCAAGGTTACATGGTTATTGTTATTGTTATTATTATTATTATTATTTTCTAGTGGCATTAGAAAGATTATTATTCACATCTATACCTAAATTATACAAGATGCTATTGTCTTATTGGCCGTGTGTATTAGCTTGGAAGAGAGTGGCATAATGAAATTCCCAATTGTTAAGGATAAACTACCCGTGTAATGGGAAATGTCATAAACACGATCCCCCTTTGTTATTAGTTCCCAATATTAGGAATTCTTAGGGAATAGATTAAGCTTTTAGAGTTTCTTTACACCGTTTCTTTAAAATCTTATCTTAAGATTTTTAGTTGTATAATTTTTTTAGAAATTTCCCTTATGACCATTATATATTAAACTTAGTCTTGCATATTTGAGTATTCCTACAAAGCCTTAAATTATTCAATTTTTCCAACTATCCCATATCTAAATTTCTTAGTTTAGTGGTAGTATAAAGATAATATCTAAACTATTAAATTATCATTTTATTATTTAATTAAAATAGTAATTTATTTATATACCTCAGTTATCCGTTCTCATAACTTGATAATTTGTCTTTTACTAACATTTTTCTTGAATTCCTAAATGTAAGTATTGTCTCTAATAAAGGAATTTAATTCTTTTGGCTCAATCTCATTGTCTTATTCTTCTCTAATTGTTATCATACTATAATAACTTCCTAAGGAAATGGGATGTTACATAAAGTGCCTCTAAAATCAAAGAAAATACAAAGAGAAAAGTCTGTATGAGTTTAGGCAGTATTCAAACTAGTTATATATGTTGGAGGAGCGCTACAAAATTTTCTAGTCAAGAATTTCTGAATGCAATTTATGAATTCTCATTTGTTTATTTCAACAAGGTAACTCCACACTCAACCAGTGCTGGATTGATGAAGAAATAGATTAACTTATGATATTAACACTGATCTAAAATTCCTTAACTTTGGTTTGCTTTTGGAGACCTTCAATTCAACTCATGCTTCCTCTTTTGTTTGCTTTATTTTAATGAAATTCTTCCTGATGTATGATTATGGTGAATGGGTTATCTTTATTCATATAAAAGAAGACAAACTCATAATGGTTTATCATCATCATCATGAGAAGAAGGAGAATAATCAGTCAGAAAACTTTCAAAGACTTTTTACCTAGGGGTTTTTGGACCAGTGTCATAGAATTTCGATACAAAGTGAAAGATATGAACATTTTACCCAATGATGAACTATAATGCATTATTCCCATGAAAGCTAGCACTCATTGAAAAGTTGAAACGCTGTTGAATAAATATATGACGAGCAAAAAAACCAAAAGAACAATAACGGCTATAAAGTGATCAGGCAAGAAAGAATCTCAGAGATTGCGTTCTCCATTGAAAAGCAGTAAACAAAATCTCCGCACAGAGAATATATATAATTATTGTTTGAAAGGGAGCTAGACAGCAGAGAATATTATGGTACTAAGGAAAATGATGGTAAATATTAAAAACGCTGTTGATTAAATGGATTGTACTAGTTCATAACTATACAAAGTTTTTACTAATTCTAGATTGGTGCCTGGGTAGATTATACCTTTGTTGAGAGCAAAGTGAAAGATATATTTAATGATGGCAGTAGGGATTTTCATATGGTTTAATTTATTAATAAAAAGTTTGAAATACTAGAATTGTTCTAGAATTTTGGGATTAATGGACGAATGTGGTGTTGATATAAAGGCTTGATTTTTATTTGATGTGTAACGATTAATGAGTTGTTGGTCATTTTAGGTTGAGTTAGACTCTTCATTTCTTTTTTTGGTTTTTTTCTTGGGCTTTCAATATTTCTAAAAAAGAGGTTATTTGGTTTTTTTTATAGTTGATTGGTTTGGGTTTGAGTTCGGCTATAAAGAATTATTGGTCTTTCTTTTTGGCAAATCATTTTTTTAAGTCATTTACATGGGTAATTAAGCTACCCACAGGTTAACTCAGATTACTTATGGAGTTTGAGAGATTATTGATATGACTATTCGTCTAAGCCTGCAATAACTCCATATTCATTTCCAAAATATTTATCTTCATAATTACTGGCTTCATACTTGTATCAATTATAGTGGTCTCCTTTATTAGGCTATTATTTGTTTTTTCTTTATTCGGTTCCATCTTTGCTCAAATAATCAATAATTAAATTATTTTTTCCTTTAATATATTCAACTTCAAAATCATAATGACCTAAATTTGATTGCTATTTTATTAACATTTTATTTGAGAGTTTTGTTATTCTTATACATCTATCTAACTAATATTTTACTTGAGTATTATTTATTCTTATAATAAAATGAGAATTTACTATTTATAGTTGAAATTTTTCTATTGCTTTTACTATTACTAAAAGCTCGATACTTTTTATATGTAATTACATACTCTTATATAGATAGAGTATTCTTTCTTGTTTTGATAGATTCCTTCTTATCCTTTTTTTGAATGTCTATATTGTATACTTGACTTCAAATGTTGGTTTTTAGTCTTGTCCTTTCTTGTCATTATTGTCCTTATTTATTATTATTATCTTTGATCTTGTCACACCATCCATTTTGTTAATGGTCCTTTTATGTCATTATTGTTCTTCTTTAGTTTTGTCGTGTTCTTTATCTTATCTTTTTGTTGGTCATAATTGTCTTTCTTTTTACTTTTTTGTTGAAGTCATTATTGTTGTCTTTTGAGTTTCTTTTGCTAATTTTTATCTTTTTGTCACTTTGTCTTCTTCTTCTTATTTTTTATTTTATTTTTCAAGTATATTTAGAGAGGTCTTTGACTCATCATAGTCTGTCTTTTCTATTGCTCTTTTCTTGCAATATTTATAGCCTTGACTTGTATACTCAAATAATTGTTGATATATTTTTCTCTTTGTTTTTTTAGTTTTGAATTTTTCATACTGTTAGATTTTATTTTTTTCATATCATAGTGAAATTACTTGTTTTGTTGATTATTTTTTCCAATTGAATATATACATGTTGTTGGGCCTCTGAAGTAAATCCATTGGGCTTTGTCACTGGTGAGCGTCTTATTCATCTATGAAAAAATAATGTTGACTTCTTGGGCTCTAATTTTTGAGATAGTGTGTGGGAAGTCTTCTTTTCACCTTGTTGAAATTCAAAGGGTTTTTTGGTAATTCTGAATTTGATCAAATTAATTGGCGGATAAATTTTTTAGCGGTTGTCTCTACTATTGAATAACATCAAATATAGACTCTATATTGAGTTATTATTCTGAGATAATGTTTGGTAGCTTCTTGGATGACTTTGGATAATTGGCTAATTTTATTCATATATATATATTGTATGTGCTTTTATTAAATGACTAAGATTTTATGATTTATTACAAAATGAAAATAGTATTGATATTAATCTTCACACCTGCCTTAACATGAAAGAAATTATCTTATAAGAAAACATTAACATGTTTCTCATAAAAAATTTTGAAAAACCTATAGAAATTATTGTACATTAAAATTGAACAATTTATTTTTCCTTACTGTTAAAATGTAACTTCAACATAAATTAAGGACATGGCCAAAGAGACTGGATCAAGAAACTTTTGTAAAGAGTTGCATTGCTAACTTATACGTTTGACATGAAAGAGTCATTAAATTGGAGATTTGACCCAAAAAAAAGTCTAAGATATGTATATTCCAAACAAAAGTATGGGTTTATTTTATTTTATATATATTGTCATTTCAACTTGAATTCTCTCCTGTACAAGAAGTGACAACAAGTCCAAATTCATATCTATGAATATATCTAAGAATATACCAAAAATTATATATATTCCACACAAGTTTACATATTGAAGGCAACCCACCTAGCTCAAATTCCAAGGGTAACAGGTACGCCAATAAACAATTAAGCTAGGAGTATGAAGAATAATGCAACGAGCTTACCATAGTAGAATGGCTGTTTTGAAACAGAGCCAACTTCCACGCCTTATAATCATGCCAAAGTAGTGTACCAAAATCTACATTTAAAAAGGAGACAAATGTTCACATCTTATAACACCAACCACAAATATATATATATATATATATATATATATATATATGTATGTATATATGTACGTTTTCAAAAGGAAAAAAAAAAAGTAAATAAGCATGATCATTAGTAAGACTTAAAAAAAAAAAAGAAATAAGCATATGAGAGAAGCAGTACGAGGACTACAAAAATCACAAAATGAGTTTTTAAAGATTCAAACTCATACCAATCAAACTAAAGACAAATCTTTAGCATACCATTTAACTATATAGCATTAGATTGTTCAAAGCCAAAACATTATAATTAAGCATATAATTAGCTCAATTGTCAAAATTTAAAAAGTAGAAAATAAAAAAGTGGTTCTGTGTCAACATTTCTTAAATACTCTAATTATGTCAACTTATACAATATATTGATATATGAAAATAACAATACAAAGCATACATAGCATGATATAATAACTTATTTGTGCTTTAAATAAGTCTAAAATAAACTTGAAGTCGCACAAACTTTAATTCAGTTCAAGGCCCTGCACCAAAACAAAATAAAAAATATATATTACAATTTAACATTTTGATATAAAGTAGAAAATAAAATTAAGAGAAATTACCTATGCACCATGATCAAACAACCAATCCAAGGTTACAAAATAAACACTTGTGGATTATGAATAAAATTTCTTTAAAAAATAAATAAACTTTCGAAGAAAAAATTGCTTAAGAATCAATCATAAACAATCCTGACATACTACATCATGAATATATAGATAATGAATAACACACATGCAGCAAATGAATAATAACCCAAAACCTTTTTAGATGTAATAAATAAAGAAGAGAGATTCTAAAACATCAATATATAGCTACTGCAAGTAAAAAAAAAAGGATTATTGTTTTGTTATAAGTTTTGGTCCATAGTGCGAGACGTACATTGTCTTGAGAGTATTGATGGTGGACCACCAAGAGACAATGTGCTTTAGGAAGGGCCTCTTCATTCATGTTATCTATTCATATATCCAAAATCTTCTTTGAAGGGAATCATATGAATGAAATAAAAATTACTTGAGAAGAATTAAAGAACTAGACTACATTCACTAAAGGAATCTGATTAAGAAAAAGATAAATTGCAACTACAACTCAGAAAAAATTAGATGTACTACAATAATGACATTGCTCCATTTTTTTGCATTAAGAATATCAAGGTCTTGTATTGAATGAATTGAGAGGGGTTTAATTTAATTTCTTAGAGATACATGTTTTATTCCTAAAAAGAATATACCCACATTCACTCAGTGACACAATCAAATAATGTTTGACAAAAATTTTGGAAAAGCCACTTTCAAAGCTAGAATTGATTGACAGAGTTTGGTAATAGTTTTTGTAAGTTACTATTTGAAATGTTAAGACTTTTTTCTTCTTTTTTTTTTTTTAATATTGAAATTCAAAAAATGTTATTAAAAATATTTTATACTAATGAAAGGTTAATTTGAAATATATAATAAGCTACATATGTAAATGAGCTCATTAAATTTAAGATGGTTGAACGCATTATCTACTTTAAACAAAAGTAAAATTCATAATCTATCTACTATAAAGTATTGAATCTCTACGTAATCTATCAATTAAAAGAATGTTGAATCAAGAATGTAATTATAAAAGTTGAAATAATTAAAATTAATAACTTTCATAATTATCCGTATTTTTTTTTTATCTATCTTCCTTAGTTCATTTCCTTTTGCTTAATTCATTCAAACATGTTATTAGTGCTCCAGAGTTTAGTTTCACAGATGAAGAGATATATTTTATGTTTTAACAATCTAATAAACTTTGAATCTGTTTGCATGCATGAAGTTCTTGTTGTGTAAACTTTGAATTTAATATCCTTGCACATATCTATTCATTTCCTAAAAAGATTATATTTTTATTTATCAACGAGGTGAAATTTTAATATACTAAATGTCTTCTAAGAAAACTGGTAAAATATATTTAGATATAAATAATAAAAAATATTTGAAATGGTATGTATTTAAAATTGTATATTCAAAAGACACTTAAATTATATCAAAATACTTAAAATATTATAATATATAATCAAATCATACAATAAAAATGAGGGGAGTTTATAATTAAATTAAATAGAGCTTTCGGGTATTTAAACTTATAAATTACAAATTCTATAGAAGAAATCTAATATCAAATACAAACTAAAACATATATTAAATTACTTTTTTTTATTAATTTAAAAGAAATTAGTAAAATTCAAAATTTAAAATTATTGCAAAAAATATATGGTTCTATCTCCTTAAACATTCATATTTAATAATATACATAGAATTCAATAGCTGAGGGCCACTTGAACTATATTAGATCATTGAGGTCAGTCATAAGAGTGATAATGAGAATGGATAAGGGCTTCAATGGGAAGTAACTTCTACGATATTGTGCATGAAGGCCATGGTTGAGCAAATTGACTAGTCAAAATAGTGTATTATACACTCGTCAACAAAAATATACACTTCTCACGCTTTTATTAATGCACATGGTAATGTGTATGTGTGTGTGTCAACCGACTTTTTCACCAACTAGTATTCTTCTTTTCGCCATCCTATATTTTATTCATTCTTATTTTTAACTTTGTTTCTTAAGTATGATTGCATTCAAATTCCAGAAATTTAAGCAAATACTCTTCAATCTAAATATATTTTTTAATAAAATACATCATATTTTAATATAAATTAATGAAATAACATTAAAATTTTAACTCTACTTTTATTCAATTTGATTATATATAAACTATTTATTATTTAATTTTTTGATAAAAATGAAATATATAAATATTCTAAACTGAATATGCAAAGTAAAAATATTTATTTATTTTAATTTTTTTAAATGTATTGGGGACAAATTTTTTCCTCTGAAAAATTTGTCCCTAAGATGATTTATCTATTTTAGAATAACAAAACCCATTTTGACACGGATTTGACACAAATTTAGGGATGAAATCCTGAGTGGAAAAAATTCATCCCTCTTACTTTTTTTTAAATGCAGATTTTTTAACATAAAATTATCTATCTTAAAAATCTGTCTTAGAATATTATTTAGTACTTAATTAATTAATTAATAAAATTTTTAGACAAGTCAGAGAAGGATTTGTCATGAATTAGAGATGGATAAAAATTCGTTCCTAATTTCGTCGCTAATCCCATGTTTTCTTGTAGTGATAATTGTTTTTATTATTATATTTAAAATTTTAATTTTACATTTAACAAATTCTGAACTTCATTTAGTTATACTAACCCAATTTTAGTTCATATAGAAAATAAAATGTGTCCTACTTTAATAAAATTTATCACGTGATATATATTTGTGTTAATTTATTTATTATATGTCGCACACAAGCACGCAGTGTGTGTTTAATTTCTGTGCACATGTGTGTGTGTGCACACACATAAATATATATATATATATATATATATATATATGTGAAGTTGGCTCTATTTGATTGATTAAAACTCTTATGTAATAGAAGTATGAGAACTTTTTAGTTTTTTTAACATAATTGATTTTATTGATTTTAGTATTACATTTAACAATTTTTTTTTCTTTTAACATGAATGTTTTTATTGTTATATTTAGAATAAAATTTTAGTTATAAATTTAGCAACTCTTAACATCCTTTAATATAATTATTTTTATTGTTATTTTAACAACTCTCCGACTTCCTTTAATATAATTGTTTAATATTTAACAACTTCTGGATTCCCTTTAGTTATATTGACCTTATTTTAGTTTATAGATATTTACACACAATTTATATTAAAGAGAAATTACTGAGGGACAATAAAAATTATTGCTTATACGTACAACTGCTGCATAAAATAGACTTAGTTTGTATGAAACAACAAGCTGGCTGGAAGGTTTAGGTTTCATAATCGCACATGTCCCTATCTTAATGTAAGTTTACTCTTGCGAGTTGTGATATACAACCCTGATTATTTGTGACATCATTTCTTTTTTTTTTTGGCGTCTATGGTTTTGATCACTAACATCTAATATGTTCTAAAAAATGAACCGCTGTTGTGCATTTAAGACATGAAATGGAAACACGGTTAAACTACAATTTACTTGGATAAAAAATCACAGACACACACACATATATATATATATACAAGATTAGTATTGATCTCCTTAAATATTGTGACGATTGGTAATCCTAAAAAAAATATGACTATTTAAGTCATCTTATCATGATCATCCCTTTACTGGACATATCAAGATAATCTAAAATTTTTTGTATTGGAGAAAGACTTGAATATCTTTACATGTTTTTTTATCTTAATAATGTTAATTAGATGAATTAACTTTGATCATGAGATAGGTGTGGAATAATAGGAGGGTGCTCCCATGTGAACACCGAGTGACAACGAAGGCAAAAACAAACAAAAAAAAAAAACAAGGTAGACAATGGGACGACTTACATTTGTTGATAAGCTCATTCAAAATCATGCATAAACATTGACTTAATGAATATAAATATTATTGCACACACTTACGATTATCTATTTAATACATTATAACAAACCTTTTGTTTACTAATTTCTTATTTATACCATTAACGTACTTTATAAATGTAATGAACTTATTAAAGTGTTTAAACAACAATTTCATCAGTTAATTATTATTTATCAAAATTCATTTACAATCAGTTCATATCAATCCACTAAACAATAAGTGTTTTCAATAAATTTAATTCAATCATACCTACAATCCAAAAGTTTCATCTTCATTCATGTGAATTAATTAATTTATTAAAATTTTCTAATCAATTCTTTCTTCCTAAATTCACGCTAATTGATGTACATGAATTGTTATGAACTAAAAACCATATATTAATAAACTACTAAAACATGATATATCCTGTACGTTAATTTTCATATATATTAACTATATAGCATTGTTATATATTGGATAAGTTACTTTTAGATAAGGTTGACTTAGCTCTCTATTCTATTACATAAAATATACACAAACTTTTTTATTTTGGCCAAAAGAAGATACTTCCATTGAACATGAACAATAAAGAACAAACGTACAAAACAAAATACACCATACAAAAAGCTGAAATAATGAAAATAGACAAAACAAAAAATCAATGCAAGCAAACACAGCAGATATAAGCTGCAAAAAAAAAAAAAAAGTTAACCAACACTAATTCTACAGAACTCCTCCTCAGACGCAACAATTCATGGAAAAGGGGATGGGAAGAGAGACCTTCCAACCAAACAAGCACATCCCCCTATAGGCATGCTTGGCCAAAAATATATATGAATTTAATTATATATTTTATCATGGATTGTCATTTTTCCTTGCATTTTATGTTAAACAAAGAAATGAATGTTGATTAGATGGATTAAATTTGATTATGAGATGGGTGTATAGTAGTGTAAGGGTACTCCCATGAGAACACCGAGTGATAATGAAGCCAAAGAAAACAAGGTACATAATGAGACTATTTCATTTGCTAATAACTTCATTTAAAATCATGCATAAACATAGACTTAAAGACCAAAAATATTACTGTACACATTCGCGATTATTTACTTAATACATATGATAAATCCTTCCTCTACTAATTTCTTATTTATATTATTATTGTACTCTATAAATGCAATGAACTCATTAAAGTGCTAAGACAACAAAGGATATTTCATAAGTGAATTAATTTTTACCAAAATCCATAAATAATCAACTTATTTAGGGGTGCACAAACCCTGGGCTGGGCCGAGTTTGTGCTCAACCTGTAGCTCAACCTAGGGTTTATACTGGGTTACATTTTTGTGACCCAGTCTTCAGACCTGGTACATGGTCGAGTCGGGTCATAAGTTTTTTTTTTAAATTAAATTTAAGATTTTTTTAAAAAAGAAAATTTTGGTTTATATTTGATAAATAGGATATCCTATATTAACAAAAAAAAAAAGTACTATATTTAACAAAAGTAAAAAAAAAATATTTATTTCAAAATATCAATAATTATATATATATATATATATATATATATATATGTGTATATATGCATTGGCCCAAGACCAGGTTTTTGCATTTTAATCTTGGTTTCATTCCAGGGCCATGTGCTTGACCTCGCCCGAGACAACCAGGTCGAGTCATGCACACCCCTATATTTATTTCAATCTACTAAACAATAAGTGTTTTCAATAAATTGGGTTCAATCATGTCTATCTAAATGTATACTTACTTAAATCCAAAAGTCTCATGTTCATTCAGATGAATTAATTAATTTAATAAAATTTCCAAATAAATATTGCAGCAATTATTGATAATTAATATAATTATCTATTATAGAGTCTCTACATATGCACTAACTTCTATTCTTTGTATATTATAAAATGACATACCACCTATCATAACATTTATCCATTTCTTAAACAACTTATTAAATCTTATGATATGGATCACAATTCACAACTAGAGCAATGCAAAATAGAGATAGATGAAATCTGTCTCTAAACCTTAAAAAATCTATGTCTAAATTGATTTGACATAGAATAAATTTTGAAACGTAATCGTTGATCTCTAAATACTCTGACACAGATTATTAGATTCCATCTGAAAATTGACACAAATAAATTTTGGTTCAGATTGTTAAAATTTCCATCTCAATTGACAACCAAAGATATGTTTAAAATTTGCTTTATTAAATGGAGACGAACTAATTCCATCTCAAATTTTATGTCTATAATTTAGATACAAAATTAGTTTCATCTTAAAGTAAAACTTAATTGATTTATTCTGTCACTGATTCCATGTCCAAGTTTTAGATGCAAAGTAAATTTTGTCTCAAATTAACAATTGAATTGTTAAAATTCTGTGTGCATTTCTGTTTCTAAATTATTGATACGAAATTTTTCTGTCTCAAATTGCTTGATGGGTTGTTATGATTCTGTATTAAACTCCATTTCTAAAACTTTGATACGAAATGATTTCTATCTTAAATTTATAATGAGATGTGTCTCTAATTCCACATCTATTTTAAATTTGATTTTAAAAACTAGACTTTCTAACAGTTTTTCTTTTGTATCTTTTATAGATTTCAACTTATAAGCATTAATTAATAGTAGCAGTAATAGAAATTGAAATATATATATATATATATATATATATAAGTATCAAGAAGACAAAGCTAATAATGATATATGTTCGGTAAGTATCAAGATGTGTTATCAACTTGACAATAAAAAAATTTAGAATAAATAAATTGGTATCTATGTCATAATGATTCTAATATCATAATTAAGAAAAAAAATCAACTGTTTATGTCATAATTAGCCTCTTCATCCTTATAGTGCTCATCTCCTTCATGTTCTTGCTATGTTGTAGGCATTAGCAATGTCTGATCACTATGTGAGTATGAGATTCTAAACCTCTGCTCTAACAATTCCATCTTTTGAGTCATCCCAGTAAATTGTTCATCCTTGTACTACAATTGAGTAGCAAAATATGAAATTGTCACCTTAAGTGCAACTCCTTTGTTTTTGTAGAAGCATTGATAGAAGATGAGGAAGAGGCAGTAGATTTGGTAGACGAAGTAGCTTGTGACCTATAACCTGTGACATGACCTTTCTTACTAATGCCTGCAACAACTTCCATGTAATTATTATTATCATATTATTAAATAGAGTCCTCCTCAATAGGACATTGGGTATCTCTCTTAACTATTCGCCTCTCATACTCTTTTAAAAAACAAAGTATTGTAACTTTACCAATTAACCAAATAAATTATAATAAATTGAAAATATTTATGTTTCAAATTACCAGTTAGCTATTGTGGACTTGTCTTTTATGTCACATATTCATTTATTTGAATGATTGCATCAGTTTAAACATTTTGCAAATTTTTATTTTAAAATTCATCATCATATAAAATATGATATCTATCATTATTGAGCCCAATAAAGTTGATACTTACAACAATGCTTACTAAAGCTTTGAAGTCCCATTGATTTTTTTGCCCTTTACATCTATAAAGGCACTAAAACATATCCCAACAATTTGGCTCCCATCCAATTTGATTTCTTTGTAAAGATCAAAAGATTAAAGTAAATTCAACTAATGAACACCTAACTAGGATTTTAAATTTGATAGAAATAATCACTATTTTTTGTGTGTGTTTTATAGTAGGGATTATACCTCTACAGTGCATAGAGAGAACTCATTTCATATTGCCTATTTTGACCATTTTTCTTGGGCTTATCTTGCCATTAAGGATCTTGTCACTTTATGTCCAACTACTTGTGAATACTTTTGGGAAGTCATTTCCCTTTATCCTTTCCTTTTCATAACTTGCCCAAAGTGACCTTTAGCAAGTTGGATCCTTTATTATCAAAGATCTTTCTAATATGATTATTGTGCTCTCACAATTTGAGGGTGAGGAGATATGGTGGGCTGCTCAGATGGTTAATAGATGCCCTTCCTTCTTTTGCTACCTTTTTCTCTACCTCTAACTCTTCTTCCACTAGAATTTATCATCTATCTATATTTAGAGAAAAATCACTATCTCAAGAAAGTTAACATTTTGATAATGATAAAAGTTATGACAAATTAAGCAATGTATTATTATCAAACTTAATACTTATTGAATTGGGAAAGTGCCTAACTTCTAACTCAATTGGACTTCTTAAAAGTTCTATAAGCCAACAACAATAAAACATTCAGTTAGTGTTAACTTGATAGAAGTATAAAATACATAACACAATCTTCATAGTATATTAATAAGTATATCAGACTTCATAAGTTTTGTTGTTGTAAATAGAATGGAATTGCATTTATAACTAAATCATTGATTTACTTTAGTGTGCATGATACCTTTGATGTTGTAATATATTACTATTCAGCAAATGGGTATGCAAGAATGCAAAGGTTTATGATATTTAATTGCAATCACACCAACATAAACTAGTGTTACTTTCAGTGCATGTGAACTGATTAATCATTTCCTTATTGAACAACTCCAAGCTCCAGCTACTTCATAATAATCTACATTCTAGGTAATATGTATAACAAGTATGAAATCATGATCTGTTGTGTGAAATTTGAAGTAAATTTCAAATACTATTGACAATGCAAAAGTAGTTCTATTTGTAGGGTTGGGTTACAATCTTTATTTTCCTTATATCCATTATGAGTATGCATAACAATTATTTTATTCTCTTTCCCTTCTAACTCTTAATAGCTTCATTATTCTTTTTTACAAAATAATAATATAGATAAGTTACTCTAACATGATTTGTTAAAACATGAAAGCTATAAACTAATAAGCAGCAAGACTTTGTATTTGGTTTCTAATTAATTTTAATTTTTCTCCTAAAAGGAATTCAATTGGGATTGGCTTTATTGTTTTGTAAATATCGCAATGGCTTAGTGGTAGACGGCTTTAGGGAAGAGGTGGTATAGCCAATTCTACTTATGAGATTACGTAATATATTATTTACTTGCATAATGTAATATTTACATATATAGCACATGATTTATTTTGACATGCTACAATATACATTCTAACATTTTCTTGTTAAATTTCAAGGCGCACTAATTCACATTTTAAGGGAAAATCTCATAAACAATTCCAAATGTTGTCATAGTATCATGCTTTCTTGCAAATGAACTTTCCATCAACTTAACAATAAGCACAAAAATCTATGCCAATGTGTAAATCCTAGAAATTGTACACATACTTTAGAGATAATATCGTATCTAGCAAAATGTATGCATAATTATTTTTATAAATAACTTTACAATTACTTATCATACATTCAAGCATGGTAAAGACAAAGAAATTTTCATCGACTCCAACATTAGGAAGATACAAAAGCAAACATAGATAAGATAATCTTTGCAAATAGAAGGTCTTTACAAGATATATTACACATGTAGTAGGGATCACCTAATTAGGTCCTATGTCATATCCTAAATATACCTACAACACTACTTAAAAATATATTCTGTTGACAAACCATAATTAAACATATGAAGGAGAAGAACTTCACTATTTGGGAAACCATTAATGAAATTGATGACAACTATAATTGTGTTATATAGCATGTGAAATTTGAATGAGAAAGCTGGTACAATATGAAGACCACTAGACTTGCATAGTATGTAAATGACCCTTTAAGTACTCCATTGCAAGGTTAAGTATAATTTCAAATTAATTGCATTGAAAAATCAAACTTTAACATGTAATAAAAAAAAAAAAAACTTCCCTCTTATAAGTTCAAAGTGCACTAGGAAGTCTCAGATGTGACAGCTTCCATAACCTTTACCATGTTCGATAGAGATGCCTAAAAATTGCTTAGCACAATAGCATCAAAGTTACTGTCTGCTTAAGATGGAGATTCTTAAAGAACTTTTTTGCAACTTTAAAGCCTTTGTGATCGCACTTTCATACTTGAAATTAGATTTGATGATCACAATATCAACGAAGGCTGACAGAACTACACTGTACAATAACCTTTCTTCCATATCCTTATATGGAAGAACAACATCAGCACAACTTGCTCAAATAAGTTAGTCCCCACATGCTTGCTTCATCCTTTATGGTCTAATAAATATGATTAAACTTAACATTCTCCACAAATTTCTTTATTCACAAAGTGTAGGACAAGCTTCTCAACAAGTTACACTTGAGCCCACACCTCTATTGCAAGCCAAAGGAAAAAGAACTCTTCATGAACAAAACCAACACAACTTAAGTCCAAAAATATCTATAAAAGACCTCACTTCTCAAGAAGGTAACGATGACGGTGTATTAAAAGTTCCAAAGGCCACTCTCTCCAAAAAATCATAAATAGCATTGATATAATATATATACCTATAAAGCAAAATGACTGATATAATTATTATTCTATGTAAAATTATTTAATATTATTAGCATTCCTAATGAATTTACATTCCCCAATCTACCATTTTTTGTTTATATAGTCTTAACCATCAATATTATCAATAATTAACTAATAAATTAATTTACCAATCGTATAATAAAATCAATACACATCATATCTCAATAAATTACTAAATTCAATTCTCTATACTTGCTTCAATTCACAATCATTAAACGCCATATCATAATATATTAATTAATTCAATTTTTTACGTGCACGTGAAAACACCATTCTTCCTAAATGTATAAGCAAATAATAAAATAGACTATTTTTCTAAAAGACATGTGCAATAGATGGGCAAATAATCTAGTTATGTTTTAATTGCATCTCCCTTTCATGTCATAAAATTAATTTAGTTTTGTTGGCATAGGTTTCTCTCACATACATATAAAAAATGTTTTAGAAGCCTAGATAAAACGTTTGTGGTAGCATTAAATATATATATATATATATACACACACACACACACATAATATGACTTATTATATAAAAATATTGAGAAAATTCTATTTAGTGCCTCACTAATATGAAAGTTAATAAATTTAATCCCTCATTTCACTAAATTTGGACTAAATATGCATCATATTAGTGATGGACCAAATTGAAACTAAAAATTAGTAAGGGGCCAAATTTATATAGGACTAATAAGTAAGGGATCAAATTGATACTAGATTCAAAAGTGAGGAACCAAAATAGTGTTCTACTTTAAAAACATTTTCATCTTTCATTTAAAAATATTATATTTCATAAATTATAATATGTTAAATCATTATGCACTGAACAATAATTAGTGAGATATATTACTTTCATTATATTATCCCAATATATTTTATAAAAGTATTTATTTTAAAAAATTTTAGTTCAACAACTTGAAATAGAAAATAAAAACAAATTATTTAATTAGAACTATAAATAATAATTAATGAATATAAATTCTATAGAATAATTACAATTGAATTGTTTGTAAGGAATTTGAAAATAATTTAGAATAATTCCCTTTAATCAATACACACTTTCTAAATTTTTTTCATTTTCATCTGAAGGTTAATGTATAATAAATTCAATCAATAACAATTATCAGTCAGTCTACCTTCCATGTTAACATTGTAACGTGTTATATACAGCCTACAAGAACTTTTGTTATTGAATTTTTCTTTAAGCTAGGGTGATTGAAAATGGTAGTGTACAATACGTTTAAAGACTCTTATGAAATTTATTAGCAATTTTGGGTTGAATTTTGCACCCTAAATATTATTGCTTGATAGCTTAAAGCGAAATTGTTTAAAACATTATATGTGAATAGGTTGAAAACTGCTGAAGTATTTATATATGCATTTTTAAACATGATTCACAGATTCCATTCTACACGTGAGTTTGTTATTACTCACTCAGGGAACTTCAGCTTAGGTCACTGACAGCAATGAGTAAAGAACCAATGGATCTTAGACACATGTGCAATTGTAAATGATAGGAAGTTTTATTCATCTGTAGCTTTAGCATTCTTTATTCGTTATTTTTGTATAAATTCTCTGTACAGTGATTCAGAAAGTATTGAATTGGAATATATTTCCTTTCTATCTTTGCTTAGCTCTTCATGGTATCAAAGCTGCATAATCCTTCAATCGTGTGTCTCTTTTCTTGCTCGTTCCTGTGTATTTTTCTTTTCTTCCTTCTTTGAATGGCCACGAGCAGCGATCGTTCCTCCATTCCTTCTTCTAAGGATCCTCTGACCCTTCATGGTTCCGATAACCCTAAAATTTCTCTTGTTACTGTACCTTTCAATGGATCTAATTATCAATCATAGAGTAAGTCGATTCGTATTGCCTTGGTTGCCAAGAACAAACTTGGCTTCATCACTGTGAAGGTGTAGATTCTTGCAAAAAAATTCTGAAGCATATGATAGCTATTAGGGCCAATGCTATGGTAATAGCTTGGATCCTCAACTTTCTCACTAAAGAACTCCATGAATCCTTTGTTTATTTCTCTTTAGCGGAGTAGTTCTGGGAAAAGCTTGAGCAATGCTTTGGTGAGTCTAATGGACCACAAGAGTTCCAACTTAAGAAAGAGCTTTTATCCCTTACACAAGGTAATATGTCTTTGTCTCTCTACCTCACTAAACTCAGTAAGCTATGGGACGAGTTAGCCTGTATTATGTCTCTTCCTCAATGCACTTGTGGTAAGTGCACTTGGGGACTTTCGCAAACTATTCTTAAGAAATCTGATGCTCTAAAAGCTATGCAGTTTTTAATGGGGTTGAATGGCTTTTATGACCATGCTAAGATAAGTTTTTGCTCAAGCTATTAAAATTCAAGATAATAGTGCACTGCTCTTTGTATCCAATACCAAAGGATTAGATCCTGCTAAACAAAACTCAGGCACTAAAAATAAGTCCGCCAAAAGGGATGATAAACACTGTACTTATTGCAATAACAAGGGTCATGTTATTGAAAATTGTTTTAAGAAGATGGATATCCTGATTGGTGGAAGGATTTCAAGAATAAGCAATTTAAGTTCATGATTAATGCATGTCAATTCGATTCTGCTACTCCTTCAAGTTTAGATGATGCTTCACAGGAAGATTTATCTACTACCATTCTAGCAAGAGTTACCCAAACTACTGAAGCCTAAAACAGTGCCTGAAGCTTACATTAATGCGGCTTAGTTTAACGATTGTTCAAGTATACTCACTCATCATGATCTTCAAACACTTGATGATAATACTATGAGTTTTTGGATCATTAATATAAGGGTCACTAACCACGTATCTCCTTACCTTGCATTTTTTACGAATCTCTTATCTTCCCCTAAGCATGGTCTTGTCCATCTGCCTTATGGTTCTGCCCAAAATAGTTCACATATTGGTACTATGAATATTCATCCTCCTTTAACATTAACTAATGTATTCCATATTCCAACGTCTAAATATAATTTACTCTCCTTAAGTCAGCTAGTTTCAGAAGCTAATATCAAGATTACATTCACTAATGATGCTTGCCTTTTCAGGACCCAATGACTAATGTTGTTTTTTGCTCGTGCTAAGTTGGTTGGAAGACTTTATCTCCTTGATCATTTTTATTTTCTTACTTCTTGTAATACTGATTCTTGTACATCTTGTAATGTTTCATGTACTACATTTAGTTATATTCATTTTTCCTTATGGCATAACAAATTAGGTCATCCCTATCTAGATACAATACGACAAATACAATTTCTTTCTACGCTTCCCACTTCTGATGTATGTACTTGTGATGCCTATCCCTTAGCAAGGCAAACATGCTTGCCATTCCCTATTTCAACCAGTACTACATAAACTATTTTTTCTCTTGTTCATGTATATGTTTGGGGACCTTGTCTGGTTCAGCCTATACTTGTTGAATGATCTTTCTATCTCTATCCCAAGGCCTATTAGCTTATAGTGTGACAACAATTCTGCAATTCACATTGCTACGAACCCAAGTTTTCATGAAAGAATAAAGCATTTGGAACTTTCAAGAGCATATATACTTCTTCATCCTGCCCTCAAGTTGAATAATGGTAGTTTATCATTCTCATCTTGAAAAGTCTAGTGAAATATCATTGTTTTAAATTGCGGAACACATTAGTAGATGCATCCGCAAAATTACAGACGTAGGTTAAGCCACATTTGCATCACCCCGCAATTACGGGGTGATTTTGTATTACAGCAACCATGACATTAATTGTGAGGTGCAGGCGTAATTTGGTCTTCTTAAACCAATTTTGATGACTTGATTTGTCGTTTCTTACTTTTTTTAAGTTTTCTGCTTCCAACAATATCAAACTGGGATAAGACTAAAAAAATTATATAAACTATCCATGCATTTGCTTCATAATATGTCTTGATTTTTGTAACAATAATATGTAAATGCTATTTACAGTTTTAAACGTCTTTCTTTATTTTTGCAAGCCTAGATATTATAGACTTCAATTTAGAATTTTTCTCCTTAACTAATTTATATTACTTTTTTCAAATATGAAATACGCTGATGTTTATATTTGGGTGCATATATGCTAATCAATGTTATTTATTCATTGAATTTTTAAAAATATTCTTTTAAGTTTGGGATTATTTGAATGGAAAAAGAAATTGAAAAAATTTGAGGGAAGAGAACAATAGAATATTAATTCAATACCATTAATATTTATTAAATTAAAGTGAGTATATTAGATAAAAAGTGGGGAATTTATTATTTATATAAAATTTATGTTTATTGAATTAATATGGAAGAAAATTATAATTAATATGAATTATATGTAAAAAATTTATTGATTATTTTAAAGTAAATATTAAATCAAAATAGTAGGTAGAACACTTATTATAGATATAATTTTTTTAGTATGTATCTATTAAATTAATAGTAGAATTTTAAAAATTATGACAATTATGTATACTATTTAAACATTCACGACCGTAGTGATCGCATCCCGCATTGTAACATCTGCAACACTCAAAATCACAATAATCACAACGCGGCCGCAACTGTAACCTATAGTGAATGAATCAATTGTATGGTGAAAGAATCAGCTTGTTGCTTACATGAGGCACATGTTTTGAATGAAGAAATCCAGTTTTGAACTCATTTATTACTAGATGAGTAAATGAGCTCATTTTATAACTCACGTGAGTTTTGAGCTCATTTTACACGTGAGTTTGTTATAACTCACTCAAGGAGCTTCAGCTCAGGTCACTGATAGAAATGAGTAAAGAACCAATGGATCTTAGACACATGTACAATTGTAAATGATAGGAAGGTTTATTTGTCTGTACTATAGCATTCTTTACTTGTCATTTCTGTATAAATTCTTTGTACAAAGCATTGAATTGGGATATTTCATTTCTATATCTTTGCTTAGCTCTTTAACTACTAGGTACAAGTTGCATAATCAATTTATTGAGTTGAATTAAATTAACCTATAAGTTAGACTAATTCATTAAGTTTGATGAACACCAACCATCTACTTACTTATTATTGGCAACAAGATTTATTGGTTGATCAAGAAGAGGAGCAATATTTGTGGAAGAAAAGGCCTATATCACTACAAGAAAAACACTAATTAGGGACGAAATTTTCCATCCCTAATGGTCTAAAAATCTGTCCCTAAAAGGTCTGGGACGAATCCTAGTATGGAAAAACATGTCCTAAAAATTGAAGTTACAAATAGTTTGGGATGGAAAATAAAATCTGTCCCTAAAGTTGGGATGGATATATCCGTCCCAAACAAAATTTTTGCCTCTAAATAGGGAATATGGTAATCCAATTTAGGGACGGGATTTCCGTCCCAAATTGAGATGGAATTTTGGGATAAAATATTCCCTTCCTAAATTCCATCTCAATTTGGAATGGAAACAAAATCCATCCCTAAGTCCCATCCTTATTTTGTCATTAGTCTAATCCTAATCTGTCTTTATTTTGCAAGTTTGAAATATGCCAATCCTAGATCCATCCTTAATCTATCCCTAGTTTACAATCTGGAAAATATGTTCATCCCTGATCTGTCCATAATCCATCTCTAATTTGTAATCTGGGATTTTTTTCATCCCTAATCCATCTCTAAATGTCATAATCTTATTCCACATTATATTGCTATTAGATATTTGCACACATAAATACATATAACACAACAAACAACTAGTGGACTAAAACACATAAGTAGTCATAATATTAAATATTAAAGTACATAAATTAAACAAATCCACAATAAAGTCCAACATAATATAAATATCAAGCAAATTCTAATGTAATTATCAAAATGACTAAGTCCTCTAACAAACATTTAGAATAAGAATTGGGTCAAATCCAATTAACAACGAAGGAAAAAGAAGAAGAAAAAGAAAAAAAAAAAAAAAAAAAGAATAAGAAGAATATAAATTTGAAATTTTCCTATAGAGGTATCAATAGAGCAGTCACTGTCATGAACAAAATGGAGGAATTAGTAGAGGAAAGAGATAATAATGTTAAAAGAATGATAATGATAAAAACTTACTATTTCTCACCATTTGCTATTATTGCCAGAAAGTAAGCAATGGAACAAAAGCATAAGAAAAACTTGAATGGCATACTTTACACCTAAATAAATTTTAAAACATATTTAAATAATTAGTTAGAGTAAGATAAGAATACCAAGTAGGGAATGATTAAAATTTCTGCAACATGGTTACATAAAGATATTGATATAAAAGGGTGTGATTTGATGTTGCTAATAGGGACAAAACATACATTTAATATAAAGAATGTTAATAAGATATATAGAATTTATTGATAAACATAATTTATGAGAAAAGTTAATCATTTTATCATAAATTGTGATAAATGGTCCATCTTATAATTATATAGTATCACTTATTTGTTCATTATATAGGTTGGCCAAATTGATTCTGTGTCTAAACCAATTTATGCAAAATGTGATAGGTTAACCCCATTGGAAAGGTATAGGAACATGAAGAATATCATTTTTAATAAAATACAATTGTACACTTCCAACTTCATTGATATGCTTGTACTATGCATTTAACAAAAGCATTAGTAATATAATGTCAAATATTATATCATGCCACTAAAATGTCAATATTCCCTTAGGATTGAAGTTTTGTAAATTGGCCTTTTTACCCATTGAGTCAACATTTATTTCAACAATAACCAAGTAATTTATTCAATAAATTATAATCACTTCCAATGTGTTTTCATCCATTGGGTTTCCTCTAATCAACAATTACATATAACATAATTTGAGGAATTCCCAAGTGACTTACCACTATAACAACAATTTCTAACAGCGTAACTGGTTTTCTTGAGGTCTAATGACACTGAGAAATTAACAAATCTCCATATATCATCGTTTGACACACTTTAACCCTACTACGAAAAGAGGGGTTTTTAATTGAGCAATCGAATCATCAAATTGATACAAGGAAATTATTAAAACTTCACTTAGGATTAAAACCCCAAAAGAATTTCCCCAAAACAACTTTAAATCATGCCTCAATTTCAAATTTCGCGCCTCTGATGTTGTTCACATCACTATGCATGTTCTTCACGTCATTATTCATGTTCTTCATCTAAAAACTAGTAATTTTTAAATTTAAGCACTAATTCACAAAATTAGAAGTTCAAATGGGCAAAGAGCAACACAAAAATCATTTCTAAATCAAAGCCTTCGAGCAAATCCATGAAATTTCACCTAAATTCAACTAAATTTCAATTCCAATGTTACTATTCATCAGCGACAGAAAGCCCAGAAGAAGCTCGATTTCTAATCAGTTTTCATAAATTTAAAGGATAAAATCCATGGAGAACAAATTGAAATGATGATTAGCATCAAAACCCCTATCAAAATCAGATTAAATTTGCCCAAATCATTACTTTTAGCTTAAAGAAATAACTTACCTTCACCGCCATTTTCGCCAGATTTCTAGAGGTTATCTGGCCACCCCAAGTAGCTAAGGTTGATGGTGAAGTGTTGGGATGGTTGTCACAACCTAAATCGGTAGGGCATGATTGGCACATGGATGAGGTGTCCTTCATCCTCGTGAACTCGTTAGAACCCTCATAACAACAAAACTTATATAAATTCACATCAAATAAGCACAAATCCCATAACTTTCCATACAGACCTTTTCTGTCTTATCATAGTGATACATTAAACATTTAGCCTGTATACAAAGAAATGACTGAATTGAAACGTAAATTAAGGAAAGACATAGCTCTAGCAATAGGTTAGGCTTACCAAGGAATTAATCACCAAGATTAAAATTCTGAAGGAGGATGTTCTTGATCGGCGTTGAAATCTTAAAAATGTTAAATAATAGGGTGAGTGGAAACTCAGTAAATAAGTAATTCTAATATTGCAAAAAAAAAAAAAAAGACTTACTATGGTACTTTTTTGAAATTTAAAACTAGATATTATACAGCCATAATTCAGAAATATCAAACAGAGAATAATCATTATTAACAGAGTGCATTTGGGAATATCCTACAGAACCAATTAAAATTACATAAGACAGAGCTAGCCTAAGGCCAGTAATAACATATCAGAACAAATACTCTTTCAGCTATAGGCTCAAAGTAAATATCATAATGGCCCTAAACCCTAAACAAAATATGGTGGTAAGTGTATAGTATCCAACCTTATGAGATTGCTAATTACAATGCACTATGGCTAATGTCTACTACCATTAGTTACAGGGTTCTGTTTTTGGACACATTCCCAATATTCATAAATAAATAAATATCCATATATAGATATCGAAAATTTCAAAATTTGTACCACTTCAGAGTTCAAATTTTAATATTCTAATAATTCAAAATTCAAAATTTATAATTCATAATAATATTTTGCATAATTAGAATTATCTACTCACCTAGGAAGAGTATACCAACCTCCTTCTCTCTTTAATTATATTTCCTTTGTTGAAAATTTTATTGTCACCTAAAACATTAAATAAAATACTCTTATCATACAATCCTTGCAAATAAATTTAATTATTTGATTATGTTACATACCTAATTAATTATCCCTTATTCACTTTTATCCAATTTACCTCTTCTTTTTCTAAATATTTTTAGAAATTAAATTTATGGGTTACTTTCTTAAATAATACTTTAAAATACTTATGATCTATATTTCATTTTATTATTATTATTATTATTATTATTATTATTATTATTATTATTATTATTATTATTATTATTATTATTATTTATTCAATTATCCCATTATGCACTTATTAAATTTCTAATACCTACCATAACACAAATTTCATTTAAGGGCCATCTGATAAATTTCATATTTCCCATTTAACCTTAAATAATAGTTATTGTTTATCCAATCAAGTAATACTAATTTTCCTTCTAATTTTCTTCTTTTGTCTTCATGAAAAATTTAGGAAAATTACTAAAAATTTGAAATTTGTTTTAAAATTCAAACTAAAATTTCTAAAAATTCTAAATCACTCCGTATATGCATAACAAAATTTAAAAAGTCTTAAGAACAAAAATTTCACTAAATTCCCAAATTGTCCCTAGACCCTTAAATTGGAGTTTTTTCAATCCCAAAATCAAAATTCATAATTGATTGGTGATTTCAAGGGAGAAAGGTGTGAAATTCACCTTAGAAGTGTAATGCTAACTCAATTTGAAGCAAACAACCCAAATTGAGCTCAAATTCACCTTTTTGTTTTTAATAAATAGTGCTGAAATTAGGGTTCTTCGATTCTAAGCAAATTGGACCAAATTGATAAGTGTAAATGAGGGAGAAAGGTGTAAAATCACTATAGAAAGTGAAGCCCTATGTTTAATTAGATTAAAAATACACCAATTTTGCAATTTTTAAGCTTAATTTTTTGTTGTCTTGGGTGTATTGGGCCGCTAAAAATTTGATAAAATTCCGGTAGTGTGGTGGCCAGTTGAGGTCTTTGGGGGGTTGATGGAGCCATTGCAGCTTAGAGATGGTGCCAGTGAGGTGGAACATGGCCAGAGAAATTTTGTACAAATGCTGGCGGGTTGCATGATTTTTTTGATAATTTGCGAGTGGTTGGGGATGGGCCAGTGATGCCGCTGAGGGTCACTGGTGCTCGCCAACGGTGGTGATGGTGGCCGAAAGTCAACGGGCAGTGTGAAGAATGGAGTAGATATGTTGCAGCGTGAATATGAGTTTGAAGATATAATTTAGGTGTTTTTTATGGTTTTAAGATATAATTGGGTATTAAGATAATATGAGTAGGAGTAGCAGGTATAATTATGATATTAGTTTAATTAAATGGGTTAATAAAATAATTTTAGTGGAAATAATTGGGATATTAATTTAATTAAAGTGGGGATAAAAGATGTAATTATTATGATAAAATATTTTTAATGAAAATATTAGGAATGATTTGAGGTGATAAAATATTTAAGGTGAGGATGAATATATATATATATATATATATATATTATAAAATAATAAGGTATTACATTTCTTCCCCTTAAGAAATTCACTCCCCGAATTAAATAACCCACATATCTTAGTTTTGAAATAGTTGGGGGTACTTAGCTCGCATATCATTTTTTACTTCCTTAAATTTTTATTATTATAAAAAAAATAGGGTATTAAATGGTGGTGCTGGTGCAATTTGATGGCAAAAGAGCTTGAAATTCGAAAAATGGATGGAAAAAGAAAGGAAGGAAGTGTTGGGGAGGAGAAGAAAATGAAATAGGGGTATTTTAGTAATTGTACTATTTGGGGACATGTGGCAGCCCAGTAAAAATTATACTCTAATGCAGGAGGGGGGCTCAAATACAAGTCCTAAAGAGAGCTTGGATTAGGCTTAGTCACTTGAGCCAGCCTATAATTCATGAATTTAGTTACTTAAATTAATATTGATACATATCCATAAATTTGTTATTCTGTATATATATATATATAGATATATACATATCCAGAATTAAAATATGACTAGAATACTTAAATTTTAGTTTGTTTATTTGTATTTTTTAAAATTACACTTAAGAATAATAGTTACTATAAAAACATTAACTTCTAAAAGTATTGTTAAAGAAATATGATATTAAATAATATTTATTTTAAAGAATTCTAACAAAAAATTCCAAGATTTAATATCACATAATATAAAATTTTCATGTTAATATGTTTCCAAATTAAAAGCAAAAATGGTTTCAGAGCTTTTAGGGTCCTTTAACTTTATAATTATAAAATGTATCTCTTTAGAAAGTTCCATTTCATAACTTTTTTTTATCATATTTATTTTTATTTCCACAAATTAAACATTGTAAATCATTATTATTTATGACATAATAACATTTTCTAACATAATTTAAAAATTATTGTCATTTATTTCTATTCTAATATTTATTAGATATTATTTTTACATTAAAAAATTAGCACTTAAATTGGTCTTAGTGGTGACAATGACAAGGTTACCAAAATATCTGAACTGAATACAAATAATCACTGTTTGCATATATGCAATTTGCAGTTAAAATGAAAGTATTTAATTGTTTGTGATATTCACATTTAAGTTTTGGATTTATAAGGTTCTCATCCCAGCTGATTTTCATAGACATATAAGGAATTAGGGGGAAAAAACTCAGCCTGAAATTAATAGTTATTGAATATAATTAAATTTCAACAACACAAGTAAATTTCTTACATAAATTTCACTCTTTAAGATATGATTCTATCGTTATATCCTTAGTTATAAGTTTATATATATATATATATATATATATATATATATATATAAGGTATTATAAGGCACATGTCATTAAACATTAAAGCTCATTGCAAATTATTAATTGCTTTTAAATATAATGAATTTTAAAACTTTTAGCATATTATAACCAATGAAAATTGAATGAGAATGATAAAAGTATATTAAAGCTACAAGTATTGAGAGATAATATATTTAGCATTTATTTATACATATAAATATTATTTAAGAAAAATGAAATAAATAATTATAATAAGAAATAATATGAAAATTAAAAATAATTTATTTATAACAATATTGTTAAAAAAGAATTAAGGACAGATTATTCCCTCTAAAAAATCTATTCCTAAATATGTTTAATTATTTTAGAGCATTTAATCCACATTTTGACATAATTTGAGATGGAACTAGGGACAGACATTTTGAGAGGAAAACTTTGTTCCTAAATTTCGTATGAAAAACTATTATTACAAAAAAAATTCAAAAATCCTCTTTTATGGACAAAATTAAAACCGATTTTGGTGTGAATTTTTTGACACAAAAATATCTGTGTCAAAAATTCATCCCAGATTATATTTTTAAATTAAAAAATAATTAATTTTTTAGGCATAGATTTAGACATAAATTTAACACAAAAATCTGTGTCTAAGTTTTGCCCTTAAATTTGTGTTTTCTTGTAGCGTATTTCAAATAAGATTTAATTGGATTTATCTACTACCATTCAAGTTAGGCAAATATTTCTGGATGCGTTCAGAAAGTCTTTGAATATGTCAAGGTCAAGCTACTTATAAACTTGAAATTGAATGCAACGGGGCCTGGCTGCTAAAATCAATACGTGGTTTGATTATAATGCGGAAGAAAAGGCCTCTCATTTTCAAGTATCCACGATATTTAGTTGTCAAAGTCCAGGCCAGGCCATTGGTTTTGTCTTAAGCATTAACTATTTGTGGGCTGTAGCAGATATTGATGGTCATCATTATTATTTGGCAGAAAAACGAGGCTGCGATTCATACAATTTCCTTGTTGTCCCAAAATTCCTATAGTACTTGGAAAAATATTCTTTATATCCTAGGGACTTGACTTCCACAAAATTATCTTCACTCCTTCATTAAAAAAAAAAAAAAGATAATTAATGTATGAAAATTCAATGCCCATAGCATATATATCGCACTTTCTTCACTCACGCCGGTGTCATGCTTTTGGATATGAGAACTTGAAAATCACAATGATACATGTCGATAAAAAAAAATTTTCAAACCAGATTAATTTATTGAAGATAAATAAATTAAATTAACCATGAAATATATACATATGTGTCTATATATATATATTTATGAAACTCATAATAAAAATAATATGTAAGCTTATATACGTATCTTTATATTAATTTATTCTATATTTTTTCACAAATTATATCTACTAAAAATCTCTTGCAAACCTTGCTCGGGTACGATCTTTTAAAGAGCACTGAGACAGGTCACCTGAGGTTAATAAGGACGTACATATTCTGGGAATTAGGTTAGGAAGCTTCAGCATACGTACGTGCATTGGGCATAGAGAGGGGCAAATAAAAAACAATTACTTGCGTTTCATTTTTCTTCTTATCAGCGCCAAAATGGCATCCAGTTACATGCGGAGTGATTTTAAAAAAATGATTTTTTTTGCTTAATTTACTATTCAAGAAAAACTTGTGATAGACTATATAATATTATGGATTCTTATACTTATATTTTTCGATTTAAATAAGATTACAGTATGCAAAAATAATTTTAAGTCAGATTAAGCTAATATAACACATATGCAGAAAAAGTATCACCAGAAAGAAAATTAATGATAAGGTTTAAAATTTTTATATGGCAATCTATATGTATATGAATAAAATAATATTTGGTTTAACAGAATAATAATTTTTATTAATTAATTAGGAAGTTATTATCATTTGTCGATCAAGTATATTAATTAGGAAGTTATTATTAAGAAAAATATAATTTCTTTGCATAAATATTCCTTGCATACCCATTACCTGATTACGCGTGTGCCGGAGTTGACTCCAATAAAGACTATTAGAAGTCTCCTTTAGACATGGCTATTTAATTAACTACATGTGTTGCCTCATTGAAGTAAGCTGAGAAGTTCATTTCAGTCAGGCACAACAACGCAATTTCGAAGACATTGACCTAAGAAAAGAATGGATTTTCCACAAGAGTCGATTTTCAATCACGTATATACGGCAAAAAGAACCAACTATTGCAATGCTTTTTGGTAAAAAATAAAATTATTGCAATTGGATATGTTTTTAGTCTCCCTTCCAAACAATTAGCTCGCTCATTTACATTACTGTTACAATTGGATATGTTTTTAATTAATATCAAATAACTATATGATTAAATTATATACTTTTTATATTATTATTAGTTAAGCATACTCTTATCATATGTTAATTAAAAAAATTGATAGCAAAAATGTAAAAAATTGTATTTAAATCTAATCCAATTTCTGTTTCCGTTTGTCTCTTCAAACTCTTACGTGTTATTATATATGTTGTCCGCGTATGGGCAGGGAGTTTACGTCATTGTGTAGTATCGCATGAATAATTCAATTATTAAGAAATTTATTGAAAATCTATTTCAATACAATCACCAAAGGCATGTGATTGATTATTCCATGAATACAACGACAAGCTAGGTTTTTATCTCTGACACGTACCACTTATTTTTCCATATATATATATATATATATATATAGTAGACGAATATGATGCTCCGATATTCCTTGTAGAGGATTAATCTAAGGACAGAAAGTGATGGTGTAGTTAGGTCCGCTGAAGCAGGTAAAGGTGCTGTTCTTGTCATCATATGCGTAACTATAAGCGTCAGGACACTGCTGCTCGAAAATCTGAGAGTACTGGGTGGGAGGGCATGTCTCTGCAGTGTTAAAAGCACCTCTGCAACAGTACTGATCCTCATTGAAAGCCAAGCAAGCACTCTTGCATGCGACGACGCTCCCGTCAGGGCCTTTTTGTTGTAACTGTTCTGGGCACGCCTTGTTAATGTCCGCCGGGCAGCTTGAGGGTTTGCAGTCACCGGTGCCGCCTTGTGGGGCTATCGACATAGGCACGTTGAACCCATCCACATTGCTGACGTCGTAGAAATCTTGTCCACCGTTTGGTGCCACCGTGAGTTCTATCAACGTTGCCGGTGGGACTGCTCCAGCACCGTTGCACTCGACTTGACCGGAGGCACAATCTGCGGTGGCACAAGCGAACTTCCCGGAGTCACTGGAGCATCCGGTCCGAGCCCAGAAGCGACCCGACCACGGAGAAGGGACATCCACTGACCTCGATGCTCCGGTCGCTAACTCGAATCCGGTGGTGGACAATTGAGGCTTCTGATCTCCAGTTAGGGTTCCTGGCCATACGGTGTAGGTGCACTTGTTGGTGAGAGTAATTGTGGCTGCATGTCCTCCTGCATGCATGAAACGATGTCTTGCAGATTAATTGACATATATATAAATATAATATATATGTATATATATATATATATATATATATATCATTATATAGATATTACTATTATTCATTAAGCCGAAAATGTATCTATAATTATAATGCATCTTATTGCTAGAACTCGCTTTATAGGTAGCTAGCGATATTATGTGAATGAAAATACGTACTAGAAACCGGGTTGGGTATATAGATTTTCAGATTCATGCAAATTATAGTAATAACTTGCAAAACGTGAATGAAAATATCATATGCAAACTATTAAATGTATAGACCAAGTAATCAACTACGCATTTAGCCAACAATGTGAATGTGATATAGTAACGTAGCTACAAAAGGAAGGCATATTAATGTCATCATTTGACATATATATACCATAGAAGAGGAAGGCCAAAGTGAAGCAGAGAGCAACTCGGGTATTCATGATGGCTGGTGCTTCAGCGAAATGTGACTGTCGAAGTGTTTGTTTCGTGTTTGATGAGAGCTGGTTCAAGTGCGTATCGGTATATATAGGCCCTGGGGCTTGAATCGTCAAAGAGATAGGCTGCCGTGTATGTTGGGAATATTGAAAAATTGATCTCACATGTAGTTTACACCGTCAATCACGGGATGGTCCATTAATATACTGCCTTTCTCCTAAAATAAATTAATTTATAATGATTAATGCACATTTTTAACTCTAATTTAAGGGATAAGGGTAGCATAGCAGCTAATTTATCTAATATCAACATGTACGTACATGAACATATGTTTCCATCTGTGAAATTAGAGAGACATCTATATCTTAATTTAGCTGGATAGCATTACTTATCCCTTTATAATTAATTACATCATCTAGTTCATTTGCTGTCGCACATCGATCGTATTATGTAATATCACATCGAACAAATTGCTTTGATTTTCAATGAAGGTATATGCTTCTCCATATATCATTTCTCGTTAGCAAACAGGCTATTAGCTACATTAAGGAAAAATATCTTACAGGTAAAGGAGAAAGATTAATATTTTGGAGATTAATTACAAATATACTAAGTCCTCTATCATATCCGCCCGACGGTCAAGACTCAAGAGTCTCTCTCTCTCTCTCGATTTTTCCGTCACCGGTCTAAAATTGAGACACAAGAAAATATGGTAACGCCAAGTGTTAGTTTTATCATGATAACCTGGTTGATTCATACATGGCAACTTAACTAACATTTATTTAACCTGTTAGGCGACTCTTCACTCTTGACGAAAATAATTTCATTTTGATTCGCTATGGTGCGGAAAGCGCCAATTAAGCTAGAGTGGAGTACTTGGGCAAGCAAGGTTAGCCGCCTCAGAATTTCTAAGCTATTGACCAATTCTAATCTTATAAAAAAAAAAAAAAAAATTGACTCCAATAATCATAAATAAAAAAAATCAAAGAAAAGCTTGCCCCGTAGCAAAATAACGTTTGTGTCCAGTAGTACGTGTGAACTCATTCATTGTAATATATCAATTCGGAAATAATGAGGCAATTGTTTGTGAAATTCATGGAGACTGACAGGGGAGTTATTGTTTGTTTAATTACAATATAATTGTAGAAGCTAAAAAGTAGAACCAACCGGAGACCTTTGAACATTCTGCTGTCTTAAGGATACCAAATTAAGGGTACCTACCTATGATAGATTAACATAATAGGCTGTTTTCCTTGAAACAAAATTTACAATAAGAAGGCCAAGCGGAATGGTCCCGTAGACATAACATGAAAAAAACATTCCTTAAAACAAAAGGGAAAATTCTGATACATTGGTGTGCCTTTCTTTTTTCGGGGGTCCATATTGTTATTGCGTTTGTACAAAGTGCAAATAGTAAGAGGCTAATGCTTTGGCTAGGTGAGTCCAAGTAAACCTGGGTGCTAGTCAGGCAATCGCCCATCGCCCCATCCTCTCAATCCTCGCAGGCCCGGCCCAATTCATACAAGTACAGCAACTAGTGTTTTCTTCCTTTTTCGTCCTTTGTATAGATGAACCCCAAAAAGTCACATGATATGTACAATGGGTTTTAAATTTCTGATTTATTACAAGACATTCACCAACATGGCGAATATGACCAAGACAATTACCGCATGATCACTAAACAAGAAAAGAAGAAAATTAAAAATATGGAAGGTACCTAACGAATGAGGAAAGGCAATCAAGAGATGTAATGTAACTATAATTATGATTCTCGGGACTAAGTCAGGAATTTATTCTCGAGAGACAGAGAATAAATTTAATAATTTATACTTTTAAAAACTAAGAAAAATAAGATATGTTCTAATTATACTTTTAGTCCATATAATTTTATTTAATTTTTATAATTAAAAAATTTATAAGTGGATCCTTATAATTTATGAATGTTTTAATTTAGTTTTTACTATTTAATTGGTGCTGATATAATTAACTATATATAATTTTAATATTCTGAATATGTATAATTTATATTAATAGAATATAAATCATAAAAAATTATTTTATATATATGACAAAATATTGATAAAAATATAATTACTTACACTTAATTTGGTAAAAACTTTTTGCACCATGTGAATCACGTGAAAATTTGGGCATAGACACCAAGTTCATTATTTTAAATGATAAAGGGAGAATTATAATTAAGAATCAAAGTTTGAAATTTTAAAATGATTTTAAATGAGTTAGGGGTCGATTTTTTTACTCTCTATCCTAAAACTTATTAAAATATATAATAAAAGAATATTAGGATAGAGTCATAAAGTCTTAAACGCAAAGTCATTTACAACCGGGAAAAATTTTGATCTTTAAACTTTTCAGAATAATTTTAAAATATAAGGTTATTTATAATAAATAACTTAAATTTATGGTCTTTAATTGAATTTTTAAAAGTATTGTTGCAAAGACTATTTAGATGAATTATTTTAAAGTGTGTGTAAAATAAATTTCTTTGTTGCTTTATAAATAAATTTTAAAGTGATTTGATGGTAAAGAATTTCTATTTCCTAAAATGTCGAACTCTCCTAAACATATTTCAACTGAAAATAATATCCATGACAGGGAAGGCAATTCTGAGAAAGAATGCTATTGCTATTGTATTTTTGGTCCAAACGAACAATTATTAATCTAGCTATCCCTTGTCAGCTTATATACATAACCGGCTTTTTATTCATATACAATAGAAAAAAATTGAAAAAAAGCAAAATGATTAAAAGTATGATGAAGATAAAAAAAATTAAAATGAACTAATTCAAGTTTTCCTTATTTTGGACATTTTAACATTCTGCTGTCGTAAGGATACCAAATTAAGGGTACCTACCTAAGATAGATGAACATAAAATGTTGCTTTCCTTGAAACAAAATTTACAATAAGAAGGCCAAGCGGAATGGTCCCGTAGACATAACATGAGACCAACTTGAGCCTGACGGGCCATGGGGCCCAAGGCGACTTTCGCTTAAATATTTTTAGCCAAACTTGTTTTTATAAAAATACTTGATATCATTCTTTTAAAGGTTTTTAAAATTATTTAAAATAAAAGATCAAAAATGAAAACCCAGAATTCACCAAAAGAAAGAAAAAAAAAAACCTGTAGATGCATCTAATGGAAAAAAAAATACAAAGTTTATCTTTTATTTTTGTATTATATGACAATTTGATATTTTACAAATTTATCATGACAAATTAATTTTTTATAAATTTAAATTTATACAAAATTAATTTTTTACAAATTTAAATTTATATTAAATTAGTCTTTTCATTTGAATTAATAAAAAATTAATTTTGTATAAAATAAAATTTTTAAATAACTAATTTATCAAAATTAATTTATAAAAAATTAAATTATCATAAAATATAACAAAACTTATATGTTATTATTTATATACTTATATTATGTTCCTCAATTAATTAATAACATATAGATAATTTTTAAAAAAATTAAAATTAACAATATTAATAAAAAAGTGAATGAAATATAAAAATTATTTAAATATCGTCATCTGATTTAAAAACTTTATACAAGTATATAACAAATAGTATATAAATTTTCTGCCATCAAAAACTAATTTGATAAACTAGAATTTTGGAAAGAGAAAGAAAACTTTTTTCTTACTAAATATATTTCATCCCTCTCGGTTCTCCACAAATCTACACGGGCCATAGCCAAAGCACACTACGCCCTAGCTTGCTATGTCCACAATCTCTAGGATCTCTTTCCGCGCCCTCGACATCCACACACCCTTTGGGCAGATTCTCATTCTCAGACTCTAAAAGTTCATATTTATATGCGGACTTGTCTTACCATGGTTCCCATCTCAGTTACTTGTGTTTCACACCCTTGCTTTCACTTCATATCACATTCAAACCACACGCCTCATAGGCTGTGAATCTACATCCTAACTTCGTAAAACACAATAAACCAATACTTTCTCTCTTATCTCTTCTACGCACAGAATTCCAGAAAGCTGATAAGAGATTGGGGGATGTTTGGGATGTGAATGATTTGGAAGATGAGGACTGGGGTCCACACAAAGTTGTAATATGACTACTTTCTCTCTAAACTCTTCTACCCACAGAATTCTAGAAAGCTGATAAGAGATCGGGGGATGATTGGGATGTGAATGATTTGGAAGACGAGGCATGGCGTCCACGCACTGTTGTAATATGACCACGAGATTCTGCATATTGCGCTGGAATACACTCGAAAGCCTGAAACATTATACGGCAGGCAATTATCGATGTCGGATTGAAAACCAACCATACCGGTTGTGGGGCTTGCAAAGGCGGGCCATCATTACCATCCAAATTTCAAAATTCATTGATACATGATAAAAGGAAATGAAAGATTAACTTAATTTTCATCTCCTTTGAATTATTAGGAGGCCATATGATGTCGCATTATGTGAAGGAGCAGTTAGCAATGTGCATAACCGAGTCCAATATAATTTAAATAAAAAGAAAAGTATCATATATCTAATGAGTATTTTACATATATTTTTAATTTTAATTTTAATCTGCAAATTACAATCTAATATAAATAATTTTTGACATAACATGTCTATTTACTTTATAAATACAAAAAATTATAAAATTATAAGTACAACAAAAAACCTAAGGGTGAAATTGCGATTTTGATTACTTATATTACATCAAATTTCTTCTATATGTTTTTACCGGTGTTCCCTTATTGAGCCACAGACTTGGTTCCTACAGTGAAATCATTAAAATTTTGACATCCTGCACTGTTATTTTTTTCACGCAAATGTTTAAGATATATTTTGTTTTATAAAGTCGCGCTAATGAGATTTATGTGACCCATTAAATATTAAATTTTTTTAAAAAGAATGTAGTACAATAAATTAAAAGGGTTTTACTTTAGGATGCTAGTTAAGGAATATTTATTACTTAAAATAAATTAACCTTGACTAATAAAATTAATCTACAAATATTTATCATTATTAGTAATGAGTACAATAAATAATTATTGAATAATTTCATTAATTAAAAATAATTTATTATATACAATAAATAATCTTTAATCAATGCCCTCTTATTAGCAAAACCCAAGTTAAAAAAGAAGGGGTGGGCAACCCTCCATCTGAAGCATTTAAACCGTGGACGTGCCCCTCTTCTCTTCCCCCACCCCTTTTTCTCATTTTAAAAAATTTCTTAATACTTAATTATAAAAAATTAATAAATAGTAATAAAAATAAATTTTATTTAATTTAAATATATTTTAAAATATAAATTTAAATATGTTTAAATTATTTTAATTTTTAATTTAAATTTTTTATAATTGAAATTTTTAAATATAATATTAATAATTAAAATACTTAATTTTTAGTTAATAATTTCTTAACAAAATTATTTATCTCACAAAATAAAATTAATTTTATAAAAAATTTACAATGTTAATGATCAAAATATTTGGGTGAAGATATTAATAATTTAAAATTTGTAAATAGCCTCAATGTACTAAAAAAAAAAAAAAATCAATGTATCCAAGTAAAAATAAAACACTATTTTTTCCATAATTCTCAACGCTTCAACGGATGCTGTGTTTCGCCCAAATTAAATAAACAGTGCTCTACATTATGCTCTTCTGTTGACGCTTCGAACTTCTTATCACCTTTGCACCTCTCAGATGGCTTGAACATTTTTATATGAAGCATACATAGGTCAATTTCTTCCTTTCTTTCAAAATATAAGTTATATATTTTCTTTTTTATTATAAAAACATATGTCAAAAAATGATTACGATACTTCAAAAAATAATATTTATTTTTAAATTAAATATATATCTTATAAAAATGTATTCTTTAAACTAAATTTCATAGTTATTTATTTTTAATTAAAAATCATAAAATTTAATTTATTTTAAATTTAGAAACTCGATCATTTTATATTAATCAAATACCTATTGAATATTTGTTATATTATATTATGTTTCAGTAATTATTTTCAAGGAATTCTCATTTCAAACTCAGCCACAGGATCTGTTGATATAATATAATTATATAAGTATTTAGAATTGCGGGAAAAAAATAGTGCCTTATTTTCACTTGATAATGTTGATTTTTTTGGTTGTAAATTGAGGCTATTTAAAAATTTTAAATTATTAACATCTTCATCCAAATATTTTAATTATTAAAATTGTTTTTAAAATTTTTCATAACATTAATTTTTGACGGTATTTTCAATATACTCACAATTTTAAATGTACACTCAGTTATAATGTTATGATATAATTATAATAATATTAATTAAAAAATAATAATATTACAATTATGTCTTTACATTATAATTAAGTATATTGATATAATCAATATTATAAATACACTTAAGGTTTTATCTTAATTTTATTTTGTGAGATAAATAATTTTGTTAAGAAATTATTAACTAAAACGTAAGTATTTTAATTATTAATATTATATTAAAATATTTCAATTATAAAATTTTTTTATTGAAAATTAAAATAATTTAAACATAAAATTCATATTTTAAAATATATTTAAATTAAATAAAATTTATTTTTAATATTTAATAATTAAGTATTAAACAAATATTTTTAAATAAAAAAAAGGAATGGGGATTGGAAGCACGTTCACCGACCCCATTCGCTTGTATAGGGATGTACTCCCTGAAATGCTTTAGACGGGGCTTGCCCGTCTCCTCTTTTTGAATTTATTGGACTGGACACGGGATGGACTCTCTGTTCCGTGCATTTTTTTTTTAATTACTAATTATTGGGTCACATAAATTTCATTAATTCGAATTAATAAAATAAAATACACCTACGTGAATAAAAATAATAATACAGAATATCAGAAATTTAATGCTGTAAGGACCACATCAAAAACATCAGTTCCTGCATTCCCTTATGGTGATGTATTTTGTACATTTTGTTAAATTAAATTATTGAATCAAAATTTTAAATCGTATGTAATGAAAATTAATAATTTTTTATTACACATAATTATTAAGATTAGTCACGCATTTATTTTAATACCAATCATTACATCCTACGTAATGTAGATAATTCGGATTCAAAATCCATACACTCATACTGAGGGCCCATTCCAGCGAACCGTGGACTTCACTTTCGTCCCCCCATCCACTAGGACAAAAAAACAAATGGAAAAGAAAGGAAGTCAAATAAATGATGGTTGCTTACCATATATAGGACATAGATAGGTTCTAGCAAGAAAATGGGACATAGGCTCTCTCAAGTAGTCAAGAGGCAGAAGTAGCATGGATTTCACAGATTTGAGAAGAGCAGTGGAGGAGGTTGAGCTCGTCGACGCTCATGCCCACAACATAGTTGACCTTGACTCCAACTTTGCTTTTATCCATGCCTTCTCTGAAGCCTATGGCGACGCCGTTTCTTTCGCACCTCACTCTATATCCTTCAAGGTACTTCTTGCTCAGTTCCTTTCTTATTACTCGGAACCATCATCTTTTGCTGTCACCTCATGATCTGGATCAGCTTGGCTTGATTCATGACTTGCCTCATGCGATTGAGTTCTGCAATATCAATCCTGACTTTCTTGCTTTCACGTTGTCAAATATATATATAAATATATATATATATATATATATATAGACACACACACACACACACACACACGCCCAAACTGAATTATATCGGTATTTACAATATACGATAATATATATACCTTCATAGTTCATACATTCTGAAACTTTTTTTTTAATAATTTTGAAAAGCGAAATGCCATGGGAATATTTCTGCTCATCTGATTATTAATTGTTATTTTATCGTTTTATCTTTTTTTTTCTTTATCAAATCCTTAGATTTTTTCTTATTTATCGCCTCGGCCATAAAATATGTCATCATTTTACTCTTTCATATATAAAATTTGACCACGTCAACCTTTCTGCCATTAATTCTACTGATGCATAAAACAACTAGCGTCAGAATCTACTGATCGTAGGAGGACCACACCACAATCATTATCCATAACGACTAAAACTACTGACCTTGAACAAATTATGGGATGATGATTTTTCTTCTACTGCCATTGAGTAATGACCTTCTTAAAATGACACCTGGGTAGCATCTGTGTACTGTCGGTCACTCATGTATTGTTAAACCAGCTAGCACGATAGTGGGCGCATATGTAAAACAGATAGCTATAAATAACATGTTACATTCTGGACAGATTTTAGTTGACATTGGGAAGTCAACAATATTGTAATTACTTGAAAGTTTGGGTGGTACGAGAATCCCTTAACACTGTACTTGCCTCTCTGTGAAAATATAATTATTCAGTCATGATATTATGATACTCTAACAAAAAAATCATAACCTGAGATATGGATTTCCTTATCAGAGATAGTAACAAATTGGAAGTGAAGTTGAAGGAAAAAGGATCAAGGCCTGACATTCTTGCATGTTCTGTGAATTTTGTGAAAGTAAATGGTTATTTGTGCTATTATTGTAATTTCTTCTTTACTGCATCAGCTCCATACTTTAGATTTGCTACAAGTGTTAAGCTTATTATATTATACGGTGCTTTGAATGTGTAGACACTCATACTTTATTACACAGTTGTGTTACAGAAAGTATGGGTGCCATTTCCTTGAATTGGATCATGTCCTAGTTTCTTGATCCAATTGATGCCAACTGTAGCATCTGTGATTTAATTCCCAGTTCTACCTTGCAATTTAATATATGCTAAAGTGTTACTAAGTGCAACTTGCTTGAGAACTTTTAAATTATTGTTTTTGGGATCTAATTGTGACTAAATTATGTGATGACAGAGAAGTTTGAGAGAAATTGCTGAACTCTATGGATCCCAGTGTTCTTTGCAAAGTGTTGAAGAATACCGTAGGGTCTCTGGACTGCAGTCCATCTGTTCTAAGTGCTTCAAAGCTGCAAAGATCTCCGCCATACTCATTGATGATGGGTTAGAATTGGATAAAAAGCATGATTTAAAGTGGCATGAGAGTTTGACACCTCTTGTTGGTAGAATCTTAAGAATTGAACGGTTGGCTGAGAATATTCTTGATGAAGTGAGATGCTTAGAGTTTTTTACTTTTGATTTGCAATTGCATAATGGTTGGGCATCGTATAATTAGACAATCTATTGTTTTCATTGTTTGAGTTGCAAAATGAACCATGTCAGATACAAGCACTATTTTGGGTTTATGTTATTATTTCCTGGCTAAAATTCTATATGGCATGTATTTCATGTTGTACTTTACTTTGACATGTGTGAGATGGAAAACAATATGCTTATCTTTGTCTACTGCATTATCAAGTTAAAAGGATATGGTCTTGTGGACATTCAAATTTCAGGAGTTTGTGCAATCATGTCATAGGAATCGAAATTAGATTAGAATTTGAGTAGAGGAAAGTGTTATGTTGCTGTTAGTACTATCCAATAACCATTGTAATGCTAAAATTTTGTAAACGGATTTTTCTCATGCATGCATGCATTCCATATGCATGACTTATTATAGTAACTAGGCTTCACCTCTTATTTTTCTTGTATTTGTAATTGTGGTCATCTTCTTTGTGTCTAAGCCAAACATTCAGCCAGTGTTCTATTTATTTCATCACATATTCTAATTCTTATGTTGCTTTAGGCGTTGCCAAATGGATCTCATTGGACATTGGATAAGTTCACTGAAGCATTTTTGTCAAAGTTGAAATCATATCCTTTGCATATCAATCTCTTTTCTTAATTACTTTATAGTTGCACAAATTATTCACCGGTTGAACTGGGCTCCTTAGCAATGTTGTTACTGTTGCTGGTGAGATATTTGGATTTAAAAGTATTGCTGCATATCGTAGCGGTCTTGAAATCAATACAAAAGTGACAAAGAAGGATGCAGAAGAGGGTCTCACTGAAGTGTTAGTTCGTGAGTAGAATATGCAAATTGGATTTTAATCCTTTATTCCTTCCCAGGCTATCTGATCTAATTAAGTGCTTGATATTCTTACTAATAGTTCTTTACTTTCAGCTGGGAAGCCTGTCCGTATAACAAACAAAAACCTTATTGACTACATCTTCTTGCATAGTTTGGAAGTTGCTCAGTCCTATGACTTGCCAATGCAGATACACACAGGGTAACAAATAGTTCTTAAATTGTCTAATCCTTCCACATATGCTCAGATTGATAGCTAGATATTTTTGTGGGATGGATAAGCTTTGAAAACAGATAGCTGTTTGGGAATTCCAAATGGTTACTCCTAAGTATAAACTGAGATCATTGAAGTCTCTAAGTAAATAACAAGACTTAAGTAAACAAGGTTCCTTGAACTGTCTTGCATTTGGGACTCTCTGCATCACTATTGTTATGGAAGTGCAGTAGTCCTTGCCTTCTCCATACTACGATATACCAAAAATCTTGTTCATGTGAAAGTTGCAGTTCCTATGCAATTTACTGCTGTTAAGAGATGGAGCACCATGTTTATATATACCTTTCACTTTTACCAAATATACTATGTATTCCTTTTTGCTTCCAGCTTTGGGGATAAAGATTTGGATATGCGACTATCCAATCCTCTTCATCTCCGTGGGGTTCTCGAGGACAAGAGATATTCAAAGTGTCGTATAGTTCTTTTACATGCATCCTATCCATTCTCGAGGGAAGCATCATACCTAGCCTCTGTTTACTCCCAGGTATGTGTAATATGACTCAGTAAATTATGTTTGTACATATCTGATTTGTGTAACAGGATCCCTGGCCTTGTGGATAATATGCATTTTTCCCTTCAGGTGTATCTTGATTTTGGGTTGGCAATTCCAAAGCTTAGTGTTCATGGGATGATATCTTCAGTCAAAGAGCTATTAGAGCTAGCTCCAATGAACAAGGTAAAATATATGCTGTCCAAAGAATAATATTAGAGTACTGTGCGCCGGGTATAGAAAATTAGAATTGCCATGCACTAAGTTGGAAACATATAGGTGTGGCATATGGAAGTATGGAACTAATATTAGAAGTTTATACTTTATAGTTTATAGTATCTATCCTCGACTAACGTTTTAACTTTTACGTTTATGTTAATTTCTCCAAGTAAGGAAGTGTCAAAGTAATGGCTTTATTTTTTTTGTTTGTATATTTCTACTGCTTCCTGCTTTCTTCACCTACCTTTCACTTCGATCAAAATTCCTATACTATGAAACTATAATGCAAATTTAGTTATGCATATGGTTTTTGCAATGTTTAGTTTCTAGGCACCTTATTGTACACACTGCACAAGCACACACATGGATGTGGAGTTGTAACTTACATCTGTGCTGGTGACATTTAATCTTCTTACATGAATATCTTGCAGGTGATGTTCAGTAGTGATGGCTATGCATTTCCTGAAACCTTCTATTTAGGTTGGTTGACATCATAATCATTTATTATCATTCTAAATCTGTGGATTTACTAAAATGCTATATCATTGTTGTTTCGGTTTTGCATACTTTTCTTGTACCATCTAGCATTGTTTTGAATTGTCTCTTACTATTTTTGTCAAGATGCATGTTGTCAGCTTTCTTTCCTTAATATTTATCCCTGACTCTTGAAATTTGCTAGACACCTACGCTTACAAAATTGTTGTCCATGCATATATATATATATGCATGCCAGCGGTTTGAAAAGGAGACATATGCTGGTGGCTTATCGACGATGATTCTGTATCAATTTATTTCTGCATTTGGCAATGTGGGTTCTCTGTTGTTGGATAACTGTCATATTAAACTCCGTAGTTGATTGGAGCTAAGAGCGTACCATAGCATATAGATGAGTATGACAGATGCTCAGAAGAGAGGCACTGGTGAAATTCATAAATAAGATAAAATAGAGTTGTTCTCTGTCAAATTCCTTATTCCTATACGTAGAATTACTACAAATGGAATACATCAAGTGTTGCGTTTTTTTACGTATGTGCTTTCGATTTGTTTTTAAGTTCATAAATTCTTCGAGCTCTGCAGGTTTAAACAGGGAAACCCTACTAAGGTCCTAATCTCTTTGACATCTACTCAATTGGTTTTGCGTTGCTTTTCCTGTCTTTTAAAATCCACCTCATTTAGATAAGGCAGAGTCAGGGGAGTCCTGCCCCATTGACATTTGAAATTTTTTTTTTACCCATTAAAAGAATAAAAATTTAGATATGGCCCCCAAAAAAATAAATTTGCATATATCTTTGTACTAAATTAACAAAAGAAGTTGGTTAATAAAATATATTGTGTGATATTTACTCCACTCCACATGATATTTACTCTTTCTAATTTGTATTATGATATTTTTTTCTTCTTTTATTATATAACATGTTTCAACTTACCTTTTGCATTTCTCCTGGTTTCTAGAAATTTTTCAGTGTCTTCTCACATATAGGTTTGAAATATTACTACACTTCATCTTTGTTGTCAAATTATAGATAGATTTTGTGTGTGTGTGTGTGTGTGTGTATGTGTGTTTTTTTTTTTACCTGAAATCAGTCATATGATTCATAGGATGTCAGTCGGTTAGATGGAGTAGATAAAATAGTGCATGTGGTGTTGCCCAAAAAATTGCATCACTAATTTTAATATAATATGTTGTTTTTTTTATATAAGTAAATGCTGATTTTTTTTTTTGGGCCCAATCTGAATTTAAGTAAATGCTAAATAGATCCGTTTCATATAGTATATATGTATTGTATAATTGTTATAATGTTTTTTTCTTAAGAATACTATATATTATATACCCTAGAATCGCGGCTCCTACAAAAGATTTCTACCTCAGCCCTTGCCTCAATTAGAGTGCAAAGATTGCTGATTAAAATAAAAATTTTTGATTCGACAGGTGCAAAAAAGTCTCGGGAAGTTGTTTTCTCTGTTTTACGTGATGCATGCATTGATGGTGATCTCTCAGTTCCTGAGGCTGTGGAGGCTGCTAAAGACATCTTTGCACGAAGTGCAATCCACTTTTATAAGATTAAATCAACTATCGGTGCTGTTGGTTCACACAGAAACTTGTCCCAAAAGTTGAATATTAATGACTTAGAGGCTGATTTATCACTAATTCGTATCATCTGGGTGGACATTTCTGGACAGCACAGATGCCGAGTGAGTTTACACCAAGCCCATTTCCATCCTTTCCTGTCTTACATAGCTTGAACCTGTTATTTGTGAAGCCTTGGAGGCAATTGTAGAATGTTTACTGGTTGACACAGGAAGGTTGTAAACTGGGATGGATCTAGGATTTAATTTGGGCTAAAATTTTCAGATCAAAGATTTGAACCAATGGTGGCAAATTCTTACAATCTAATAGGACGTGTTCTTATAAATTAAAGAATTAAATAAAAAATATAAGATAAAATTACATACAAAAGTTAAAATTTTAAAAATCCAAGAGGAGTGACCGCTCCCGCTCCCCTTGGATCCATCTCTAGTTATAAATTATAATATGAGAAAACTATTCATGATTATCTTTCCAATTTGGATAAAATTAGATAAGGAAAGTCAATTCTCCTTGGTTCTCACAACCAAGTTGCTGTCAATTGCTGGCCAATTCTGTCTGTTTTGAATAAATTTCTTGTTTTAGATATTAGGAAGGAAAGCAAAGTAATCAAATCATCCTTTAGAGAAGGTTTGCCATCATTTTGCATCATGTTGTCACTTGCTAATTATACTGTGCCTTTTTTACTTCTTTAAGAAGTAAACTTGTGTTTTTAGATATTAGGAAGAGGGAGAATAATAGTGAAACCTTTAGAAAATTGTTAATTTGTTATCATTTTGCATCGTCTCATAATATCCCAGTGGTATCACAGTAGGGCTTATGAGAGTCAAAGGGCCATGCTGTTACCTATGTAAATGATTGTATCATATTCTGTAATAGATGCCTTCTTTGACAAGTTAATATCCAAAATTTTCTTTCTTAAGTTACATCTGTGGCACATTATACAAGTAATCATTATAAATGGTAGAGTGCTTGAACTCTTGCATCTTGAGGGAAATAAGTCATTCGAATAAACAATTTTGGGACAAACTGCTCATAAAGTTGAAACCTCAGTTCATGTTCACATTAATGTAGGATAAGAATCTCATTAAGAAAATTGCAGCACATTTTCCTTTTCGTCTTTTTCCTAGCATGAAAAAGTACTCATGTATGACTGTGAACCTAATCAGAATATGATTGTGAGTGTTGATCAGTACAGTTCCTTACATATGTAAACAACAGCTGTATGCAGTGAAAAGAGAGTCTGTTAGAGACATTACCCTACAATAAAGATGCCCCTTCACTGGATTTGTTTTCCAATAGCTTCAGATTAATTTAAGATACTTTGTATGGTTCTTTTTATTACTAGGTACTCAAAAATAAAATTGAAGTTTACGCTCATTAATTGTAGCATAACATTTTCTTAGAAAATATATTCCTTTTTAAAGAAGCAAAATTATGAAATCTTATAAGTCTTCATTGCTGTGCAAAAGCAGTAATGAACATAAACTATTGATGTTAGAATTTTCACTGAGCAGAATATGTGGTAACGTATGTAACTACATTCTTACTGTCCTCATGCTTTCCTTTTTTCTCACTCGCATCAGAAGGAGTATCTGTGAACAAAATTTATGTACAGTTTTTCCAGATCTGCAAAAGGCCAAATTAGACTGCTGGGGATTTCTGTTATTTACTCTGTTCATGAGATGCTGTTAACTTTTTTTTCCAGGTTGTTCCAGGAAAGCGTTTCAATGATGTTAAGAAGAATGGTGTTAGTTTGGCAAGTGCTGTTATAGCAATGCCTTCTTATCAAGATACAACTGTAGAAGGGTCTGGTTTAAATGCAGTTGGTGAAGTAAGATTGACGCCTGATTTGTCTACTAAAAAGAGAATTCCTTGGTAATTAGTTTCTTTCTTTTTGTTGTGTGCAAATCATTGTATAAGTTTTTGTTTTTGCATAACTCAGGCATAAATGAAGTTCTCAAAACATTCCATTTGGTGTGTGTGTTTGTGGGAAATTCTTTCATTCTATCAAGAATTTAAGAAAAGATCTAATTTGATCAGTAACCCTTATTCTTCATCTCTTACTTCCTATTCTTTTATCATTTCTTAGCACTAGTGAACTTATTTTTATTCTTTTTTCCTCATGTATTAGTTTGTCTTGCTTTAGCAGTAGGTTATCTCCTATTCTTCTTTCTGTTAGATTTTACAGTATCTTAACTACATTAAAATTACATCTGCCGTGAGTTCCTTTCACAAAAGCCATCAAAGGATCCAATGAAGACTTGTAGTGCAGAATTATCTTCTTAAGCTGACAGGCTGAATGGTTAAACTGATGCAACTCTGTTCCGTGACAGGAGCAAGCAAGAGGAGATGGTTTTAGGTGATATGAAAACTAAACATGGTGAAGCATGGGAATATTGCCCAAGAGAGGCCTTAAGAAAAGCTTCAAAGATTCTGAAAGATGAATTTGACTTGGTATGTTGCAAAGCTTGTCTTAGCTGCGAAGTACACTGTTTGTAATTTGTAAGCCTGTGTTTCCAGGTAATGAATGCAGGATTTGAGAATGAGTTTTATCTCTTGAAGAGTGTAACAAGGTATTAAAATTAATATGCTTTTCTGATCTAATGATCGAATTTTACCATAACAATTTGTTTAAAAGGCCAAAAAAAAAACTGTTTACTGTTTAGGGAAGGGAAAGAAGAATGGGTACCTGTTGACTCGACTCATTACTGCTCCACGTCAGCATATGATGCCATGTCCTCCTTATTCCATGAAGTCACTGCCGCCCTTCATTCCTTAGGTATTTCAGTAGAACAGGTAAAAGGAATTTATAACAATCTCATTACATATTTAGATATGATGAAAGCCATTGTTGTATGAGTCATAGGGTTGCATTTTAATTTGAAGTGTCTGTAGCTAATGATTTGAAGCATGCATCTACTTTAGTATATGAGAAAAACCTACCAACTAGGGAAGAGGCAGAATATTTGAGCTTACATTCCCACATTTACAATGCATAGTTCTAGTCAACTTATGTTTGTTGGAGGACCTGAATTAAGTTTTAGAGGTAAAATCATCTCTTGGCCTTGAGACCCATAGTCTAGACATGAGGTAAACTGAATTTCTCCAAGCACTTTTCTTTGTCTCAACTAATCCTCTGAGGTAAACTGATGTAGGACAGGAACCAAGCGGTAAGGAAGACAACAGATCTCTCAGGTCTACTTAACAGCCAACATCAATCACTTTATCATAGAAATCTGGGTAATCTCTAAACAACTGGACGGGTGGAGGCCTATTTATTTATAGGCAACCTAAATGAGAAATGCTAATGATTCCTGCTATCTTAGTCCTACTAGGACACTATGATATGGTAGTACTTATTTCTGTGCTCAAATGCCTTTATTCAAATCCCTAATTAAATTCTAAAATACCCTAATTATCCAATTACAAACACTAATTTCCAATTAAAAATTACATCATCAAATAATAAAATAAAAGCTTTAATATGTCAAATAGCATAACTGATTATCTTACATTGTTGACTAAACTATAATGATGTCATGTGCATGCATCTAGTATGGAGTCCAGGTCTTCATTCTTGCATTTTTCATGTTGCCCTATATTGTAGATTGTATAAGCAGCAAGAAGATATTTATATTGATTTCTTCTTATCATGCATTTAGGTTGGTCAAGCATCTTGATTGGCTTTACTCCACCTATGACTCATTCTTCCAAGTAATGGAATTATATATTTGCTAATAAAAAGTTAACTGTGCAAAAGCCCCTCGTAGCAGTCTTGACAATATCTTCATACAATGATGGTGGCAAAACCAGGAATTTTAAGCTCGCATAACAGGGGTTTAGTGTTTGGCAAATGGTAGAAATCCTGGAAGTTTTGATTTCAATTAAATTGTTAATGGTAAAGTTAGTTTCAAGCAAAGTATTTCAAGGATCAAACCAGGGGTTGTTTGGCTGCTGTGAAAAAATTTGAAAATCAAAACTTGAGTTTAAATTTCTGGAAAAGAATGTATGCTACGGCAGCTTTGATTGAAGAAATTTTCATTAGAAATTAGGAAGAAATGAAATTTCCTTGCCTCAAAGCCAAGAGCCTCTTAGAGTCTACTTTAACACAACCAAGAATGGAGCAAGCTTGCTAATGGAACTCCTAAATTGGTTACCAAATGAAATAATGCATTATATTAATATATACAGATTTGTACAAGGATTTGGGTCTTAGTTCACGTAAATAAGATCTTATGAAGTTTCAATTTCTTTTAACCTAAACTTAATTACAGGCTCTGACCAGTGTTGATGATTATCAGCAAAATACCTCCAAACAAAATATACATGTAACTGAACTTAAGCCTCTTACACCACCTGAAACACGGATCTTGTTAGATTATTGTGCCTAAACAAGGTCCTGGGAAGGATTGTCACCGTTGGGTGTGTGCCAAATCAATGCTTAAATTGGCATTTGGTTGCATTTTGTAGATCTTCTGCAGTTTCTTTTCCTGGACCGTAATTGGTGGCCATATGACTTTTTAATTCTTTTCTTTCTTTTTATATATTTAAGATACATGCAGAAGGTGGAAAAGGTCAATTTGAGGTGGTTCAGAGCTATACCACTTGTATTGAAGCTGCTGATGAGTTAATTTACACTCGCGAGGTTGTTAGGGCAATTGCAAGAAAGCATGGGTTGCTGGCAACTTTTATGCCAAAGTAAGTGTGGAAATTCAGTATGAGTTTGAGTATAATTATCTTGCTGATCAGTTTTAGAGGTGTTCAACTGTAAGTTTAAAGCAAAAGGGATAGAGAAAGGCATTCCGTACAAGACTTCAGCCTTTTATAATATTCTGAAAAAAGAAAAAAAATTCTAACTACAAGATAAACTTCTATAGATAAAGATCAGTGATAACTATAAGACTCTTGGTAATTATAAACTCAATCCTTTAAAAAACCCTTGTACTTTGTGACGCTTATCCTATAATAAGAGATAGGCCTTTCAACAGAGGGAAAACTAGCATGCTAGTCCACCTTTAAGTGACAAATATATAGAAATGAATATGCAATAAACAGTTGCAACTGTTGAACTCTCTTTGTTTGCTTCAAGTGAATGCTCAACAATATACATTTTGCAGCATATAAAATAATGTTCTATTGTCATATTGAAGGTGCTTTTTGAATGACTTGGGTTCTGGAGCCCATGTGCATCTTAGCCTGTCACAGAATGGCAAAAATGTACTTATGGCATCAGATGAATCATCCAAGTATGAAATATCAACAGTAGGGAAGGAATTCATGGCAGGAGTTCTATGTCATCTTTCTTCACTTTGGGCATTCATAGCACCAAATCCTAACAGGTTGCTTTTCCTATTATCGTCCTCATGCTATTTTATTAAAAAATGATGTTATGATACTATAAAGCACAACTAAGTGTTGGTATTGGTAAAATGTTAATAATAATGCCCATATAAATCTGTCTACCTGAGGCCTGAACTCTTTCACCATGGCTTTGACTCTTTAAAAAAATAATGAAAGAGGATTTAATGAAACCCATATTACACAATTGAGCTATCTCTTATTACATAATTGATTAAGAACTAGCAAAAAGATTAAATTGTTCGAAGTGGACCAAACTCAACTATACATATATGCACATGCGTGCACTTATCCTCTGTATTGCACTTGTATGTGGTCCTTCAAAAGTGAAACAACAAAATATGATTAAAACAGATGATTCTGCTGAAATGGGGATTTGAACCTGTGAACTTTCAGATTCCATTGCCATGACGGTTGTTCCCAGAGATAAAGCTTATAACGATATGTTTAACTATTAATATTATGCCATCTCCATCCTTGTTTGGTATTGATGTTTCCTACTAGCTCTGTGTCATGTGACACTTAGCCCTGTCCTTGGCACATAACTTATGACTCTGTTGGCCCTCATTTGTAAAGCATAGTTTGATTCATGTTGAGTATTTCCCTGGCCATCTATTTGAAAATTTAAAATATCAATTATCCTGTTGGAATGTAGCAGTTATCTATTCCATCCAACTGGAAAATTTACATGTTTATGAGTAGCTATTGAAGTTTATGTGTATGATCTACATGTAGGAATTCTGTTCAAAAATATTTTTCTCAAAATTAAACCAGCAAAAAGTCCCTGTAGGTTGCAATGTCTGTGCTAAATCCCAGACTACATGCATGGACTATCTTCTCTTACCTCACTGCTCAGTCATATTTCCTTGTAGTTATCAACGTCTAAAACCCCATACATGGAGTGGTGCATTCAAGTGCTGGGGAAATGAAAATAAAGAAGCCCCACTACGAGCTGTATCTCCAGCCGGCGTTCCTGATGGTCGAGTGAGCAACTTTGAGATTAAATCATTTGACGCTACTGCAAATCCACATCTAGGCTTGGCTGCCATAGTTGCTGCTGGAATTGATGGGCTTCGCAGGCATCTTTCTCTTCCTGAACCTGTTGGTAAGATTGTTCGATCTTTTGACTAGAATTGTTTTGCGAGTGGTAATTATCATCACAAAAACTTTATAACTTATCTGATGATTTGCATTGTGAAATATTCTGGATAATTAAAGAAACAGCTTTGGCAGGGGGTTTCTGCAGTATGCATGTTATAGTCATGTGACTTATGTCTAGTAGAAGACGGACATATCGCATATCTTTTGCTAATAAACGTGTGTTGCGGTTTGATATAAGATGCGCAAGAGAATCACCCAAGTTGCATAATTTTTATTTTATCGTTTCTGAAGTCAATCAATGAAGTTATTGAAGAGTTAAAACTTTTCAATTTTCTATTCTACATCTTAATTATTGCAGTGTAATGATAGCCTTTATAATCTTACTAGTAGAATGCTGATCTTGCTGTCATCTTTTTTACTGTTTTCTTTCATCTAATAATTTTTCTTTTCTGTTTACAATTGTTTTAACGTTTAAATCAACTATGAATGCATCAAGATCAAATAAAAATTTAATTGTTTTGCCTTCTGAATCAATTTTTCTTGTTCTTGTGAAAAACATTCAAACAAACAAAAAGTAGAGAGTAGAAGGACAACTTAGCCATATACTTAACCACAATACTGCATTTGTTTGGAGTTGTACTATATATAACTATATCATGTGTTATATCCATGTTTTCTGGGTGTCACTAATTTTTTTTGCAGATTCCGCTGGAGCACAGGTGATATGGATGATCAACTGAGTTTTATTTGAAAGTGTTATATATATATATATATATGTCAGATTCTGAAATTGTCACCAATGAATTGTTATTCCTCTTCTTTTAGCTGGAATTGATAACGATTGCCACAATGTGTGGTTCATATAATCTTCAGAATACCTACATTAGTATACTTAAATAGTAAGTTTCGATCTAAGTTCTTTTTTCTCTCACGCGTTTTGAATGAAACAGATACAGAGCCAGAGGATTACCCAGAAGAACTTCAGAGACTGCCTGCTACACTTTCTGAATCTTTGGAAGCTCTTGATAAAGATGATCATATCTTTAAGGAATTCATCGGTGAAAAGTTGCTGACTTCCATAAAAGCAGTTCGACAGGTATGTGTAAGGGGGGTTTAGATACTTCTTAAATAAATCCTTAGAATATAGAAGATAGTTAAACTTGTTAGGAATAGTAACAGGCTACCATAGAGTAGAAGATTGTGTGGATAATTTTAGGTGCTTTTCCTTCCTGGCTGACTTCGATTGTGAACGTGGGCTGCCTCTGCTTCTTTGGTATCTTTATTTGACTTTTTGAAAGACATCTCTGTTGCTCTCAATGTCTTGGAACCAAATATGCTACACACCATGTGTATAGTTCTGAAAACTCATGCTGCAGATGTGACATTTTCTATCTGTCACACTATTAAAATTTAACTGAAGTTTTGGAAAACAAAATGAAATCGTGTTTAAGTTTGCCCTCAACAGATTATGTAATCAATTCTGATTTCCGAGGTGCATTTTATCTGTCCTACATCAAACCATCAAAACTTTAACCATGCTTTAGCTGTTCTTAAATAAAGCAATAAAATTAAGTCTCAAGATTATAGTTCAACTGGTTAAGTGAGGAAGACTACTGTCTAAAGACTAGAGTTGACACGCTCTTATGCACAACACCGATTTCGGTAATTATGTTATTAAATATAGAGATTGTATGCACTATCTGGTTACCATCCTTTACAAAGTACGGCCATATATTCATAATGTTTGTTAACATAAAACCTGAAATACAATATAAAGCTAGTTGATATGGAAAATTGCAGATTTCCCTGTTTTCAGAATTTAAAAAAAATATTGGACCATGCAGCATCAGGTTTTGAGTTTCACGATCTTTTGTAACAAGATCCAGCAATCAGTGATTAGCTAACTGGATATTTTTGGGGGGCTCTTAACATTTTTCTTCCCCCTCCGCCAGGTTAACTAATAATGGTTAACGAGTTTTATCATGTGCAGGCTGAAATTAGTTATTACTCACAGAACGAGGATGCATACAAGGAACTTGTACACATCTATTGAATGATGCTCTAGTGATCTAGTACAAGATTGTTCAGATTAGAGCATTGACTCGTGATTTCTTCACCATGAATAATGGTCATTGTGTGTACTAGTACTTCTGATTTTTGTGGTTCAAAATGATGACAGTAATGACTATTCGTTTCCTGTTCTGTATTTCCCAATATTTTTCCGTCACTGTAGACTCTACTTATAATTATTGAGGTAATAATAATAAATTATCTTTTATATAGTAAAGCTCCTTGAACTATATCTATTAAACAATATAAAAAATTTATTTTTAATATATATTATGCTTAAATTTTTATGTATAATTTCTTCTGTATTTGAAAAAAAAATTAAAATATCTAATTTTCCATATGCCACTATTGAGTTCATATCATGCATGCAACTACAACTCATATCGCTCTTCAGAATTTTACTTGTGCGACGGCGGCTTTTATTATTATTATTATTTTCTGAGTATAACATATTATGAAAGTTATTCCGTACATCCCTAAAAAGTAAGCGTCTGATAATTTTTCTGTATACTTAATAGTAATATATATTCCATTGATAGCCAAGCTTGGTGAGAGAAGACAATGAATGGCTCTGGTCATTTTACCGAAGAGAGGCTAAGAGGAAAAAACTCTCAACAGTCACAACTTCCCGCTATATACACCAACCCAAAAAGGAAGGGTAACCAACGTACCCAAATTTTCGTTCCCATATATACTGTCACACGACGCATGATTCTACACATAAAATCTGGAAGCACCAAAGTCACGAACGAGAGACCCACAAGAAAGACGAAGACCCTAATTAATTTAAATTGTCTAACCCTGCAATGACATTGCCTTTGAGAGCCCCCTTGGCCTCATTTCTGCTCTCTCTTATAATGGCACTTTCACTTCCTCATGTTCATGCAAACCTTGGTCCCTCGTGGAGACGAGCGGCTTATCACGTAGTAGGACGTAACAGGCAGGCTAGCCCCAAGCATCATCGCCCAAGGTTTGAGCCTGGCCCATGGAGGCAAGCTTATGCTACTTTCTATGACGGAAGCTCTGCATCATTCGGTATATATTCAAACAATGCTAATTATTATATTAATAAATTAATTAATGTACCTCATTCCCATTTCTAAATCTTCTCAGTTAAACTCTTTCGAAACTGTGTTTTCGAATTTGAATCTCCTGCATGTAATAACTAAGTGCAAGGAGTTATTAAACATAGGATCTAATTTGGTATGTATTTAGTTTTTTACAATTGTACTTAATTGTAGTAATATTATACTATTATTATAAATTATTCTAATCCAACGATTCACAAAGTGTGACACATGATATTGTTCACCACATGATCTACCCTTATGACTTACCTCAAAATCTAATAAATTTTCAAATCTTAAATAATTTAAGCTTTTTATTAAAGTTCATTGTAATTAAAACTCATTATACCAGATTAAGTATAGGCATGGTTGACTTGGCCTAGGAACAACTCTTCTATGACAGGAAATGATTTTTCTAACTGCGGTTCAACTGGCACCGTCGTCATCTGAAAGTTCTAGTTCATTCTATTATATGGAAGAAGCACCATATATAATATTTTGAGAACGACACCGCAGGAGGAGCATGTGGGTACGAGGATGTGATGAAGGAAGGATATGGGCTTGATACAGCAGCATTGAGCCAGGTTCTGTTCAAGGAGGGACAGACATGTGGAGCATGTTTCGAAATCCAATGTTTGAACTCACCATGGTGTAAGCATATACACACTTCACTTTTTGTGACGGCAACCAACCTTTGCCCTCCCAATTTCAATGAACCCAGTGACAACGGAGGATGGTGCAACCCACCCCGCGAGCACTTCGACTTAGCCAGGCCTGCTTATCTTGATATTGCCGAGTACAAAGGTGGCATTGTCCCTGTCCAATACCGCAGGTGGTCACATATTTCTAATTTGTTTTTCCTCAGTGTTAATATATATTCGTTCTCATTGCTTCTCTCTGGATGGCAAAGTGAATTGTACTTGAAAAATTCAAATGCAGGGTTCCATGCAAGAGACAAGGAGGAATAAGGTTCACCATAAACGGGAATCCTTACTTCAATCTTGTATCAGTGTGGAATGTTGCAGGAGCAGGTGATGTCGTAGGCGTGCTAGTGAAGGGTAATAAGAAGCTGAAATGGACAGCGTTGAGGAGAAATTGGGGTCAGAAGTGGGAGACGAATGCCATGTTAGTAGGAGAGTCATTGACCTTCCGTGTCAGAGCTAGTGATGGAAGGTACTCCACCTCGTGGCATGTCGTTCCCAAGAATTGGCAGTTTGGCATGACCTACGAAGGCAAAAACTTCAGATGAATTAACTCCAATACTCCACTTTTTGGTTTCTCTGTAGTTATTTAAACTATGCTGGCCGTTTGTAGACAGCGATGTAGATGAGCTTCCCTGACCTGGCAGGTGAAGAATTTGTACTGGCTAGATCAAATTTAAAAAGAGCATATTTGAGTACATCCTTTTAATCTTTTGTGTTCTCTTTTGTTTATTTTTTCCTTATTTCCTTTTCTTTAGTACCTCCGCTTAAGGATATATAATTTATTTCTACAACTGAGAGAAAATGTCGAGGAATGAGGCTGCAGTTAAGATCATTTACCAGAAGTGAGAGAGAGACTAGCCTTAGGGTTGAGGGACTATGAATATGATCCGTATCTTCAGAAGACATTCCGTATAATGTGAACTCGTAAAATAGACTTCCAAATTTCAAGCAGCAATTAGATGTTCCAGTATCTTTGTAGTTCGTCTATGAAACTACAGGTCATTTACCAAACAACACTGGGATAAAAAAAAGTCTGGAGACCAACTGAATTAAAATTCTTGATAATATATTGTTTACGAAGATAATAAAATTACACCATAAAACCCCTTACTCTTTCTTTGGGCCACCCAACCCAGTACCCAGTTGAATACCTGTTCTTCACACTCATATGTCAGCTTGTCATCGAGATGGACAAAAATTAAAAAAATCCATCATCTCGTAATAAAATTACCCCATTCAGCACGTAGATAGAGTAACTTTAGCAAGGTCATGAGCCATACTTGGCAATCCAGCCTCTCCACCCCTTCTCTTAATGTCAAGGATATAACTTGGCTCTGAATCGCCACTGATGCTTCATCAATCAGGTGTAGTTTTCAGGTCCAAAGCCATTAAAAGATTCCATTGAATTATCATCATCCACTGCATCAATATGTCCAAACGTACATGTTACTATTAAGTCTTCCTCTTTTTCCTCCGCTTTACTTTTCCAATATCAGACCTTTCTTCCAAACGTTTTGATTGTTGAGCACGTATTTCTAGTAGCTTTGATTTTGCATCGCGAAAGATGGCATCTGATCTTGAAGCCATCATTTGCTGAAAAATAATTTAAAACTAAATAAGCTTTTTTGAATAACGGTGAGCAAAAGATTCGCAAATTCTGAGACAAACCTGGAGATGATCCATGGCTGCAAGGTTAAAACCAAAGGTATCTTTACATCCCTGACACGTGTTCAGACATCAAGTTATCAATCAATGAAGCACACTTGAATTCTTTAGTTATTTCAACCGGAAATAATGTAGTAAGCAAATATGTAACTAAAAAACGCATTGAGCAGGAATTATCCGAATCAAAAACAATGTACGATGCAAAAAAGATGGAACAGTAAGATAAGAAATGATAGTTACAGAACAGTGACATGATGGATTAGATATCTAATATTTAGATATTTTATACATCTAGGATAATTATATCATATACCTCCTAAGATCTAAGAAGTAAGAAATACTTCCAGAATTCAGACAGCAAAAATTTTATTCTTAGTAACAAAAATGACAGAGCTTCAAATTTATCTTGTCAAACGCTTATAAAACTCTAAAAAATAAAAATAAAAACTCATAATAATTACCTTGACTTTCTTATAAAGTATTTCACTGAGAACGGTCAACACATGTCTAGCAGCGGGGTTAGTAACCAGCTGATTAAAATGTATCTGCAACAGCAGTGTGCTAACCCTGCAAACAAGCTCAACCTGCAATGATTTAACGAAATATAAGCGCTCAACTGTTAAAAATAATTTAGGAAGGTTTTAAGAGAATCTAAACGTTTGTATTAATTCAGCAAATAAAAAAATACACTTTAAACAAAAACAAAAACAGTTTCAAGACAGTGATGTTTCAGCATAACAAGGCACGCGGAGTTACCTTATCAGAATATGAAATCCAATCCTTCAAGTATGATAGAAGGCTCAAAGCATCTGAGAAGGGTAAAGACTGCATAAAAAACTGCACTAGTTAGACCAGATCAGATGTTCACAATCTACCCCAAAAAATAAATAAATAAATAAGAACAACCATACCAAGCCTGACTAACAATTTCTGGCAAGTGAACTACATTTTCCAAAAAGCAAAAGCCCTTGTAATATACCTTTTCAGGTAAGCCATTTAGAAAGGTCAAACTCTTTAATTCTGAGACCCTTCCACTAACACCAGGCTAAGTTATCCTCTATAGCTCTTCCAAAAGTGGTTTATTTATTTAGTTGTTGATTATTCACAGATAGATGTATGACTCCCTCAACTAAAAGGGATAGTGAAAACAATACAAGGTCGTCAACTTAATTCCTAAGAAGAAAAAACAACGTGCAACTACTAATTACATGTTTGGACTTGTTTGGTATTGCAACAAGTCTGGCATATTTGGTTTCAAAATACTTAGTTTTTATTACTGCTTATAACTTTCGAGAATAATTAATCTAAAGTTTCCTAAAATAAGATATCTAGTGTTGGTCCCACAATACTGCATTTTGCTGAAAGCAACATACAGGCAGCTCACAGAACGTACAGATTTGACTAACGCAAACACAATTATAGAAGATTTCTTTTGCACACTTTTGGACAATCATATAATCATCTTTTTAAATCAAAGCAGGTTAGCTCCAACCAAATGCAACACACAACATGCCCATAAGTCAGATGAGAGATGGCACAAGAAAACCATAGTCCAATCTGCATGAGTACAAGATGGAATAAATATAAATATCCCAGACATACCAACAATGTTTGCTCCAGATCATTGGAGTGGACATCTGCAAATGCACTCAGAACATAATCAGAAGGTGATAGCCCATTCATAAGAGGATTTGCTTGAAATACAGCAACTTCACTGCTATTTTTCTCTGCCTGAAAAGCAGAATCATAGCAAAGTGTTATCAGAGAAACTTCCTCTCAAGTTCCTGATGATCAACTGAACTTTACAATGACAAGTGACAACCATGTCAATTATAGCAGAATATCACCAATACTGTGTCAGAAGAATCACATCAACTCTCTATGCTGGTGACTACTGTGCCAGAGGGCAAATATGCAAAGCCTAGTATACTTATATTACATATAAACTATAAAGTTCCATGAGTATGTGGCCATAATACATGGGTACTTTTAAATTCAGGGCGTACACTATGTGGGTACTTCTGGGTAATCCAAAATAGTATGTAGTGTATGTGTGTGTGTGTGTGTGTGTGTGTGTGTGTGTGTGTATGTAAAAAAAAGAAAAGTTTGATTTAAATACATATGGGATGAATTTTAAGTTTGCCTGCAGGTCTGCAAGTCTTTAATTCTTAATCTTAAAGATAAGAAATTATATACTATGAACTCAAAAATTATAAAAAGAACTATATATACTTTGATATCATAAATTTACTCAAACTGACTAACTTTGATTGCTATTTTGGTTGATTAGATATTATAAAAGATTTGTTATGCTTTTTTATTATTGTAAGCTATTCTCCATTTATTTAGTATGTATAGCCATACTTGTACCCTATATTTTGAAAAGATTACCATTGTACTCATAAACATGACTAAGCAACATAGATGTATGCAAGTGCAAGATTCATCTGAAATACATATATATATGCATGCATCTAATTGAATAAGCTTGAGCCATAGTTTGATCTATGAAGCAAGCATCGGTTTCAATCACAACGATAATTCTCCAAGAGGGAATACTCATCAGTTTAGGCAAGCATGCACTGTACCTGATGTTCAGCAATGCGCTTTTGTTCAGCTTCAGCTATGTCTAGTCTCTCAACAATTAAGTCAGTTGCAGTAAGGGTTTCCTGGGTTTTCTTCCCAGCTACGGCCACAGCTCCCTCCTCTGGAATTTCTTCCTTGGGTGCATACTTGTTTTCAAATGCATTGTCAATATCAGCCTCAAACATCTCCTCCAACCTTTTTTCTTTTTCTTCCTGCAATTAAAATTGTTTATCTTATTCTGGATCTGGAGAATGTGAAACAGATTTATACTGAAAAGATTGACAATGCATCTAGTCTTCCAATTATAATCTGAGGCAATGTCCCATTCTCCTGCATTAAACAAGTGAAGCCCAACCCCAAACAAATTGAGTATACCTCAATGAAAAACTGCTCTTCGGTGCGATCCCAGCGACGGATAGAACGGTCGTGAGATCCGGTGACAACAAAATCACCAAGATTACTGATTGCAAGGCACCAAATATCAGCATGATGTCCTTCAAGAGTTAACAGCAGCTCAAATTTATCAGCATCCCAGTACTTTACAAGACGGTCTTTCCCAGCACTAAACACATAGTGTGTCTTGGGAACAAATTTCACTGCTGTAACACTACCATGTAAATTTCATCAGACACTTTTAGCACAGTCTCAACCACAGATAAAATAAATAGATTAATAGATAAATTTGACATGGAAAAGCATGTAACACCTGTCAGAATGCGCAAAGATAGATTTATGACAGTCACCAAAATCCAAACCCCAAATTTTTAAATTTTTATCTGCAGATCCAGTCACGATCAATTCTCCATCTGATGAGATATCCATACATAGAACAGGCAGCTTGTGGCCATATAAGCTAATAAAGAATTTGAATGTATCTACAAAGTGAATCTGAAAAAAGAATGGATGAACAGATCAGGACGACTAAGAAACACTTAACAATGCCCATGCAGAACTAGTGTGAATGCATGCAAGTATCCATGCGGGAGACAAGGAGGGTGGCATCTTCATATCGTTCAATGACACATTCCTAGATTCTAATCCTTTGAAGTTGCTTGTCTTCACAATTTTACTTTTTGTAAGTTGATATGCAGTTCTACGAAATATGCATATTATCAACTATTCCTTTTGGAGGGGATGCAGGGAGGAGATGTAAGAAGCTACATAATTGAGGTGTGCCAGTAGAAATGAGAATGACCATAGACAAAGTGAATAATCAATTTCTCAGAAACAAAAAATAAAAACTTAAGCACGGGTAATTATGAACCTGACCACACTATATATGTAAGCCAATTGCGACAAAGTTGAGCTATCTGACCTTTACAGTATTATCCAACAGGGCAACCGCGATATATTTAGCATCAGGGCTTATTGCAACCACAAGAGCATCACCATTCATTTTCATACTCCTCAAATTTGACACTTTAAGTTGCTTAGTAGCCTGAAAATAAACAGAATAAATAAGGTGTTACTAATTAAATGAACGTGGCAATTGATATAATAAAATATCTGATTGATGAAATGTCTAAATTTTGATCACTTTGGAGATATGTAAAACATGAGAAAAAAAGGAAGAGAAGCATATACAAAAAAATTTAATAATAGAGACAACAACACTTAAAGGGGAGAGGTGGTTTGGTATCCAAAGGGAACTGATGTGTTTATGATGTGCCCCAAGACTAGCAATATTGCAGGTCTACAGCAGAAGAGTTGGAGGGCCCAACACATTAGCTAGAGATCCAGGTGGAGTTCAGGAGGAGGAGTGGGAAACAGTATAACTAACTAACTGATGTCCTAGCTGGCAGTGAGAGTGTGTGAAAGGAGCGAGTTAGTTATTTAGCTTATAGGAGTGTTGGGAAAAGGGCCAGGAGGGGGGCGGGGGGAGGGGAAGGAGAGGCAGGTAAGGAATTGGTTGTAGGAGAGATCTAGCCTCTCGAAAGCTAAAGAAGGCCTGGAGGTGCTCTAGGAGGTTCCCTTTGTTTTCCTATCTTTCTTTCTTTCCAGTGTAATTTCTGCTCCTCTGCTGAGTGATAACAGCACCAGAGCTCTGTTTTGTTGCTTAATATTCGAATAAGACTATCTAGGCTACATCAGTTTACATACCCATTATAAGAATTGAAAACTTGACAGTAAAAACAGCAAGAACTTTACTCATGTTTTATGAGTACTATCTTAAGGGAAAACATATTAAACGACCGATTCCACAAAAGAAGTTGTAATTTTGGATTAAGATGTAAGAATTTTAAATAAAGAAAAACAAAAAAATGAAATGAGGAACACACTTGACCAGAGTTTTGCTTAAATTCGTACTCCCAGAACTTGACATCGTGATCTGCACTTCCAGTAACAAAACCATTTTCATCTGGTAAGGCTGCAATTGAGTGCACAGAGCCACCATGAGCTTCTATTACTTCAAGACAAGTACCACTTCCTATGTCAATAATTTCTATGCTTCCACTTTTAGTTCCAACAAGTCCATACTTGCTATGGGGAAGAATTAAACCGCATAGTCCATACCCAGAATCAATGGTTCTTAGGCAAGAACCAGTGCTTGGGTTCCAAATCTTTACCGCATTGTGACTGGTTGACATCAGAAGAGTGTTATCTGAGCTAAGCGTCAAACTTCTAACATATGAACGGTGCCCTTGAAGCTCAATAGCAAGTGATTTTGTGGCTGCACCATTTTCAATAGAGTAGAACTCCAGTAGATTATTGTTCAAAGACAACGCCATAGTTGCCAGTGAATTCTTAGGAGTAATTGGACAGAAAGAAATTGAACATATCTTTTTGCTAGCTCTAATAGTATGAAGCAACTTAAAAACATCAGGTATGGTAACAGTAGGGTCAATTGTTTCATTAGGTCCATCAGTTGTAAAAGGATTCTCTCCTGCTCCATTCTCATTATTCCTATCCCCAATTTCTGTTACCTCCAGTGACTTTTTGCCATGTTTCTTCTCTTTTTTACGGTGAAGCCTACGTTTTGCTTTACGATTTGCTTCAGAATCATCTAACACACGATATATTTCTACTGTCTTTCCAGCAACTTGACAAGCTAACAAATTCCCTGCATTGTTGAATTGCACAGTTGCAACTCTATCCTTGCTCTGTCGCCGAATTTCACCAAAATGCCTTAAAACTTCCCACTTGTTTTGCATTGAAGAATCTCCATTGCCTACAGTATTGTCACCATTTGTAGACTGACCATCCACTGAATCATGCATAATTGTGTAAAATCGAAGTTCTGTGTCTGCAGAACCAGTGACCAAGTATCTTTCATTTGGATCAATGTCTATGGACCATATTTCACTGTGATGACCACTGACTATTTGCATACAGTGCTGGGTATCAAGATCCCACACTCTCAAGAACTTGTCTTTGGAGGAACTGACAACTTTTTTCCCAGAACTCACAAAAACAACATCAGTTACCTACAATAAATTAAGAAGATAAACTTTAGTCAGAACAAAAGGTCACCATGACTTTTAGTGGTAAAAAATAGGTGAGTTTAACATTTAGTTGCAACAAACCTGATCCCGATGCCCACGTAGACGAAAGAGCCCCGTCTCACCAATCACGTCCCATAAAATAACATCATTATCTTTGCTGCCAGATGCAAGCAGTGATCCAGGCTTGTTGTAACGAAGGGCAGTGACAGCCCCCTTATGTCCATTTAATGTTGTCTCACATGTTCCTCCATCAGAGTCCCAAATTCTTATGCTTCCATCCGCATAGCCACTAGCTATCTGCAACCAATACTATGTTAGGTACTTGAATCTATGCATATTTGAAATTCACAAGTACTAATTCAGCCTTTACTTTAGGGGTTCGAGCACAGTTTTGTTTTACTTTTATAACCAAAGCTGGAAAATTACAATCAGCAAAGATTATTCATGTCGTTTTCCTTAAGGAAAAAAGCTAAATACTTTTCGAGTTATTTGAACCAAAGACTCTACAGCCATTTTTCTCAATCGACGAATACCTAGCCATTGCTGCCTAGTCTTACGAGATCAGATCCTTCTAAAACTAAGTTTACGACTAGTTTGCTTCAATACCGCAACGTATGCAACTATGAAAATAATACAGAGGAAAGCGGAACTCAGTTACAGTTACCATGGAAGAAGGAGAGGAAGCGATGGAAGTGACAGCGAGAGAAGGACCACGTGAAGCAGGAGAAGGGGTTAGTGCTTTGGTGCAGATGCCCTGCCGCACATGCCAAACACCGACTTTCTCGAGAGCCGGAGCTAAGAGGTGCTTGCCGGAACTGTCATAAGCAATATTGGACTCAACAGACACAACTACCCCAAAGGATGTCGCCGGCTCGTATCGAAGGTAGGCCTTCACCATGGCTGCGGTGGCGGGGATTTCCTTTGCGTTGCGAGGTTTATGCCTCTACGGACTGAGACAGAGGGTTTATGCCTCTCTCTTTTTCGCTTTCGTGAGCCCTTGGATAACAGGTGAGGCTCTCGGCCCAATAATAATAAGGTTCAATGAAAAACAAAACCTTGTTTTGATCTGTAAAATAGTTCGTTAGCCCAAAAAAAAGTGTACATAAAAAAAGAAGATCAAAGCTTTTTTTTTTTTGGTTGACTTACTAAGTTATAATTCATTTAGGGTTCGAGTCCAATTTGGGAGGATCAAAACTTTTTAATTAGAAGGGGAATTGACAAAAACCTCATTTCACTCCATTCATCTCTCATTTTCATTTTGATTCCCCACTCTTTCAAAAATCTAAATGGTCCCTACTCAACCAAACATTCTTTATTCTAGTCCCTTAATTAACCTCTTGTCCAAAAATAGCTTACATTGCGCCACGTTGAACAATGATATGGAAAATTTGTAGTCTCTCCTCTACCACATCAACTTCCACTTGATCACTCCTTAGCCACATTAGCATCCACATGGCCCTAAACCACCCTCACCCAACCTAACCCTGTTGACATTGTCTTTGTCCAGTTGCTCCCACCTACTACATCCTTCATGAATCAATCCTCTCTATTGTCATCATCTCTCCATTGATCTTATTTGTTTGCATCTCACCAACATTTTTCTCTAATGCCTTTACATGAATTATGCTTCAGTGTGGGACTTCTAAAGCTGTATATTTATGACTTATGCTTCTTTTTGCGAGTCCTTTCACATGATGTGGATAGTTCCCTTGATGTAACTAAGTGTATATTAATTAAACCAAGTATTGTCTAATAAAATATCTTCCTTATTAAGGCTAATAATGGTAGCAAAGAAATTAGAAATTGACGAGGACAAAACCAAATTTTGTAATGTCATGTATAATCTATACTACGTCTTAAATTTAAAAACAATTATCATTTGTGTAAGGAGTAATCAAACCAATTTTCATTTTACATAAATTCTATTAAGAAACAACCTTAACTATATTGCCATATAAAGCAAGTATAAAGAAAAATGACAATTATTAAAGAATAACAATTTGATAAATGAAGGAAATAATGGACGATCATAAAATTAGAGAAAAATAGAAGATATAAAACTAGGAATGAAATTGTGAGATATAAATTAGAAAGAGATCTTAAAATAGAGGACAGTAGTGGATGAATGATTATAAGAAATTTCAACCATTATATAAAACATATTTGGAAAAAGAAGAAGACATTTTAAAATGTCAATAGTATTTTACCATAAAAGTTTATAAATAGCCAATCTACCTCATTCAATTTATTTAGAGAAAATTTACCATCTAGTGCTCATACTTTACATTCATTTTTAGTTTGAACCCTATACTTTTTTTTTTTTTTAAATAACTCCTTATACTTCTTAAAATTAAAACATTGGTCCCTGTCCTTCAACTCTGTTAGAATGCCATTCAAATTTTGATGATGTCGCTAACAGAGCTAATATGTCTATGTTCAAGTGGCATCTAATGTGCCAAGTGTACGTGACATAAGCTAAGGATTTAGAATGGCTCTACTACAAAAATGTCTCCCTAGAGCATATGAACAGAAAGGGACCATGGAAGGAGGTGAAAACTGTGAATGTAGAAATAAAGACAAGAAGGAGAAATAGAGTGAGAGAGGAGACAGAGACAAGAGGAAGTGTGAGATCAATAGGAAAGCTAAGACGAGAGGGAGAGTAAGAGCCTTCAACTCCCTTGCTCAATCCTTTACCACCAAGAAATAATTCAGCTATGTGCAACTTCTAACGAATCTTCTTTTAAATAACATACCCAAACTCTGATTGTGATTCCCCTCTATTTATTGCCCATAGCGCCAGAATGTATTGCTTGGTGATGAAGAGTTAGATTTCCGATACAAGGTTTATTAATAACAACTTCAACTGAAGCCAAATTCCATTTTGATTTTGGTCTTCTCGTTCTTCTATAAGCTCTCATCTGTTTTAAAACTCGATTGACCATTATCGCCCCCAAACCCTTAATTATTTAGATTATGCTTTGTCGTTTATGTTCAAGGATACCCACCACTATGTCACGCCTAGACCAAAAGCTATGTACCAAGACAAGCAAGCTCGCGTGCTTCACGCCTTATTTCCTTATGCAGTTCATACCTTATATGATACACATATTTTTTATTGGCAGCACTTTCTTTTTTAAAAAATAGAATTTCTTTATATGCCATCAAGTTAACCAACCATCCAAGAAGAAATGCTACCACCATTACACACAATACCAATTCCAGCAAAAGGAAGCTGACGTTAATGGCGCTTCTTTAACGAAGAATGCAGCCACAAGACTTGGGGATGCTATCTTCAAAGGTAAAAGACTGAGCAAGGGAGTCAAAGACTCATACTCTCTTCCCGTCTCAACTCCTCTATCAATCTCCTATCTTTAACTATTCCTCCTGTCTTCGTCTCCTCTCTCATTATATTTCTCCCTCTCATCTCCATCTCTAAAGTCACTATTTTTCCTCCTCCTGTGATCCCTCTCTACCCATGTGCTCTTTAACGAGACTTTTTTTTGTAGCAAGCATTTTAAATCTTTGGCATATGTAACGTACACTTGGCATATTAAGTACTATGTGAACATTGACATAATAACTCTGTTAACCACGTCATCAAAATTTGGATGGCATTCCAACGTAAGGATCAATATTACAACTTTTAAAATGTATAAGGAGTCATTTAAAAAATAATAATAAAGTATAGGAACTAAATTGAAAATGAATGTAAAGTATGAGGACTAAATAGCTCATTTTCCCTTTCTTTTATATAAATTTTTTGTCATGTACAAAATATCCTAACTAGTTTTCATATTTTAAAATATATAATTTCATATATTTTTTATTAAAACATATTTAAAAAAACAAAATACATTTTTTAGAATTCTATAATATTTCCCCATAGAAATTTATAATAACTAATTTACTCAATTCAATTTATTTTATATAAAATTTTCATATTTTAAAATATCTATTTTAACATATCAATATATTATATATTAATTTAATTAAGCCAAGTCTGGCTAAATGATGTCAGAAATTTTCAACCAACTTGTGGTTGGAAATACTGACCAATTGGTGGATTTTCACATATATTTTATTTTAAAAGACATAATACATTTTAAAATTAATTTTTGAATTTTTTCCTAAATATAAACTTTGCTATTTTACTATAGACAATTTTAATAAGTAATTTACTTTATTCAATATGTCAACCAGTATATATATTTTAAAATATACATTTTAAACTATCATTCTATAATATATTAATTTATGACATACTAAAATTTACATATTATGTTAATAAAAATAATTTTATGATTTTTTTAAATTTATATGATATGTCAAACAGTTGGATTTGCAACTGCTATAACAGTAGGAAATTCTTACCAACATTCTTCCACCTATGATATGATTAGGTAGCTATTTGACCATTATCAATCTAACTCAACATTCTTTTATTTTCTCTTTCTATCAATCTGACTCACCGACATTCTTACAAAATTAGACTCATTGGTCTTTCTTTTTCTATTGGGGGCAATTGACATCATTTTTATCTGTTTACATAATCTCCACATTCTTTTCTTTTCTTAAAATCTTTAAAATTACTTGAAATTTAATTTCCTTTTCATATTCAGCATGAAAATTGTTTTTAAATTTAAGACATCATGTAGATTGTACATGACATTTAAAAATTTAGTTTTCTATTTTCAATTCTCAATTTCTTTGCTACTACTATCAGCCTTAATAAGGAAGATATTTCACTAAACAATACTTCATTTAATTAATATATACTTAATTACATTTAAGGAACTTTCCATGTCATGCAAAGGAACTCGTGAAAAGAAGCACAAGTCACAAATATAAAACTTCAGATGTCCTACACCAGAGCATAAGTTGCACATAAATGCCAAAGACAAACATTAGCGAGATGGTGACAGAGATGATTAATGGTGAAATGATGGTAGCAAAGAGAATCAACTCATGAGAGATACAAGATAATGTAAGTGGGAGCAACTAGACAAATACAGTGTCAAGAGGTTGGGGTGTTTTAAGGTTATGTGGATGCTTATGTGGCTAAGGAGTGGTCAAGTAGAAGTTGATATAGTAGATAAGAGACTACAAATTTTCCATGTCATCGCTTAACGTGGCACATCAACACTAAACGTGTCTCATAAATTGTTTTTAGACAAAGCTTTAATTGAGGGACCAAAATAAAGAATGTGTTGGCTAAGTTGAGAACCAATATATATTTTCAAAAGAGTGGGGACCCAAATAGAAATAGGGATGAATGGCGACCAAAATGGAAATTTTGTCAAAGGGGAATTGATTATGAATAATCTGTATGCACTTATAATATTATTCTACGCATCGTATGAAAAACTAGCTTAAGTTTTGAAAAGCATTGAGACTTTGAATGTCATACTTAGGTATATTATGTAAAGCAAAATTTCAAATGTGATTTAGTAGAAGACTCTTGGATTATTTTTTTTAAGGATCAAGAGTAATGTTGACTATGAGCACAAATAAGGATTTTGTGTTGAATATCTATGGGCGTAAACCACTTATAGTATAGGGGTTTATTTCAAATTCTACGGTGAGACATTCCTAATTGTTTGGTTAATTGTGGCCATTTACCTTCTCACATAAGTCCAGTTTTTATTCTCTCCTCTAATCCAAATGACATTGTTTTATTTAGTGATTTTTAGAAAAAAAAAAAAAAACTTTTGTCGTAGTTTTTGTCTTTCTTACTATAACACCTTTCTCCTTTTGTTTTTTGGCACTAAAGTTTTGATTATTTAAATGCCTCCATCACCCATTTTGCTAAACCTCCAAGTTGGTGTTCATGATGAGATGAACATCTCCTAATCCCAACAATATGAAGTTCTCATTTTGTACGAGAAGACTACTATTCACATTTGTAAAGCTTCCATCCATCACTAAGAAAAGTAGAAAACAATATGTCATTTTTGCACCCCCTTTCTTGAAAATGGTTACTGGGCTGAGCTTGATTAACCATTTGTATTTCTTGATTCCAGAGCCTCTATGCTAGTATTTGTAATTAGATGCACATTTACCATTTTAATAAGGCCACTATTGCGTAGACATAAGGAAGTTTGAGTTTCTTTGTAATATTAAGTCATTTCTCCTATTCCATAAGATATGATACATGTAGAAAGATTGCTTTATGAATATACGATAAGGTGAAGGCTTATTTCATTATAATTTTAAATTCATTATGGTTGATGAAAATGTCATTCCATGTTAGAATAATTAATTAATTTATGGATTAATATTAGTTAATTATTAGTCTAATTAATACGTTATACTTTAAGTAATATCAAATAATTAATTACTGATATTTGATGTTATTTAAATGGATTGACCTATGTGATTGGATGAGTCTATATTGGGAGAGGTCTTACCTCACAGCCATTAGAACTAATTATCTTATATATACTAGTTAAGGTTTCACTTTTTGTGTGAACCATTTTGCCTTACTTTAAGTATTATAAGTTGTATTCTTATTCTAAAGAGAAAATATTGTGGGCCTTTTTGGCTTGAGAAAACTCCATATTCATTAAAAAAAAAATCATAAATCACCCTTGTTTGATTATGTATGATTTAGGAAGCATCAATGGCATTTTGTGGGCTATAAGTTTATTTCATAATATTTTTGATAAAATTATATTTTTGACATCTACATGTTTGTATTATTTTAAGTTAGTCCTTGTATTGTATTTTGTCTCAGCCAAATTTAACATTATGCAAATATGTCCTTATATTTTATTCTTATGTTCTTAGGCTTGATTTGGCCTAATTTTTTGGCACTTTCAAAATTATAGCCCCCTTATTCCTATTACTTTTTTCCAAATTATTTGGTTAGTGGAAATATGAGATTTTAATTTTCTAAAATAATTCACACTTTATTTTAATCATGTATTCAACAGCTTTTTTAGGATGAGATTTTTTTTCTTTGTCCATAATTTTTAAGTAATTCTACATCATAAATATTGGACATTCTCGAATGTGATGCTTTTTATGTGTTAAATAATTTTAGTCAATTTTACAGACATCAATACTATTTATTATGTTAGATATTGAATTTTGACATGATTTTGACACTTTGTAATTGTGAACTCACTTATCGTGAGACTGGTTATAAGAATGTTTAAGTTTATTGCGATGGATTGCTTCATGTATTTGTGAAATGTGAGGTACTTGTGTGTATATATACAATGATTGATCGCACTATACGAATTACCATTTAAATGGAATTATGTGATAAATGTCTTATGAAATAGTTCCTTGTAAAATCATGAAATTTTGAAAAACGGCACATTAGCCATCTATGTTAAGAGTTTTGTATTATTTTGATTTTTCTGATTAAGAAATATTTTTTTTAGTAATTATGGCATAAATGTCTGGGCTATAATAACATGAAATTCTTTGGTTTTTTTTCTTTTATGGATATTAGACTTCTATTGATTGTTTTTTCAAGTGATAATTAAACAAAACTAAGAAAGACTATCTAGAGACTCATAGTAGGTTCGTTTGGTTCATAGAATGATTAGGAATTGGAATGGGAATGAGCTTAGGCATAGGAATGAGTTTTGATGGAATGAAACCATAAGCCCATGTACTTTGTTTGGTATGACATTGAAAAAAATGGTAGGAATAGAAAGGAAGATTTAACAAATTACCATAATATCCTTTAAACAAAATTAAAATATCAATTAAGATTTTTCAGTTTTGATAAAAATAAAGTTTTTTCTTTGAAACTATCTTTATAATCATCTCCTTTGTCATCTCTGTCTAAAACCATTTTCTTCCTCACTTTCTCTTCCTGAACTTTCATCCTCTCGCACTTTCTCACATATAGTGATATTCCTGAACCATCTTCTTTTAAGTTTGATTGCTAAAAACTTCAATTCTGTATCTACAAAACTCTCTTTCACGTACGCTTTAATATGCAAGACTCTCAAATTCAACGAGGGAGTGTGCAAATTGACACCATCCATGGACAACAGCTTAGTGATGGGATAGGAAGTCGCAGATGGTGGTGTTGTTGTAAAGGAATTCAATCGTTCAATCTAAAGGATGGATGGAAGATAATCATTTAGATATAATTTTGTAGAGGGAGGACAACACTTATTTCTATATAGTGGTATAGCCTGTAGAGGAACAGATTATGGTAGTGTGGAGAGAAAATGGGTGTCGGTATAGGTGGGTTTTCAATGAAAGTATGTTAGATAGAGCTTAGATAAATAAAAGATAAAAGGGAGGGTATAATAGTAATTTTCTCATGGATTCCTAGAAAAGTTGTTGATTCCATCAAAATTTGAAAGGAGACCCCATTACCTTATTTATGGGAATCTGGAGTGACATTCGCTGACCAAAATTATAACCAAACATAGGAATAAGCTAATGCCCATTTCCAATTCTCATTCCTTAGTTATGGTTCCAACAACCAATCATACTAATAAGGATGGTTATGTCATGGTAATCAAATTTCATAAAAAATTTTTTGTTATAATAGATATGCATCTGTTTATAAGGGAGTTAGTCATGAAAATGTTTTGTAAAATATAATATTTTATTTTAGATATTAGATTATTTGAGACATACTATACAAATAATAGGCATACCTTATCGATATGACATGATTTGATATAGTCATGTTGATTGATGTATAACATTACTAACTTATTTTGTTGGCATTTTGGTATATGTCACTTGATATCTTAATATTTATTACACCCTATCTGTGAAAAAGTGTTACATATATTAGTTTTATTATCCTTGATATGTCGTTTAAGTTTTTTTTATTTATTGTAATCTGATATCCTTAGGTGGGATTATGGTAAATTATTTTGTATTTCCTTATTGGCAAAAAGGAAAAAAGGTTACATTTCTTTTGTTGCATCTATGATCGTGATGTATGGTTAAGTATACACTAATTATGACAAAGTTTTTGTGATCAGTATAAATGCTTGGTAGATATAGTTAAGTGATATTGGATTATATTACTAGAGAGCTATTGAGAAAGCCTTTGTTGAATTATTATGCCAACCAATTAAAGTCTTCATGAAATTTAAAAGGCACATTTGTTCCTTCTTTGTGGTACATCTATTCAAGTAGGAGAGAGAAAGATGTTGTTCAAATTCCTTGAGTCTTTAATGTAACAAAGATATGGCTGAGATGAAAAGAAAATTTTCATTTACTTACGCTATTTGCAATTTGGTCTATGCTCAAATAAGCACTTGCTACTATAGCTTGGGTTATAGTTTGCTTGGTATATACTTGATTAATTATATTTTGGATTATTGGAATAGTTATGTTATACCTACAAGGTATTAAAAAATACGTATTCTATTACATTAAATTTGAGTCACTAATAATTATTAATTATTTGGATTCAAATTATGCAATTTGATTGGTTATTTGAAATCAATTTTGTCTATACACCTTACAATGTTGTCAAGGAGCTTTTTTTTTTTTTTGGTAAGTGTCTAACTAACACTTATAACTGCCTCAACTTGTTTATACTCTTTATGATATTTAAGGAAGTTATTTTGTTAGTAAGTGACAAATGGACATTTAGAACTACCTCATTTATGAATGAAGTGTACACTGCTTGTTTTATAGAGGTTTGTAAAGGAATCTAGTTAAGGAAATAAATTAATGTTATGCACATATTTTTAAGCCTTCACCATTTTATTGCAAAAATGACTCTATTGCAAGCTTATCTCAAGATTAATGGACTTCTAGTGATATTAAACTTTTGATATCAAGTTTTTGTTCATTAACAAAAAGAATTGTGAATCTTTGACTCATATTATATATTTTGGGTGATTTGTTTTCCAAAGACTTACCCATTGAAGTTTTGAAAATATGTAAATCTTGGGTACTCTAAATTCTAATGTCGTAACTCAGTGGGAGTCTGAGTTGTGTTCTTAAAGGAAACTTTGGTATATATTGGCAATTAGAACATTTGTTTCCATATTAAATTCAATGTTTTTTGTTATGCCAAATCTTTTGAATATAATTCAGAATTGAAATTTTGTTGGCGTTTATACCATTATTTTCTTTATTAGATTCAATGTTCTTGATTTATTGTTTCATTTCAAAAATTTTCTTATCTCAAACTTATATAGTTCACATCCTTCGTGAATATATACTTACATATATGTTTACCAAAAGCCTACTCGCAAGAGTATTTCAAAATCATATAACTCATATGGGCCTTGTTGAATCTTTGATATTGCCTTAATCAAGTGGGAGTCAGAGTTAAGTCTTTGAGGGGTTTTTTTTTTTTTTTAATGTAATATGACATCTTGAATGCTATGGACATATTTTATTTGCTATTCCATTTAATTTAAAATTAAAACTTTATTGGCATTTATAATATTATTTTCCTTATTAAATTCAATATTTTTTATCTGATGTTTCATTTTTGAATTTTCTCATTATAGTGCCAATTGATTATTTGATATTCTTGAAATATAATGTTGATTTATTCTTGTTTTGCCTTACAATTAATTAATGTTATTTAAGTGGGAGATTGCTGAAAATATTTAATTAATTTATAAATTAACATTCATTAATTATTAGGTTAGTTAATAGATTATAATTTTAATAATATCAAATAATTAATTATCGTTATTTGACATTATTTGATTGGATTCAATTATAGATAGCTTGTTATAGGTTATGCTATTTATAAATCCATATTGCAAGAGGCCTCAACTCATAACCCATTATTTGAGCTAATTACCTTACATATATTAGTTAAGGTTTCACTTTATGTATGAATCATTTTGTCTCTTTTTAATTATTGTGAGTTATAGTCTTTTCCTATTGTAGAAAAGCTACATACATATCAATAAATTTCAATACTCATATCAATAGATTCCAACACTTTTAAGGCATGTTTGTTACAGATGAAAGAAGTGGCTAGCAACTAGAAAAGGAGAGAGAATTCAATGAGAGTTTGTTTGGTAGAGGGTGTGAATAGTTGCACAAGAAACCTTTCCCATCCGTATTAGGAGAGTGGTTTCCCCCATATGAGGGAGGATTTGGATTCTCTACATTTGTACTCTTTGTATTTGAGATTTGAACTATTAAATTTTTATCCAATGATTCAGATTTCAAAAAATATTAAATAATGTCTACTAACTTTATAAAATCTTAACCATTAAATTTTCATTTAACGGTCTAAATTTCATCAACTCCATCTGTATTTGGGAATTTCAAATGCAAAGAATCCATTTCCTATGATGGATGGAATTAGGCAGGAGGGCTTAGAAATTGTCATGAAATAACCAAATTGTCCCTTGATATTTTGCCAGCTGGACCTCTTATACATTTGACAAAAGCATTCACACTAAGAGAGGTAGAGGCCAGGGCAGGCAAAGTGCTCTGCTTGGACGGACCGCCCAGGCAACTAGATTGGCAAGAGATTAATGACGATTAATGGCTGTTAACAGGCTTTACATAATGGAAAAAATGGCTTAATCCTTTGTCTAATGGCTCTAGAAACTCCAAATCAACTCTATTTTTCCCGTTAACACTAAATAGCTAACAACACGAGAAGTGTTGTTGCCCATTATTGCAAATGCCCCTGATTGTGATATACGGATAAATGGTTTCTGTAACTGAGAACTATCAACAAAAACAAGATAAACAGAAGAAAGCCAACACTGCGAAAACCTAATAAATCCCTCAACCAACCCATTAGTACTCAAGTGACCATGCATCATCATCATATTCCTAAGCTGAAAGCAGTGCAACCCATGTAGTGTTCTCAATTAAAACTAACATGAAAGATGTTGGCCCAAAATGTGAAATGACTCAAACCCATATTTGATAAATGACAAACTAAATGAAGAAAGAAAAGGCCTAACCCACATCAATTAGCAAGTCTGGAGTAACTTAAGATTCAACCCACATCTCAGCCCATACTAGCAAAATAAAGTGAAAGATAGCTCATCTATCCAAAGTACAAAAAGCTGTTGTGCAAAGAAATTCATCAAAACTTCTTTGAACTTCCACTGCCATACTCTTCCTGCGCCTCCTTCTTGCCTCTTAGAACCGTTGACAACAGTGGCCATTAATGGCGCTTCAACAAAACTTGGAATAATCTGGCCATTAGAACCAAAAAATGTACCTCATGGCAATCAAAGAAGGAATAGCTAAATATCTCTCTCATCATAAATATCTTTTGTAATAAATGCTCTCCAACGACTTTCGTTGATAAAGCTATAAATACGTTGAAACTACTGCCTTCAAAAAAGAAGGAAGAGAGACAAAAAACCAAAAATAGCTAAAGAGAAAAAGCACTCTATTTTTTAAAGCTTTTCATTCTTAGAACTTAGTTTCTGGTTTACCAGCTTTTAGAAACACATTTAAGAGCTGTAAAATAAAACCCAGTTCTGTAGGGTTTAGAAAACTCAATTTGTTCTACTGATATTGCACCTCTGTCTCAGTAGAGAAGATTATTGATGCTGAAAAGTTTGAGGTTGAGCTAGAAAGCCTTATGTTTGTAGTTAGCACATAAAAACTCCTTATGAAGGTATAAGAAAACTTTTCTTAGTGGAAAATCCTTTGGAAAAGACAAGGGGACTGGAATTAGGCATTGTGGTTGATCGAACCAAGATAAACTTGTGTGTTTAATTCTCTTTCCCTGATCTTTGTCTTTCAGTATATTTTTAGTCAACTTAAAATTTTATAGTTAACTGCTTTCTTCATTCATCTATTTTTTTCCAAGAATTTCAGTTCACTAAAACATTTATAGTTAACTGTCTTTCCTTCTATCACAACGAACTCACTATTGAAAGGTTTAGTCAACTTTAATTTATTACAGTTAATTGTTTATTACAAGTTATAGCTGACTAAAGATATTTTCAGTTAATTATCTTCTCCTTTTCTTCTCTTCTGGTAAAGTGAACGCCTTACTGAAAAATTTAGTCGACTGTATTTTATTTTAGTTAATTATTTATTGTGAATTATAGTTGACTGTAAATTTTTCAGTTAACTTAAATTTTCAAAACAAAATTTTATTTTAAAATTTTCAGTGCACCTATTCACCCCTCCCCTCTAGGTGCACTGTTAAAAGAAGCCAACACACTCTATGCAGTGAGTGTGAATCACAACGAAAGTGTCTCATAAATTAACATTTCACACAATATTAATCCATAAAGCAACAACTACAATTGATAAAAATGTCATGATCTGACCTTATGGTTATTGCTTAATACACAAATGAAGCAGTGGATCAGGCAACCCCACAAATAGATCTAAGGGTGCCAAAGACAATGAATGGAGCACATAAGAAACAAAAATCCATTTTAGAATTTACGTTTTCCTTTTCGTGGAATCTGACGAATTAACATAGAGGGAACCAAGCCTTAAACGATTTGACCCACATCATTGAATCATTCAAGAATGGCCAGCGTTTAGAAATCCAAACCAAAGTATAGGGTGGGTTGCAGTAACACTCACCACTCATGCGAGCGGCAACATTTGAGGGCAACAAAAAACGTGTTCCTTCATTGAGGGTAATTTGGTCATTTTACTATTAAAAAAACTTTCGTTTCTATCTTTATTTTATTTTTTAAAATAAATTATCAATTCTCATCATTATTTCTATTTTTAGCATATCAAACAAAATCAAATCCAAAAATTTTTCATTCAACTCCTTTCCTTTATCACTTTCTTTCCTAATTTACTTTCCACCGACTTTCCTGCCTAGATACCTAATTACAATTTAAATCTAATTATTTATTTCTAATTTTTCTCTTAAGATTTCTAACATTCCATGCATGTGCATTTAACTAACTTTGGAAAGTGTGAGGTCAAGGAAAAAACTAAACTAATATGCAACGCTGTATATTTTTACTACATAGTTATTCAACTAGAATATAATAAATATTGAATCAACTAATAATTATGTATAATTTAATTTAAAAGCAAACAATTATTTGCAATAATCATTTAATTATTATAATATTATTAAATAATTAAATACTTGTCATATCATAATTAAAAACTAAGGTAACAAAAATATAAAAACCTGCATATAAATTTAAAAAGAAACAAAAAAAATGCCATTACTAATGAGTGGGTATCCATTGGGAAGCTAGACATTGGCATTGGGAACATGAAGGATAGGGCAAAAGTTTTTTAAAATAATTTCTGATAAACAAAATGACATCATTTTGATTAGAACGAAGAAAAAAAGTGGACATGTGTCAAAAGACAAATGCCCGTAATTAATCAAATAGTAAAAGATGCTCCATTACAAAATCTACAATAGTTCTTTCAAGTAATTTGCACCTGAATATTTATATGTCCTGCTTTTACTAGGATTTTATTTTTTAAATTCTCACCCTCCTACGTCATTTTTTTCCTGTTAATACTCCCTCTATAGTAAAGAAATTTTTTTTTTTGGGTCAGAAAGTCAAGAAATATATATACTTTGATATAATTGTCAAAAACAAATAGCAACCGCTTTAAAGTTTTTGGAATGTAGTTATTTTTCTTTTTTTAACTTACAATTACATCTTAATTAATAGTATCTTAATTGATAGTATTTATTATTGTTAACAGTCCGAGAATACATTACCCTCATGCTTAACTTTCATTATGTGATCGTCTAATTAACAATAAACTGGTATGTTCCAGTTCGGTTGGCCCAAAAAAACATAACGAGAAAACAACTACTAAATTAATGTAATCTAATGGAAAAGATAGCAAAATAGCGGGAATGCATCTTGTCTAGAAAATTGAGCCCGGAAAGTATTCTCAGACTAATCTAAATCCCTTCGTATTGTGCTGAAAATATAAAATTATATTTAATTATAATGAATTATTAAATATAAATTTAATAATTTAAATTTATAAATTAAAAATATAATTATAAATGATTATATTAATTTAATATAAATTTAAATTATTTAATGAGAAACTAAAACCATATATTAGAAACAAGAAATTAAAAATTTTATTAAAGATATACTTAGATATTTTAAAATTTAGGTAATTAGAATAATTTTAAATTTTAAATTATTTTGAATTTAAATACTTTTTTAAGATTAAATAATCTAAGAATTTAAATTAAAATTACCTTAAGATTATTTTTTGAATTATTTTAAATTTAAATATTTTGTTAAAATTTTATATTATTTTATTTTGTTAAAAAACTCTCTGCAAATAATTATAAACACTTTGTTATTATCAAATTATTTAATTGAATATTATTGAATTAAACTAATTTTTTCGTTCTTCCCTTTTTCTTCTCTTACTACTTTTCCCATTCTTTCCCTTCTCTCTATGATGCCCTGCATCACTATCACGTCTCCATGGATCCAACATGATTAAACATAACCGTATGCAAATTAATTGAGACACAAACCAGGGCTTCGAAGCTCACATCAGGATGGACGACATCATGCGTCTTTATTTTTTATTCTACAAGCAACATAAGCTTATACAGACCCGGATTTGCTTTCTTCTGTCCTTGTACTTACATTCCGTCCATTGCACTAAAAGTTAATTTTTGATTGTAGAATGGGTTTAATCTACAACTACAAAGGGTAGAACCAGGCAAACACAAGGCAAAAGCTATTGTCATAAGAACCAATTAGCATTTTCCTTGCTCGTGCGTTTTCAGAAAATTACGTCCCTCTTTGTTCATTTCCTTTTAATTTCAAATTTTCAGTTACATATACTCACATCGATTTAGTGCACATACCAAACACATCAATACTAAAACACTAGATACATTAACTCTGCAAAATCTAAATTTGAATACAACACCAATAAAGGACACAGAAAATGAAACACATACTGCTTAAGAAGCCTTGCCTCTAATCTAACAAACCTGTTGTTGGAACCCAATTTTCCCTTGGTCGTTAGTGGATGAAGACATCCCTCTTACCATTAAACTTCTGTATCTTGGTAACAATACTTATGATGGTCAGTTTTCCGGCACAAAAGGATGAGAGATCTATTATCCCATGCTAGGAGGTGGTGGAGGAGGGCGAACACCCTGGCCTTGCATTTGTTGGGCTAAATAATTTTGGGGAGGTGGCATTGATGGGGGCCTAGAACCCATGTTGAAAGTTGCTGCTGCACCGCTAGCAACGAGGGGTTGGGATGGCATCCTACCAGAAGATGCAGGTCTAGGGCCATTGGCCATAGGAGGTGGAGGAGGCAATGAACCAAGCATTGGAGGCCGAGGGGCTCTAGGAGGATTCCCAATAGCTGCACCAGGAGGTAGCCCTTATGGTGGAGGTGGTGGTGGTGGTGGAGCTTGTGGCGGCGGAGGCAAAGGCCTTGGTGGAACACCAGGTGTAGTTGTGCCATTGGCTGTAGAGGGCGGCTGTGATTTGTTTGCCTCTGGTGGCTTGGGTTTAAAATATAACTGCAACAGCATACAGTAACATACCGTTTTCCATGTCAGATGATAGAAAACAAGAATCAATATATGTAGATTCTACACAAAGAAAAAAGAAAAAACCAAAAGAATAAAAGGAAGGAAAAAACCAACGAAGTTCTGCTACTAAATTACTTGAATAACTAAATCTTTCCTGGGTCAATTTTTGAAGCAGAAGTTTGCTTTCAGTGATGATGGTGACAAGGGGAACAATTAATATTCAGGTGGGGTTTGGATTTACTTGACCAAAGTCTTAACTGGACATATCAGAAGCATTTGTTTGTGTTGCCAATCATGTCATTTTTAACATTAAAATGAACTTTTGTAAATGCAATCAAGATCCTTGTTTGATAATTCATTGGCATGAAGTCTACAACTAATCATTATATACAAAGATTTTAACAATATCTCTGTTGAGAAAGTAACAATTCATTAGCTATTATTGTTTTGTTCTCTAGTTGTTTTCTTTTTCCTTTAAGAAAAATGGGGAGATAAGGAACAGAGGTACAGATTAAATTGTCCTTACTTAATGAAGCAGATAATGTCATCAGCTTATAAGTTATAACTAATACAGTGATGGCACTGACTGTGAACATTTTTGAGTCCGGGTCCCAGTGAGAGAAAAACTTCGGGGTGGACTTATCAATCTCCATGCTAGGAACCTAAAAATGCAAATTGATCGGTACAACCAGTATTCAAATCAAATCAAAGGGAAGGCCAAAATTATATTTGGTTGGAAAAAGGAAAAAAAAAAGAAAGAAAGAAAAAGAGACTACGAATAAATAAAGAATAGCAGGATTGGTTTACCTTGAAAGCAATGATCTCATATGGTTCAGCTGCACATAAAAGATACTGATATCTTTTGTCAAAGGGTTGGACCCTCTGTGAATGAAAATATGGGCAGAAAGCTAGAAAGATTAGTACATGGATTTTCACACAGCAAAGAAAACTGTAGAAAAAAAAATTGAGGATAAAAGTGAAAATTTGAATTGAATTAGAACAAATTTCCAAAAAAAAAAAAAAAAAAAGACAAGATTGTGTAAGTCTTTAAAGGCATCTAAGTCAATAAAATCAGAGTCCACCTGCTCGTAGAAAGACATAAATCTATGCCTTGGCCTGGCGAGGTCTTCAATCTCAGGATATTCAATCTACATTACATTCCAAATGATACAGATGATCTATCATTAGAAAAATTAAAAAATCAAGAAATTTGCAGCGAAGAAAACAGATAATAAAGAAAATAAGATAATATAATAGAACACCTAGAAAAGAAGAGATCTCTGCTTTGTCTCTGGATCATATTGCTTAGTCACTCGGTACCCAGGTCGACTAATCTTGACTGCAAACACATTGAATACCCATTCATTACAATTTTTTATTAAATTATGTAAAAAAAGAAGTCAAATTTTCTTAAATCAACCGAAAATGAAAATATCACTTAAATTTTCTAAGTTATATGTACAAAAGCAATAAAAGCTTTTGCACTCACCAAAGGTAAGGCAAATTATCAAAGCAGATCAACACTAAGTCATTTTATTAGAACTGGCAGATTCATCTAAATTATTCATTTCGAGGAATTAGAAAATCAAAACTTTCACAGCTGAATTAAGTTTTACATTCTTACAAATAGATAATTAAGTGTACTTCAATCTAATTTCAGACTGACTATCAAGCTAGCAAAGCAGTGAATCCAAGCTCAACCTCAGTACAAGCCTTCCTGGTTCTTTGGTTTAGCTAGTTATTTAAGAATAAAAAAGACAATGGATCATCAAAGATAAAATAACCCGCATTAAAGTATGAAGATTGAAAAATGAATGATAGGGATACTTTGGAATTAATAGCCTGTATCATATCAAAATTGCCTGTCTTTCCCATGAGCACTTTCAGGTTAATTCAATTACTTAGATTTTAGAAAGTGATGTGCTTGGAATGCCAAAGGTTATTTTTCACTGCCTACCTCCGTCTCTCTCACAACCATACCAGCTGCTTTTACATCTCTAAATGGCCCTAACAAGATTATCAAAGCTTCCAAAAACACCAATACACCATATTCGAGGAAAGATCAAATGAGATGAGCCCTATTACTAGAAAAATGCCAACTATCTCAAGCATGTGTTTTCTTAGATACGATTCTTTTCATTAGTTTATAATGAGCTGTAGAGCCCCTACTATCCTCGGACATGAATTCAAGTCTTTTTTTTTTTACTTTTTTAAAGAATCAGCTGTTCACTCAAATAATCTCTGATTACAGGGCATTAAGCCTGCACTATTCGGAAATCCACACAAAAGTTACCAAATCGAAGTTGAATCCACAAGACACTTCTTTTTATATTTTCAATTATCGGTTCATCTGTGGAAAGTTTTCACAAAAGTTAGCCCCAGAAATCAGAAGTAAGTACTAGACCAATCATCAAAATCAAAACCGCCGAAGTACATAAAATCACGTCATTATTGATATAGAAGTTGTTCGTCGATGTCAAATTAAGTTACTAAAATAATTCCTCCAACTTCAACTATCACAAAACATTTCTGATCAATGGAAATATAGCCACTCACACAAAGGCGATAAGTTTCATGCACTCAGACAAATTACACACACGATAAAAATGTACTTGTACATGTGTAAAGAAAGAATTACCTATCTTGCGAACTGAGACTTCACGCTTGTGAGGCTGAGGCCGAGCAGGTGCCTCTTTAGCCTCGCGAGCTACTCTCTTAGCCAAATTAGTCTGATGCCGCTTACCCTGTGTGTGCGCTAAGTAATTCCCCTCGTTGTTGTGTAAGGTGAGACAAAGCTTGCACTCATAGCTGCAACCACATAATTGAGCGAACCCAGTGAATAACAGAGAATCCCAGAAGCAAAGAAATCTAAAAACCATAAACGCAAACAGGAAAAAAGTAAGAAAGGGGACCTTCCAAGATGGTTGCGCATAAAATAGGGATCTTTAGCCAGATCAATAGTCTCGACGGCGAGTCGGTGAAGTCGCTCCCGACGGTCGACGGCTTCGTTCTGGAGCGGAGGCGCTGGCTTTGAACCCCAATCTCGATCCATTTTGCTTCTGCTCCGGCGTTAGGCTTTGTGATTGAGAAACGAGAGTGGTGACTGGTGAACCTCATTGAGAGGAAGAATTTTTAAAATAATTAATCAATTGAAAATTTGTGCCGGGTGGGTCGGTCATTCCATGGACACGGCAAGAACTGAACCCGTAAGGAGGTTTAAACTTTGGAGGTCGGCGAGCGATGTGATTACACAGTCAGGAGCACAAGCATTTCATAAGATAAAAGCTTGATCATTGTTTGAAAAAAGAAAATTGATGTAATAAAAAAGTAAACATTTATAATTTATTTGTTCTACTAAAATATGGTTAAAAGCACTGCTAATTTATTTTTGAAACAAAAATTCGTTTTATTGTTGTGCTTTAAAATTTTATTAAGTTTATTCTCTTTCCATACTGCGTTCAAAAATTTATTCAATAGTTCATTAAAATTTAAATGATAAGCACCGTTTTTCAAGGGGACATAAATCCCACACTAAGAAAAAAACTCCCTGATATATGTAAATCACACGTAATCGTTGGTCAAGCTTAAAAAAAAATTACGTCAAACTTTGGTTAACGGAAAAGGGTTTAAATTTGGCGCACGAGAAAATATAATAATTATAATATTTTTATTTCTATTTCTATTATTATAATTATCTTCATATATTATAATTAGTGTATTAATATATTTAAAATTATAAATACATCATATATAACACATTTTATTTTTAGTATTTCAAATCTTAGGTTAGATTCTTTTTTTAATAATCATATTAAGATTTTCCTTATATATTAAATTTCTTAATTAAAATATTGATTCATAATTTTCATGTTTGGGTTGAGCTTTTTAAAATATTGAGTCTAACTCACTTTACAAAATGAACTATTATATTTGGACATTTTCAAGTCGAGTTTTATTTTTTTAAGTCAAACCTATTAATCTCATAATTTTAAAGTTATTATTATGTGTAATTTAAATGAATCAAAATGAAATGATACTAAACATTCTCATGATCCCTAGCCCAAAAAACAAGATAAGAAATGAAACAAATTGAAAGATAAATAGTTTTTGGATCTAATGTAGAATATCAAAATTGGTAATATTCATTCATACAAACAACAAGAAGATAAAAATAAGAGAAGAAAGAAAAAAAAAAAAAAAAAAAAAAGAGGAATGGAATCAAAATAAAAAGAATGTTAGTGATAACCCTTAAACCTTACTTACAACTGGGGAAAGAGCCTTGGACAAAAATGAGAAAGTTTGCAAAGTAGATAGAAAGCTTTTCAAGACACATAATAGAAAAACCAATAAACTTGAAGCTCTAAACTATGAAAAGTGACCCCAACATCAAGATTAATTGTTGAGAAAATATGTCTTTATGTCTTTATATTTGTTTATTTTAGTCTCATTAACTTAACAATCTTTATGACTTGTACAAAATGCCCTAAAGGCCCAAGAAATGGAACAAGGTTGATGAAGGCCCAAATAAAACTCATGTGCTAAATTAGTTTAGCGGTCTATTAGATACTGACTAAAGCCCAATGCCTAATACTAGCTAAGCCTTGACCTACCATCAAGGCTACCATTCCAAAACCTCTCTTTCTCTCTCTCTCACTCTCTCTAAAGGTGACTAAGGCACTAAAAGTTTTAAGTACCATTTATTAAACCATATATACCTTTATCTTCTTAGAAGCTAATCACTATCATTATCAATAAAAAATACATGACTGACAGACATTTACATGTTATAGGGAAACATAAAAGGATATAGTCGTTAACGTGAATGTTGGAACCTCTGTTTATAAATATATTAGCTAATTGTGCTCATGAAAAAAGTCTATGCGACTATCAAGTTGTCTAGTGATATCTGCTTTCCGTTATCACTCCCATTGTGAGTTTTCCATCTTTAATATACTCTATGTGAGATTAAGTTATGAAAGCAATAATCCTACTCTTTAAGTGGTTTGTTTAATTACAGATGTGCAAAAAGGTTTTAACAAGTGTATATAACTAAAAGTTTGTAAAAGTTATGTGACTGATCCTTGATCTGGATTACTTAACTTTAATGTAAAAGTCATGAAGTTGAACCCAGTGTGTAAGATTGACTAATTTAGTGAAATACCTAAATAGTGTTAGGGAGTGGATGTAGAATATAGTACCAATCCAAACCACTATAAATTTAGTGTGTGTTGTTTATTGTTTTCTTACTCACACTTCTTCATAAACCTTTAAAATTAGTCCTAAAGAAGACAACGAATCAAAAATATCCTAAGGAAACCATAAAAAAATATAGAATTGTTGTAATTATAACATAACATTTCATCCTTTCTTGTTATATTTATCTTAACTTCAATACATGTGTTCAAAAAACTAAGGTCAAATTTTAGAATTTTATGATTTAGGGTTTATAATATGTGGTGTAGGTTGTCAAATTTGCCACCACAAGTTTATTAATGATGAGCTTAGTAACATTGAGTGGGAGTTGATGCTGGTGTATGGGTGACAAAGGGTAAACAAGCATTAAAGCTTCATTTGTAGGTGGTACCTCCATTGATAAATGGCTTTGTTAGACTACTAAATAGGTAACTTGCTAAAATAACATATACAAATATGTTTAAAATATGAAATATAAAACGATAAAGTAATATGACCTAAAGGAATAACAATCATAGTGTAAATCTTCAAAGTAGAAGATTATAAGAGAACTACAACTCATGAAACCCTAATTCACTAGATAGAGTTATACAAAACGAAAAGAGTGACATAAAGAATTAGGGCTTCATAAATAGCTAAAGAGTATTAAATGAGCCCAAAATATCTCTATCAATCAATAACTTTTAATTAGTAATTTAATAGGATAATCACTATTTAACTTAGGTTATAGGTTTGGGTCTTTATCCAATAGGTTAGTAGAATATTCAATCTATCGCTGATTATCCACTATCAACATAAACTCACTTCATTTTTGGTTTAGTCTAATAATATTATTTGCCTAATTAGTAAGCACAAGAAATTGATTTAATAATTGAATTAATGTTAATCCACATAATATTTAAATATTTTAGCAATCTCTCACTTGGATAGTATTAATTAATTATAAAGTCAATCAACAAAATTAACATAATTAAGCAATCAATATTCATATAAACACTTGGATGTGCATAGATATTAAGCCATGCCAAGTTTAGAACTGAAACTATATAAAGATCACTGAATCTGATAGGAAAACTAGTGATGTGCATAAATTAGTTTCAATATTTGAACAAAATGGAATGCGAAATGACATTCAGGTATCACATTACATAACAAAAGTCCCATTAAGATTCAACTTATACTCCCACTAGACTTAAGCTACATCAAAGATCAACAAGACCCATATAAGTTACATGATTTGAATTACTCATAGTCAATAGATCAATAAGCATATGTTCACCATAAATGTAAACTACACGAGTCTAAGATAAGAAAAATCTAAAAATGAAGAACATTGAATTCGATATAGAAAACAATGTTATAAATGCAACAAATTTTAATTTTGAATTATATTCAAAATTTAGCATAGCTAAAAACATTGAATCTAATAAGGAAACAAATGCCATAAATGCCAAAATATCCTAATTATTCATTAACAACAAAACTTAGACTCCCACTAAATCAAGACATCAAAATTTCCAAAATACCCAAGTGTTATAAGTTTTCCAAAACTCCAATGGATTAGTCTTGGTGAAAGAATCACCCAAAATATTCAATATGAGTATGAGATTTACAAATATTCTCTCCAACAAATAAGAATTATATTATAAAATTTCAATGTAATTAAAGTTTCTATAATTTTAAAGTAAGCCTATAACAGAGTCACTATTGCAACAAAAATGGTTAAGACTTAAAATATGTACACAATAGATTTTCATTTTCTTGATCTTGATTATATTCCTTGACAAATGGCTATAGCAAAATAAATGACATACTCTTCACTCATACAAATAAGGTAGCTGTAAGTGTCCATTTTGACACTTTTCAACAAAACAACTCATCCAAAACATCATATAGATGTATATACAAGTAGAATTATAATTATCAACACATGATGCATTGTTTAAATCATAATTTCCTACTATTTCTAGTGATTCAAACTTCCTGAAAGTTAGCATATAACGCTTTGTACCCTGAAAGTGCCTCAAAACTGTCTTTATAGTCTTATAATGATTTTACCTAAGATCATTTAGATCTTTGCCAAGAACACCAACAAGAAAATTGATGTTCATATGTATGCACATTTAGGCATACGTCATGCTACCAACAATATATGCATATGGAACTCTGTCTATCAAAGTCCTCTCACCATATTTTTGGGGCACAATAATTTGAACAACCTATCACCTTTATGTATAAGTGTGGCACAAGGAGTGCAAGAATGCATGTTAAATTTATTTAGCACGCAGTTTATATATATATATATATATATATATATGCCTAAGACAAACCAAGAATATCACAAGATCTATCAAGGTGAATTTGAATTCCTAAAATAGAAGAAGCCTCACCAAGATCTTTCATATCAAAGTGGTAAAATACGATTTGTTTTGTCTCACTCAACAAGTTCACTGAGTTACTCATCAAATTTTAAATACTATTACCTTCATGTTTGTTTAAGCCTTTAGATGGATCCATTCAACTTACACATTAAGTGTTCCTTTTCCTAATTTAATTAATCTATCAGACTGTCTTATATGGACATTCTCATGCAGGTCTTCATTTAGAGATGTTGTTTAAACATCTATCAAGTAACTCAATGAGTTCCCACGCATTATCATGATGCATGGAGGTAATCTTATCATTCATAGCCTCCAACTATTTAGATGAGTGAAGACCTGACAAAGCTTAATCATAAAAGATAAGGTATGTGTTATCAATGACATTTAACTCAAATTCCAACAGATATACACTATAATCATTTGGAATTACAAGTCTATGAATCTTTTGTGACCATCTCAATTCAATAACTAGTTCCTCAACATCTATTGCAGGAGTTTCCTAACATGATTAATTGGATTCTCAACAAGAATGTCATCTCTGTTAATGCGAACAACAAATGGAGGAGATGACAAAACTGATAAAGGTATAAGGCATCCCTATTATAAAGATTAATACCCCTAGTAATACCTAATGAAGAATCTACTTATGATCATAAAATCATGTTTTATGAGCTAAGGATTATAGTGTCTCACATCTGTTTTATAGCCACAAATACGAAAGTGCTTTAAATTAGGCTTCTTTCCAATGGAAAGCTCATAAAGGTTTTTTCAACTGATTTATTGGGAACTTGATTCACGATATTAGTTGTTGTCTTAAGGCATCATCTCATAAAGAGTAACAAAGAGTAACAAAAAGTGACTAATCATGTTTCTAATTATGTTTATCAATGTGCAATTTCACGTTTTAACAACTCCATTTTGTTGTAAAGTGCCAATCATAGAATAGAACAAAAGGTCCAAGTTTTCTACCCATTTTAATATACCTTCCATAATATTCAATGACTTCTTCTTTCGACCCTTATTGTGACAACCCAATATCATTGGTTGTGACTGGCGCATAGACTAAATCAACCTAGTTTAGCAAGCCTAAAATAACATTCTTACAAAATCCATAATATATCGATAAAACTTATTAAACACGCTTTAAAATATAATTCAAAGAAATTTTTTTTGAAAAGTTGCCTAAAATATGGTAGCACTTTTCTAAAATTTAATGTTTTTCAAACTTGTACAACCAATTAATAATATCTCAAATTATATATTTAGTATAATATGAGAATAGCCTACACAATACTTATAACACTTTATAATATTTATAAACTTAAAATAACGTGAGATCTAGTAGTCATAACCTTGGGGTCAGATGTACATGATAATTAACCCAAAATGACATATCAAAATGTTCGAGCAACAAGAAAATCCTGACTTACATTATCACATACTAATTTGTAAAATGTTAAAGGAAGAGGTGTAAGTCTATTACTAGCTTAATGAATGCACAAATTATAAAGTAAGTGGAAGGGAAAACAATAAAGGCCTTAATGTTTTTAACAAACATTTATTTAAGTGAAGAAACAAGTTTTGATAAAATAAAAATACCATTTTTAAATCTTATAATTTTTTATAAAGTGGGTATTAAGAAAAGAATCAGGTTCATCATAATCATATCCTTTTACCAGATATGTCTTAATAATTCATATTTGTATCCTTTTACCAGATACATTTCAATATCTTATACTTGCATCCCTTCACCAAATATGTCTCAATGATTCATACTCGTATCCATTCACTAGATATGTTTCAATAATATATACACGTATCCTCTTATCGAATATGTCTCAATAATTTATACCTATATCCCCTTATCGGATATGTCTCAATAATTCATACCTGTATCTATTTACCAGATACATCTTAATAATTTATTTTAACAAGGTGCACTAAGGCTGTTACCCTCACTAATGGCTACGAGTTCTTTCCATTTTGTTTCACATTTCCAACATTGTTAGATGAACCTTAAGAAAAGAAGTTTACCGATTGAACATGAGAGTTCACTTTTTTTAATGACTCCTCCTCTTAAGTCACAATGGAGATTATTTAATGAACGGTCCATTCAACTTCCTAAGAATAATAGGTGGTTCGAAGAACCCTATACTCAGTTGGATGAGATAGCAGGACTTGGTAGACTAGGTAACTCTCACCTAAGTTCATGTTCAAAGACTTCAGCTTATTGAAGTGGTTAACTAACTTCATCATATGCTCATGCACACTAGACACTATCATAATGAGTATTGTCCAGTAAAGAGAGATAATATACCTTCTACGTCTTATCAAACTTCTTGAATTTCTCACTCACAACTTTGAGATATTCAACAACAGTGTCTTTCTCAGGATTGTCTGATTGTTTTCTCAATTGTATATTTCATGACTATCAAATAGATCTTGTTAGACTCATGTCATTTCTTATGATAAGATTTGACATCACCACTTGACTCAGTAGCGAGATCAAGGGGTTTCAATTTTCTCATGGCCAAATCCTCCTCGGAGATAGTCAGGTGCAAGTCAATGGACTTATTCCAATCATCAAAATTAGTTTCATTCAAAGTTTTAACCATAAACAGTTATTGGAACACAGGAATTGCAGCATTAAAACAAGAAACATTAATTATAAAACAAGATTTCTTTTACAGAACTTAGCTTGTGCAACTATATAACAAGATGTTTATTATAATTCTGCCTAAAGGTCCTAGATTATAATAAACCAAGAAAATTCATATTACCATAAACTTAACCATCAAGAGAAACAACACAAAATTCCTTCACAGTTTATATCAATAGGATAAAATAAATTATGAAAGCATCAGTTAAAGAATGTTGCTAATAAGTCATAAATAAGCATAATTCACAAAATTATATTAACAATGTCACATTGATAGGGTATATCCATTGCTAATGCAATATACACTTTCTTATGAACTTTTCGTAACATTCAACTCATCCCTAACAATTACTATAAAGTATTTTTAAGAAGATAGGAATGGAATAACAACCATAACATAGGTTATTCACAAAGGAAACACCATTATGATTGGTCCTACATTAAGTGAACATATAACCATTAGGTGTAGTTAACGTCCACAATAAATTCCATACATAATTTATTCCTTAAGACACGTGTTTAAATTGGGAATAAAACCCACCAATAATGCAAATAATTTATTTTAAATTATCTGGACATTATTAAGGAGAGTAAGCAAAATATATTGTTCCTCATTATGTATAGTCTGTACATAAATTTTTTTAAGGTCAAATTACCTAATTACATACTGTTTTGAGGCTCTAAATCTCTAAGAAATCTCGAAACTTTTATTTTTAAGGCTAAACAAATTTTGAAAAAAAATCAACAAGAAATAGGAAATCATACGTGGAGTCAAACTGTGAAAGTTTGAGGTCCAAAGGTTATGCGCGTGAGTGATAGGTGCCAAATCCACTAAATCAAAATAAAACCTACTCTCAAATGAAAATAAAAAACAATTGTAATAAGAGTGAGTAAGGTCGTACCTATGAAGATTGATGATTTTGACACTTGAGAATAACCAAGGAGCACATGCATAGAATAAGAAATAAAATGGGGGTTTAAATAAAATAAAATAAAAACAACAACTAAAATTGAAGAAACTAAACAAGCAAATAACCTTTAAGCAAGTAATTTCAATATAAAGAAAAAGGCAATGAAAGATGTCTATCAACGAATAAACATCTAACAAAGGATTATATTGTTTGATCCTCCTAAGTTGATCATTGACATTGATTAAGATATATTTCCTTTCTTGTATTTGGCAAATGGCTATAATTACTAAAAAGCTCTAGTAATCTAGACTTCTTTAGATATGTTGGTTAAGAAAAGTTCAACGAACTCCTAATTAGCTAACAACCTCTAGTAAGTATTAAAGATTTAATTAACTAATTGCATTAAGGTTGAGAAGTCGCCATTTCTAACCTATCAAGAACATGAAGCAAGTCTAATAAGTTATCTTTCACAATCCATCAATATATAAGAAAGCATATTATAATCCTCTATACTAATTTTCCACTGGGCTTTAGTTTAATTAAATAATTATGGATTTAATCAAGCCAAATGGGATATAATCATCTATGAGCAAAATAAAAAATGGGCCCAATCATTCATTCACCCAAAGATAACTTAATCAAAATAGGATTACAAAAAGACCAAAAATAAGATAGAAGAGAAGAGTTAAAAATGTCTCACAACACTTGAAGGAACCATAACAATAACCCTTAGCTAGATTGACGAAACTATCTACTCATCATTGTAAATATATGCAAATACATGTTCAAACCTAATATTATAAAAGTTTAGATTGAATTTTGGACTCTTTCTCTCACTAAAACCAATAAAGAGAGAAGAGAAAAGAAGAAGATGAAAAATGACTTAGCCCTCCAAAAAATGTCTAAAAACTAACCTAAAATCCCAAAATCCCTCATTTTTAACTAGCTTCCAATTATTTCTCAAAATAAAAAAGTAAAAATCACATAAAAGTCACCCCTAAAAGCTTTCCATGCCTTATTTCTCTGTGCTCTAACACCTAAGAGAGAGAAAGTCAGAGAAAGTGAGTGAAAATGATTAGTTGTCCAAATTCTATTTAAAAACTTCAACTTAAGTCGTGCCCTTGACTTATTTTCCTATGTTAAGCTCAAACGCAATTTAACCCTTGTCTACGCCTTACTTCAACTCCAAATTCAATGAAATGATTTCTAAGACATGAAACCAACCAGAATAACCATAAATAGCATAATTTCCTTACTAAAACACCAAAATTAAAACCAAATATGATTAAAATCATGCAAAATTTATGACCTAACAATGACACACACGTTTGCATGTGCTTCCTCTATGTGTGTGACTGACAATGCACCACTTGGTTATCTTCCTCTTCAAGTTAGGTTTGAAATAGAGTCATTTTGACTTTATGAACTTAGTTGTTTTCAACATTATAGGGGGTGAAATTGGTACCAATTTCTTCATTTTTGAGCAATCTATCCCATCCTAATGTAATTTCAACCAACATGAAACCATATGGGAGAAATTTCATTCAAAAGGATTAGGGTTTCACACATTAAACGACTTCAATGGTAAATGATTTTTCGCATGTTCTTAGAGTGTAAAGCATGTAATGTTACTCGCAACATTCTAACAAAGTAAACCCTTGTTCCTACTTTGAAAAATTCCTTCACAATGTTGCAAATTTCAATTTGAAACAAAATCGTTTCATATGATCTCAAATATTTTGAAAAAGAAGCAAGAGAGGAGATGAATATGAATTAATATATATATATATATATATATATATATTCATGAGTGATTCAAACAAAAAAGCCTATAGAAAAAGGAGAATCAAAATTTCAAAATAGCTTTGATACCAATTGCTAAATAAACATATATAGATATGTTCAAAATGAGAGATATAAAAGGATAAAATAATCTGACCTAAAGGAGGAGTAGCCATAATATGAATTCTCAAAGTAAAAGATTAGGATAGATCTACAACCTATAAAACCTTAGTTCACCTGAGAGAGTTGTACGCACAGAAGAGAGTGACACAAAAAATTAGGGCATCAAAGATAGATAAAGAGTCTTAATATTAAAACCCTTTAACAAAAAATAGGTTTTAATATTTAAGAAATATGCCCACTACAAAGACTCAATTAAATGAGTCTAAAATATCTCTCTCAGTCAACAACTCTCAATTAGTAATATGATAAGATAATCACTAATAAACTTGGGCTGATGTTAGTCCAATAATATTAATTGCTTAAATAATAAACAAAAAAAATTGATCTAATAATAGAATTAATACTAATCCACGTAATATTTAAAAAATATTCTAACACAACCTCCAATTCAATTGGATTTAATGGTATCGTGAATAGAGGTCAAGGGTTTTTTTTTTTTCACTTTCGTTGCTCAGGGCTCTTGTTTTGTTGACAATGGCTCATGGAATTATGTTGAGTGTTATTCCACCTCCAATTTCAAGTCTTGTTGAGTGTTATTCCACCTTAAAGTTAATTCACTGTCCATTTGCGTAAATTTTTGTTCAAAACGCTCATATTACTCTGATCAGATTAGGGGTTGTAATTTGTACCTTATATTTGAAAATATATCTACAGGCTTTTTAGATTTACATATTTGTGCAACTTGACCCTTCCATTAATACATTCATCCAAAAACTTGATAAGAGTCAATACTTTGGTTCTTCACAAATCTAGACTAATTCAAGTTTGAATGAAGATGATTGTCTGCTAGGGAATAATTAGGCAAGTCCTTAAGTTGAAAAAGATTATGTTCATTTTAATTAAGTTTTTCAACATATGAGAATTTAATTTTTTTTGAATTTCTTAACAAAAATTTAGAGTAACATAAATTTTTATAGAATAAATTTCACTAACTTCCATCAAAAGTTGGTTAAATTACACCAATACCTTTATTTTTTAAAAATAATTATACATGACTTCTCTCTAAATTATAATTTGTCAACATTGTTAACTTTGTACACATATTTATTTCTTCTAAACATGGAATCACTAGTTAATCATCAACAAAAGATATGTTGTTAAACAATAAATGTCAATATGTTAACGGAGTCCGGCATAATTCTTTTAAATGATAAGGGTTTTAGGTATGGTTTCACTAAAAACTTCAAAGGTTAATGTTAATTGACTCCATTTAATATTTAATTATTTTGTTTCAATTTTACTTTTGAAAAGATTACAAATTATACAAAACTTATCTTCATTAGAGTGATAACTTTCATAACATATATCAAATATCACGAGTAACATTTTTTAAATTAAAAAAAATGTCATTTAACTAAAATTTACAGAACGCTAGCTTAATTTACTTCAAGATTTATTTTGAATTTTTGTTTGGGAAAAATCAGACGGAAGAAATTTTGTGACTATTATGCATCCAATTCACTTTCGCTGGATTCGCTCGAGCATCTCTCCCCAAGATCTCTCCTTTATACACACACAAGGAGTCAAGTACAGGCCTGTTGTGCATTCATTTCTCCGTATCTCTTTCCATTTCCTAGTTGTTCCAGCCTTTTATGGCGTGTATGAAGAAAATACAATATTTTGAGATTTTTCTTAAAAGCTTGTTCGTCATCTTTCTATAATTGAACAAATATATACCCTGAGCAAGCCTGTGTATTATTAGGACCATTGCTATACTCTGCAGCATTCGGAACAAAGGGCCCTGCTGTTTTTTATTTTTTAAAAATAGATTTGGGGACCAAGTGTTTAAGAGCAAAATTGCATCAGTCTGCAGTTACAGAATCTTTTAAGTGCAATAAATCATAATTAATTGCATATTTTTCTTGTTTTCCATCTCTCCCATACAAGGTAGCAAGTGCGTATTGGCAAAGTGTGGTTGGAGCCGTACTACTACTAGGCAGTGCACCATCATTATGACCTTCCATAAATAATGCCCTAAATGAATAAAATCATTATTTTGCGACACGATCGGTGCACGGATCTGCATCTTAGTTGGCTAATCATCATCTTATGGTATGTTAAGGGGTAGTTTGGCTTTCTTTTGCCAAAGAAAAAAAACAAAGAACTGAATCAAACAGTTCAGTCATTTCCAGTTTTTCTACAAATTAGTAGAGAAAAAAAAAAAAAAGATGAATTGCCACGTGAAGTGATTTTGAAGTGGCATCTACACTGGTTAAAATAATCTGGGAAAGGAATGTGTCTTAAGAAAGGAAACATATTGGGTTCAAACTTCATAGTGTAGAACAAATGAACATGTTTCTGAGAAGCATATAATGACCTTTTACTCAAAGTTTAAGCTTCAAAACGCAGGTTTTGGTGTGTGGCCATTCCATTGGTCCCATTTTGGTTTCAAATCTGATAGTTGACAGTGCCACTTCACCTGATGGCTCGGACTGTCTTTCACGTGAGCCGCGATTAAGGGCAGCTGGTAGGACATGAAGCCCCATATTAATCTGGCTAGTCTCTTTATAATATTTAGATAACCCTCTTTGTAAAGTCATTTCCTATTCACCTATACCCAGACAATAGAAATTTTACATAAAATACAAATGCACGAACTAAACTTAATGAATGAATGTCACATGTTTATCATTCATGTTTCTTGTCCTGTGTTGGATTCATCAGTAACAGTTACATTAACATGTCTAATTAACTAACAATTTATTTTTGAATACCGGTCACACAGCATGCACATTCTCCCCAACATGTAACTTCAATAATGAGTGCATAGCTACTGACAGCTCCATATTAAGAACACTTAATGATGACTTTTCATGAGTGATTATTGGTTTAAATTGAAATATTATGTTGGGATTCATGGCGAGTTCAAAGCAATGGAATCAAGTCATTGCAACTTGCAAGAGGAATTTATGGAATAAAAAATTGAAAATTATGCTGAATTCAATTTTGTTTTAATTGATTGGTTTATATCAAATTATCAAATATATGAATATTTGTAAACTTAAAAATTATATTTATTTGGATGCATTGATCTTTATCTAATTAAAAACTTTGAAAGACATGAACCTAAAGTTTTTCACATTAGCATTTTGGGTACATTGTTTTTTATCTAACTAACAATTTTACAAGACATGATTCGAAAAGTTTAAATGATATAGACCTGAAATTTTTTAATTATTCTTTTCAGCATCAGCTTATTATTATTAAAACGGTGATCACAGCTATTTTGAATTTTTTCAGTTGTCATAATGATAAAAATAAGGGGAAAATACATGTAAAGAATTCATTAAAAATTTAGTTTGTACTCTTTGTCTGTTTCGTTTGTTAAACCATCAAAATAAGGAGAAAATATTTAAATAATTTGGTTCTCAATTTATTTGTTCTTCATCATTTTATCCTTTTTTTTTTTTTTGGTCTATTCGATCTCATCCAAAAGATATAATAAAGCAAGAGAATTTCTTGGAGAGAAAACGATGCGAAAAATCCATAGGACAAGAACCTGGCATTCGGGGGGAAGGGGCATCGCCAAAAGGTGGGAAAATAATAATGAAAGTAGCATCACAAAAAAGAAAAGAATAAATACGTTGGTGTGTCAGCTGATTGTTCCCGAACTCAGGCCAAGGTAGCCGTTTTCTTTAACTTCTCGCTCTTAGGGACCTCACATTCATAAATGAAAGAAGGTGCTAAGGTGACAACCCATTGCCTTACAGAGTAGCTTTTCTCTCTCCCCGTTTTGCTCCTTCTCTCTCTCTTTTCTCCACTTATAAACGTTCCTTTCACCGTACTTTTTAGACAGAGATATACACATTACATTAGAAAAGCTTTCATCATCACGCAGATTCACGCATAGAGAGAGAGAATGAGTTCGTCCTCAGGTCAGGGCGGTGGCCACGATCTTTCTTTCAAGATCTTGTTGATCGGCGATTCCGGCGTGGGAAAAAGTAGTCTCCTCGTCAGCTTCATTTCCAGCTCCGCTGAAGATCTTACGCCCACCATTGGTGTTTACTTTTTCTTTTTGACTCAATTTTTTCTGTTGGATTCCCGAGAAATTTTTTTTTACCTAAACCAAGGAATCATAATATTATTATTATTATTACTTAACGTTACTATTCCTTCTAGCATCAGGCTATACTAGCATTGGATTTCTCACAGATTATTCTTATCAACTAAATGATAGCTGATGGTTGTTGATCTATGGTTTGCAATCTACTATTGAAGTTGTTTATCTCAAACCGGTTTCATTTATACGGTTGCCGAACACTTCTATGCGTTTAGGAAGCTTCTCTTTACAGTTGATTATTTCATACTCGTCAAATTTCACTGATGTCTACATTTTACTTTGATGCTATAACTCAAACAGTGGCTCTCAATATTGAATTTGATTTATGCGCTGACCATCTGATTTCGTACTTTATAAACCAACCCTTTTTCCAGTACTCTGGTCCTCTGTATGCCCCGGAATTCGCATACAATGACGCTCTCGCTCTGGTTTTGCTTTTATCATCATATTGAGTTCTGATATGATCTAATGTTGTTGTTATAACTTTGATTATGATTAGTTTTTCGTTATTCATCATCTGTAGGTGTTGATTTCAAGATCAAGCTGTTCACAGTAGGTGGGAAGAGATTGAAACTAACAATTTGGGACACTGGTAATTTATAGTCAAATCCTTCTCTTCCGGTTCACAAAATTAGACCCTATTTTCGATCTGCCTGTGAATTTTGCGGCAACAAGTAAATCGGATGCAAACGGATAGTCTGGAAAATGCCCTTTCTTGAGTTTGTAGCATAGTCAGGGTCTTCTGATAAATCACTTTTTCATTAGCATACATGACTAAATTAGCGATACGTTTCCTCGAAATAACAATTTATCTGTTACAGCTGGGCAGGAAAGGTTCAGAACTCTAACAAGTTCTTATTATAGAAAAGCGCAAGGCATCATTCTTGGTATGCTTGTTCTTCTACTGATTAAAGGCTTCTCTTGAACTTCTTTCGGAAAATTTGCTGATTGCAACTAGTGATGAGTTCTGTTTTGACTTTTGGTATATACATTGGTTGTTTTATTTTTTAATTTTTCCTTCAAAAGCGATGCCTGGGAAAGGAAGACCAAAATTAAGCATTCTAAGGAATTATAACATTTGTTCGGAATCACGATTTAATGCTGTTTTCTGCTTTCGGGTTTTGGGGTCAAACGTGCCCAGTATAATGGCTGTAAATAAGTATTATCAATTAGATAGGTATTACACTAGCAATGATCTAGGGTAACAAGGCTTCTCAGAAATATCCCCCAGGGTTGTTTCGTCTTTCTAACAGCAACATTATTATTGCCATTGTCAGATGACTATTGCTAATAGTTTTATTTGATTCAATGCTTTTTATTAGCTGAATGCCCCATTTGTTTTCCATTCAGTTTACGATGTCACAAGAAGAGATACCTTTACAAATTTGTCAGAAGTATGGTCTAAGGAAGTGGAGCTCTATTCAACTAACCAGGATTGCATGAAGATGCTAGTTGGAAATAAAGTTGATAGGGTAAGTTTTTCCCGTAATCCTGTGCTATATATGACTCAATGGGATGACAAGTAATTATCGGGAAATTTTCCTAAATAGAATGGCTAATTGGTATTTTAGGGGAATACTACGAAATATGTTCTTATCTGTGCATTAAGGAAGGTCTATCACTAATGATTCTGTTATAAAATTAGTCTGTAACAATGATACTATACTCTGAAATTAATTTTTCTACTGAAATCTGTGGAAGAATCTTGCGGATATAAATATAATGCTAGGACATATTCCAGTACCGAATGGCAATTGCCAATGTTGCTGAACTGACATAGATTGAAGTCTTAAATAACAAGCACCTCACTTATAAAGGCATGCTTCAAATTATTTGGCAGTCATCTATTGAAAGATAGACTACTGCATGATTCCATGTTCTTCTTACTTTTATCACTTTTTCTTGTTGTTTTCTGTTCATTAATATTTTTTATGGTTTTCAATGTTTAGGATTCTGAAAGGGCTGTAAGTAGGGAGGAGGGCTTAGCTCTTGCCAATGAGTTGGGGAGTTTGTTTCTTGAATGTAGTGCTAAAACTCGAGAAAACGTGGAGCAATGCTTCGAGGATCTTGCTCTAAAGGTACAGTTAAAGAAGCCGTTGGGCATTTTCTTTTTCTGGTACATAACGGCACACATGTTTGAACCTATAAAACGTTTTGTAATTTTTTTGGGCTAACAAAACTTATTGTAAATTAAAGAGAACAGACGTATTATTTGAAGCAAAAATAAACAGATGCAAAATTACATTATTTTGAGTCTGATATTAGTCATGAGAATAGACATTCTATACATTGTTCTTTTTCTTGTTCAATCATGACAAGTTTGGCACATTTCATAGATAATGGAAGTTCCTAGTCTTTTGGAAGAAGGATCAACCGCTGCAAAAAGGAATGTATTAAAGCAGAAACAGGAACCCCAAGCACTGCAACACGGTGGTTGTTGCTCTTAAAATGCAGCATTGTGGACATCGAGTCCTGACCAGCACAGCACATCTTGGACAGATCCTGTATATCTTGGACAGACCAACATCTTGGACACATCTTGGACAGATCCTGTATATGTAAGCTCCTTCTCTAGTTTCTCACTGCTACCATTGTCTTTCAGTTGCTTTATTAAATGTATTACCACAATGTGGAAGTTGGCACCCAAATGACGCCTCTCAGCTTGGTATAAATTCGTTTGCCCTTCTGTTCTTGTTCTAGCCTATTTGTTGTCCAAATCAGTTAAATCCTTGTGCAAATACGATTGATCTATCATTTTCGTTACTACTCTCAAGTACATCCCGGTACAACAGCTATTGTTTCTTACATATTTGTTCAAAATCAGGCTGTTTAGCAGCGAAAAGGGCACTGGTCGAAAGTGAAACATAATATCAGTTACCCCCAGGTGCTGCCTTTGGCAATTAGAGAGAAAATTTGTATAACCCATTGGCTCAGGGCTTATAATTTCAAAAATGACACAGGCACAATTTTGCATTCTTAAAGTCATACGAATTTACAAACTATACAATTGAATGGAAATCTTAACAAACACTACATCTGGAAACTTAATCAAATGGTACCAATAACATACTAGACGAGAAAAAATTTACTGTAATCATACCTAAACTAAAGTACAGTCACACCAAATCATTTGAAGCGTTTAAAAATTTTCCTCCTCGTATACTTTAGGAGAAATTACAGTGCATATAAAACTACGAGTCTGCTTTGCACCCCATAGTTCATTGAAGGGAATATATGTATGATGAACTGCTGACCTTGGAGTCATGAGCCGCAGCATGCAGAATTCTGAGGAAAAGCTGTAGAGGCAGATGAGCCTCTGGCTGGCTCAAGTTTGCTAATTTTTATGGATTGGGGCTACATAATAAATTAATGAATCAAAAGCAATTTAGAAAAATAACCGACGACTTTCCTAGAAAAAGTAAGGAAACCAGAAAAAGGTACCTCTGCTCTTGTATCACTCTCTGAAAGTCTTTGCTTTATGTCTCTTGCTATCGTGAAGAAGACCTGTTCCACATTCAAGTTTGTCTTGGCACTCTGCATAGAAAGGTTATTAATGTAATTACCAAGAAAGCAACGTCCAAGAGCCAAAAAGAAGTGCATAATCAAAATCCTTGCAATTAAACATTTGCTATTAATGTAAACTATGCATACAATTGAGGGTTCATTATTAGATCATGCACATTCTACTCACAGTCTCAAAAAATCTGATGCCATATTCATCAGCCAATGCCTTGCCCCTTGACGTTGGGACTGCCTACAAGGACATTATAACTTCAGTTACCATATAACAGAGAGCAAGACATGCTTCCAAACAAGTTCCAATCATTACCCTTTTGCTCTCATCCATGTCAGCTTTGTTACCGACCAATATTTTGTTAACATTATCAGAAGCATGCTGCTCGATGTTCCTGATCCAATTCCTGATGTCTGCAGCAATAATAAAATATGCATAATAATTTTGTAATCTTTCTCAGTAATTCCATTGAGGTAAACTTGAAGAGAAGTGAAAGACAAGTAGAGTGAGGTAGGGTAATACTGTTAAAGGATGATTCATCTGTTACATCGTAGACCAGCAGTATACCCATGGCTCCCCTGTAGTAAGCTGTAAGAAACAATGAACAATATTAACTAATTGACAATAAATCTAGAAAGTTTAGAAACAATTTAAAGAATAATAAAAGACCACATAGATAAGTTTTTACCCCTTATTCTAGCAATGTTTATAGGACTATGATGACCTTCCTCCTACATGGTTAATTTATAAATTATAATAGAATTTTATGCTACTGCATATGTGCTTTATCTCAGAAACATGTATTTTTGCCAAGTGAACATGGAAGCACAAGCTGTTTAGCTAAAGGGCTAGGAATACTGGTGAGCTTGATACATTAGATCTCCTAATTGTTACTCAAAGCACACATTTTCATCCTTATTGTGGAGCAACGCTTGAAAGCTTCAATAACGTCTTCATCAGATTCGGTCAGACAAGAAAGTACCAGTTGTTATTGTTCGGAAACGTTCTTGGCCAGCAGTATCCCATATTTGCATTTTGATGCGTTTCCCATCAAGCTCAACTGTCCTAATCTTGAAGTCAATCCTGAAATGGGCTGATAAATCAGGACTCTACGAAATCATGAAACTTACGCATGTGTTTGTGTTTTTTAGAAATTCTATGCTTCAAGATAAAGTGCCTAGAGTTCTAAACACACAATTCAATGCCTCAATAGATAAAAATTAATCCCCTGGAAGATTCGCATAACAAATGCCTCAGAAGAAATTGTTTTATACATACCCGATAGTGGTGATGAAACTGGTAGTAAAAGAATCATCTGTAAAACGTAACAATAAGCAACTTTTTCCTACCCCTGCAATTCATTTAAAGCTGTCATGCGACTTAAAAGAACAAATGGCCTATATCACTCACTGCTGAAAGTTAATATAGTAATACGGATCTCTTGTTGTACAGCAAGAGATGATATAATTTTTTGAATTTAAAAAAGATCATACACAGCTATTTTGGGCCATACGTGATTATTTTAAAGCTATAAAATATTACGACATTCCTTATACAGTAGGGGGTCCAAATTCTTAATATGGAGAAGTAAAAGAAAACACTGAAACTTGCATAATAGTTCGAGCACAAAGCATAGCCCTACGAAAAATTAATTTACATAATGGTAGAAATAGCAAAGCTCACAATATCTTAATACTCGTATAATCTGAAAATATGTTGATAAAGCATGGCCTACCCTCTTATTCACATCATAATACCAGCGAAGAAAATAACGAAAATTTTGTGAAAGCAGCTATTGTGGATAGAGAAGTTCATGTGGAGGGTCCTGTTGAACCAAAGGCGGAGAAATAAACAGACGGACCTTGGTTACATAGGATATTTGACATTTCGTTGGTGGTTCCATCTTGCCGGATTCTTAATCTAAATTCATCCAATAAGTCAATTGGACAAAGGATACCACAAAAAAGACAGGAGCTCCATTTGGCTCTCAAATTATACAGAAGAGACGGAAAAAATGTTTTAAGTTCCACTTTTCACTTTTAGTATGTCAAATGAAAACTTGCTTTCTTAGGCCCCAAACAACTGATATTGGTTAAGCTTCGCGCCATCCAAACGTAAAACCGCGAAACCAAATCATCAGGCCACAAAATTACGACAATTAGCAATTAATCCACAAGTTAAAACGAAAACTATCTAAAATTTAAAAGATAAAGTGAACAGTAGAACCTGAAAATTGAACAAGAAAAGGACAAGAATAAGGAAGTGAGAGACTTGCCGCTATCACCGATGAGAAGGAGCTTGATAAGGCAATCGTAATCGGCGCGTGCTCTCGTTAATGGAGCTGCCATGTCTAAGTCGTTTTAGAGTAAGGCAGAGCTCTCACAAGTCACAGCTCACAACTCTACGAAGAGTGCAAATTAGAATTTAATACGCTATGGTTACGCTACATTACAGCGACAAAATCCGCTGTTGAACAATAACGAAAGAAAAAGAAGGAGACAGAGTGTGACAGACTGTGTTGTGCATACCAGGGATAAGGCTGAATGGTCCATATTGTCTTGTCCTCATCTCCTACGATGCTTTCTATTGGTGCCGCTATGCCTGCCAGCTGTTCCGATTTTTATTGTTTTAGTTTATACTTAATATGATATTGGTTGTCTTATATTCTTAGTTCTTCCCAAAGAATTCTTAATTTTCTTTAGGGGTAGTAAGTGGGAGATTGCAAATTAATTCCATATTTTAAAAATGATTGTGATGATTTACAAGCACATATCAAAAGCTATGTTTATTTGACTATATCGTTTATTCAAAGGCCAAGTATTATTTAGTGGTGACTTTTTCTTTTATTCTTTCGGTTTGCAATTATTGGTGGTGCTATTATTATATAACAAAATGATGCTGTTCAAGTAATTTACAGGTGGTATATTTCTAATCTCTGATTAGATATCTTAATAGTTATAAATATATTGTTCTCTAATAAGGATTTGTTTAATTAGCATCATCTCAGAGGATAAATTGATCGTGAGATAACTGAACATTTTTCTCAAGATGTCTCGCGCATCTCGTCCCGACGATTTAACTTATGGCCACAAAATAGCTGTCCTGTTAATGTTCATGTCTGTCTCTGTTTTTTACTCCTTAAATATTTTGTCCAAAGCCAACTGATGCACTTCTGTATATTCTTCAAAGTTCAAACACATCTTCTATTTTACTACCAGTCGGGTGATACACCTGATCCATGGAATTATCTTGTCCGTCCAAACAGGTCATTAATGACTGGAGTTTGTTTTTATATTGCATTTGTCGTGAAATGCAATAGTGGTAGTGACGGTGGCACTTCAGGAGTACCTCCATAGCTACAAAAGGACAAAGATAAACGGTTGAGTGATATTGTTTTAATCAAAGTTGAAGGAGAGAAGAGATTGATAAATTATAAGGATCATGCGAAAGCTGAATGGAATAGAAAATTGAGACTCAAAGGGTGAAGAGATAGAGGTGAAGTGCCAAGGGAACCTGGCAGTGAGTGATTGACAGAGTGGCTTCCTTGTCCGACATTGTCACTACTGTACGTCTGTGTGTGAAAGCAGCCCAATTCATTCTTGTGGGATTAACTTTGTCTACTGGCGTCAAATGCTGACAAGTATTAGACTATTTAAGGATTTGGATTTTCCATTAAATTTTTATTTAATAATTTAAATTTTAATATATATACATATATATGTATATATTAAATAATTTTTCAAAATTTAAATTCTTAAATTTTCATTTAACAATTCAAATTTTAACGAATTAACATGCATTTAAATTCTTAGAAGACAAAAAATTTATTTCTGTCAATTATACCAGTTCCAGCATACAGCACTATGGCCCAACTTTTCTTTTACAAAAGCAAAAGTTCACGCCAAGATCTCTTTCACACATACGGGTCAAGTGACAACAGTAGCCTTTAGTGGAGTTTAGTTTGTTTGAAAGGGAAAAATGAGTTTCAGAGCCGATGTAACTAATTAGCACTATATAAGCATATATAATTCTCTTTATTTACAAGAAATAAGAATGTAAATTACACAAAATTTTTTATTCTAAAAACATATATTTATTTCTTTAATATTATAATATAACAAAATCTTAATAATATTATATCTTTTATTTTAAACATTATTAATTGAATTGAAAAATACAAATTTAATTTATTTTAAAACTTTGTTCATGATATGTATATTTATTATTTAGGATTTGTTTTACTTTCAGCTCATAATATTTTTATTGTCAGATTTTTAATTTACTTATCATATACAATTAATCAATAATAACATAAAATTATATACCTTCATTTAAAAATTATACAATATCTACAAGACCATATCATATTTTAAAAATAACATAATAAAAATACATAAACAGTAGCATATAAATTTAATTATCACGATATATTCAATACTTAGAGGTTAACTTATTATCTATTTTAAATTTGAGACATTATTTTGTAAATATATTTATTTTAAATAATTTTACAATTTCATAAATTTAAAAAATCGACTACTATATATTTAATTAAATATGTATTCATTACTCCTTATATATATATATATATATATATATATATATATATATTATACTATTGAAACATTTTAGTTAAACATAATTGTAAATTAATATTTCGGTTTGTAGGGGCAAGTTTTCAAGAGAATAATTTTGCCCAATATTATCAACATATGAAATCAGTATACAGGTTAAAAGGTAACTGACGAATTTTGTAAGAAATCATTTTTGAACTTCCAGCATTAGTCATATACAATGTTTTCAGATTTTGGGTTGCTCAACGAAACGACCCCAAAAGTAGCATTTCTGTCTAAATGAACTCAAACGTTTCACAGTGCTAACGGGATGCCACGGATGTGGCACGAGTAGCTTCCAGCAGTGTCCTTGCGTCTGTGCCCTGATCAGGTAAATCTGCTGGGGTCTGCCAATTTATGAAAAATTTTCAGAAACCGATGAAGAGTAGAAAGGGAAAAATTCTCAAACTCCTTTAAAAATATATACCTTTCCATATAAGTTTGTCTTTGTGGGAGATGCGCCATGAGACAGCAATAACCTAATAACATCAACATGCTCGCCTCTTGCAGCATGATGAAGAGGCTGCAAAAATAATCATAAGAGGATATGAAGAGCAAATCAGAAGCCCATCAAATATCATTTTGGAGGTAGGGTGGGGACTGAGCTACATCTATCATCTAAACACCCCAACCCAAAAGTGAGGAATTTCATCCTACAATGCTATATAGAAAAGGAAAAAATAGACTAATACAATTTTATAAGTGGTCTAACTATCACAGTTGACAGAAGTTGGGATGCAAGATTTTTCGTAAAAATACTCACGGTATCACCCTCTGAATCAACTGATTCAAGCATGCTCCTTATATGCTCTGCATTATCAGCTCTGTTAAGTAGCAGCTGGACTATCTCTGCATAGCCTGAAATGTTCGTTAAAAGTAAAAAATGATCTTATGAAACAACAACCCAATGAAGTGAACCGGATCAACACTTGGGAAATAACTACATGTTAGTATGTTACCTCCTGCACAAGCATCATGTAAGGGAATTGCACCATCTTCATCCTTAGACTCGATGTTGGCTCCTCTTTCCAGAAGTAGCTGCATGTATTTTAAACATATATCAATAATTCATTACATTCGTTATAACGACAAAGTATCAAATGAGATATAAGTAAAGTTGACGAACCTGGACACAAGAAAAATGGCCATATAAGCAGGTCAGATGTAGAGCCGTATCCCCATCTTCCACTGGTTCATCAATACTCCCGGTCAAAGTATCTGCAGTTATGCAGAATGAGGGTAAGCACCAGCTTAAAGATGAACCAATATTCTAATCAGGATGCATTCAGATGTCCAACAAAAAAAGAAAAAAAACATAGTAGTTATAGCAGATAGCATGGCAGTTTCCGTTTTCCACCAAAATGATGTCAAGCTCCAGAAACGAAATCTTACTTACGTGTACCACTGACAGGAATTATGATAGATGTCACAAAAACAAAATATTTTATCTACAATACTGAAATTTCTATTACTGAAGCAACCAATTAATCAAGAAGTTAAACTCTTTCTTCAATTTAGGCAGAATGAGATATCTAATTTTCATTTCTATCACTTAAAAAGTATTGGGACCTGTCAAGTCCAATCTCACTATCTTGCAACAACTTCGAATAAACTATGTTCTTTGTTTGAATGAGCATCCTGCATTCCAACGCCTTCAAATTATACCATATGAAACAGCATAACCAGCCTAAGCAAACAATCACACCTTCCTACCCTTTTCCTCTTTGCCGGAACTGTAAATTTGAAGATACAGAATCACTCACACCAAATACATTTATCGGAGAAACTTGTCCTTATAAATTTTAAACCCAATCAGAAATTTGGCAATGCAAGGTATACTTAGGTAGGAATGTCCTGTTCGAGAAACTTTAAGCTTACGTTATCAGGCACTCATTAGTCCTATAATGATACTCATTCAGGTTACGAACAAAATATTCAACTGAACAATTTAAATAGATAGTTAGCTATCATATCATGTCAGTAGCTAACAAATTTCAAAAATTCAATAAGTTAACCAAACCACATGTGGATAAAAATAAAAGGAATAATATAAGCATATATGCCGAGCAGAATTTGCACCCGAAAAAAAAAAAGAAGGACGACAAACCAAACCAGCTAATACAAGCACAATTGAAATAGCTAGAGTTCAGTTCTTGAAGAACGGAACCTAGGGTTTGGTTTGGACCTTGAACAAACAACAGAATTTAATGAATCAAAAAAAGGAAGTAGAATACTCAGGTTGAACATTCATTTTAAGAAACTAAAATATAACAACAGCTCAAGGAGGGTCAGAATTTATGAAAAGAAATCAAAACAAGAAATGGGAACCTAGAGCGCGGCGGAGATCATCGAGGTGACCAAACTGGGAGGCGGCGGCTAGGTCGCGGAGATGAGGAGGCGTATCAGATTCTGCAAGCTCCAACAGGCCATCTTCTTCAAAGAGGGCGTTATCGTCTTCGAAGTTGTCGTCGTCGTCGTCGTTTAGACCATTGCGCCTCCCTGGAACCGCCATTCCGCTTTGCTGCTTCTTATCACTGTACCAGGGTCTTCCTTTGGGGTGGCTGTTCTCCATTTAAACTCCCCCTTCAGCAAGCATTCTGCTTTCACAATTGAAACGGCCCTAAGAATATGTCGTTTTACTTCCAAACGATATTATAAGTTCACAACATCCCTCGACTAAACTACGGGGATATAAAACCAAAACTTGAATATAAATTCCTAATCTTATTTTGATCATCTGAACAAATAAATATAATTTATTGGAGTCTTATTTTGTTATAAAATTTCACACCACATAGAATATGTAAATAATTAATCAATATATAATTAAAATGTTATCTTGAAAAAATTAACTAATACTTCATTGAAAAAACCTATAAAATATTTCTATTTCAGTGACTATACACTGGTTAACAAGGAAGTAACTAATCACAACATCGAATCCAGAATCATCTTATATCGAGGCTTATCTTTAGAATTGGGGCATTTGGGTCTCATTTTTGTCAAAATGAAATTGGCTTTCAACCCCTTATTTGGCTACAAGGATCTCTTATTGTACAGTTCATTTTACAGGGCAACAAAAATTATTAAATTATGGGAGTCCCACATTAATCATGTGAAATGGCAGGTAATTCAAACTCCTTATTTGGACCCCATAAAAAGAGATTGCTTTAATCATATACTTTTTGTTCAGTTTCCATCTTTCTCCTCTTCCACTCTAAAATTAATAAGGAATTTCGGAAAACAGATGAGGGGTCGTTATCCGTTAGAAGCATGGAACTAGTTCGAAAACTAAAAGGCGAACTAAGTTGTGGCTGGGAAGCCTCACAAAATTATTCCCAACTACCACAACCTAGTACAATTTTATTTACTTCGAACTGCAAAAATATCAGTCTAGTCCCCACAAGCAGCATTAAGAGAGTATGCAGGGTCACCTTGTAACTGTATTGGCTTTCAATACAACCCCAATTCCCAAACAAGTCTGGTTGGATCAAAATTCAAGGAAAAATTATAACATCAAACTAAACCAATTTTCTGATAACTAAGCCATATCATTTTTTTAATTTTTTGTGGCCTGAAGATAACTAAGCCATATCAAGTCACGCTATATGTGCTATACACATTTTCAAGACACGATAAATTTATTTAAAAAAAATAAAAATGTTAACGCGTATAAGAGATTGAGGCTTTGTGAAATCGGGTTAGATGATAATCAATACATATATGTAATATAGCAAATATATAACATTAGCATATGCGTAAGTACAAACTTAACTCTCAAAGGCTATTTCATTGGCTCGGTCGATTTGGCTTTATTAATGTGGTTCAACCACGAACCAAAACTAATCTAAAGAATTTGATAGATAATCCAACCGAATTGATAAGACTTTATGCCTGGAGTCCAAGTTCTTTTAGTTTGGGTTGATCTAAGCCATCTTACTCAGTTTGATTACTTCGGCTTTGAATGGTTTTCATGGTCTTACTATGATTAGGTTTAAAACCAAATTAAGTTGAAGCATCCAAAATACGGAAGGGGTCCAACATTTGGCTAGTTATATCAAAACCAAAATTGTGCAAGAATATTTGTTTACTTTACCGTAAATATATCAAGAAGCAAAACTAATTACGGGCCAGCCAGCTCCTCACGCAAGTAAACGTGTTAATTAAATTTTAGAGACCGGTAAATAGAAGATAGCGTTAAAAGAAATGAAGAGGAAATTGTGAATCTATAATTATAAGCCACTGATCAAGAAAGCAACTTTCAACGCCGATTCTGTACTATAGGAATCAAATTGAATATCAAAAGAATGGAAAGAATCAACAATTGTATACAAAGTTGATCAGTAAAAAAAAAAAAAAAGGTCAATAATACACATTGATTCCTGGTAAGGTAAATTAAATCACAAAGGCAGAGTTGAATTTCAGTAATGGCAATCCACCAAAGACGATGCAGAGAAAACAAGAACGTTTTCTTTAGACTGAAAGGGGAACTTGGACTCTCCGTGATCATCGTCAGGTGCCGGAAGATTCAAATCCAACTTCAAAACACTCTTGGGCTTCTTGGCTTCCTGGAATTCAGAATTATTCCCCGTACTCGTAGACATAGTAGAAGTGTTGACGAATGTTCTGTGGCGCCTCATATGGCCCCCCAAGGCTTGCCCAGACGAGAACTCAGCCCCGCATATAGAACACTCGTGAACTTTGGTCTTACTAGTATTACTGCTGCTGCTGCTATACCAAGCCCTGGTTGATATCTGCAAGGAGAGGGCAGTGCTTTTGGTGGAATCATAACGATCATAACGGTCACCCTCTTCGATCGCAAACGTAACAGCCTGCAGCTTTCCTTCAGAATTTGGCTTTGGTTTCTTGTGGCTAGCTCTGTGTCCACCGAGCGCTTGGAAAGAAGGAAAGCATCGATCGCACGTCTTGCACTGATAAAGGTATAGCCCCTGTGATGCCTTATTGTTGTCGTTGTTGTTGTCTGAGGAGGGCTTAGGGGTATGGCCTTGAGCCAGAAGGATCAAACAGTTGGCCATGTCCTCCTCTTCTTCTGTGGTTACCCTCAGTTGATCAGTTGAGGTTGCAGCCATGTCAATTGTTTCTCCTGAATTGTCGTCGGTGCTGGTTCTTCCGGCACTGGAGGATGTAGAAGCCATGGATAGCCTTAGTGGGGAGGGTGGCCTGGAACGCTTGGTGCGTTTGCCCTTCATGATCTGGGCTTGATCCTTATTGCACAACACCGTGGCATCCATAATATTCATAATTGTGGAGCTTCTTCTGTGAGAAGTAGGTGATGGGAGAAGCTACGGAAGAGAGTTGGGAGTCAATAACTGAATATAGTGATATATATTAACGGGTGGCGTGAACAGTATGACCGTGCTTTGGCTCTGCCAGAGTTGCGTTTCCAACCTTGGAAGTTATATATAAGGGAAATGATACAGGTGTGTAATGTAAAGAGAGGATAGAGAGAAAGAGAGAGAAAGATGCAATGTTAAGCATGAGGAGGCGAGGAAACGAGTGAGATTCGGTTGGCTTCGAAGCAAACTCTTCACTTTTTCCCAACGATTCCTTTAAGGGAGGATTAGTTTGCAAGCCTGGAACCACAGAATTTTGCAACTTTAACCCCCTCGTATCCTTTTTTTTATCTCCTTTTATTGCTTTTCTTGCTTGTATTCCTCTTAATTCTCTTTTCTAGCTTTTTCGCTTTCTTCGCTTCTATTAGTAATTTAGTACAACATTTTATTTCCAACTAAATTAGCCAATTTTAAAAAGCTAATAACCTCTCTATGTGTTGAAATTTTTTAGTTCGAGGGATCCTTGTGACTCGTGATGAGAGATTATCTTGCATTAATTTTAGTACTATTAATATTGCTGCCATAATTGATGATTATGTTGTATATAATTTATAAATGGAGTACTATTGGACACACTTACTCGGAGGTTCATGTGTAGTTGACCCAACCACTTATTATTGTCCATGATAAACAATATAACCCAATAATCACGCCAATTATTTTGTAGTTATCTTAATTGAGGTCTTATAACCAATCATTTGTGTCGGTAAAATGCACTATACAATTATGACTCTACTTTCCTTGCACAAAACGCGGACCCTATTTTTAATCCCTACACATTTTCCTTGCATTCATGAAATATGTGAACTCGATCTGTGCGCTTAATCCTCTGATTAGATCATGTAGGGTTTCACACTAACAATGAAGCTTCTATAAATGGTCAACTGCTTATTATTTCCGCACTGAATTTGAAACCTGAATACTCATATACTTCATTCATAATAATAATAATAATAATTAACATTATATAATATATAGTAATTCCGCCAGTTACTTATGTAATAGCAGAAGTTAGGCAGTTATGGACAAAATATAATATGACAGCTGAAGAAGTATACAATTTTAAAAGATAGGGTATGGATGGCGGTGAAGTGTGGTACGTAGCGGGTTTGGTGGTGTAAGGTATAGAGTATGTGAAGATTAGAGGGGAAGAGAGATTCTTAGCGTAAGGAATTCTAATGCTATAGGGTTGTGAGGAGCACGTAACTTGCAACGCCAGCATCAGCTATAGGTTTGCTGCAGTTAGTGGCTCAAAGCAAAGCATCTAGTTCACTCTATAAACTGACAACTCCGCTCTTCTCAATTATGGTGGATTTTATTAGCTTCAATGCAAGAATTCCTACACTACCTCTCCACCTTCTCATATCTCTCGGAATAATATATATATATTTCTCAATCATTATAGAATAATGTTGCTTAAGCTTGGACAAGACACAAAGCGAGTTGGCCGGTGCGAACACCTTATAATGTTTACATAACATGCATTCCATTATTTTATTTAGTATGATATACTTCGCACTTCACATGCAGGTTTAAACCACCTCTGCTATATAATACAGCAACGTTTATGTATTTAAAAGATGAAAATATCATGAGAATGTGAAAGGAAGATCAACATGAAGATTCGTTAAATGATTTATTGTGGAAGATCATAATTTGCGATAAGCTACAGAAGTTGAAAGTAGTGGAGTAGGACTAAAATTTAAGATACAAAGGAAAGTTTCAAAAGAACGTGTCCAACGGCAACTTTAGTAAGTATGGGTCCTATATACTATGATAAATTTGTTTAGCTTTTTTATATACCCATGCAAAGTAATTAATAAGCGGAGAGATGTAGTTGAAGGGTTGGACTGAATGTATTGATAAAATATATTTATCCTCTTTTTTGCCTCGATGAAGTAGGTTTAATTTTTGAGAAATGAGAAAACTATTGCTTTCGCTTTCTTCTAGAAGTAACAGAAATAAAAGCGTGCCGGCGCCATCTATCTGTCTTCCTTGAGGTAGGACTATACAGCAGACACACTCACATGAACCATGACAAAAACATACTAAATTGAAGGACGCCACCAGAAAACGTGCTCATTGAGCAACACATGCAGCATTCTATCTTCAAATGACACGACCGCATATGTACAGTTTTAATCTGCCGGGTCATATTAATTGTGTATCACAGTGTCCAACATCATCTACCCATAACCATGTTTAAAACAATTTCAGAGGTTGTGTTCCGTACAGTCTTCAATTAATGTGACGATGCTAACGAATTAATGTCAGTTTTACCCAAACTATGTGGTTTTCTAGTTGTCTAGTTGTCTGAAACTCAAACAGCTTATTGTGTACAGAAATGGAACCAGATTAATACATCACTGATTAGAGGGGAAATTAAGAAGGGCAAGGCAGCAAAGACATAGATAGTCCTCCAAAGATAACGACTTTATGCCAACTCCACCCAACATTCAGGTTTGGTCTATTTGCCCCGCTTTGCGCGGTTGGTGTTCGGTACCAAGGTTACCGACTTGTTCAATGATTTCCCGTTTTAAAAATCGATCCATATACTTATGAACTAACAAGTTTTGCAATATGTTTTATTTTATGACGCTAGTAAATTACAATTAAGGAATAACAAAAGGCTTCCCAATTCTTCAGCATTAACTATTATTGATCATGGATACAATTGTTTGTGTTTGTGTGGGTGTCTTTGTTTTTTCGTTTTTTTTTTTATTTTATTTTCAGTTTTATAACAGTTTTAATATAGTCTTCTTAATTTAAAGATAGATAATATATATTGTCAATTTTGCTTATCTTTTACATTTTCAAACTTAACGACTTAAGTATTATTTAATTACTTGACATTGTTAATATATACTTAAATTTAATGTCTTAATCAGCTGACCTTTAAATTTGACATTAGATTATGGATATAGATATAGTAGATGATATAAGTAAATCTACTTTTAAATTAAGAGTAACATTGCTTATTTTTAAACTAAAGAGACCAATCTAAGAAACCTATGGAATTAAAGACACTTATACTTTCTAAATAAAACATTAAAATTACAGCAGGTTTAGTTTAGCATTGGATTTTTTTAAAAATTAATTTTGTTCTCCAAATTTTGTTTAGATAAAAGTGAACAAAATTTATTTTTATGTTAAATTAATTATATTGACGGTAAAATTAAATTTTCAGAAAAAAAATTTGAAATATAATTCAAAATTATATAAAATTACATTTAAAAAAAATTAATTTTAAAAATTTTGTGATCTAAGACGATAAATTCAAATTGAGGATAAAGTTGTATATATATATATATATATATATATATATATAGAGGGTTGTGGATGTGTCCTGAAAGAAGAAGGCTCTTATACAACACTCAAGGCCCAAAAGTACAATGGGCTCGTGAATTCCAATGAGATTACATGGAAATTCAATAAAATAGAATAAAAAAACCAAAGTATAGGATATCTGACTCCGGCCAGCTCGCTGCTAATGAGCCATCGTGCCCTGTTTACACAATCTGCGGGAGGTGACCCAATAGGCTATTAAGCTTCAGATCGCAAGTCAACTTCTCCATAGCTGGCGATTTTTTGAGTTTGGCTGTTGTGGATGAAAATTAAATATTTTAGATTTAAATATATATTTAAAAATAATTTAATTTTAATATATATTAATTTTTAAAATATATATAATAAGAAATATTAATATTTTAAAGCATTTTTATATAGAAAAATATTCTATTTAAAAACTAAATAATTCCAGACAACTTATAATATATTATATATATATATTACAATTCATTTCTCTTCATCACGATATTTAAAAAAAAAAAAATATTTATCGAAATTAAATTATTTTTCAAATTACATATTTAAACTGGGTCATTAAATTTTATGACCCAAATTTAACAACAGGAAGCAAATTTCAAATTTATGGTTTACTGGTCTGGGGATGTAACCAAATGAATGCCGCGCTGGAAAAACCAGAATATTTCAAATGAAGATATAGAAGGCAATTACAAACCAACATTATTAAACATGTTTCAGTAAAGAAAAAGAAATAGGATAGGAATTTGGGAGGCCCCACGAATCCGAATAATATCTTCGTATAGACCTGATGACTTCTTCAGAGTTCAGTGGCGGTGGAGTAACCTGGTCGACCGGTCATCCAGGACCATGCCATAAATAAGGAACGGCACAACTAGTATATAATACTAGAGAATAAATGAAGCATTGCGTTTTATTAAGACATAATTTACATTTACGGAGAAAAGGGTTCCGTAAAACTATGTGTGGTGACTGGTGATGGAACTTGTGTGGCTAAGCTTGATTTTGCGGCAGCCACAATGGGCCCTGATCGTAGATATTTTTCCTTTGGCCAACGAATTGACTGCCGACCACGGAATGCACGTTTCTGTAAATTTCTCTCCTTTTCTTGACGATACACTTACTGAAATGATTTGCCCACCCGAAAGTGACAAGTTTGGAGGATTGTTCCTGAACATACTTCACAACTTCGCCAAAACATGAATTTCTGACCAATTGAAACCTTCCGCCGCCGCCGCCGCTGCTGCTGCTGTTTTCATAGGTCCAAGCCACAGTTGTTTATAAAAATTAATTTAACTATTATATTTGAAATTTATTAAAGTTATTTTTTTAAATAATTTAAACTTATTATATACTCTATACTTCTTAAATAAATTATTCAGCTAATATTAAATATAAATTAAGAACATATTAACATAATTTATTATATATAAATAAAATAAATTTCTTTTAACGTACGTGCTCTATTTAATTGATAAAAAAATTTTTTAATCAAACATTTAATTTTTTTGTATAATTAATTTTTGTTTTTAATACTTATATAAAAAATTATTTAAAGTGTGTAAATTTTTTATAATCAAAAAATAAAATAAAGTAATCATTTTACCTAAATTCTTTGAAGTTAATAAAAAAATTAATAAGTAATTAATTAAACATATCTTTAATTAAGAACTTTTTAAATTTAAACATTTTTTATAGTTAATGTAAAAAAATAATAAATTAATTAATTAACTATATTATAATTTTTTTATAAGATACTGTAAATATAACTTAATATAATTTAAAATTAAAGTAAAAATAATAATATATAATTAAATAACTTATAACGTTGCTTTCTCAACAATCTCATTGTTATCATTTAATTTTTTTTACTAATTTTACGTTACTAATTTAATGAACTTTTCTAAATTTATTATATTTTTTATATCATAATATATTATAAAATTTAATTTGTTGTTAACACTTATATCGTTAATTTAAAATATTTTTGGCATGCACATACATCTATATGTGTAATAAAAATGTAGTGTGCGTCTTGTGTGTGTATACAAAATATATTTAATTTGTACACAAGCACAAATACACATACACCGCAATTCCAAAATTATACAAACTCTCAACCTTGTAATCTCGTGTATAAATTTGTACATCATTTTGAATCATGTGCTGTCAGCCGTCGATGTTATTCAATTTTCTCTCCATTAATTTTTTTTTCCCCGTGCAACTAGCGTGAGATTTGTGAAAGCTTCTTTGAAAGTGGTACATTTGTGATGGGAAATTAAACACAAAAACTTGTGATTATTAAATGGATAAAGATGGGATGGTATTTTTCAAAGATCCAGTATTTAAAGAATGGAGCGTGCAATTTTGTGGAGAAAACGCACCTTTCATAGTGCATTAAATAAAAAATAAATGACATTAAAGATTAGGTTGGACAATGGACGATGGAAAAATATTTTATTTGCAATGCGAAGTTGCTATAACTTCATGTGTTGGGTAAAATGGTGCTACTTTGGAGGGCAAGAAGAGAAGAACAATGCAAACCAGAGAGAGATATGTGTAGGCTGTAAAGTAGAGTCCTGTGTGGTGGTTTTGTACTTTTGTCCAGTTTCCTTGTTTGGGATAGACTCCAACACTGGTGAACACGATTTGGATACGAATGACGAAGGAAGAGCAATAAATGAGACATGAGGATGGAAGGAAAAAACAAAAAAGGTGAAATTCCGAAGTAAAAGTCAAAATAAGGTGCATGGATTATTAGCTCATGCGATGTGGCTTTTGGCTACAACTAAAAGTTCCAAATTGTATGTGGGAAAGACGAACACCGTGTTGCAAACAAAATAAATGAGAGGCATGTCCCAATATTAGCCCATGTTACATTCCACAAGTACCTTTTATTTTTCACTTTTGTTTCCCACCACATGTTCTAGCTAATGAAGAACTAGCACGTGTGTTGAATTGAATTAACGTTGGGTACTTTTAATTTTGAATCAATTTAATTTTGTAATCAAAACAAATTTTGTCATCGATGTAATTTATCATATAAGGCATTAATAATTCTTTTTATTGTCGTTTAGAGGAGAAACAATTTATAAAAGGGTATAATATCAAATTAAAAGGGACTGAAAATTTGTTTGGATACTAAAATAGAGTTTTGCCTTATAAATTGTTTTGACATTTAATGTTTTTAAAATTATTTATAAATATAAATCACGATCATATACAATTATATTTAAATAAAATTAAATTGATTTAGAATTCACACACTTAGTATATGATTTACCATCAATACAATTTATTTAATGCGAAAGCATATATATTTTTAATTTTATGTGAATTGAAGTTTGATAAAAATGATATTTTTTAAAATTTTAATATCAAATTTGAAAAGTAATTTTAAACCAAACAAAATTAGTTAGGGACAAATTTGAATTTAGTGTGAAAAGTAACTTTGTTTTTACTCCCGTTATTTCTTACTTCATAATATCTATTATTATTAAAATTTGAACTCAAACTCGTGTTATGCTCTGGAAAGTAATTCTAGTTGAGGAGGGTATCATGCCGTGACCGTGAGTGACGAAGGAGAATGGATGATACCAAATAATGCGGTGAAAAGAGGGGAGGTGGAGCCCTCTCAGGGTGAGGTGCCCCACCTCCCACTAGTTGTAGTGCCTTTCGTACAGCTGTCAGATAGGGATTGCTGTGTAGGGCATTGACCAATCAGACATACAGCTACATTATAAGCTAACGTCCACACGTTGCTATGTGTGGCCCACTTCCACCTCAAGCTTGCGTGCTTAACCTCTATCACCCATTCCATTCCTCACTGCTTTACTACCTCCTCTTCGCTCCGTGCTGCGTCGGCAAACATATTTCCAGAGTTAATAATTGGATCTTTTACGTTTTCATATTTTTTGAAATAAAATATTTAAAGTATACATTTTTTTTATAACATATAGATTATTCTCACCATGAAAAAAATAATAATAAATTCATTCCTAACTCATGAAACTTCTGGATGTAGTAAGGATTTTTCGCGACATTTGTTTTTGTAAGTTTACGTTTATTCATTTCCGATGCACTCTTCACATCATGTGGCTGTAGTTTAGTGGTAAGAATTCCACGTTGTGGCCGTGGAGACCTGGGCTCGAATCCCAGCAGCCACACGCTTGTTTTCTACGAAGAGGATACCTTTTGATCTATCTGGAAAAGAAATTAAAATTGGGGTTGATGGAATCTGGCCATGATGCCTTTTTGGACATTTTGTAAATCTCTACAGATAAAAGATGAAGACAATTCTAAACATCATAATTTTAAAAAGTTTGATTAAAATATAAATTTAAATTTTAAGCTTAATTTTTAAATTTTAATTCTATCATCAACAAGTCTACTGTCCGAGCCCCCAGTAAAGTCATCATCACGTTGGAGTGGTCCTCTTTCTTATCATTTAATATAGTCTATTTATTTCTCTTTTCTACGGGCTCACAGTCTGTTTCTTAAAATATTAATCTTCATTGCCATTCCATCATTTCAGATTAATTATATACTCATGCTTAGCATCTTACAAGTCGCATATTTCACTCAAACATACCCCAAATCAATGACAAAATAAACTATGCGTCCAATCACCATCCGGGCCCCGTGTAACTGCATAGAATAGGTGCTATAATGGTGGCTTCTTATCTATAGTATGTTTCAAAGGAATTTTTTTCCCTTAAAAAAATAGCTAGGTCTTCATTAGACCATGCAAAATCGCGAATTAGAGGAGCTATCACCATGATGCAAGGTTGGAGCCGTTGAATGGATAATTTCTCTGACCTGGCATTACATATAACTTTAATTAAGAAACTGATCCCGAAGACGAAGGGAAAAAAGAGGCATATGCTGCGAGATATCTTGTGCTCCCCATCTCCCTTTTGATGACTTTTTGTTTCGTTCTGTTTTAGAAGGCATCGTTTTTTTAACAAATCATTTATTATTGGTATTATTTTTTATATATTCATAATTTTAAATGTATTAATATATTTAATTATAATATAAATATATAATTATAATAATATTATAATTATATCATATATTAGAAGATATATTAATATATTTAAAATTATAAATATACTAAAAATTTTATCTTTATTTAAAAAGGACATTTCATGATGAAACCCTCGGAGAATGAAACTAGGAACTACTTTTGGTTGGGTATAGACATTGACACAAAATATGTTGTCTGAATCCTTTTTCGATGCCGCGGAATGAAAGAGATTAATGTTAAAAGAGATAGATTGATAAGCATAAAATCTAAATAACAAGTTGAAAAATTTTACATAAGTTGTTCAATTTTCCTTTCTTTCTTCAATAAGGAGAGAAAACATGATAACAGATGATTTGATTCACAATCTAGTACACATTATCTTAATTTTAGTTTTCGGCCGATTTTACGTTCCATTGATCCATTACCATCCTGGACACCGAATTGAAAAGTTCAGCACGTATTCAATGTGGGCCCTTTATTTAAGGAAACGAGAGGCAATCATTCAATGCTAGCATTTACCATGGGGTGCATCATGCATGGCAACTACCCTGTTATGATTAGTCATTTAATGAATGCCTCGAATTAATGAGCAATGACAAATCAAAGCAATTTCGGGTATATGAACATATACATTAGTAAAGAAAGAAAAAGAGAAGGTTGGAGAATATCATACCTTGTCAAGAGCTGTTTCATGACGAATTAAAAGGGTACATAAGTTCTTCAAGAGCGTATAAAATACTTAAAGTGATGATTTAGTTAATTTGATCATAACCCAATCATTACCCACTAATGATTATAGCTTATTTGACAAAGCATACCCACGTAATCAATTATATTATTGTAACTTGTCTACGTATTTGTTCAAATAAAGAAACGCATAACCCACGCTTATCTGTTATTACTAAATTAAACACTGCCTGACAGAAAGACAGAAAGCACACCACATTTTCAATAGATCATGGAGATTCCGCGGATCAAAACGGATTGTTGCAAATTTTTACCTTTTATTCTGTTTGCGTCTATTTCAAACTGTTATAGAAATTATTAAATTATACCCTCCAAACAATGAAATCAACAAAGTATAAATGGTTAATGGAAATTTGGGTTGGGTGTTCAATTCCCCTTTTCATATAATTAGTGAAATAAGTGAGCCTTTTATTAATTAAAAAATAGGAAGGGTCCAGCTACACTAATCCAACTTAGGGGTCATTGATGATAATATCATTAAATTGATTGGTTTGGTTGGTTTATACGGCCCTTTATTTTATTTTACCATAGAAAATAAAGAAGCATCCAAAGTGAACCATGTAGCCAGGGCCAAAAAAAAAAAGTGAACTGCTTGTAAGGAAATTCTATTAAGACCGTTTTGATACGAATGTAAAGTTTCCCGCGTAAGTTAAAAAAAACAAAAACAATTATAAAGTTCTCCCACGTGGGAGTCGTGGTCAGCCAAATAATAACAGCTTTTCCGGTGGGTCACGCCCTAAAGGACCAAAGCGTTTATCCTCTTATCCCATTTATATTTGTTGTGATTAAAGACGTGGAAACCCCATTTTATACATGATCCACCATCCTTGTTCTGCCTAAAGGGCTAGTGCTATTGCTCTTCGATCTTTCCAGACACTGTCAATTTACAATTCCAGACAAAACTACTTCCAATTTCTATTTTCAATTACGTCCTACTACGTGCCTCTTATCCATCTTGGACACGTGTCAGTCTCTGGTCGCCTTCCGCCGAATTGCTTCGCTGTATCCACAGCGACTGCAAAGGGCATCCTCATATCAAAAGTTTTTTGTTTTTTTTAAAAAGAAACATATCAGTTTTAAGAATATAGAAGCTCACAGTCTGTCACCAAATAATGATTTACAAAGTTTAAATTCAATTTCCTTGTGTTGAAAAATTACCGGAACCTGCTATAGCCTGTTGCGTGTGAGCCTGGTCACTCTCAATATAAAGAGGCATGCGACCTCGCCCAGCTGAGGAGTGAGAAGTGAGAAGTGGAAACCAGCACTTTCTATTCCCAGAGTGTTTGATCTTCAACACACGAAGAACATGCCGATCCGAAGCATTGCCATTGGAAGGCCCCAGGAGGCCACTCACCCGGACACCTTGAAGGCCGGGTTGGCCGAGTTCATCTCCACCCTCATCTTCGTGTTCGCCGGCTCAGGCTCCGGCATGGCCTTCAACAAGCTCACCAACGACGGAGCCACCACCCCTGCCGGCCTCATATCCGCCGCAATTGCTCATGCCTTCGCTCTTTTCGTTGCAGTCTCCGTTGGTTTCAATATTTCCGGTGGCCACGTCAATCCCGCTGTCACCTTCGGCTTCTTCATCGGCGGCAACATCACCTTCTTACGTGGCATCGTCTACTGGATCGCTCAGCTTCTTGGATCCGTCGTTGCCTGCTTGCTCCTTAGGTTCGTCACCGGCGGACTGGTAAGAATAAGAACTTCCTTCTCTCGTCTCTTGAGGTTATGTATGTTATTACAGTTAATTTCGTGAAAACCGTTATTTGCTTAATTTATAATTAATTTAACGGTGTGATTGGGTTTTATTACGATGCATGACAGAGCACCCCAGCTTTCGGACTGTCCGCAGGAGTTGGCGTATGGAACGCCGTCGTGTTTGAGATAGTGATGACATTTGGGTTGGTGTACACAGTGTACGCGACAGCCGTTGATCCCAAGAGGGGCAGTTTGGGAACAATAGCCCCAATCGCGATTGGTTTCATTGTTGGGGCTAACATTTTGGCGGGTGGGGCCTTCGATGGGGCATCCATGAACCCGGCAGTTTCTTTTGGGCCAGCCGTGGTGAGCTGGAGCTGGGACAACCACTGGGTCTACTGGGTTGGGCCACTCATTGGTGGTGGGATTGCTGGGCTCGTCTATGAGTTGTTCTTCATCACCCACACCCATGAGCAGCTCCCCACCGCCGACTACTAGAAACAAAAGGCGTGGGAATTGCGGTTTTTCCGCCTTCGTTTGATCTCATATTTGTGTATCTTTTTCATTTTTGTTTTAAATTATGTGTTCAACGGGTGGCCGTCGATCTGAATTGAATCATGATGTTGATGAAGGATTTCATTCTGTTTCACTAATCCCTGCATTGTCCAGCATTGATGTACTATATGATTCGGGTGTATCTGTCTTATCTCACCTCATTTCCCCACTGAAATTTTAACCTTATCGTTGGTTGAGAAAAAGTGTGATCCACCGCGACAAAATCTGACCATCACCCTACTATTCATTTTTAGACAGTAGGAGATCCAGATATAAAATTATTGTGTTTTAAAAGGAACTTAATTATAAAATTAGATTGTCTCTTAAATGAAGCTAAATTATAAAATTATACATAAGTCTTTCCAATTTCATGAACCTATAATTTTGGCTAATTATTCAAACTTCTAGAAATTTTTATTAATTAAGTCCTAATTTTATGATTAAACTCTAGTTTAGTGGATAAAACGTAGTTCTTCCTTTAGTTTCAGTTTGATATTTGTCCGCTTAATTTGAGTGTTAATGAATAAAAGTAGAAGGGGGATAGTGTAAAACTCAAAATACTCGCCCCCAACCACCCCCAAAAAAAAAAAAACACTTTCTTAATGGTCTTAATTTTCAAAAAAAGGTTGGAACTGGTTAAAATTGTGGGGACAGGACCACTAATATTGAGTCGTCTAATATATAAGAGGACAAGCATGCAGGAGAATGAAGTTGATGACCACAACTTGGTGGGACGGAATAAAGAGAGCATATTCCAATGTTCCCGAAAACGTTAAATGGAAGCAAGACATGAATCTACAAAGTTGATGAAGAAGATAGAGACACGCACACATCTCTCTCCCCGTCTCTCCATCGATGTGTAATATTTATTCATTGCAGTCATAATTTCTGTAATAATCATTCATCCTAATGTGGTATATAATGATAAAGGAAATAATCGAGTGTTTAATTAGTATACATTTAGGACTATCCACACATCCATTTGCACCTTCGATTACGCTCACCATCCTTTTCTTATAGTTCTTAATTAAGCTGTCCGTCTTTCACCATTAATTAGATCTCAACAGTAACAAATGCTTTTCTTTGTCGACATCTTTATATCACTAATTTCCTTTGAAACACAGAACTTCTGTTTACGTCTCTCTACTTCATTTTTTAAAGTTAGAAGTCATATGTATCCAAATTCACTCCTAACTAATTACATTTTAGCCATGTACCAAATGCCTCTTATGATTAAGCAAGTAGAGCTGTAGAGCGACGTGGATGGTACCTCAAGGGAAGCAGAAAACCAAAACTCAAAAAGAGTGAGGTAGAGAAGGTGGAATGTGTTTAATGATGAATGATGAGAGGTAGAGAGAGGGAGCAGAGCACGTGAAAGGCTTTGGACCACAGCATATAAATTAACCAAAGACCACTTTCGTCTTCCACTTTATAATTTGGATCCCCTTATATATTGTCCTTTCTTCCATTCCGGAAGGGAATGGGCGGTCCACTTTTCACTCTAAGAAATGGATAAAAACCCAAATACCTTACTCCACCGTACTCTCTGTTCTACTTCCTAAGCAATTCCAAGACCCAAGTCTTTCTGTCTTGAACCAACTCAATTATTGGCCCTCTCCAACCCAACCAGTTAAAGAAAAGGAGATACTCCTAATTAACTCAACAGTTAAATTACCATGACAATAGAGAAATGGATCATTGTCGAGTTTTGACTTGCGAGGCCATAATGGTGGTAGTGTTGATGGGTTGGTGCTTCCTGCAATCTATGGTCTATGATTTAAAATACAACAACTTGCAAATACTCCAAACCGTCCTATTGTGTTACTATAGGCCCGGCTAGCAGTATACATGGTAGAGCAAAAAAAGAATAGGAGTGAGAAATGAATAAGGAGGTGGACTGATTAGTATGCGGCCATACAGGACAAAATAAAAGCGATGGGTAAAGAAATAAGAAAAGCATTGAGAAATGGAGAAGAAGAGATTATAATGATAAAGGAGTTGTGGGTGTGGAGGACCACAGATACTAAACAGCATGTGGCTCTAGGTAATGATACGGCGCTTCTGTGTAAATGTGTCGTTGTCTTCGCAATCCCAACCTTCTGTAACTATCACAATGAATGAGACAGAAGCCGTATGTGACGGTGGCCCCTTGTTGTGTTTCATAGTCACGCCTCGCGGTATGGACGGTGGAGGCACCTCACATTTTTTATTTCTGTCTTCATTTTTTCAAATTGATTCAACCTTTAGGACATAGTCTAGTGATCTATAGTCCCCTTTGGTTTATACAGTTCAGTGGAACATTGTTTTGTTTAATAATTAAATTTTTTTTCTGAATATTTGTTAAATGAGACGAATATATAATTTAGTTTTTTTATTCAATTAGGTTTGAAAAATAACAACGGAAAGCAGCATCACATTATCTAACTTTCTTTTTAAGAAAAAATATGTCATACCAAAATAAAAGGTTTTTAAATAAGTCACAACCATCAAGCACGGCGATGTATTAATCGTAGTACTAAAAAAAAAAAAAATACAAAAGTTAACAATTGAATATATATGCGTTTTTAAGTATAAACTAGGTAAATCGCGACTAGGAAAATATATTTATTCCATTTGATGTTACCTTAGTATTAGCTCATTTATGAGTGTCTATCATAATTATTTGCATATTGACAGCTTATTATCACTTAAATCTTAAAAATGTCTTGTTCTCATTTAACTTAAAATCAAATTTAGGATATAAAAACACTAAACAATTATCATTCACAGTGTAAATTTAGTCAAGTATAAACAAAACCCTATCAATATTTGACTTATGGAAATAAGTTCTTCATTTTTCCAACAATTAAGACAAAGATAACAGGTTTTTTTTCTCTGTTTTTGTTTGTTTTCATAATTCTTTTGCATTATACTTCCTTTTTGCTTTTCTTGCCAATGATTTGCATTATTGGTCTTGAATGGGCTCCAGCTCTTAACAGTGATTACAGATATTTATCATTTCATTTTGGTATAAATTTGTCCATACGTCCAATTTGCGATTCTGGGGCCGACAATTTCTTTGCTTTATTGTTGTTCTTTTTATGTCAACAATTTGCATTATTGTTCTTGAATGGGCTTCAACTCTTAAGTGGGCTAAATCATTAAGAGCCTGGGGTTAAAGATAGAAATGGATGGCCTTTACTTGATTTGTATTCTCATCGCAACACCAGCCCATTGAGCTCAAGAAAGCAAAGCTCTTGTGCGTTGATGCTCAAAAGGGACACCACCATCATTTAATTTTTATATTATCAATACATTAAACAATGTTGTCAGTACATTCACAAGGCATTATATGGAAGCATTTAGAATTTTCTCAACACTCCTTTACCCTGCACGAATATGGAAGCATTAGGGATTTTAACATTTCAAACAATTATATATCACTAAAGCATTTATAGAATTAATTTCTATTGATACCAAAGCGAGTATTTGATTAAACTTCTTCGTGAGAGATTTTCTAAAACAGAATAATTTTATTACAAATGCAGCAAATTCAAAATACATACAAGTTCATGCACCTCAAATATGATTTTGTTGGGGGTGGAGTAGCAAGGGTTGAAAAAGAATGGGTGGGAGGAGCAGTAAGAGTAGACAAAGACAGACAGATGAAAAGGAATTGATTGTGCGAAAGCGGAAAGGAAAGCGATTGGGAAGATGGGGAGTGATCGCGAAAGCATGAATCCAAAGACGCGTGTCCAAATCCTATTAGTCCATTTGTCTTAAATCGACCGGTTTTCCACGTCCCCATGCTCCTATTTCTGCCACGTTCTAACTCCAACAAAACTCCCTGAAATAGACCACCTGCTATTTCGCGCCGTCCACCGACTTTCTCTTAATCTGTCGCAGCTTAACAAAATAATATAAAGTCATAGATGGATAAGAGACAAATTTAATCATTTATATTTATATATAAATATTATAATTATATGATTCTATTTAGTTATTAATATACATTTAAATTGTTAAATTTTTATTTAACTATTTATAATATTTACATATAATTTTATATTTTTATCAAAATACTCACAATAATCATTTTTATACTTATTACAATAAACTATATAAAACTGAAAATATTATTTCATTTAATAGACTAATTTTTTAAAATATTTCCTTTTTTAAGCTTATACTTGTAATATTATTACTACGACTTTATCAATTAATGTTTTGAGATGCCTCTACTTTAGAGTCATGGACATACTCCGTAATAATGTTGTCCTTCTTCCTTAAATAAATATCTCCATTGGTCCCCGTTCTGAGTGCGTTTAATTAAAGTAAGTTATGTTTATCTACTAATTAATGATTAGATTAGCCGCCAAATGGATGACGTGTCGCATCGTCATAGGCCACAACAAGGAAATTAGAAATCAAGAGTAGGGACTCTTTTGGTATTTCACTCCATCCTGTCTCTGCTATTTTCTCCCCGATGCGGATTGTGCCTTCTTCCTCTTCCCCTCTCTCCACTCTCTTTCCTGCGGAGAGAACCCACCCTTCGCATCTCAAAGCTCTGCCTTCGGTCTCTACAACCATTTTTTCACCACCTGAATGCTCCTTTCCTTTCCTATTTAGGGGTATGTATTTCTTTTAGTCCCTTCTGATGTCATCAATGTCGTATTATCTGCATTCTTCTTAGTTATAACTCTAATAGTTCATTTTTTTCTTTTAGGGATCGAACGGAAAGCCGGAGCAGAATCTGGAAATAATGGATTGCATAGTGGAGCCCCAGACGTCTACCCATGAAATTTCTCATCTAGATGACGGCTCTCTCTCTGAAGTAGGATATGGCCGCCACGGGTATTTAATTATTTATAATTTTTTTCTTCTGCATTGAAGAGTTTTGGTTCCTCTTCGAAAAAATTATTTCGTGTGTTTGTTGATAGAAACTAATACGGGGATTTTTGTTTTGTCGTCGTTCGAATTTGAAGATGTTCACACTATAAAAGGAGATGCAAGATAATAGCACCTTGTTGCAATGAAATATTCAATTGCAGGCATTGCCATAATGAATCTAAGGTCCTATGCCATCTCGAATTTTTTCCTCTTATATATTGTATTGTTGGATGATGTCAGTTTAATTTTTATTTTATATTCTCTGAAAATAATTTTATCGTTGTATACAATGGACGTTTGATTTATATACTTTCAACGCCATTAAAACAGAATTCGATTGAAGTGGACCCTGTTGATCGCCATGATATTCCTCGTCACGATTTGAAGAGAGTACACTGCTCTGAACTTGTGCAATTCATTTTTTATCTGCGTTGTAATTAATACTTTTAATATCTATACTGCCATGTTGAAAACACAAACGGAACTCATTAGGCTTTACTTTTTGGTTTTATGATATGCCGCATCTCGCTTTTGGACTTATATGCATTATCTCTATTAATGGTTATTAAGAAATTTAATTCTATAATACAGAAACGGAATGAAAAAGGTTTTCAATTTGTATGTATTCTATAATAGTATTACTTATTTCCTATTCAATCGGCAAAATTAATAAAACCGAATATAAGAATAATAAATGTCATATTTTTATGTAAGGAAAAAAAAATGCCAGCTTGATATTTCTTTTCCAGTTTCCTTTACTGCCATTTTTCATTAATTAGCGCTAATCGTTAATTAGGGGGAAAAAAAACTAGTACACAATCCTCATTCAGCCAGAGAAGGAAGCACTAATTGAAATACTGTTTTTGTCATTCATTTTCAGGTTATCTGTTCCTTGTGTAGCACAGAGCAAGATGTAAGTGTCCTCCATCTGAAATATAAATAATTTGGAGACAGTCATTAAAGAGAAAATATTAGTTAGTCCTGGTACACTTATGTGCTAACTAATTTGGTATACGAGTTCTAATAATAAAATTATTCAGAAACGAAGAGTGAGGGTTATCAAAGGAATGATTTTATTGAGATTAGTATATCAAATCAGCTGCCACATAAATAAATTAGGAGTAGCTAATATTTTTCCAGTCATTGAAAGCGGTTTAACCCCCCCACCTTCACATACAATTTTATGCTGCAGGTTCAACAGATGTGCATTCAATGTGGTGTTTGCATGGGGAAATACTTCTGCTCCAAGTGCAAGTTTTTTGATGATGATGTTAGCTTCTTGCCTCTTTTTATTTCCAGAAATTTGGGTCTCCTTTCTAAGTCTTCAAGCTGAAAGATATTTTGTATCTCCAGGTGTCAAAGAATCAGTACCATTGCGATGAATGTGGTATCTGCAGGTCCAAGCTATGGCATACCTCGATTCTTTACAATTACTGTTTCGTGCCTAAACTTGCATCTCCAATTTATCATTTTTATTTTTGACATTCTATTTATACCTACAGAATCGGAGGCCAGGAGAATTTTTTTCACTGCAAAAAATGTGGTAAGCTTCTGAATGCCGGGCAATCACTTCCCTCGATAGATGAACCCTATTCAAAGTCAAACTGAGTGCTAAATGCGTTTTCATGGTATCGATAGGATGTTGCTATTCAATATTATTGAAGGATTCACACCACTGCGTGGAGAAAGCAATGCATCACAATTGCCCAGTTTGCTTTGAGGTACCATGTGAACTTAGAAGGGGCATGGCCTTGGATATCTCAAGTGGATTCATATATATATATAATTTTGTTCTTTATAGCACATCAGCACCAATCATTTCATCCCCTGCTTTCAACTCTGCAGTTTCTTTTCGATACCACAAAAGACATTACTGTATTGCCATGTGGTCACACTATACATCTTGGGTGTGTGAGAGAAATGGAGCAGCATTTCCAGTTAGTTCTACAACTAAAAGGCTGCCTTGTATCCCGTAATAATTGTATATATGCTTAAGCATCGTCTGTTCATCCTGATGAAAATACTTGGCAGGTATTCTTGCCCTGTTTGCTCAAAATCATTTTGTGATATGTCGCGTGTCTGGGAGAGACTGGATCATGAGGTATCTTTATTGTCAGAATTGTTTATCCTGATTTGCATTTACTCACAATATTTCTGGAAGGAGCATACAATTTTTATATGTTTCAAAATTTTCAGGTTGCCTCAACACCTATGCCAGAAATGTATCAAAATAAGATGGTAAATATAAATGTTATGTTTTGTCTGTGTTTAGCTGCAACAGTAATTATCATCCCGCATTATCAACCACTCTCTGTTGGCCGTGGCTAGGTTTGGATTCTGTGCAATGATTGTGGGGAAACATCGGAGGTAAGCTTTCACATAGTGGCGCACAAGTGTATTAAATGCAAATCATACAACACCAGACAGACACAAAGTGGACCTGCTTCATCATGCTCATCCAACATTGAAGAGGTGGTGAGATGATTAACTCTTAATGAGGTTGCACATTTAAAAACGTTTAGGGTTCTTATGTTTAACTACTATCATAGCGAAATAACGACACAAGTGGATTAGTTATTTTAATTCTCGTGTTAGTAATGACTCAAGGTATGGTTTAGCTCTTCTAGTAGTTGGACAGATGCTACGCTCAGAAACTAGACTCCCGCGATCATATTACTTGACTGTACCTTTAATAAATTGTTGTTTTGTTCGATCTAAATGACACACTAAATCGTGGGATTTAACTTTTTCTGATGAAGAGGTGAGCAAATGTAATGTTCAATCATATCTTTTAGAGTAAATGATATAGCGTTTGAGTAATTCTTTTTTTTTTTTAAATTTGATCATATAAAGATATAGCTTTTCAAATTAATACCCAATGTACTTTTTCCTTAATTGAAGTGATCTCTGGTCTCTGTTAGGCATACTCAAGGTCATTTAATAGATTTGCTGTTGCGGCAGGAGCTGGAATTCAGTAGCTGGTAACTCATGATTTGGAATTGCTTAGTGCTTTTTATTTTCTTTAAAAAGAATTTCTTTAATAGAATTAAGGCAAATTTCACAAAATTAATTGACTATTAAAATAATGTCGTGTGAATTAGTGTAGATCATAAATTAGTGGTCAGGTGAGTATTTATAAATATGACATTAGAAGGTTTGTTAAATGATCGTACGTTGGCTTAATAAAAGGAATATTTTGACGAGAATTAAATTGAGTCTTTTTTTGGTTAAAGCAAACTGAAGAAAAGAATTAGTTTTTAAGAATTAAATCAAATTAGTCAATTTATGACTACTAAACAGAGTGAGAACATGCTTGAGGCAAAACTACTTACTGTTAAAGATTGGAAGTAATTTTATGATTTATTGAAGAAGTACACGATGAGTGGTCTTATAGAATTCCGTATTAAAGGTGGACCCGAAAAAACATAAATTGATTATTGGATTACTAAAGTCAAAATTAGAATATAGTAAATTATTCGAAATATTTTGTAAGAACTTAGATTTGTGATTCATTTTTGTCATTATTGTTATTGTGCTTATGTAAAATAGTTTGCCAGCCTTGTGCGAGAACTATGGACTGGATTATTGATGTAACTTTGCGAATCTCTCTAATGACCAAAAACGAAATAGCTAACAAGAAACAGCCGGAGATTTTGGAAATTACTATATTACTTCATCATTCTGCAGTTATTACACTCTTTGAAAAATGTGAATAAACTTTGGGGGGGCTAATATTATTCCTAGAAGTGCATGGAGATACACTTGTTTGCGTGGGGTGTCTCTCGATGGCTTTTCTAGACATAAGATTATTTTTATTTCTCCTCAACATATTAGAACAAACCAAGACATGTAGCGAGGTTAATTCTCAAGCGCTAAGCATTCTCTTTGAACTAATGTTGATATCTATGTTGGGCACCACCGTTGTGCAGTGTAGTTTTTATATATATACATACATACACACACACAAGTTATTGATTAAAATACGAGATGGTGAGACAATGCACAGAACACAAGCATTTACAATGCATTAATTAGAAGAATAATTTTTTTTCTTAAATTAACTCTTGTTGTCTTTCAGCGTAAATTAATTTAGCTTCAACGTAGACGGCCATGCACTTGAACATTTAATATGCAGCCTCAATTCAGAGAAATGATTTTGTAATCTTTCACCGTAGGGTTAATAAAAGATTCCCAATGAAGGGGAGGAGTTATAAGGTGACGCACTTACAATAAACAATTAATTCTCCATTGCTGATGAGGTGTGATAACATAAGAGTGCTTCGTCAAACTAATGTAATTGTAATGTTGTCGTGGTCCAATATTTTAAACTTTGAACCTCAGCGCTTCAATTATTTTACGTGTTTAATTAATAGCTTCTGGGTGTTATCTAAATTTAATTTTTAATTGGAGCTGCAAAAATTATTCATGTCAAGTAAGACCTTCTAATAGACGATACAACCTAAGGAGCGATGCCATATATCCTCTCATATTACAGAATTCAATTTGGCTCGTTATATTGGAATCAACTCCTCTGAATTGAAGTTTTTAAAGTTGTAATTGAGGTTATTATTACAGCTTTTCGACTCATATATTAAAAGAAATAATTTCTTTCCAAATCTCGTACAGTGAAAAAAATTACAATTATATCCTATATTTTGCTTGAAATCAAACACACTTAATCTGAATCAAATAAATTTATAAGGGAATTCTAATCCTATGAATCCGAGTCCCTTGTTTTTGAAAACTGTGCATGAAGTGAAAGAAGATGTGCATGAAGTAAGAGAAGATGAAGAGAATTGTGTTTGTGTGAAGAGCGGATAGTAAGAAAGAGAGAAAAAATATTTCACTCGTGCAAGACAAAAAATGTAACATGATGTTAATAAATTTTAAGTAAAATTGTACTTGTGGTCTTTTGATTTCATTTGAGATTTTACTTTCATCTCTTAAGATCATTAGTTCTAATTTGGTTCTTTAATTTTATTTTAAGTTTTATTTTCATCATTTAATTTCATTTAGTATTAATTTGATTGCTTAATTTCTGTCTTATTCTTTTACAAATTATATTGATTGATACTCAATTGTTGAATTTGTTTTAATCTTTTTCTTTGTCATGTTGGTATTTTTTATCTAATTTTTTTCTGTGGTCATAACTTAATTCATACAAAATTTACTTTTTTAAAGCATTTTAATTTGATGGTGTTAGAGGAAAAAAAATATTTGAGAAGTTCTTAAAAATTATGGTTAAAATTGAAACAAAATATAAGAGACAAAAGTAAAACATATGATAAAGTTAAATGATAAAAATGAAACCTAAAATAAAATTAAAGGACCATATTAAATTCAGATAAAATTAAAGAGCAAAAGTCAAACTTAAAGTAAAATTAAAAAATGAATTTAGAACTAAATAAAATTAATAGATAAAAGTAAAATCTCTAATAAAATTAAAGAACCAAAATACAATTTTACCTAGCATCATGTCACTTCTCTCTTTTTTCACTCTCCTCTCCCCAGTCTCCACACACACAATTCTCTCCATCTTCTCTCCATGCATAGTTTTCAAATACAATCAAGGGACTTGGATTCATTGGACCATAGTTTTCTTATAAATTTAGTTGATTCGGATTCGGATCCAATCTATTTGATTTCAAGCAAAATACAGGATATGAATGTGACACTTTTTGCTGTATGAGATTTGAAAAAATAATATTTTGTTTAATATATATGATTCAAAATTTTTTTTATTCACTATTACATCATAATTTATAATATCTATTCATACTAGGATTTGAATCCAATATTACTTGAATGAGTATGAAAAACTTGAACTACTCTTATTATACTCATGACTCAAAAAGTCTTATTATTATTTTTTTAAAAAAAATTGGAGACAAATTGAGATTGAGGCTTGTAAGAGTTTGTTACTAATTATAAAATTTGGCGCGTGAGTTAATGGTTGGTCAATTGTAATGTTGGCCAAATCTCTTTCATTATTATTATTATTTTAAGAATAAGAATGAGGTTTGGGATTTTCATATTTGTTGGATTAAGCTTGTGATTGAATATAGGTTTTTCGTTTTTAGTTGGGTTGGATTTTGAGTGACTTTTAGTTAATTGAATACATTCGGACAGTTTATAAATTAACATACTAGCTAACAATCGAACTATATATATAGTTCAAGTAATTGCTAATTCAGTGTTAAGAAATTTGTTTTCAATTTAAAAGTTTGTTTTAGGGACCTGCATTTCTGAATAAAAACTGATAAATAAACAACACACACTTGAATAAACGTACACTGGAAATAAAGAACAAGCAAATGTGCATCAACTTAAACAATTTTATAAGCAATAATTATTAAGTTTATTGCTTCAAGTGGAAAACACAAGGATCGGTGTACAAGATATAATCAGAGGGGAAACAAATACAGAATAACGAATCAAACCAATTTAAATGCAAAACAAATATAAAAATGAATTAATACAGGGAACTAATAATGAGGCTTCTTGTTTGCTTTTGGGACGTAGAGTTGTATCTCTCGCTTATTAAAGGGCTGCAACGGCCTTGCGTTCCTTTTCGCATACTGTGACAATTAAAGCGTCAAATGAGTGAATAATTCAATTATAATACACAGCCTTCAAAATTTGCTAGATATATACTTACATAAGGGACTGCATTACTGAGTAACTTCACTTGCTCCCTTGAGACAGTTCTAATCTGATGAGATGATTTCAAAAGTTGAGATTAAGAGATGAAAATGATAGGAATCCTAATGAGAAAAGGACATTAATTAGCTAGAAATTAAGGGTATTTAATTGGTATTGGGGGATATACCTCCTTATTTATAGTCCAAATGACACCTTCCGTGCAAGGAGGGGCGGTGAGCGATCCAATGTATCTGTAGTACATCTTACCACCCAGCTCAATCTCTAAAGGATCTATCACCCCTAAGCTTTTCTCTTCTCCAACTTCACCAACAGCCTTTATGTACTTTTCCAACTAAATTTGCATTCAACAGATATATATATATAGTTAGTTTAAAAATCTACGCCAACCCCATGTATATTAAGAACTACCAACATAAACCGGTCAAAACCTAATATATCTCCTATATTTCATAATTTTATTTTATACTTTTTTTTATTATATACTTCGTATACCTTGGAGAGGAAAGGATCGGGAGCACCAAACTTGAAGAGAACAGCAATCACGGCAGTCTTGTTTGTCCCATCAGGCTGTGAGCTACCATGAACCATGTGCAGCTCCATGTCATACCTGATAATAATTGGAAAATCGATCGAAAATTAATCAGTAATAAATAAATAAATGTAAAGAATTAAGGAGCTAGTTATATATATATATTGTGAAATGGTTAGAGAAAGAGAGAGAGATCTGATAGGGAGAGAAGTGAACCTTCTGCCATTGATGGTGTGTTCGGCAGGCGTGTGCCAATGGGCTTGTTGCAGAAAGTACTGGGTTTCATTGATTTCTATTGAACCCGCATCACCCTGCCATGTCACCTGCATCGACCCACCCATTACACCCCAAATTAGCAACATATATTATCCCATTAATTTTATATTCTATAGGTTCCATGTAATGCGTGTGTACGTGTATGGATATCAATTTCTTGAATAAGTGCAGGAGTGGACGTGACAAAAGTAAGTTTACAGTGAACGGAAGTTCAATTTGATGTGGTTACCGTAATATCACGGCCTCTGTTGAGAATAGTAGCATTTTGAGGCTTATAACTCCTGTCTAAGTCCCCTAGCTTCGACACCACTTTCACTTTAAGACTCGACAAATCAATAGGAGATTGAATCTTTCCATTTTTACACACTGCCCATTCTGGTTTCAGCTCACCCCAACGTGAAGGCCCCTTCGCGCTCCCTTCTATGTAACTGAACTCTATTCCATCGTTCACACAAACAAAAACACATACGTAATGTTAGTTTAGAAGTATATACGTTAGGTGTAGGTATTGGGGAAAAAATGAAGCGTTAATTATATGAGAAAGAGATAATATATGAATTATTATTACCAACTTCAAGAGCTTTGGTTGACGCTGAGTACTGTAATATGATTGTTACTAGTATCAGCAAACATGGAATGAACGAGTGCCTTTGATGATTCATGCTTCAGGACAAATGATTGGAACTTGGAAACGGAATTAATGAATATTTTCTAGGCCTAAAAGATTATGAACTTTTCTTGGATTTGATGGTACGGGATGTATTGATCATGCAAGGGTTCTTATATAGGTTGCCAATGCCAAGGGATCATGAATTGGTTGGATTTGGTCGGAGTAAACCGGCAACGGGAAACTTTCTTCGAAGAATATTTCAAGTGTGACAACTTTTTCTCCTTTTTTAAATTTTTATCCTTCATCAATTGTCCATTTTTACGGGTATAAAGTGTGAATGTAGTACTCGGTAAAATTAGGGAAAGGGTCCGCCATGTCCATTTCTAAAAAAGAATGATGACTTCTAATTAAAAACAAAACAAAACAAAAACCCAAGTGATGATTGGCCATTTAATCACATGGGAATTTCATTTTTTTTTTTTCTTTTGACACAACATATTTTATATGCATAGTTAGCCTTGGGTCGCCGGCCACCCTCTCATCGAAGCTTGACCCAGAATTTTAGTTCAATACAATATTAAACTCTACGGTGATATCGATTTCTATATATATATTAAACCCAATGGTATCATATAAAGTACTAGAAGGTATGGAAATGTCAATAAAGGGAAGAATAAAATAATTATGGGGGCTTTTTAATTCCATGGTTAACAATGTCGATTTCTGTCTCTCATATTTGTTCCGTTGCAGTGGAAACGGTCATTAATCAACAAGAGTGCGCACTTTAAAAGTTTTGACTTGGATTTTGGTTGCATGTAAAAAATGACTACAAAGCAAAATGGCAGGTGTTGGCTCCTCTTTCCAGAAGTAGCTGCATGTATTTTAAACATATATCAATAATTCATTACATTCTTTATAACGACAAAGTATCAAATGAGATATAAGTAAAGTTGACGAACCTGGACACAAGAAAAATGGCCATATAAGCAGGTCAGATGTAGAGCCGTATCCCCATCTTCCACTGGTTCATCAATACTCCCGGTTAAAGTATCTGCAGTTATGCAGAATGAGGATAAGCACCAGCTTAAAGATGAACCAATATTCTAATCAGGATGCATTCAGATGTCCAACCAAAAAAAAACCATAGTAGTTACAGAAGATAGCATGGCAGTTTCCGCTTTCCACCAAAATGATGTCAAGCTCCAGAAACGAAATCTTACTTACGTGTACCACTGACTGGAATTATGATAGATGTCACAAAAACAAAATATTTTATCTACAATACTGAAATTTCTATTACTGAAGCAACCAATTAATCAAGAAGTTAAACTCTTTCTTCAATTTAGGCAGAATGAGATATATAATTTTCATTTCTATCACTTAAAAAGTATTGGGACCTGCCAAGTCCAATCTCACAATCTTGTAACAACTTCGAGTAAACTTTGTTGTTTGTTTGAATGAGCATCTTGCATTCCAACACCTTCAAATTATACCATATGAAACAGCATAACCAGCCTAAGCAAACAATCACACCTTCCCACCCTTTTCCTCTTTGCCGGTACTGTAAATTTGAAGATACAGAATCACTCACACCAAATACATTTATCGGAGAAACTTGTCCTTAGGAATTTTAAACCCAGTAAGAAATTTGGCAATGCAAGGTATACTCAGGTAGGAATGTCCTGTTCAAGAAACTTTAAGCTTACGTTACCCGGCACTCATTAGTCCTATAATGATACCAATTCAGGTTACGAACAAAATATTCAATTGAACAATAGATAGTTAGCTATCATATCATGTCAGTAGCTAACAAATTTCAAAAATTCAATAAGTTAACCAAACCACATGTGGATAAAAATAAAAGGAATAATGTAAGCGTATATGCCGAGCAGAACCTGCACCGAACGGAACCTAGGGTTTGGTTTGGACCTTGAACAAACAACAGAATTTAATGAATCAAAAAAAGGAAGTTGAATACTCAAAGGTTGAAAATTCATTTTAAGAAACTAAAATATAACAACAGCTTAAAGAGGGTCAGAATTTAGGAAAAGAAATCAAAACAAGAAATGGGAACCTAGAGCGCGACGGAGATCATCGAGGTGACCAAACTGGGAGGCGGCGGCTAGGACGCGGAGATGAGGAGGCGTATCAGATTCTACAAGCTCCAACAGGCCATCTTCTTCAAAGAGGGCGTTATCATCTTCGAAGTTGTCGTTGTCGTTGTCGTTTAGACCAATGCGCCTCCCTGGAACCGCCATTCCGCTTTGCTACTTCTTAGCACTATACCAGTAGGTCTTCCTGGGTGCGGATCGTCTCCGGTAGAATTCTGCAGTAAATTTCTCCAGTAAACCATACGACGTCGCTTAGCTAAGTTTTTTTTATTTGTTTCTGACATACCAGAACGGTGTGTCTTGCATTTAATAAAAAGATAATGGCCGAAGAGAAGAGAAGATCGGAGACACCTAATGTCACAGTTTCGAAGTAGGTAATGACAGATGCCAAGACTCCTGAGAAACATGATCAAACCAAGTGGGGATCTTGCAACAACATCAGGTGTTTTGGCTTCAGTCTGCTAAGCTGGAATGAGAGTCTCAAGCAAGAAGGATCAACAAGAAAGCTTCTCAAAGTCGAAAATAATGATCAAGTAACCATATTAGATGGAGAGCTTAAGTGAAGCAGGAACGAATGGCGAAGGACGTAGTAGAATTGGGTGGCCGACGTCATGTCCGCCATGCACGCCACTGCTGGCTTGCTCTGCTGTGCTTGCCGTGTGGGGTGGCTGACATCAGGTCCGCCATGCATGCCCACTGCTGGCTTACTCTACACCTGCAGCATTGAGTGGCTGATGTCGGGTCTGCCATGCACGCCACCGCTGGCCTGTTCTGTTGCAACTGTCGCGTTGGGTGGACATTTTCATGGCTGCCATGTGTGCCCGCTACCACACCGCGAACATGCATGCTCATCGCCGGCTTACTATGCACCTGCAGCGTTTAGTGGTGGACGTCGGGTCCACCATGCACACCACCGCCAACCTGCTCTGTTGCAACTGTCGCGTTGGGTGGCTGTCTTTATGGCCGCCACGCGTGCCCGCCACCACACCGCAAGCATGCGCCTGCCGCCACACCGTGAACACGTGCCCATCGCCGGCTTGCTCCGTTGCACCTGCTGCATTTTTGTCGCCGCAGCAGTTGCCGCCGCAGCTGAGTACCTATTACTGCGTGCACCGTTCTCTACATCAGGAACCGATTTTTGGCCCAGAATTTCCACTTTAGGATGCTTCTCAGTTGAACTCTCGAGCGACCTCGCCTTTTGACTGCTCCTTTTACGGTATAGTATGATCAAAGGGAAAAGAATAAACAGAAGACACACCACAGAGCCCACAACGATTCCAGCAATGGCACCACCTAACAATTTCTTGTTCTTCTTCATGTTTCCCTCATTATTTTCAATTTCAGCTGTCGGAGAAGTAGCATTTCCATTTCCTGTTACAGTTCCATTTACATCTCCTGGACAAAGATTAAGGGGTTTCCCACAAAGCAAATTTCCTATAAATGAATCTTTAGAAAACGTTTGTAACTTTTCTGGCACTGAGCCATTAAGCATATTGTTTGAAACATTGAATTGTTCAAGCTTCACAAGATTTAAGTCATAGATGGCGCCGGAGAGGTTGTTGTTTTCGAGGAACAAATTCCATAAACTCGTCAAATTGTTGAAACCCAATGGAATCGTACTGGAAAAATTGTTGGACGCCAAATTAAGCCGAACCAAGTCAGGTAAAGTGAACAAGAATTCTGGGATTTCCCCAGACAGCAAATTTTGCTGCAAGTAAAGGTTGCGAAGATTTACGCAAGAAGCGAGATCCACAGGAAGCCCACCCCTCAATGCATTGAAACGCAAGCTGAGAGTGCGAAGGTGAGTCAACTTGCCGAAAATGCCAGTGGGTATTGAGCCCGAATGATGAAGCTCGAAGACATGGTTGTTTTTGCATTGGACACCGGCCCACTTGCAGGGACTCTGCTCATAAACTTTCCAGAAAAGGGTTCGACCTCCAACAGCTGAACGGAGAGACACGAGAGTGAGACGCTCAGAACCCAGATCTGGTTTCGCTAGAGGAAGTAAAAAGAGGAAGAGAATGAGCGAAATGGAGAGACTATAAGGCAGCATTGCTATACTCTCGACACTGTTGAGTGTTTCAGAGAAGAGGGATGGGTATGAGGTGGTGGTAGTGGTTGGTTATGGTTCGAAATGATAATCAAAGAAGTATGAGAGAGTAATTACTAGTATATGCAAGACGCATCCTTTCGGTCTATCAGAAAAAAAAAAAAAAAAAACTTAGCTAAATGACGTCGTATAGTTTACTAGAGAAATTTACTGCAGAATTATACGGGAGATGATCCGCGCCCAGGTCTTCCTTTGGGGTGGCTGTTCCCTATTTAAACTCCCCCTTCAACAAGCATTCTGCTTTCACAATTGAAACGGCCCTAAGAATATGTCGTTTTACTTCCAAACGATATTATAAGTTCATAACGTCCCTCAAATAAACTACGGAGATATAAAACCAAAACTTGAATATAAATTCCTAAGCTTATTTTGATCATCTGAACAAATAAATATAATTTATTCGAGTCTTATTTTGTTACAAAATTTCACACCACATACAATATGTAAATAATTAATCAATATATAATTAAAATGTTATCTTGGAAAAATTAACTAATACTTCATTAAAATAACCTATAAAATATTTCTAGTTCAATGGCTATCAGACACTGATTAACAAGGGAGTAACTAATCCCAACATGGAATACATAACCATCTTATAACGAGGCTTATCTTTAGAATTAGGGCATTTGGTCCCATTTTTGTCAAAATTAAATTGGTTTTCAACTCCTTATTTGAGTATGAGGATCTTATCTTGTATAATATATCTAGTTGTATAGCGGGAGTCATTGGACCATACAAGTCCTACAATAATCATGTAAAAGAGTTCCTACTACATAATTGGATGGACTGTGCAGCAGGTAATCCAAACTCTTTATTTAGATCCCATAAAAAGAGATTGCTTTAATTTTATACTTTTTGTTTAGTTTCCATCTTTCTCCTCTTCCACTCTAAAATTAATAAGGAATTTCGGAAACGAGATGAGGGGTCGTTATCCGTTAGAAGCATGGAACTAGCTCGAAAACTAAAAGGCGAACTAAGTTGTGGCTGGGAAGCCTCACAAAATTATTCCCAACTACCAAAACCTAGTACATTTTTATTTACTTCGAACGGCAAAAATATCAGTCTAGTCCCCACAAGCAGCATTAAGAGTGTATGCAGGGTCACCTTGTAACTGTATTGGCTTTCAATACAACCCCAAATCCCAAACCAGTTTGGTTGGGTCGAAATTCAAGGAAAAATTATAACATCAAACTAAACCAATTTTCTGATCATTAGACTCCCTTACATTAATTAGACTCGATGTTGGATCCTCTTTCCAGAAGTAGCTGCATGAGAGAGACTGGATCATGAGGTATCTTTATTGTCAGAATTGTTTATCCTGATTTGCATTTACTCACAATATTTCTGGAAGGAGCATTACATTTTTTATATGTTTCAAAATTTTCAGGTTGCTTCAACACCTATGCCAGAAATGTATCAAAATAAGATGGTAAATATAAATGTTATGTTTTGTCTGTGTTTAGCTGCAACAGTAATTATCATCCCGCATTATCAACCACTCTCTGTTGGCCGTGGCTAGGTTTGGATTCTGTGCAATGATTGTGGGGAAACATCGGAGGTAAGCTTTCACATAGTGGCGCACAAGTGTATTAAATGCAATTCATACAACACCAGACAGACACAAAGTGGACCTGCTCCATCAAGCTCATCCAACATTGAAGAGGTGGTGAGATGATTAACTCTTAATGAGGTTGCACATTTAAAAACGTTTAGGGCTCTTATGTTTAACTACTGTCATAGCGAAATAACGACCCAAGTGGATTAATTATTTTAATTCTCGTGTTAGTAATCACTCAAGGAATGGTTTAGCTCTTCAAGTAGTTGGACAGATGCTACGCTGAGAAACTAGACTTCCGCGATCATATTACTTGACTGTACCTTTAATAAATTGTTGTTTTGTTCGATCTAAATGACACACTAAATCGTGGGATTTAACTTTTTCTGATGAAGAGGTGAGCAAATGTAATGTTCAATCAAATCTTTTAGAGTAAATGATGTAGCGTTTGAGTAACTTTTTCTTTAAAAAATTTGATCATATAAAGATATAGCTTTTCAAATTAATACCCAATATACTTTTTCCTTAATTAAAGTGATCTCTGGTCTCTGTTAGGCATACTCAAGGTCATTTAATAGATTTGCTGTTGCGGCAGGAGCTGGAATTCAGTAGCTGGTAACTCATGATTTGGAATTGCTTAGGTGCTTTTTATTTTCTTTTAAAAAAATTTCTTTAATAGCATTAAGGCAGATTTCACAAAATTAATTGACTACCAAAATAATATCGTGTGAATAAGTGTAGATCATAAATTAGTGGTCAGGTGAGTATTTATTAATATGACATTAGAAGGTTTGTTAAATGATCGTACGTTGGCTTAATAAAAGGAATATTTTGACGAGAATTAAATTGAGTCATTTTTTTTAAGCAAACTGAGGAAAAGAATTAGTTTTTAAGAATTAAATCAAATTAGTCAATTTTTTACTATTAAACAGAGTGAGAACATGCTTTAGGCTAACTACACTGTTAAAGGTTGGAAGTAATTTTATGATTTAATGAAGAAGTACACGATGAGTGGTCTTATAGAATTCCATATTAAAGGTGGACCCAAATAAACATAAATTGATATTTGGATTACTAAAGTCAAAATTAAATTATAGTACATTATTCGAAATATTTTGTAAGAACTTAGATTTGTGATTCATTTTGTCATTATTGTTATTGTGCTTATGTAAAATAGTTTGCCAGCCTTGTGCGAGAACTATGGACTGGATTATTGATGTAACTTTGCGAATCTATCTAATGACCAAAAACGATAAAGCTAACAAGAAACAGCCGGAGATGTTGGAAATTACTATATTACTTCATCATTCTGCAGTTATTACATTCTTTGAAAAATGTGAATAAACTTTGGGGGGGCTAATATTATTCCTAGAAGTGCATGGAGATACACTCGTTTGCGTGGGGTGTCTCTCGATGGCTTTTCTAGACATAAGATTATTTTTATTTCTCCTCAACATATTAGAACAAACCAAGACATGTAGCGAGGTTAATTCTCAAGCGCTAAGCATTCTCTTTGAACTAATGTTGATATCTATGTTGGGCACCACCGTTGTGCAGTGTAGTTTATATATATATATATATATACATACACACACACAAATGATTGATTAAAATACGAGATGGTGAGACAATGCACAGAACACAAGCATTTACAATGTATTAATTAGAAGAATAATGTTTTTTTTTTTTTTAAAAATTAACTCTTGCTGTCTTTCAACGTAAATTATTTTAGCTTCAACGTAGACGGCCATGCACTTGAACATTTAATATGTAGCCTCAATCTAGAGAAATGATTAGAGTTAATAAAAAACTTCCAAGGGGATGAGTTATAAGATGACACACTTACAATAAACAATTAATTTTCCATTGTTGATGAGGTGTGATAACCAAAGAGAGCTTCATCAAACTAATGTAATTATAATGTTGTCGTGGTCCAATATTTTAAACTTTGAACCTCAACGCTTCAATTATTTTATGTGTTTAATTAATAGCTTCTGGGTGTTATCTAAATTTAATTTTTAATTGAAGCTGCAAAAATTATTCATGTCAAGTAGGACCTTCTAATAAACGATACAACCTAAGGAGCGATGCCATATATCCTCGCATATTACATAATTCAATTTTGCTCGTGGTATTGGAATCAACTCCTCTGAATTGAAGTTTTTAAAATTGTAATTGAGGTTATTATTACGGCTTTTCCACTCATATATTAAAAGAAATAATTTCTTTTCAAATCTCATAAGGGAATTCTAATCCAATGAATTCGAGTCCCTTACTTGTTTTTGAAAACTGTGCATGAAGTGAGAGAAGATGTCCATGAAGTAAGAGAAGATGAAGAGAATTTTGTTTGTGTGAAGAGTGGATAGTAAGGAAGAGAGAAAAAAAATTTCACTCGTGCAAGATGAAAAATGTAACATGATGTTAATAATTTTAAAGTAAAATTTTACTTTTGGTCTTTTGACTTTATTTGAGATTTTACTTTTATCTCTTAAGATTATTAGTTCTAATTTGGTTGTTTAATTTTATTTTAAGTTTTGTTTTCATCCTTTAATTTTATTTGGTTTTAATTTGATTGCTTAATTTTTGTCTTATTATTGCACAAATTATATTAATTGATACTCAATAGTTGAATTTGTTTTAATTTTTTTTTCCATGTTGGTATTTTTTATCCAAATTTTTTTCTGTGGTCATTAATTCGTACAAAATTTAAAATTTTAAAGCATTTTAATTTGATGGTGTTAGAAGAAAAAATTTTTTTTTGAGAAGTTCTTAAAAATTATGGTTAAAATTTAAACAAAATATAAGAGACAAAAGTAAAACAAATGATAAAGTTAAATGATAAAAATGAAACCTAAAATAAAATTAAAGGACCAAATTAAATTCAGATAAAATTAAAGAGCAAAAGTCAAACTTAAAGTAAAATTAGAAAATGAATTTAGAACCAAATGGGATTAAGACATAAAAGTAAAATCTCTAATAAAATTAAAGAACCAAAATACAATTTCACCTAGATCATGTCACGGTACTGAGTGCCACAAAATTTTTTCTCTCTATTTTACCCTCCTCTCCCCAGTCTCCACACACACAATTCTCTCCATCTTCTCTCAGTTCATGCATAGTTTCCAAATACAATTAAGGGACTTAGATTCATTGGATTAGAGTTTTCCTATAAATTTAGTTGATTTGGATTCCGATCCAATCTATTTGATTTCAAGCAAAATACAAGATATGAATGTGAAACTTTTTGCTGTATGAGATTTGAAAAAAAAATTTTTGATTAGTAAATATGACTCAAAATTCTTTTTTTTTCTTTTTTGTTTATTATTACATCATAATTTATAGTATATATTCATATTAGGATTCAAATTTAAAATTACTTAGATGAACGTAAGGAACCCTGAGCTACTCTTGTTATACTCATGATTCAAAAAGTCTTATTATTACTTTTTTGAAAAAAAATTTGGAGACAAATTGAGATTGAGGCTTGTAAGAGTTTGTTACTAATTATAAAATTTGGTGTGTGAGTTAATGGTTGGTCAATTGTATTGTTGGCCAAATCTCGTTCATTATTATTGTTATTATTGTATATTTTAAGAATAAGAATGAGGTGTGGGATTTTCATATTTGTTGGATTAAGCTTGTGATTGAATATAGGTTTTTCGTTTTTAGTTGGGTTGGATTTTGAGTGACTTTTTGTTAATTGAATACATTCGGACAGTTTATAAATTAACGTACTAGCTAACAATCGAACTATATATATAGTTCAAGTAATTGCTGATTCAGTGTTAAGAAATTTGTTTTCAATTTAAAAGTTTGTTTTAGGGACCTGCATTTCTGAATAAAAACTGATAAATAAACAACACACACTTGAATAAACGTACACTGGAAATAAAGAACAAGCAAATGTGCATCAACTTAAACAATTTTATAAGCAATAATTATTAAGTTTATTGCTTCAAGTGGAAAACACAAGGATCGGTGTACAAGATATAATCAGAGGGGAAACAAATACAGAATAACGAATCAAACCAATTTAAATGCAAAACAAATATAGAAATGAATTAATACAGGGAACTAATAATGAGGCTTCTTGTTTGCGTTTGGGACGTAGAGTTGTATCTCTCGCTTATTAAAGGGCTGCAACGGCCTTGCGTTCCTTTTCGCATACTGTGACGATTAAAGCGTCAAATGAGTGAATAATTCAATTATAATACACAGCCTTAAAAATTTGCTAGATATATACTTACATAAGGGACTGCATTACTGAGTAACTTCACTTGCTCCCTTGAGACAGTTCTAATCTGATGAGATGATTTCAAAAGTTGAGATTAAGAGATGAAAATGATAGGAATCCTAATGAGAAAAGGACATTAATTAGCTAGAAATTAAGGGTATTTAATTGGTATTGGGGGATATACCTCCTTATTAATAGTCCAAATGACACCTTCCGTGCAAGGAGGGGCGGTGAGCGATCCAATGTATCTGTAGTACATCTTACCACCCAGCTCAATCTCTAAAGGATCGATCACCCCTAGGCTTTTCTCTTCTCCAACTTCACCAACAGCCTTTATGTACTTTTCCAACTAAATTTGCATTCAACAGATATATATATATATATATATATATATATAGTTAGTTTAAAAATCTACGCCAACCCCATGTATATTAATAACTACCAACATAAACCGGTCAAAACCTAATATATCTCCTATATTTCATAATTTTATTTTATACTTTTTTTTTTATTATATACTTCGTATACCTTGGAGAGGAAAGGATCGGGAGCACCAAACTTGAAGAGAACAGCAATCACGGCAGTCTTGTTTGTCCCATCAGGCTGTGAGCTACCATGAACCATGTGCAGCTCCATGTCATACCTAATAATAATTGGAAAATCGATCGAAAATTAATCAGTAATAAATGAATAAATATAAAGAATTAAGGAGCTAGTAATATATATTATGAAATGGTTAGAGAAAGAGAGAGATCTGATAGGCAGAGAAGTGAACCTTCTGCCATTGATGGTGTGTTCGGCAGGTGTGTGCCAATGGGCTTGTTGCAGAAAGTACTGGGTTTCATTGATTTCTAGTGAACCCGCATCACCCTGCCATGTCACCTGCATCCACCCACCCATTACACCCCAAATTAGCAACATATATTATCCCATTAATTTTATATTCTATAGGTTCCATGTAATGCGTGTGTACGTGTATGGATATCAATTTCTTGAATAAGTGCAGGAGTGGACGTGACAAAAGTAAGTTTACAGTGAACGGAAGTTCAGTTTGATGTGGTTACCGTAATATCACGGCCTCTGTTGAGAATAGTAGCATTTTGAGGCTTATAACTCCTGTCTAAGTCCCCTAGCTTCGACACCACTTTCACTTTGAGACTCGACAAATCAATGGGAGATTGAATCTTTCCATTTTTACACACTGCCCATTCTGGTTTCAGCTCACCCCAACGTGACGGCCCCTTCGCGCTCCCTTCTATGTAACTGAACTCTATTCCATCGTTCACACAAACACAAACACATATGTAATGTTAGTTTAGAAGTATATACGTTAGGTGTAGTTCTTGGGAAAAAAATGAAGCGTTAATTATATGAGAAAGAGACAATATATGAATTATTATTACCAACTTCAAGAGCTTTGGTTGACGCTGAGTACTGTAATATGATTGTTACAAGTATCAGCAAACATGGAATGAACGTGTGCCTTTGATGATTCATGCTTCAGGACAAATGGTTGGAACTTGGAAACGGAATTAATGAATATTTTCTAGGCCTAAAAGATTATGAACTTTTCTTGGATTTGATGGTACGGGGTGTATTAATCGTGCAAGGGTTCTTATATAGGTTGCCAATGCCAAGGGATCATGAATTGGTTGGATTTGGTCGGAGTAAACCGGCAACGGGAAACTTTCTTCGAAGAATATTTCAAGTGTGACAACTTTTTCTCCTTTTTTAAATTTTTATCCTTCATCAATTGTCCATTTTTACGGGTATAAAGTGTGAATGTGGTACTCGGTAAAATTAGGGAAAGGGTCCGCCATGTCCATTTCTAAAAAAGAATGATGACTTCTAATTAAAAACAAAACAAAACAAAACAAAAACCCAAGTGAATGATTGGCCATTTAATCACATGGGAATTTCATTTTTTTTTTCTTTTGACACAACATATTTTATATGCATAGTTAGCCTTGGGTCGCCGGCCACCCTCTCATCGAAGCTTGACCCAGAATTGTAGTTCAATACAATATTAAACTCTACGGTGATATCGATTTCTATATATATTAAACCCAATGGGATCATATAAAGTACAAGAAGTTATGGAAATGCCAATGAAGGGAAGAATAAAATAATTATGTGGGGCTTTGTTTAATTCCAAGGTTAACAATGTCGATTTCTGTCTCTCATATTTGTTCCGTTGCAGTGGAAACGGTCATTCATGCGCAGTTTAAAAGTTTTGACTTGGATTTTGATTGCATGTAAAAAATGACTATAAAGCAAAATGGCAGCTGGCATTACGTAATGAATGATTATATATACATTACGAAATTTATATAATTTGTTGAAGGTGTCAGATTGTTTAACTGGTAAAATCTCATGTCATGCCTCCATATGTATATATATATATATATATACACACACACACACTTCTAATTAATATCAAGCGCACATTACGTAAGAGCTATATGCTTTTGGAAATATAATTAAAAACATGCTATATTAAAATATACTGCGCATTAGCTCGCCCTGAGGCAGCTGCGGTCTGAAAAGTCTAAATTTGAAAATGGGATCGACTTGGTCATGCAACAGTATTAAGACAAAAAAAAAGTTGTAATTAGAGCAATTTCAAGCTTTTGAGGTGCATGCGGGTTTCCTTTTACCACAAACAATCTCAGGCAAGAAAAAAAAAAAAACAGCCACAAACAATCGAATAATATATACTTTTTAATAACAACAATACATGATTGGTGTACAGTTATTTATAAAAGCCTGCAATTAAGCTCTCCCGTGATTTGATTGTCTCACTTGCCCTTCGTTCTTTACTATTTTTTAATAATATTTCTTCTTCTTTAATCTTAAATCACTGCCCTTAGACCAGTTTGTGCTTGTTTGCTTGTGTATTTGTCTTGTATAAAATAGAAGAATCTGACAAGAACAAAATTTATATATATGGTTTTTTTTAATATTTTTGTTACGCTATTCATCAATTAGAACATAATAAATAGTTTTCAAATTATATTATAATATGTATATGATTATTATAAATAAATGTATAGTTCTTAAATAAAATTATACATTTTTAAATTGTCATTAGTTTCATGTAATGTGTTAATTAAAAAAATTATATGTAAGTTTAATCCAATGTGAGATTTGTATATAAGTGCTTCAAAATTGTAGCTACTAAAATGTTTTAATTAATCAAGAAGGATTCTATACGCTTCGATTAATTTTTTTCTGGCTCGTATCAAACAAATATTACTAAAAATACAATCTTTATTAACTTATCTAAAATTACATTATAAATATATGTGCTCTTCAGAAGAATAAAATGCATACACAGATATTAGACCAAATAGAAATAAAGAAAAAACGCAAGAAAGGCCTAAGCCTCAGATGAAACGAAAATGATCAAGACAGAACAACCTAATATAGTCAAACTGATCAATTAATTTTGTATTTTTCAAAATTTTGATATGAAACTTGACATAAAATACTATTAAATGTGAGAAATAGAGTATTCATAATTCCTTGTCTTTCTATGATGTCCCTCCAATCAATCGTGTAGCTGCTCAATAACTAACCTGGCTCTAATGGCAATAACAAACAACCATTACAAATATATATTTTTTAAAAAAGAGTAACTATAATAGTTGGGGACCGCGCATGAAGTTAATAGATCATTATTTTATTCTCTAATAGTAATCTTATCTGAATTGCGTATTCACTTACCCTTCTCTATATAATTAAATATAAGACCCCACCAAACACCTCAAAAATCAATGAATTGTGAATAACAGTGTAGAATACAGTCAAAATAGTGGAGCCCACCAAGTAATACCATAGTCAAAAAGGTGATCACAGAAGCATGTGCGACAGTGTGTTTTGTGAGAGCCGAAGTCATGGAAGGCACTGTTGGCCTCGACCAGTGTGCTGTTTTCCGAATATGAAGATTTATATTTGCCTCTTTGGCTTCCAAAACGGTCGCACAGAGCGAAAGTGATGGTCTCAGGGAGTGTGCACAGTCTCTCATGAAAGTTGAAGGCTCAAAGCAAACATTTACAGAAGTAAATAACCAGAAGGTGCACGATGGCATTTCTGGGCAAACAACAAGAACTTTTTTTTATTTTTTTCTTTACTATGTAAATAAACGACATGAAACGGAGGATATAATAAAAATAGTAATCTCCGCTTCTTGGTGAAGGCTGTGTGATTCTGTCAACTTATTTTATAGTGTATATTCTCAAAGCGAAGTGCAAAAGAACACAAATTAAGCCTAAGTTTGGTCATGGAAGCAATTGGATCCATTTCGAAAGTTAGTAATTAAAGTGGGCCCTCGTTTCAGTTATACGAAAGGCTTAGAAAAAGAGAATAGCAAGCAAGTAGAGAAGAGTAGGACTTGCACTTTACATGTTGGAGACGAAAAGAATATGAACGCTAGATATGTCATCTGTGTGTCTCTCTGCATTTTATCTTGTTTACGCTGTGGATTCAAGAGGGTTGTGGAGGACAAAGATTTTTCTTTAATTTTTAAAATTTTTATTTTTATTTTATATTATTTTTTTAATTTTTAAGAACTTGCATTTGTTGGATTATAAGAATTTATTTTATTTGATTTAAATATTTAATTTAAAATTGTTTGCTTCTCTTAAAATTAAATTATAGATCTATCTCACACTACATGCAACGTTCAGTTTCATCCTCATGCGGCAGCTACACAAAAGGCTAGAAAACTTGCACATATGGAAGAAATTTTGTTTTTTAATTCCCATTGTACAGGACTCATGTTATAGTTTCTTTTATATATTTAACAGAAGTTACTCTTTAACTTTTACATGATAATACGCAAATATAGACCAAACTTCCTCCAAGGCTTTACTCCTATACCCAAAAAATAAATTTTTATTCACAAGCCAAGACACTGAGTGAAAACAAAAAAATTGAAATGCTACAGAACTTAAATTATTTTTTAGAAAAAGGGGGCGTGGGTTAGGATCAATAAAGATGATGTCTTTAAAGGCAACAATCATTATTACTTCTTTCTTTTGTAGATTCATATTATAGTTTTTTCTGGTTTTCTTTTCCCTTTATCTTTTCAAATGGGTCCCAAATGTTTATGAAAAGAAACAGCCGAATAGATTGAAATAGGTGGATAGTGTGCGCCTTCAAATCTTTCCCCTTCGTATCTGCCTACCTGCGATGCATAGCCCATGTCGTCCTCTGTTCTGTCAAATTAGATTCTGCAAAATATTTACGTTCAAAGCTTTCAATCTTTCTTACTCTTATTAACTTCACCCTTTTTTTGTTATTTATTTATTATAAAAAAATTTTATTTGTTAAAATGTTTAAAATAATTTATTATTTATTAAAAGTTATCACATTCTTTTTTATTTAAAAAAAATATATTAAATGTAGTTCTATGAGTTTAAATTTTATGATTTGTTAGAGAAATTACATTTAATAATTTTTTTTTGAACAATGAAATCCAATGTGATATTTCTAATTATTAATAAAATATTTTAAAATTTTTAATAAATAAAAAATTCAAATAATAATTTTAAAATAAATGAGAAATTAAAAAAATATTTCTTGTATAAGTTTTATAATAAGGGTGCCACTCTAACACCATCATCAAGCCTTTTGGCTGTGCCCGTGACACGTCGCTGATCAATCACATCGACGATGTTGCTTATCGTCAAGCCTATTTCTTTTCATAAACTGCCAACTTCTGTATAGAATGTAGAGTTAAGAAGTTGTAATTTTTTTCCCATTATTTCTATTGCAATTAGACAGTGTTTAGATTATTTATTTAAAAAAAAGAGATAGTGTTTAGATTATTTTAGCTCAATGCGTCATTTTTATTAAATCAAGTGGTTAAATCAAGAGTCCATATTAACTAGAAGTACGAATGTCTAGGCATATTTGTAAAGAATCTTATGCGGCCTAATTTCCGCTAGTCGCAAACTTTTATGTAGATAGGACTGTTAATTCTACTAACGTAACAGTTTAAAGATCGCAATGTGTAGGTATTCATGTATGATTATATTTGGCTTCGTTTACATTTCTTATGAATATTAAATAAGAAAGTGCTGTAATTTAAAATGTTGAAGTGTCATGTAAAAAGCTCTGTATTTACTAATAAGAAGGTAGAAATTGAAGGCAACCAAAAGCGAATCAGCACAGCGAGTTGATTCAAAAAGCTTACCGAAGAAAAGGAGCGAAGTTTTCACTCTGTTCATGACTTATGTAAAGTATATAAGTCCGCAAATTACGTCAATTTAGCTTAAAGTAAACGAATAATGCCGAATATTAGCTTCTAATATTTTGTCTCTTTCCTTTATTTCTTGAGAACAATCATTGGAATTTGGTGTAACGAATAACGTAAAAGAGAAAACCACTTGGTTTTACCATATCTAAGTGAAATCATATCCGTATTTTAATTTTTAATAATTTCAATAAGTTGCAATGAGAGCTTGAATTAAGCATTTAGGTGTGCATATCCAAAAGTCAAAAGGCTACCTGCACAGCAAAATTATGCCTTTAGCTACCCTCCTGTATGCGGTGCGTGTAATTCTCCTTGACATGTCAGAACTTACATGGCTATAAAGTGAACGTTAAATTCAAAGATACGGCCAACAATGTCATTGCAAATTTTCGAACCTCATTCACACACGCACTCGCGCTGTCTTGCGAGTTGCAACAAAAATTGAAGACCATTTCCTCGAGAATAGGCGGATTCCGATATGCCAAGCTCTCTTCCTCTCTCACCTATTCCACTTTTACCATTTCGCATCATTAGAGTCTTTAACAATGATTATATATGGAAGGTCGAGGCTTGTAAATACGAAAGGACACTGTTAAACAGAGGTTAGTTGGGAGGATAATACAAGAAATTATCCCCTGCCTCTGTTCACATTCAATCTCTTTCATTTCTGCATCTCACCGAGTAAGGAGTACAGTGGAATCGCAGTTTTTCTCTCACCTATTAATGCTTCTGACTAAACACTAGCAACTCTTCTGGAGCAGCAGCTAGCCATGGTGGTAGGACTCTGTGAGTGAGGTGAACAGTGAACTAACTCAGACTAACCCAACACTCTTTTTCTTCTTCATCAACAATGCTCAAAACAACCTGCATTCTGCTAATCTCCCTTCTGGCGTCGTTCTTTCCACTTGGAAGAGCAATGCTGAACCTCACTCTTCCTGGTCAGCATCCCGACCCCGAATCTGTTGTTCAGGAAGTTCATAGGTACATCTTACCCCTGTTTCTGAGGTGTATGAAGCAGAACACTGTTCCTTTTTCTTTGGGTGGTCCTACATTGCAATGTAGTATCCTACCGTACTCTAATGTAGGGGGGAAGGGCTAGATCTGGGAATCTGGGTGGGTTTTCTGTTCATTAATTCATCTATTTTTGTATTGTAGGAAGGTGAATGCTTCAATTGCAAGGAGGCAAATGCTAGCAGAGTCGCAGATAGGAGAATCGTCGTGTTTAACGGGGAACCCAATCGATGATTGCTGGAAATGCGACCCAGATTGGCCCAACAACCGTCAGAGGTTAGCTGACTGCGCAATTGGGTTTGGGCAGTACGCCAAGGGAGGCAAGGGCGGCGAGTTCTACATCGTCACTGACTCCTCAGACGACGACGCCGTTAACCCAAAACCCGGCACCCTCAGATACGCAGTGATTCAGACGCAGCCTCTTTGGATTGTGTTTCCCAGTAACATGATGATTAAGCTGTCTCAGGAGCTCATCTTTAATAGCTACAAAACCCTCGATGGGCGAGGCGCTGATGTTCATATTGTGGGCGGTGGCTGCATTACTCTCCAGTATATAAGCAATGTCATCATTCACAACATTCACATCCACCATTGTCATCCCTCAGGTCATAAATCATGCCTTCCTTATCATTTCACCACATTTCTGTTTGTTCTTAACTTGATAATTATAACTCAATGAGGTTAATCAACCCAAAGCGCGAACAAGAGATTTTCGTATACTTTGAAATAAAAACTTTAATGCACTAAATTAACATAGAAAAGAGAATATTTGAGGACAGTGACAGATTGGTTGCCATTGTTAATATAATGTAAAGTGCGCTAAAGATAAGCGTTAAGGTTGAATAGATATCCTGACCCAGAGGATTTTGTTTTAACTTTTAAGTGCACCGCTAGAGTCACTAAAACAATGTTAATGCATGCTTGAATAATCTCACCAAATTATTGACATCAATGGCTCCAAGTGGGACCGGTCTTGCTATTGGTTTACGACAAAAATTGACTAAGTGGCCTAAATTATGATTTCACTTTTTAGCAATATTTGTAATTAGGGATTTTAATAGTATTACAACTTGATAGATTGAGATGCAAAGAACAGAAAGATAAAAAGATGTCTTAAAGCAGGGGAGGCTAATGTGCGGTCGAGTCCAGACCATTACGGGTGGAGAACAGAATCGGACGGTGATGCGATATCCATATTCGGGTCGAAAGACTTATGGATCGACCACTGCACGCTGTCGCGGTGCAAAGACGGGTTGATAGACGCCGTGATGGGGTCGACGGGGATCACCATATCCAACAACCTGTTCTCACATCACAACGAGGTGATGCTGCTGGGTCACAGCGACGACTACCTGCCGGACTCGGGGATGCAGGTGACCATCGCCTTCAACCACTTCGGGGAGAAGCTGGTGCAGAGGATGCCACGTTGCAGGAGGGGATACATCCACGTCGTCAACAACGACTACACCCACTGGGAGATGTATGCAATCGGAGGTAGCGGAAACCCCACCATAAACAGCCAGGGGAACAGGTATACGGCGCCGTCTAACCCCTACGCGAAGGAGGTGACCAAGAGGGTGGACACTGGGGAGGGCAAATGGAAAGGCTGGAATTGGAGATCGGAGGGGGACATTATGGTAAATGGAGCTTTCTTCGTCGCCTCCGGAGAAGGGGTTGAGGTTAAGTACGAGAAGGCCTACAGTATCGAGCCTAAGTCCGCCGATCACATTGATCTCCTCATTATGCATGCCGGTGTACTCGGCGTTTCCAGGTTTCTTTTGTTCCTTTTGGGTCTGCTTCTGCTTTTCTTTTTCCTTTTTGTTTTTTCTTGTTGGGCCTGGTGTTTTAAGTGTGTGAAGCGTGAATGAGCAGGGACAACAATCTGGGTATGTGGAGTAGAGGGCCCGACGGCGAAGGTGATGAAATCTCAGAGAATGGCCCAGAATACACTGACGATATGTCTGGGACTACAAGGTTGACGACGCATTCGTATGCTGTCACTTTGATATGGTGTTTATTTGGATTCTTGGGGTTGTTATCTTGTCCTAGTATACCCCTAACTACCATTCTATAACAAATGAAGAATCAAGCATTAAATTGTGATGGTTTTTCTTCTCTCTATTGGAATGAAAAGGGCCTGCTCCTAAAAGACTTCGAGAGTAGGCATCCATTAAAATGGTGTACATACTCTTCTTCTTCTTTTCTCCTTGCCTCCCAATCTTTTTTTTTTTTGCCTTTTCTCTTGAGTTACTTGCCTCGGTTAATCATATTGTGTCTCAGATTATTGAAGGGAAAGTTGTCATTTAAGGCAACAATATTAAGGAAATGGGAATTTCAAATTTTTTGAGTTCATAACACGAGTATACATTTCGTTTCTAAAACTAATTTCAATGCTGCCAGGGGTAATTATATTTGATATGTGAATGCTGAGATAAATAAATTAATGTATCTTTTCAATAAGTGTAATCCGAAAGATATCTAATTCTTGCTTGCATCTGTATTTTCTTCTTGTGTTCTTTTACAGTTCCACCGAGGAGAATATTATTCATTCGCTTTGTGGGCTTTGTTTCTCATTTATTTGTAACCATCTTTTATCAATGAATAAGTGAATCTCAAACCTCATACCCTTCTTTTTTTTTTTATCTTCTCGTTTTTTTTCTCAACTTATTTGCACTTTTAGATGGCTACCACTAAGGATCAGCAATTGGAGGATATTTTAAAGAACGGATTTGAGTGGATAAAAAGATGACGATTTCCCATCTAGTTCCTACCCATTAATTTTGATACCGAACAACAAGTTTTCTCAGCAAAACTGTGTCACTTCTGTATTTACCTTGAGTCCATTTGATCCGAGTCCTAAACAATACAAATTTTATGATAGATAGATTGGAAGTAGACTGACGGTGAATGCATGGTAAGTATTTAAGACAATTTAGTGGACAAAAGTTTAAATGTAAGTTCAAACGAGTGACTTGATTTTTTAAAGATATAATTTTTAAAACATGAATGAAAATTTTGAACTTACAATACGACTGTGTCAAGTTTATGCAGTGCACGACACTTAGGCTGATCGACAAAGCGGTTGAGTTTAGTTTTGAATCCAAATTTGACTGTTTTTATAAACTTTTACAATTATTTATTTATTGTTTGCTTGAAATTTTAATTAAGGTTCCATATAAAAGTCTTCTTGAACACTTCAGAAACACACTTTAAGAACAAATTTAAGATTACATCTTGAGCATTTTTGCTGGTATATATTCATATACGGTATGTGGTCAAGATGATGTAATTGTCTGGTAGGTTTTGATGCCAACCTTTAATATTATCTTAAAATACAAAGTATAAGGATGACATTTTCCGCATATAGCATAGCATGTGACGCCTACTTGTGGCCGTTCGGTGCATGTAGGCATCGCTTGTTCTTAACTAGTGATATCAGATGAAGAGATATTATTTTCTTTTCCCTTTGACCAACTCTCTCGCCAATAGTGCCTGTAATCCACATACTATAATAACATTCTATATAGTTTTCTTTATCTGATTGAATATTTAAAACAACTAATGCCCCCAACAAAATGGAAACAACAATGGTGGCATTCCTTGAATGTGAATTTTCAAGTTGTTAACCTTCTTGTACTTGAATGCTGGAAGCCACTTGCACTGTTCAATCTGTGCTTCCTGCCTTTGCTTTGTTCAACACATTGCATGTGTTCAAAGACAGAACAGCTGAGGGGGTGACTCACAAAAATGGAAAGACCTAACCCAAAAGTGGTGGTGTATATGCATAAGGTTGAATTATAGTGGCGACGTATAATTTCAGTTCAAGAAATTCTTGAAGCTTCCATTTCTAATGACAAGTTTGTGGTGCGTAAATTGTAATTAGGCTGGACTTGTTCCACTTCTGATTCGAAACAACGTATCATTTTAAGTCATTGTTATAGTAAAAGTGATTAAGAATAAAAAAGTTCTTTGTATTCGCATAGGCGAACGTATTGTCTCAGTACTTGGTAAATATACACAATTCTAGGCATTAACGTTTTGAAGGGAAATTCAATGCTTAATTCATGTCCCAGAGAGAACCTGAACAAACCCATGTATCATAGCCATTGGAGAACCATGTAGGATAAGTTCACTGGATTGGGTGCTATAACAGTCCTGTTCATATTCTATTTCATTCTGATCTTTTTGCAACTCTGCTATCCAATCCAATATCCGAATGTCATATGGTGAACTCATCAATTCCCATTCTGATGATGGAAAAGCCTGAAAGGAGCTATCCTTAGTCCCATCGACATTTTCTCGACATTCAAGGTTCACTTGGTCGTAATCCTTGCAAACCTTATCATTGATGCTTTTCTCAATGTTGTCACCTTGGTCACGGTTCTCAAGTTCATATCGGAACTTATCTGAGTACAAAATCATTGAAAATATATGCAAATAAGAAGAACAGTAATTAATTAATAATTTCTGGGTCTTGAAAACATATGTGAAGAATTGCACTTATAACCTTGTTGAACCCGTGCTTTCTTTCTTAAATGGGTTCTCTAGTAATTCTTGACTTCATTGTCGGTTCTTCCTGGTAGACTGCGTGCAATCTTTGACCACCTGAATTGTTCAAAAGGTTAAAATATGGTGTCGCATCATTAGTATTGTAATTCAATAATTTCACTCCCTGCTCAAATCCCATGCTAGCATAAACATAAGAGTAGTAGTATGAAATGCTCTTGTTAAAAACAGGAGAAGAATCGTACTTGTTACCCCATTGCTGGTGAAGTTGAAGAATGACTCGCTCTTCTTCAACACTAAAAGGGCCATGCTTCAGATTTAGACGAAGATAGTTCTTCCACCTCAACCTGCAACTTTTACCACTTCTCCTGAGCCCTGCAAAAAATGAAGTTTTAGACACCATTGCTTCAATCTTACATATTGGCCTGCATGATATCAAGCCTCATCGATCATTATACATACCAGCTACTTTGGCAAGGGAATCCCACATTCGTTCTTCGAGACAGGTAATGAAGGTGGTGAGTTGCTCATCTTCCTTTTGGAGCCAAGGCCCTTTATGCAAACTTTCTCCTTCCATGCTTTGCATGTTGCTACGTATTTGGAGAGGCCTGTAAGGCCATATATATTTATACACAAAGGGAAGTAACAAGGAAGTGATGAATCAGAAAAGAGAAGTGGGAAAAAGCGAAAAGGAGAGTGTGACCGGAAACTCTTACATGGCAGCGAGGTGTATGACATTAGTGGGTGTGTGTGGGAACTCCACCAACTATAGGCTAAACAATTTAAATTGATGCTAACAGTAGCGCACATAGCATAGATTAGGTGATTAACTACTCTAAGATGAGATGTACTGCTATGAACAGTCCTCTTGGCATCACTAATTCTGTCATTTTGTGCCAAGTTTGTCCTTCGCTTCTACTTTAACTCTGCTTCAAGTTATGCAGTTTTAGATATGTGGCTTTTGTCATTTGCAAACAAGATATAGATGTTTATGATAAAAAGAGAATGTATTTGAAAACAGAGGATTTGAAGAGAAAAAGTAAAAAGGATAGGGATAGGGTTTTGGAAGGTAGTAGAGAAAACCTACATTTGTATCTCCATCAGGGTCTTCCAAGCTTTTCTGCAGATACATTGAAAGGTGCTGAGGCTAGAACCCCACACGTGCTCAATAAGTGGGCTCAAATATGGCCGACCTTCTCAAAGTGCATTTTTTTTTTATCTTTTCTTTTTGGTTACCTGATTTGTGATTCAAACATCCCATCCAACACTTTAATATGATTAATTTTTAAAATTTATGTGAAATTCATCAGTCTATTTTATTTAACAATAGTTCTTACGAATTATATTTGTTAAAGCATGTGATTAGTTTATAACAAACTTATTTTAGATAACTATGTAGATGTACATTTCATTCATGATAGTTGTGTTGTGAAGGACACAATGATAAGTCGTCCTTTGGTATAAAGGAGGTCAAACCAAGATCTATATCCAATGAGTGAACCAGTTCGAATACAAGCTCAGGCTCTGGCTCTTATGGCTTCATCTACACAGATACAGACAAAAAATGAATTTCTTAAGTGGCATTACAAGCTAGGACACCCCAATGATAGGATTCTACAGCAAGTATTAAATAATTGTAATGTTAGCGTTCAACACAAAAGTTTTGTTTGTGAAGCATGCCAGTATGGCAAATCTAAATGATTACTATTTCCTATATCTCTTACACATGCTACTTCCCTTCTGGACTTAGTTCATACGGACATCTGGGGACCTTCACCAGTGTAATCCATGAGTGGTCATCATTTTTACATTCATTTCCTTGATGATTATAGTTGATTTACTTGGTTATTCCTATTAAAACACAAAGGTGAAGCTGCGAATGCCTTCAATTTATTTCGGGTACGAGTTGAAAATCAATTTAACACTAAAATAAAAGCCATCCAATGTGACAATGGGCCAGAGTAGAAACCCATTGCCAATATTGCACAAGCCACAGGAATTTAAATAAGATTCACTTGCCCATATACATCCGTCCAAAATGGTAGAGCCGAATGTAAACATCGGCACATTGTTGAGATAGGCTTAACTCTCCTAGCGTAAGCTCACTTACCTCTTACCTATTGGGTGGATGCTTTTCAAATGGCTGCTAACCTTATAAATCGGTTACCAATGCCAACACTCAAATGCTCCAACCCTCTGTTTCACTTGTATAAAACAGAGCCAGATTACAAGGAATTGCAACCTTTTAGGTGTGCATGTTATCTATGTCTGAAGTTGTATAACGAACACAAGTTTCAGTTTCATAGTCAGAAAAGTGTCTACCTTGGACCTGCTTCTTAACAAAACGGGTTTAAATGTCACAGTGCTTAAGGTCGTATATACACTTCTAGACATGTTTTTAATGCTTCTGTTTTCCCATGTGTTGCAGGTTTCCTTCATCGTTGAGTGAGGCCAACAGAAAATGAATGTGTTATTCTTGTATTGATCACCCCTAATGAACGTGTTATTAGTCGCAACACCTGCTCAAAGTCTTTAACTCCAGAAGAAGAAAATATAACTTCAATTAACATATCTTCAACAGCCATATTCACCTCACACACTTCTTCCTCACCGAGTCAAGGTGTTGATGAACCATTTTTGAATGATCAACTACAAGTTTAGCACAACATCTCAAATAACTGGACAATGAGTTGGCTCATTAAACACGCATTCAATGACGACACAAGCTAAGGATGGCATATTTAAGCCAAAATATTCATTTTTTGGGCTAATTAATACCGAGAATCCAACTGCATTGTCTCAGGCTGCAGAACCTCTAAACATTTCAGATGCCTTGGCCTCTCCTAATTGGAAACAAGCCCTAACTGACGAATTTGAAGCTCTTCAGCGTAACAAAACATGGGTGTTAGTCCTTTACATAGGTGCACAAAAACTAGTTAATTGCAAGTGGATTTTCAAAACAAAACGGGTTTTAGTTTCATAGTCAAAAATGTGTCTACCTTAGACCTGCTTCTTAACAAAACGGGTTTAAATGTCACAGTGCTTAAGGTCGTATATACACTTCCAGACATGTTGTTTTTAATACTTCTGTTTTCCCATGTGTTGCAAGTTTCCTTGATCGTTGAGTGAGGCCAACAGAAAATGAATGTGTTATTCCTGTATTGATCACCCCTAATGAACGTGTTATTAGTCGCAACACCTGCTCAAAGTCTTTAACTCCAGAAGAAGAAAATATAACTTCAATTAACATATCTTCAACAGCCATATTCACCTCACACACTTCTTTCTCACCGAGTCAAGGTGTTGATGAACCATTTTTGAATGATCAACTACAAGTTTAGCACAACATCTCAAATAACTGGACAATGAGTTGGCTCATTAAACACGTATTCAATGACGACACAAGCTAAGGATGGCATATTTAAGCCAAAATATTCATTTTTTGGGCTAATTAATACCGAGAATCCAACTGCATTGTCTCAGGCTGCAGAACCTCTAAACATTTCAGATGCCTTGGCCTTTCCTAATTGGAAGCAAGCCATAACTGACGAATTTGAAGCTCTTCAGCGTAACAAAATATGGGTGTTAGTCCTTTACATAGGTGCACAAAAACTAGTTAATTGCAAGTGGATTTTCAAAACAAAACGGGTTTTAGTTTCATAGTCAAAAATGTGTTTACCTTGGACATACTTCTTAACAAAACGGGTTTAAATGTCACAGTGCTTAAGGTCATATATACACTTCCAGACATGTTGTTTTTAATGCTTCTGTTTTCCCATGTGTTGCAAGTTTCCTTGATCGTTGAGTGAGGCCAACAGAAAATGAATGTGTTATTCCTGTATTGATCACCCCTAATGAACGTGTTATTAGTCGCAGCACCTGCTCAAAGTCTTTAACTCCAGAAGAAGAAAATACAACTTCAATTAACATATCTTCAACAGCCATATTCACCTCACACACTTCTTCCTCACCAAGTCAAGGTGTTGATGAACCATTTTTGAATGATCAACTACAAGTTTAGCACAGCATCTCAAATAAGTGGACAATGAGTTGGCTCATTAAACACGCATTCAATGACGACACAAGCTAAGGATGGCATATTTAAGCCAAAATATTCATTTTTTGGGCTAATTAATACCGAGAATCCAACTGCATTGTCTCAGGCTGCAGAACCTCTAAACATTTCAGATGCCTTGGCCTCTCCTAATTGGAAACAAGCCATAACTGACGAATTTGAAGCTCTTCAGCGTAACAAAACATGGGTGTTAGTCCTTTACATAGGTGCACAAAAACTAGTTAATTGCAAGTGGATTTTCAAAACAAAACGGGTTTTAGTTTCATAGTCAGAAATGTGTCTACCTTAGACCTGCTTCTTAACAAAACAGGTTTAAATGTCACAGTGCTTAAGGTCGTATATACACTTCCAGACATGTTGTTTTTAATGCTTCTGTTTTCCCATGTGTTGCAAGTTTCCTTGATCGTTGAGTGAGGCCAACAGAAAATGAATGTGTTATTCCTGTATTGATCACCCCTAATGAACGTGTTATTAGTCGCAACACCTGCTCAAAGTCTTTAACTCCAGAAGAAGAAAATATAACTTCGATTAACATATCTTCAACAGCCATATTCACCTCACACACTTCTTCCTCACCGAGTCAAGGTGTTGATGAACCATTTTTGAATGATCAACTACATGTTTAGCACAACATCTCAAATAACTGGACAATGAGTTGGCTCATTAAACACGCATTCAATGACGACACAAGCTAAGGATGGCATATTTAAGCCAAAATATTCATTTGTTGGGCTAATTAATACCGAGAATCCAACTGCATTGTCTCAGGCTGCAGAACCTCTAAACATTTCAGATGCCTTGGCCTTTCCTAATTGGAAGCAAGCCATAACTGACGAATTTGAAGCTCTTCAGCGTAACAAAACATGGGTGTTAGTCCTTTACATAGGTGCACAAAAACTAGTTAATTGCAAGTGGATTTTCAAAACAAAACGGGTTTTAGTTTCATAGTCAGAAATGTGTTTACCTTGGACATACTTCTTAACAAAATGGGTTTAAATGTCACAGTGCTTAAGGTCATATATACACTTCCAGACATGTTGTTTTTAATGCTTCTGTTTTCCCATGTGTTGCAAGTTTCCTTGATCGTTGAGTGAGGCCAACAGAAAATGAATGTGTTATTCCTATATTGATCACCCCTAATGAACGTGTTATTAGTCGCAGCACCTGCTCAAAGTCTTTAACTCCAGAAGAAGAAAATACAACTTCGATTAACATATCTTCAACAGCCATATTCACCTCACACACTTCTTCCTCACCGAGTCAAGGTGTTGATGAACCATTTTTGAATGATCAACTACAAGTTTAGCACAGCATCTCAAATAACTGGACAATGAGTTGGCTCATTAAACACGCATTCAATGACGACACAAGCTAAGGATGGCATATTTAAGCCAAAATATTCATTTTTTGGGCTACTTAATACCGAGAATCCAACTGCATTGTCTCAGGCTGCAGAACCTCTAAACATTTCAGATGCCTTGGCCTTTCCTAATTGGAAGCAAGCCATAACTGACGAATTTGAAGCTCTTCAGCGTAACAAAACATGGGTGTTAGTCCTTTACATAGGTGCACAAAAACTAGTTAATTGCAAGTGGATTTTCAAAACAAAGTTTAAGCCTAATGGCTCAATCCTCAAGCACAAAGCTTAGCTTGTTGCAAAGGGATTTCAGTAGGCACTTAGAATCAAGTATGGAGAAACCTTTAGTCCTGTAGTAAAGACAATCACAATCCAAGTTGTGCTCGCTATTGCTATCACCTTCAATTGGGAAATTTGACAACTAGATGTCAACAATGCATTCCTCAATGGATACCTTCAAGAAGATGTTTACATGCACTAACCTAAAGAATTCTGTGATCCTTAGTATCCTAACCATGTATGTAAGCTAGTTAAGGCACTGTATGGACTCAAACAAACACCCTGTACTTGGTTTGATCGCTTGCGCTTTACCTTGTTGAATTGGGGTTTTTAGAATGCGAAGAGTGATGTGTCTCTGTTCTTCCTTAGAACCTCAAACCTTACAGTGTTCGTTCTCATATACGTTGATGATATATTAATTATTGGCAACAATCCCATGTATATGGAAACTTTTGTTCAGAAGTTAAACACACTGTTCTCATTGAAGGATCTTGGACCAACTTATTACTTCATGGGAGTAGAAATTTACATAGATAGGTTAGGATTACACTTAAGCCAAACTAAATACACTTTGGATATATTGAGGTTGTTCAACATGTTTAATTGTGCACCAGTCTTTACTCCAATGGTCATTGGACGACAACTTTCCAAAATGAAGGGAATACCAATGAAAGATCCTACTATCTGTCAAAAAGCCATTGGGTCCCTCTATAACCTCACCACCACTAAACCTGATATAGCTTACTCAATAAACAAGCTCAGCCAATTCCTGTCTCAGCCCACAGATGAACATTTTCAAAGAGTAAAGCGAATCTTCAAATATCTCAAGTGCACTTATAAGCTTGGCATACATATTAAACCATTTAAATCCCTTCAATTAACGGCATTTACTGATGCTGACTGGGCTACTGATATAGATGACTGAAAATCTATGGCAGGTGTGTGTGTATCTTGGAAGCACACTGATATCCTAGGCTTCGAGAAAATAAAGAATGGTATCTCGCTCAAGTATTGAGTCAGAGTATCGAGCCTTAGCAGATGGTGCAACTAAGATTAAATGGCTACATTCATTGTTGACTAAGCTTGGTTTGTTCCTACAACAACCTTCTATAATATGGTGCGACAACCTAAATGCTTGAGCACTAGCTGTGAACCCTGTTCAGCATGCACACAGTAAACATATTGAGATTGGCATCCATTTATTCATGACCTCATACTCTCAAACTTCATTGACGTTCACTATATACCTTCTTGTCAAGTGGCATATTGCCTTACTAAAGCATTAACTCATACTCAATTCCTTCATAATCAAAGCAAACTCAGGTTGTCTATTAGACCCTCCCGTTTGAGGGGGAATGTTAAAACATGTGATTAGTTTATAACTGCACAGTTATTCTTTGCATGCATATTATCCATTGGGTATACGTGTATGGTTATCATTCGTTCTTCCTCTCTCTTGTAACAACATTCGGTTATGATTAAGTGTGTATTTCTTCATATTTCTATCATCTTTCTTTCTATATTCATCAGTTTTTTCACCAAATGTGTTTCCAACTTACAGTTATCAGCCCTTGTGTCTGGGTTGAGTTTCACCCTAAGAAGTCAACTAGATTATATCATTTTCACGATTTCATAACAGGGTATTGATTTGTTTAGCCACGTTCTTAGTCGTCGGATTGCTTAAGAAGTTAGTCAAATTATGATAAGTAAATTCAATTAAAATTTTCAAATGGTACCATCATTTCTTTTTTATTTTATTTTTTCTATATGTAGAAGGGTGCAAAGTTTTTCCCCGTGATTTTCCTCCCATTTGGACGTAAAAAGTACATTTCAAATCTGAGTTTGATGGAAAGGAATAGGTAATACAGGGGAAGTGCGGTCTGCCATTACCAGCATTGCATTACAAGAAACACAAGTATTGGATTTTCAACATCAGCGTGCCTCATAGTGCAAAAGAGAAGCCGAATGAATGAAAGAAGGAAGAGTGAAACAACATTGTCGTTATTTCGTATACCAAAAAGACCAAGCTAAATTGAGATATTATTAGAAGAACAATGATAAGTTTCACAACACCATGTCCGTATCCAACAAAACCATCTGGGTTAGCAGATTTGGATAATGGACAAGCACATCAAAACTCAAAATAGGCAAATCTACAGTGACTCGGCTTGCCTTAGCTTCTACTCCCTCGTATGTTCAAACTGCAGCTGCTTCATCTTTTCACATCAATAGATCAATAGGATCATACCATTAACGATCTATAAATGATTTATTCATAAGATTGACAGCATCATCCATGAACTGCACGCGCATAAGTAACACTATTAATCGTGACAGTCCAAACTGGAAATATCACTGTTAACATCTGTAGGCAACCATGCAGGCAAGATAAATAAATCCAAACCGACGCAGTTATGATATTCAAGATCCTACAAATCATAAATAAAATATTGGTTCCACTAAGTTCCCCCAGAAGCACCAAGGATACAGTCAAATTAATTCTGTGCGTTTAAAAGGAAAAACCTTATACGCAGCATTGCAACAGTGAAGCATGGGTTTATGCACAAAGCATCTGTCTACAATACTCAGATTGGCCGGAATGACTTTTTGCAAAACAACTCCTTAATAACATATCATTCAAATTAAAAGTTCAAATTACCAATATAGCATAAGTATTTCAAATCAGAAAGTAATATTTGTATATGATTATGTAGTTGTTCCCACATAAAGCAATACAGAAAATTATCATGCCATTTTGAAAGTATAAGAGCATATATATGGCTAGTAGGTACCATTGCTTTGTTCCTGATTCTCTGCAAGTTCATAAATAAAAACGTTCAATTTGAAATCAGAATCAATAAGCCCACCCCAAAAAAAGGATTTAGGATAGACTACATTGTTTGGTCCATTTGTAATTAATTCTGTTTTCTAAGCCACATTTCACCAATATCAAAAGCAAATAACTAATCAAGTTCAACTTCAATTAGAGTCCATCTTTAATTATTCCTAGCATGCATAAGATATACAGAAAGATGGACTAAACCTTCCCAAGCAACTTAAGTTCACGTCCAACTGGTTCCAAAAATTTCAGGTCCACACTGATGGGCCAGACCTGTCCAAACATGAAAGAGAATGGAAAAATGTCAGGCTTGAGATCTTTGCACAAACATAATCTTTCTAAGAAAAAGCAGAACTAAAATGTTTTTCTAGATCCACAGGATGGACCTTGACTTTTAGAGCTATATACTTTCTGCTATTGATGTAGTGAATATTGAGGCTCTAGCTCATGAGATCAATGCCATTCTATATAGCTCTAATCATAAAACAAGAGTAACAGAAGAAAAAAAATATAAGGAATCACATATACCCAATGGTTGAAATCTCCAGTCCCCATTAAGACCAATAAAAACCAAGAGTGAATTTCCTGGGGCTTATGAAACTTATGCAAACACCACCTCTAGCATAAAAAATTACATTGGCTGAATTTTCATCTGACAAAACCCCATGTTTAAATACTTTCAAAACACTTAAAACCCTACGTAAATATTTTCCAGACAAATAACTACCAGAAAGATCAACCAAAAGGAGGTCTTTATATAATTTAAATCTAGAGGGACTGTGTTTGCATAGGTTATGGAATTATCTAAGGATGCTAACATAATTTATTAGTAATAGTAATAATCAGTCACAGACTCAAACTTTCAGTTCCTTCATTCGAAAACCAAATAAGTAAGAGAAAAATGATATACAAAAAGCCCCAACTGATAGCAGACTGGCTACAATTTCAAAATCAGAAAGCTTTATGCAATGTGGTGCTATCTGTTATGTAGTAACGTGAGATTTAGGAACTCCAAACTACCATGAAATGATGAAACATCCACTACAGGAGCATGCTATCAATTAAATCGCAGGTTTTCTACCGAGTTAAAACGAAAACAATGATATAAAATTCAAAAACTTGCATCACGCATAAAATTAACCTTATTAAACAAGCTGACCGCAGCTTTAATTAATATTAATATGACAATCCGATAAACTAAAAGGACCTATGAGTTCAGTTTTCTCCCGAGTTTTTTCATTGAAACAAAGATAACGACCTATATAATATTTAGTGGAAATTTCCAATAAAAGGGGAGAGCACCTTGACGCCAAGTAGTTTGAGCGGCGTTATCTGCCCTGGCACGATACAGTCAGGACCTGCTGCTTCAACTACGGCTTCCTCGGCCAACCCACTCCCAATAGGATTGGGGTGCTGCGTTATCCACCAAAAATGGAATAAAAAAAAAAAAGAGGTAAATGAACAGCTACAGAAAGCAAGGAAAGGAACGAATTGATCAGTAATATCGAGATAATCAGAAAGAATGAGGGACCTTCATAACGGAGAGGGCATAATCGGAATGAGGGGTCTGGGCAAGGCGAAGAATTGGAGAATGATGAATTTTGGGTACGGGTTTCTCCGATGATGCTCGCCATGGCGCATCCTTTTGAAGCAAAGCAGCTCCTCCTTTCTTCGACATCTCCCTTCCCTCTCTGCTTTTATCCCTTGTATGCGGCCTCGGTTCTCTGCTCTTCGAGAGGATGAAGATGATTCTAAACTTAAATGTTGGTCACAATAGACGGTCACTCCTCCTAGACACCCAAAAGTTTATTTTTATTTTATTTTTTCATTTCGTCCATGTGAAGGGAAATTGCATGAGTCACGCGCAGCTCACGTGCTTTCACTTTTTCATATTCTTATACGTATTTAACTTATAAATGCACAAAACTCTTTTTAACATAGAAAAATATTTAGAGATAAAACTAATTTTTACACGTGAAACATACCGTTTATGATTATTTGGAATAACTATAGCTCAAATGAAATGTACCAATTGACTGCTGTTATAATTATTAATACAGTTAGAGTTTTCAAACTTATTTTACTTTTCTTATTTACGAAATATTTTTTAATATCATCCTAATAAATTTTTTTTCATTGAAAATAATTTTATGGAGGACCAAATTATAAAATATCTTATACATGAGATATTAGGTTAAGAAATAAAATTTTGAAAGGCTAAATTAAAAAATACCTCGTATATAAGGGATTAAAATGAAATTTTGCCCAATACCATGTTAAAATATTTATTTCAAGTTCAACATTTAAGCCAACAAATAAGGTTTAATTTTACGTCTAGATCCAATCATTATTCATAAAATTTAAATTATTTAAGTATTTTTGATAATTTTAATTTATTATTATTAATTTTTGTTACTTTTCTTATACAAATTAGATAACTTTATTTAAATATCAATGATACTGGGTAAAAGTCCCGTACCCTGAGGCTAGCATTACAAACAGAAACTCGAGCCAACCGTGGCCAACATTACAAACAGAAACTCTAGCTAACCAGTGAGCTTCTGCATTTGCTTACCTCGAAATCCACTTACAAGCAACATTCCTAACATCCTTAAGTAGATCCTTACAATCAACAATAACCAGTCCATACTCGATATTGTCGTGGTCCTCAGTTGCGATTGCAAAAATGAGTTCCTAAGAATCCGTATAAATGACTTTAAGACTCTGCAAGTGGTCCCTAGCCCAGGTTTGAGCAATGCAAAGAGCCACAACTTGAGAGGGTACATTCCACAAGATCATTCATGGCAATAATGCCCTCACCGCTACCATGCTTAAATATGACACCAAATCTAGCCTTATGTGCCTTTCAAAATACATCAGCATCAGTGTTCCCAATCCATTATGGTTTTCCACCTGCGGTCCACACCTCAATTTGTCTCTGTAATCTTCTATCAGGTTAAGTCAATCAGTTACCTTATTTGATTTTACCCACTCCTGTTTAAAATTCAAAGCCCCTTCCACTACTTCACGTGGTTGATTCATGTTTCTCCATACCTCTATGTTTCTGGCCCGCCACACACCATTGCAAATAGAACTAACTCTTCTAAGGTTTATAATGGGGAGTTCTCAAATAGGTTCATGAGCACTTCTTGTAGATTTTCTCCCACCCCTTTATCTCATTTCGACCAAGCATTCCAACATAAGCGTGTAAAAGGACAGTTTATAAGCACATGGGGAATGTCCTCTTCCTGACCACAAATTATGCATTGTGTCTCATTTAGGACCCTTTTACAGACTAGATTGGTTTAACAGGTAGGATATCTTCACATGATCTCCACATAAACTCTTTCACTTTCGTAAATATTTTCATCCTCTATATGGCCCCCCACTAAACACGAGTTTACCCCTTGAGGTGTTCTGAGACTCAAAAGGGTAAAATAATAGGCAATTTTCATTGTGTAATTTCCTATCAAAATGCCAAATCCACTTATCCCTATTGTCTTAGTCCTAGGGTAATCTATAGAATGGCTCTTATTTCCTCCAAAGAGAATAGGTTTTGGATCCTGTTAATGTCCCACTCCTTTCTACATGGTATTCAGATATCTTTGACCCTTGTAGTTTCATTCCCTTTAATACATAAGCTACTAATAAAGAATCTCCCTTCTGATGGCAGCTATGGGTCATTCTAAATCAAGACATCTTCCCTATTTCCCACCCTCCACTTCATACCTTTCTTAAGCAAATCTTAGACAGCTATAATACTCCTTCAAGAATAACAATTGAGTAGACAAAAAATCCCTTTAAAAAAAATATTTTACTTTGAGGACATCATAAAAAATAAAATATAATAAAGACCCAAGTCTTCGCTGTTGTTTATCCAAGATAATTAGGTGAAATGCATGTAGGTTTCAAAACCCCATTCCACCTTCCTTCTTGCTAACACACATCCGACCCTACGTCATCCATTTGATTCCTTGACCTTCACCCATGCTTTTTCCCAACCAAAATGTGTTCATTACTCTCTAAAGCTCTTTGTTTATAAATGTCGGTATAAGAAAAACATTCATAAAGTAATAAGAAAAAACTCGTACCACAATTTTAATGAGAACTTATTTATTGGCTCATGAGAAAAATTTGTTCTTCTAATAATGTATCCTCCTCTAAAAGTTATCTTTCAAATATGAAAAGACGACCTTTTTACTCTTACCAATAAACAATGGGAATCCCAAATATTTCCAATGGCTCAAAGGTGTATGGACCTCCATTATGTCGTAGATCTCTTTCCTAACACCCATATCCACATTTGCACTAAAGAAGATTCTAACCTTTTAAAAGTTTACAGCTTGTCTTGAGGATGCTTCATATGTTCTCAAGACAAACTTCAATTCCATACTTCCTTGTTATCCACCTATAGAAGAAGACAACGTCATTTGCAAATAAAAGATGAGTAACCATCAGGCTTCTTACACTGGCTCACGGACCATGTAACGTGCCTCTTTGTTCCGCCTTTCTAAGTAGAGCTGTGAGACTCTCTGTATAGGGAATGTAAAGGCACGACGATAGCGGATCCTTTGTCTTAAACCACAAGAAGGAATTATAGGCCGCACCTCTCCACTGTGAAGGAGTATTTGACATTATGTACGCACATCATGATTAAATCCATCTATTTCTAATCGTAACCCATGTCTACCATAATCTTCTCCAAATACACCCAATTAACCCTATCGTATACCTTGCTTGTATCTGTCTTTAATGTCAAAGACCTTTGTTTCCCTCAACTTCCTCTTCATTGTATGCACTGATTCAAATGCTACCAGTAGGTTATCTGTGATGAGGCGCCCTAGTACAAAGGTAGATTGAACATTAGAGATAATGCTTGGCATGACAAGTTTGAGCTTATTTGCTAAAACCTTTTAGACAATTTTGTAAAAGACGTTACATAAGGAGATTGGCCTTAACTCCTTCATACTTTGTGGATTGTTTGACTTTGGGATCAAAACAACCAGTGTCTCTGCTATATTATATGGTAATGAACCTAATGTTAGCCAACTCTTGCAACTACGCACAACATCATCATCGATCAATGGTTAAAACTTTTAGTAGATCCCTAGATTGAAACCATCGGGACCTAGTAACTTGTCTTGGTTCATCTAAAAGACTGCCCCTCTTGATCCCACAGTGGAAGCAATTAAGGGTGAGCCTCTCACACTTAATCATGCTATAAACGCCAACTCCATTCCTCAACACGATCTTCTTTCTCCTCCTCAACAGACCGCGTGCATCCAGTCTCACACTCTCATATACTGTGGGCAACTTTTGTCCGTTCCTTTTATGTCATAGAGTAAGAATTATCCTGCAAACCCCCGAAATTGCCACGCCATAGTTTCTGTCATGAGCCCCGATGGAAGATCATGGATCTGTATCCAGAACTCTGCAAAGAAGAGTGGCACCTTCCTTAGGTCGTCCTCACTCAGGAGTCTATGTATCAAAAGATGGTTGTTGAAGGTCCACGGGGATCCTTTTACTACTCTGTCAATATCAACTTCAAAAAAGAAATTGAAACTAATAGCGTCCTTCTCCCCATTCCTTGATGCAAACACCCTCCAATAGGTGCTAGAGGTTGGCAAGTGTATTCCTCACCGCTAGAAAATGCACTACATTAAGTGTGAGAAACCGTCCCACCATGCAAAATTCGAAGTCTTTTGCGCTTCTTCAATCCCCTCCCACACGCCAGGCCTCTTGCTCTTCCTCCGGGATTGAGAGATTTCCAATATCCATTTCCATTGACGTTCAACGGAAGACACACAAGCTTGCCACAAAAATGGAGAAAAACGAAAATGTGCCACCAAGGAAGATAAATAAGGGTATTAATTACTAATTACTTATTAATTTTTGTTACTTTATTTCAAACATTTATATTATATTTTTCGAACAATGTTGTCATCAAATTATCATCAATGAGAATTTTAGACTTCTAGAACAATTTACTTGATTTTTTTTAATTGTTTCTGCATATTATATATATAGATATATATTAATCATAGCTCGTTTCTCAGAACAAAACGAGTAGCGGGAAAGTGAAAACATTAAAGAAGGAAAAGAATTCACGCCCATGTCTAGTGAATTTTAAAGCCAATTTGCGAGAATTATATTCACCTCACTTTTAATGGCGTGCATTTAAATGATGCAATATAGTAACACACTGCGTCAAGTCTACTATCGGTAAGATTCCGATTTTGTTCTCCGACGGAAAACGCAGAAAAAAAAAACTTCCGTATATCTCTCTGTAAGGACCAAAGAATACAAGAAAATATTTCACAGAACATTCTTAATCTGAAGACAGAGCTAACAACTTCCAATACATTTCTAAGTTACATTTATCGCTGCTTTTTCCGCCTGTTGATTATCCGACTGAGATAAAATGATTAGAAGAGGGGGAAAAAATTAAGTGGAAAGAAAGAGAAAAAAAAAAAAAATAGAAGAAGCATCAAAATGGGGAGAAGCACATCCATGACCCATCATCCTTGATAAAGGCAATCAGGCTAATCTGTGATCATAGCCTCGCCCCCTCTCTCTGCAGCAGCATCTGCGAGTCTCTGCCAGTTCAATTGTCGCTGCTCTTCCACCTCTTTGGCTTTAGCCTCTTTCTCTGCATGCTGCCTCTGGCACTCTTCATATAATTCAGCATCCATTTCCAAAAACATTTTTCGAACATTAACAGTCAGCCCGTGAACTGCCTGGTTCCAATGACTTTGGATATTTTTCTCCATTGCCTCAAATATTATGGGTAATATCACCGTCCGACTTTGGGCAATTAAGCTTACGATGTGCTCATTATTCCATAAAAAGAGGGCTCGTTCTGCAACCTGCATCGCGAATTTATCTAAGCATACACTTCCATAGGGACTATCTAAAATACTTATACAAGACATCAAAAAATTAGATACACAATGTAAGTCACAGAATCAGTGTTGCACTATAAATCCTCATCTGTAGAAGACCCCTCAATCCTATACTGACTAAGACCATATTCAGTGACCTCGGAATGATCTTTTAGGAACCCCAAAAAAAAAAAAATCATTTTCAAAAGCCCACAGAGAAATTCATATCACTCTTATTCCATGCTATTTTCATTCCCACAAGGACTAATTCATCAGTGATCAAGAACTTGTTAATGTTAGTCTTCATCATCTGACAGCTTAAACTACTGAATAGTAAATACCATTAATGACTAAATCCACTTTTCCTAAAGCTAGGCCAAAAAAGACCTTATGTTATGTTTGGATAGGAAGTCACCGATAGAAGGGCAAAGAATTAAATGGCCAATTTAAACAAAATGTATGTTTGGATAATTTTTTTTAAATAGAGTGGAATGGCAAAGGAAAACCTCCAAAACCCTACCTAACCATCAAAAGTAACTTTTTTTTCTCCCCTCAAATTGGGGGGAAAATAGTAGAAAAAAGTGGCTCAATAATCTAACATTACTATTATACCCCTATTTTCCATCAGTACTTGTTGGTATTATCCTATATGATGTATGCCTACTTTATTGGTTATATATCCTTTCTTTCTTATTGTTTATGTATATTTCGTCGATACAATACCTATGATGGTGGCTTGTTATGCAGTTTATGACTAACAAATTTTGTTTATATTCGCAAGATTAGAGCAAACATTAGATGAGGCTGAGTTTGTAAAATCGAGAGTACCTATTTATTTATTTAAAATAACTTTAAAATACGAAATTTTTACATATTATAAGTTTACATAAGGTATATACATATATATTTTAATTTTATTTCATAATTATGTTGCATTTTGTGAGTTCAAAAATCAAAAGAAAGTGAAAATAGGAGAATTAGTAAAAGAAAGTAAAAAAATATTGACAAGAAAATGAGTCAAATTCTTATTTCATGTATTCAACAAAAATAAAAATTATTGATTGTGTGTTTATGTTATAAAGGGTAATATTGAAAAAATTCATCAATTAGTCAGTCCATTTCATTCATTTAATTGTAACTTTCAAACAAAAAATTTAAGAGTTTCTTCCTTTCCTTATTAAAACTTCTAAACAAAATATTTACTCAAGTCATTCCATTTTATTTCATATCATTCTATTAATGACCACTCTATTTCATTATTCCCTAAATTTTCAAACATAACCTTAAGGAAGGATTACCCCGTAACACCCCCCCCCCCCGGGGGGCAAGGGGTGGGGTTGTGGGGTTTTAATTTCCACAAGAAGTCACCTAATTTCTTTTTCAAGAAGGAAACTAAAGGCATCAGAGGATCCTGTATGCATATAATAAGTAACCACTAACCAGTAAGAACCCTAGCTTACCACTATCTCTGCTAACACTGTAAACAGCCCAGCTAAAGCAAGCATCCATTGTAACACATGCATGGCATGTTCTTAGAAATTTCTCTGTTGTGCAATGTTTTTGTAAGCTACCAAATTCTGACGTGAGCTACCAAAATACTATTTGCATCAATGAAAAAGAAAATTCCAGTTGAACTTTGCACTAGCTAAGCTTATTAATTGACATTAATAAAAGGATCATATTGAAAGAAACCAAACTTCAGGATTTTTTCTCCAGCAAACAAAATCCAGTGGCAACAGATTTTAGGCAGCTGCATAGAAAGCAGTATAGTAAAAGTACATATTTGCAAACAAAACATTGATAGCAGTTTAATGAGCAACGAGCAATGAAGAATGGGATAGAAAAACATAATATTAAGCTAGAGATAAAATCAGTGCAAAATGCTAGGACTCTAAACAGAAACTAACAGATTTAAGTTTAAATAATTATAAAATATAAAGCCAACAAATAAAAAAACAATAGTTTCTATGACAAAGAATGTCTCGACCAAAAAATTTACAAAGATATACAAAATGATTTAGAGTTGGCAGTAAGCTAATGATAACAATATAAATGTGGGAATGTATAAGTGAAAAAAAATATACAGTAAATAGGTTATATCAAAATAACAGTGAATTAGCTGTTTGAGTAAGAAATCATTATAGGGCCAAATAGAGCACAGATAAGGAGAAACAAATGAAAAAGATTGCCGAAGGTGTCGAAATATCTATCAATCACAATTTCATACCCGTAACATCTTAACAAGATCATGCATAGATGAGAAACAAGAGTAGGAAACACAATCACTAATGTTTTAGTTAGGACTTGAGTGGCAAACTTCAGCCCAGATTCTAATACGAGAGTTTAGGGGAAAATCAGATAACCTCCTCATATTTAGCCTATTACAATTTGTCTTCCTGTGGTTCGAGCCAACTAAAATAACTGTTACATTATTGGGTCTATAATCACCATCAATTATAAGATAGATGGATCAGGATTCAAGTGCTGACTAACTACACCCTAGAGAGCGGATCAAACTTTCCAAACCACAGGGTGCAAAGTAATATAGCACCAAAACATGCAACGTTATTTGATCTTAATCTCTAAATTAAATTTCATGCCCTGGGACCATCTGCTTCATGTTAAAACCCTAAAAGATAGGCCTGTAAACAAGTTCCAGGCTTATCCTTCTCAGGACCTTTCTTGACTAGACATGACTGCATAATATTTCTATACTCTGTCAAAACTTTCTATTTAGTAAGTAACTAAAATTTCTGCACAGAGTCTCCAATGATGTTAATGTAAATAATAATCATATGCTGAATTTCAATTTTATTTAGCATCTGTGCAGAAGATAAAACAAAAAGGATCTGAAGCCCATGTACTTGCAACAAGAATGCACACTTGGTCTTTCTATATAAGCATTTCCGTGTGTAAAAGGCCAGAAGGCAATAAAGTTATATAGGATAGAACATATCTGCCCTCATTTCAAATAAAATAATGTCTAAAACGATATAAAATCAACTAAAAGCTACAACTCAACTAAAAAATTTACAGCAAGGGAAAAAATGGATCGAATTACAGAAAAGTTTGCCGCTAGAAGAGTAAAGAGAAAAAAAGATGGGGCAACTAAAGTTATTAAACAGGCAGCTGAGACTTATGTTGCTCGAATGAACGCAACCTAATGTGAAACCACCACCTTCAGTTAGAAGGACAGAAAATATAAATTAATCGTAGCATGGGTGCTTTATCTATATGGCAACATTACACAGAAACAGTTCAACAAGAAGCACTGCAACTTAGAAAAGCCACTAATCTCAATCAAAACCGTTATAAAAAAAGATAATTTCCCACAAACCTGAAAATGAGAACTATTGAGGCATCGTGCAATCTTTCTAAACAGGGGAACCATGCAGCGTTGGAATTCTGCAGGTTGCGTCGCTTCCAGAACTTCCTCCAGTTCTCCAAGGAAGAGAACTTCCTTCTGGCAATTGGTCAAGGGCCAGTACTTTAACAAACCCCTAATGACTGTATCCGCCAGCTTGTGATCCTTTTCAACAAACTGAGTGATGCAGTACGACAACTGTTGATGATACATGGCAATTGGTTTGGGTTTATGTAAAGGTATTAGCGCTCGCACCAGAAACAACTTGTGCTCCTCTTTCATCGGCAGTGCAAACCCATTGATTATACTCCCAAGAATCTCCAGGAGCTCGCCAATACCGCTATGTCTCTCGGTTTCATATATGAAGCGATAAAAAATGTTATTAATTGCCTTCCTAATAAATGGCCGGTGAACCATGAATTTACCGTATATGCGATGCAGGATGGTTTTCAAATATTCTCGCTCCCGGGGGTCCTCAGAGTCAAATAAATCGAGTAATTTCAACACAAATGAATGATCAATATACCGCTTGGCAACCTTAGTATCCGTATCGGATGACACCACGTATCTTAGAAGCAACTCATATACAAGCTGCAAATGGGGCCATGCTGGTTCCATACAAGGTTCCTCCTCTTCTGGATCGGCAACCTCTTGTCCTGTATTTTCGTGGGATGCTGGAGGCAAGCATCGGAATATATTTACTGATATCATTCTTATCATTTCCTCCTGACAAGCCTCTGTAATTTTTCCTGACCCGGATTGTATAAATTCAACCAAATCCATGAGAGATTGGCGCTTGATTTCCTTTTCTCGAGCGGACTTCAAGGTGTCCGTAAAATCAAAAACGTGACAACAAACCTTCAACTTACGAAGGAACAAGTTCTGTCTTTCCGCAACGGGCACATCACGAAACATTGGAAGGGGCTCGATGGGACCTGATGGCGGAGCAACAGCCATAAAATTAGGGCCAGATGCGACGGGGCCGGTCCGAGAGGCATGGTTGGCGACCACATTGACCGAGGCCGAGGCCGAATTGCGGTTCCCTGTGGGACCGGAGCCATAGAGCGATGAATCGTTAGGGTCGGACTTGGAGGGCTTCTTGCCCCCCTTCATGATTTTCTTAAACATTTCAGAAACGCAACAAACCCTAACCCTAAGTTGTGAAGCTGGGATGAGTTCAGAAGTAGCTCGTGATTGGATTGTGAATAAGTAAAGTGGTAACATAAACGTCTAGAAAGTTAGTCCTATGATGTTCCTAATCCATCAATGATCCTCCTCCCGAATTTGCACATCAGAACTGAACGGCTATCGGATCTGAAAGTGGGAAACGGAGAAGGAAAGTTTAGGTGCTGCCAAGTGCGCTCCGAGAATTCAGAAACAATGGATCAAAGTGGGTAAAATCATCGTAGTCAATTCACTGGAATGCCGAGAAGGGGACCGGTCGGAGATTCGTCCCGGCGATCAACCCGTCGATGTAGAAGGAATGGAGAGGGATTGAGAATGAAAGTAACGAAAGTTTGGGGGATAATTAAGGAAGACAGAGAGGTAAATATGAAAAGAGATGATCGAAGATTACATAATCGCTTTTATGAACAGTCACTTTGTGAGAGTCAATTTATCCCAAACAGAACTCGCACACATATAAATCCCCTTTGTTTTTTTTTTTTTTTTTTTGAGTAATCATTATCGCTTTTATTTTCACGTTGCTCACTTTTTCTTTCTCTCTGTTTTTCCTTTTTAAATCGTCTTCTCCTATTTGTTCTCGCTGCTTCACAGTTCACAGTTCACGACCCCCTTGAGTTGAAATAACCAAAATTGCTAGAAGCCATATATTTCTATTTGTATTTGTGAGGGTCCCATGGCACCATTTTATTGTCATACTCATATATAATAAGTGTTGGCATGTCAGAAATTTTGATTAAATTAATTTTTATCTGTATTTTCAAGTGAAGTTGAAATCCATACTATATTTGAATATCTTCTAACTTAACTTAAAATGGTAAAGTTCAAAAAAGGAAATCATCATTTTCCCATAACAAATTATTATGGGTTTAATTTCCGTCACATTTATTTGAGAAGATGAAAAGTGAAAACGAAATTGACTGAAATGCACGCGTTAGCACCCAATAATCCTCCCATAATGACCAAGCAAGACGCGTTTGGTATAGTTGTTGGAAATAATCAAAGTATAAATGATGGCCAAACAGGGCTTCATGTTAAGTAATAAGTAGGTGCATAATAAAATTCGAGTCAAAACATGTTTTACCGAGCCCACTCTTTGATCTTGACGTGGCAAGAGTTGCTAAGTCAAATTTGTTTGATTAAATTTTGGTATTCTTTTATTGTGGTTTTATGAATCCCACATTTCGCAACCTAGTCGATTCCATTTATATCTGGGATAAGATTAGCCTTATTCCACGTCATTCAACTCAACTTGCTTTTCCTATATTAATGCCACTGTGGACCCAATTTATTTTGCGAAAAAATGATTGGATGCCAAATGTTTTTATGATTGGGAATATCCACTGCTCATTTATTTAACACTTTTTTTTTTTTTGGTCCAAGTTATTTAACGTTGAATAATTGTTGCAATCCATATGTCCCATTAATTTGATATTTTAATTTTACTTGTTCAAACAAAATGCATTGTCTTGTCCCAATTTGTTTTGCCGTACTCTCCATTATACTGGAGAAGCACTTTTAGCATATGTATTCACATTAATGTCTAGTTTTTTTATTCGCAAGTCAAATATATCCTCCTGTCTCTTCACGGGTTGAGGTTGGAATTTTGTTTTAACGACCTTTTAAAAATTTGGGGATAATTACACAACTTTTACAATTTTTTTCTTTTTAAAGATATTTTGATCCTTATCTCTTGACAAGTTCAATATAAGTATAGATATAGTCTAAATAGTCATATTTAATGGACGCTCGTGAAATTTATCTGAGTCCATGTATGATAATTTTGTTATAAAAATCTATTGAGTTGGGGCGATGAGGAGGGTGGTACCCACTAATAATTTTTGTTTTTTTAAAATAGATAATTATTTTACATGAGATTTTGTGTAAATACATTTAATTTAATGGACGAAGATGCTTTGTCTTCAGATTTTGTTATTGTTTTATACGGATATATTTTATGTAAATAAGTATTGATTTTTAAAATTATTCATTTTGAAATTTTTCTATATAATTGAATTTGGATTTTCAGATTCAAGTATTCGAAAGAAAATAATAATTGAGTTTGATACTCGTTCGAAATTACTCAAATATATATATATACATATATATATATATATAGGGGCTTATTTGCTTTAATTGCTGGGTTTAATTTCAAATTTGATGAAAGTTAATAACACATTATTAAATAATTATTTAAAATGTTAATGATTTATGTTACGAGCATCTCACATGCATAATAATCGCATATGATTAAACCAAGTCAACCCATTTTATCCAAGTTCACGCTGGTAAAATTATATTGGTGAAGAAATAAACAACAATTAAGATCAGATTCTTGAGTATAAAAGAAACAACTCATAAACGGTCATACGTAACCTCTAAGAGTTATCACATAATGTTTAAAACTTAGAGTCTTGCCGTGTTATAGTGGTTACATTTCACTTTCTTCTATAATCAAACATTTCCACCGTAAGTAATACAACATTTTAATAATTAATAATTTAATTTTTATGTTGGTGATAAATATGATAATAATAGGAATGAATAAAGTAAATTACATAATTAAAAGAAAACAGAAATTTCAATTCATATTATCATGTCAACACTAGAGTGTGGGGTTTAAAGAGAAAGGAGAAAGATGGGAGGCGTAGGTACAACCCCATGAAGGGGTTGCTTGAGGTCACAGTCGATTTGACTTTTTGACACGTGAAGTTGACTCACTTATCTCACGTATTTGAGTTGGGAGACATGACTGCCCCAAAAGCCTCTTCTTCACACTCCACACCACACGCACTCCAATCCTCCCACCTAATTACCATCCTACTAAATCCTGTAAATAAATATTTTTCTTTTAAAAAAATGTTATGATAATATATAAATTTTTTTAGACAAAATAATATCTTATTGATCTTCCATTTAAGTTTATTTTTATTTATACAAGATAGTATTATGATAAAAATAAAATATATGAGCAAGTTTTAACAATTTATAATCTATTACTTATATTTTATAATTTTTTTAATAAAAAACATTATGTATGAAAATGATCTAAAATATTTATAATTTTTTGTGCATTATGATATTTGAAAAAAAATGTCATTTTTTGAAAAAATTAAAAGTTATGTTTCATCCAAATAAAAAATTTTAAAATAATTTAGACTATTAAATTTTATTTGATGGTCCAAAATAGTTACAATTTTTTTTTGTAATATGTTTAGAGGAGAAAATCTAAATCCATTTTTTATTTTATGAAACCATAAATTAAAGCCGCATAATTTTTACGTTGTGTCAAGCATGGTACGGTATACCTAATGGTCTCTCTCCTTTCAAATCATACCCGAGCACGTGGGACGAATTTGATCCATTCTGACCACTTTATTTATTCAATTTTAAACCCAAAATTATATCATTTTCCATCATAATCCACTGGTTTTTTTTTTCAACACTCACATTATACCATGCAAGCATTTAATAACCCCAAGCTTGCTTAAATCAATAATGTGCATTATTTTAAAAAATATTTATGCATTGCGTGAATCAGAATCACACAATGCATATTTTTTTAACAAAATTTAATTGTAAAATTGGCAATTTCGCAGCCAGTGAAAATTTTTAAAATAAAATGTCACAAAAATGTCACGAGATTGGAATTTCATGATACTCTAAATGCATAACTGATAATCATACTTTCAAGGCATGTCATGGTTAACTTGACTAAGGTTACCTATTTTAAAGCCCAAAGTGTGGTAAGCAACTCTACGATTTCATGTCCCTTGTGATTCCATTCCAACACATGACGCTCAAGACAATAATAACAATGATGCACATTCTTTGTCCTTATTAACAGGAGGGTTTGAGTCATTCTCTTACTTTCTCCCATTGATGCAAACGAATGCATAAGTGTAGAAGCCAATCCATCACGCTATCTTCCCACAACACTTATGTCTACTTACACCATTGAATCACAACCATACTTATGCCTAACATTGCCACCAATGATTTTTGGTACTGGATCTCTAATGTCACTATTATCAAACTTGTTTAAATTTAGTGCTTAATATGCTAGATCATTTGAACATGGAGGCTTTTCATAACCATATTAATATGGGTTTTTAATTCTCTCGTTCAATTTTTTATGTGGGATTTGAATTTCCCACTTATTAGCTTTGAAACTCACGTAGAGTCAATTGCAGAAAAATCTAAATTTGAAGGAGATGAAAATGTAAAGCTAAAGAAAATTAACTTATGTAATGATGATCACAATAAGTTAGGCGACACCCTTAGTGTAACATATGACTCATTATTTTGGTGAATGATAATTCTCTTTTCTTTTTTTTGTATGTTGTGTAAAATTTATACATTTATCTAACTTTTTTATCTATTTTTCATAAGTAAAAAAATTAATCATTTGGTTCATATAGTTTTTATCCATTTTCATTTTTGTCTTTAGAGTTTTTCTTAAATCACTCTAAAATTACTAAATATTTTTAAAAAAATCCCTACTGTTAAGATATATTTAGATGCCAACCATCTGATAATGAGCTGGCAAATAGAGATGACACGTAGTTGCTTACATGGCACCTAAGATACACATAAGCAAAAAAATTGTTTTTTTTTCTAAACATAGGAGAGAGAGAGACTCACTTTTGAAAGAGTGACTTAATACAAGTTTTTTTTTTTAATGTTTATTAAATTCTAAACTAATCCCACGATCGATTGTTTTTTTTTAATAAAAAATATACATATGCATTTCTAGTTCACGCAATGCTTAAATTTTGACCCCAAAAAAAAAAAAACTTTAAGTATATGGGTAAATTAGAAAACAGTAGCGCAAGATTAGAGTTCATAAATGCCGGCAAAAGCCCAAAACCACTACCGTGATGTTAGCGTAAATGGTAAAGTTCGCGCGTTTTTGTAAGTTGTTTATTTATTTTTATTGCATGCAATTACATCAATATTTCTTTTAAGTTTAATTAATTTATACTTGACACTATTTTTATTTAAAAGGTTAGATATGATTTTCCCAACATTACAAAAACTTATCTTCTAATTCACTTTTAAAATTAATTTTTTTAGATGATATAAGACTGTAATTTTGGTCTTATTATAATATTATGAACTAATTGAATTAATGGTAAACTCTAATAAATCATTATGATTTTATTTTATATGAAAATAAAGAGAATTAAATAATTTTATTTTTGAAATAAATAAGATTAAATTTAATTTGATCAAAATTTAAACAAAAACAAAATTTTATTGTTGAATTAAAATCTCATTTTTTTCCTTTCTTTCTTCCTGTTTTTAGTATTAACAAAAATTTTGTATTGTCTTACTTGACTCTGGCCTAGAGTAGGTACTAAACATAAGGTAAGTGGGTTCATTGAAACATAATTTTTTATGTTGTATTTATTGGACTATATAGTGTGAGTTGTCGGATTTTGATAAATCCAACATGATTTGTAAGACTCACCAAAATCTGACAAGTCACGCTACACAACTTGGTGAGTTGTACAACAAGCGATATTCTCTCAAGTTCACCTTTGGGTCTTCAAATAAATGGAAAAATAGATATTATCTGTTAATGGGCCACGATCTGTATAATAATTTGGGTCTCACTCAAGTTAAGCCATGATTTAAATGGAGGTTTCTTTGATCTTGTGTTCTTCTAACTATGCTTCCCCATTGATCCAAACTACACGAGATTGACGTTTCTTGATCAAATCAGTGACATCGATGCTTCTCGGAAACAAGTAATGAAATCAAATGAGTTAATGACAATGGTTATCTTGTACGGAAGATGCACCCAAACCAAGAATCCGATGACGTTCAACAAGAGCTTTCATCAGTCCCTCCTAAATTTCAAAGCTTAAAACGAGACATTTCCTGACACTGATTTACTGATGTGGTCTTTACAGGTGTCACGGTTTTGAAAATTACCAAACTTGGCAACAACAATTAATGAAAACAAAAGAAGTTCCATGGGGAGCCACAAGGGAGAGTTCAAGTGGTGGCTCGCCATAACTATCAATTAAAACCCAAAGTTGTTTCTGCTTTTGATTCAGTGCAATTTCACAGGTCACCTGATGCATTACCAATATCACGTGGTTTCCTTTCGTTTTCTATCCTACTGTCAGGCCCTGATTGAATTCTAGAGTCTAATGGACAATTTAAGAAATAGAATAGGCATTATATTGGTATTGGGATTCTATTATTATATTCACCCCTAACTGATTATCTGACCCGTGCTTTAAAAACTCAACCCTGCGAATACAGTTATCAAAGGAGACATACATTATGAAGAAACTACTTCATTACCCATCAAATGTACTGTTTTCCTTACTACTCACAAATATGGATTTGGGAAAAATAGTATGAGTCTAATGAGATTTGATAATTCAAACTAATTTTGAAATTACATGTGGTTGACCTTTTAATCATTTAAAATTATTAATTTTTTATTTAACAATTTAAATTTAAAGAATTGTACAATAATCCAACAGCAGTGTAATAAACTCAATTTTAACTTTTCTAAATCTCTTTTACATTTTTGGTTATATAAAACAAATGATAATAGAAATATGTACATTAACAAACTTAAAAAATATTCTCGCCTTCTATTTCTTTTGCCCATAAAAAAAAATTTAAACAAATTCAACTTCCCCGGAATTAAAATAATAATAGATATTTCACTCATAAAATAAAATCTAATTATTTTATGCATCATTTCAACTTTGTAGCTAAGGCAAAAACAAAGCAAAATATTTGTTTTCCTTTTATTTAATAATAAATGCAATTCAACCAAATAATTTCATCTAGCTAGTTTCATATGGTTACCATAGAAAGGAAGGCTTCCAAGAAATACACACAGGAAAGCGGAGGCAAATGTACAGCTTAGATATGATAAAATCAAGAGCTTAATTGGCACTTACGGAGCAAGTGACGAATCACTGAATACTATGCATTGATCCAAACTCGTTGATAAGTCTACGGGAGGAGGAGAAGACTTTGGTGGGTCATAACATAATAGGATCATCAAATCAATTTAATAATTGGAAGAAAATAAACGCTCGTACCAACATGGTGTTGGTGGAAAATTCAGCCACCAAATAGGGTAAGTTTCGAATTATATTCACAATTAGTTATAACTTTTTTTATTAAAAAATTATACTTATTAATTTCATATAATTGAGTTTTAATTTTTATATAAATTATTTATGTTAGTAATCACAGCACTAAACACTAATATTAAAAAATGAAAAAGAAAGAATTAACACAAAATATTTATGTAAAAAAAATTTTTGTATGAGGGAAAAATTATATACAATAATAAAAAAATATTTTTATTAACTTAAGAGATTGTACAATATTTATTTGGATATGAGTATAAAACCATTAAACTCTCTCAACAAACTGCTCACTCTCTCAACACAAGAAATTTTATTATTTTTATAACTCTTTATACTCCAATGTCTATCCCAAAAGGCAAAGATTATATTTTTAGGCATGCTCTTCAAAACTTTTAACAATCCTATTTTTTACTTTGTCAAAAAGTACAAGCTTTATTTTTCACTTTGTCAAAAATTATCAACTTTATTTTTTTATTTTCTCAAAAAATATTAACTTTATCTTTCACTTTGTCAAAAAGTGTCAACTTTATTTATTTTTTTATCAAAATTTACTAATTTTACCTTCTTCTTACAATTAATTTTCAACCAACTTTGTTTTTATTAAAAAGTAATAACAAAATTTTTATTATTTTTTTTTTATTGTCAAAAAATAATCACCAAATTTATCGTTACATTTTTCACCATTTACTTTTAAAAACTTCTATGGATCGTCTTCATGAAATAAAAAGCAAAAAAAGGGAGGAACCGTGCATCTTGTTTTTAAATATGTAGACGAAGGATCTTCTTGATTTATTTATTTTTTAATGTCTAATGGTATTTTTTAGAGTGTGACGCGTGAAAACAATTCCTATCAAACCTACAAATTATGGGGTTTAGACGGTGCATAATCAGGGTGTACATGGTGATAGCATCTGATCTCTTTCTCGTATTCATCATGTGTGTCGTATTTTTAGCTCAACCAAAACAAATCCATAAAATTAATCAAACCCAAATCAAAAGTTATAGTTGGAAATGGCAATTTCACGAAAAAGGAGGCGTGTTTGCTCCTCATTCTACCATCAACATCGAAAAATTTCCCATTTTTATTTTTCAGAAAGATACACATCTCCACTGTAAATCAATGTTGAGTGGGTGGATTTCGATGTAAATGGTGGAACATAGATGGTCGCCGAAGAAGATAGTCGCCAGAGAAGATGATGGTCGCTGGAGAAGACGAAGATGGTTAGGTGTTCAATTTATTGAATGAGGGCAAATGTGCCATTTCCGTGTAGATTCTTTGGAAAGAACTTGATTCCATCGTATGAGAGAAGGAATGCTCATTCCCACACTGTTGGGAGTGACCTTTCCTACTGCCTTTCCGTCTCTCTTTACCAAACACATCTTGGGCATGATTACTTCTATCATTCCCATTCTTTAATCCCCATTCCTCTTGACCAAATGTGCCCTTAGTACTCAAAGGCACGTGACCATTTCATTTAATGCAACAAAATTCTACCATGCGACGATATTATCATATCATGCAAAATAAAATAGATGTGTGCAGCGGTTTCTTCTATACCTTGACTAAACAATGCATGTTGGACAGGAAAATACAGGTATGAATTCATTTTTTTATTTACAAGGCATCCATTAGTCTAAGTCTATGCTTGGTATCTATTTTTCAATCTTAATTAATTGGTCTAGTTCATAGATGTGAAGTAAATGAATCAGATTCTTAAAATGCTGACATTTCGGTTGACGCTAATGCCAACATTAATTTCACACTTGCCCATCACGTCTTCTCCAACCTACTCTCGGTGATGGTGGACTTGTATTTCACATGAAGTCATCGCACCGAACTTTAACTTTAACAACGCTATGAAAATTAATAAATTTGAATCGTAAAATTAATTTAAATTATTAGATCACGTATTTTTTTTTTTAATAATAACCATAATAGACGCAGAAAATCCGATTTAGTGCAGAAAATTTAAGGGCAATTACATCCCCTAAAAGCGAAAGAAAACAGAAAATGAAATTATTGATTACGGGAGGTAACGGCAACTTTAGGTTTAAATTAATTATTAGAGACCACTGAACCAACCAGCGACAAGGAGAGACAAAAGACGGGCCGGACCAGTTAGCCAGTGATTAACTAGGACCAGCTTCTTTTCTATTTTTTTTTTTATATACTTTTTAATAATACTACTATTCTAACACCTTTCAGCTTAAATAATTAAGGTATTTATGACATGGCAAAGTCCTTAATCTGTATTCGGTGTTGTTACTACGCGTTTACCGGAGCCTATAACTTTGTCCCACCCAATCAATGCGAGGCCAAGCCCATCCAGCCGGCCTCATCCGTTGTCGTTCTCGGTTGGTCCCTGCGATTATTGTATTTTCTGTAGTCTATACTTTTTGATTCCACCGAGATAAGAAGAGAACAGCTTCGACTTTGAATATTCAAGTAGCCATGAATGTTGAAGATAAGAGAATGGAAGAAGGGCTCCGAAATACAGCCGAGAACCGTGACTCGAAGGACTCTGTTACCAATGAGCATGAGAAAGAAACAAGAGTAACTATGGTGGAGGATGGATCCATTCAGCAAACAAGAGAGCAGGAGCAGCCACCTGTAAAGCAGAAGACAAAGAGGGTTGCAACCCTGGACGCATTTAGGGGCCTCACTGTAGTGGTTAGTCTACTCTCTTAATTTCTACATACATATGTAACATCACTTACGTGAAAATTAAAGTAAAGTATTTGGGCTTCCATAATTGTGTTTGGGTGGTTGTGAATTAATGTTTGCGTAGTTGATGATACTGGTGGACGATGCTGGTGGAGCTTATCCTCGAATCGATCACTCTCCGTGGAATGGATGTACGTTGGCTGATTTTGTTATGCCCTTCTTTCTTTTCATTGTTGGGGTTGCCATAGCCCTTGCTCTCAAGGTACGTACACTCACTTTCCATTTGTTCTTTAATTTTGTTTGGAGAAAAATAATTGATATTTAATTTTTTGTTGAATGCTAAATTTTGTAGCCTTTTACATTTCAAAAAGAAAAAGAGTGCTCAGTCAACCCAGTAATGAAATTGTATTCAAAGTTCAGAATACACATGTTTCTTCAAACCATGTCAACCTAAAATTATGTAATTGAATCGTAACTTGGGCTTATCTTGTAATATTTTGAGGGGCAAATTGTCATTGCACCAAGCCACATACATATACTGACAATAAATTTCATCGATGCATATAAGGATTTATCTAAAACATCCGATAAAGTTATATGCCTTCTATATTTTAAAATTGAAAATCAGCATATGATGTAAATGTACGTTGCTGGATAAACATTGGGTTGTAACAATGAATGCAGAAAGTGCCCAAGATCAAGGATGCTGTAAAGAGGATAATCCTCAGGACATTGAAGCTTCTCTTCTGGGGTATTCTCCTGCAAGGTAATCAGAAGTCATTCGAGTATAATAAGCAAATTAAGGAATATGCTCAATTGACTGCGTTGATTATCTGACGACATATATAACGCACTACAGGTGGATACTCTCATGCTCCTGATGATCTGTCCTATGGAGTTGACATGAAATTCATCCGATGGTGTGGCATTCTCCAGGTTTGCAAATTATAAATTAAATGAGGACACAATTCAAAATCATTCCAGGCCAAGTTTGTAGAATGACTACTTCAATTTGTGTGCAGAGAATAGCGCTTGTATACTGTGTTGTAGCTCTGATAGAGACATTCACCACCAAGCTTAGACCAACCACCTTGAACCCTGGACACCTCTCCATTTTTACTGCCTATCGATGGCAATGGTAAGGCAAACAGCCTTACATTTCCATATTCACAAATTTTAACCTTGAAACATCCTGATTACATATGAAATTAACTGAAATGCTTGACGTGGCCTAGGATTGGGGGCTTCGTCGCATTCATCATTTACATGGTCACTACCTTCGCCCTCTATGTTCCAGATTGGAGTTTTGTCGATCATAGTCACGACGAACTGAAGAGATTCACTGTACATTCTCTCTCAGAAACACACGCTGCTTTAGTTTTGTTTTGGTTTGGTGGTTGTTTATTTATTTTTATGTTTTTACCAATTTATTAGGTGATTTGCGGGATGAGAGGACACTTAGGGCCCGCATGTAACGCCGTTGGACATGTAGATCGACAAGTTTGGGGGGTTAACCATCTCTACAATCAGCCTGTTTGGAGTCGCTTAAAGGTGAGCATGTAAATTTGAATATGTCCAGAACCAACTCTGCCTTTCCCCAATCGTCATGGCCTGATACACCATTGTTTTCTGATTCATTATTTCAAATTAATTGGTTGCAATCACTAATTCATTGTTGATACGGCATTTTACTTGTAGGCGTGCACCCTCAGCTCTACCGCTCAAGGTGATCTTCGTAAAGATGCTCCAACTTGGTGTCGTGCTCCCTTTGAACCAGAAGGCTTGTTGAGGTTTATTTCATTCATTCTTTTTTTTTCTCCCCACCCCCTCGAGAGCGAACTTTTCTATTGACATAGTCATTTAATGTGATAGATCAATTAAGGATCGATTGAATCGTTGTTTTTCTTGTAACTAGCTCCATATCAGCTATCCTCTCTGGCACCATCGGCATCCATTATGGGCACGTCTTGATTCACTTCAAGGTTACAAACTTTACCTTATTCACAAGTATATAAATATATCTTTCTTATAGATGCAAGTTATTGAAGATACAAACGTGAACATTTGGACAGGGTCATGCAGAGAGGCTCAAGCAATGGGTCTCTATGGCGATCGTGTTACTGGTGGTTGCCTTAATACTTCATTTCACAGATGGTAAGCTACTGAGACATGTACCTCTTAAAACAAATTCTATACGCCATCTTCTTCAAGATGAATCTTACAAATTTTGGCCATGGCATGCAGCTATTCCACTGAACAAGCAGCTCTACAGCTTCAGCTATGTTTGTTTCACGGCTGGGGCTGCTGGAATTGTCTTCTCTGGCTTTTATTTACTGGTAATTGGTAGAAGCGTTCTTCTTTCTCGTTAATTAATCTATTTTCAAAAAAAAAAAAAAAAAAAAGAACACTTTGACCTTATCACTTTTCTTCACTCCTATTGATATACAGATCGATGTTTGGGGGTTTCGGACTCCATTCTTGTTCTTGGAGTGGATAGGAATGAATGCAATGCTAGTGTTTGTGATGGCAGCGCAGGGCATCTTCGCTGCATTTGTGAATGGATGGTACTATGAAGATCCAAAAAACTCACTGGTACGAGGCATCGTCCCTTGATTTATGGTAAAAATTGAAACTCTTAACTTCTAAGCAGAATCTAACTATATTTGACATAATGGAATAGGTACACTGGATCCAGAAGCATGTTTTTGTGAATGTGTGGCACTCAGAGAGGGTGGGAACCCTCTTGTATGTCATATTTGCAGAGATCACTTTCTGGGCAGTGGTTGCTGGCATATGCCACAAATTAGGATTGTATTGGAAGCTGTAAGTTAAGAACCATCTACACATACAGAGTTCCTAGAATATCTGCGATTTGTTATAGGGCAATTTTCCCTGGTTATGTACCATGCTTACATGTTGTTTAAGTTATCTTCTGTAAATGTTCCTTTATTGTACCCCTCAAACAGAATATTCCAAATTTCCTCCATATGTCATATAGTATGAAAGAAACGAAAGAACACAACTTTTTACATTCTCAGTGCAATATAAGGCTTCATTTTTTTGGTCCTTTAATTTATTTATCTTTTTAATTTTGTTCATTAATTTTATTTGAATTAGACTCTTAACTTTTATTATGTACTATATTCAACTCATAACTTCATTTATTATTTTTAAATGGCCTCTTAATTTTTTAATAATCTAATATAATTTTTTGATTTCTTTTATTATTTGAAAATAGTCTTGAATGAATATTTAAAGAAGGATGAATATGACATAAATTGAAAATTTGGGAATTAAATTAAGATATAAAATGAAGAACAAATCAATTAATTAAAGGACTGAAGTGATAATTAAACCAAATTATAATGGCAATTCTATTAGGAATTTAAGCCAAAATACCATTTGGTTAAAGTCGATTTAAAAATAATCACAGATGAACCAGCCCATTTTAAAGTTTTTATCTGTTAATTAGAAAGAGAAGAAAATTCCTACTATTGCGAACTAAATTTTTTTTTGAAAAGAGGCTAATTTGTAATTTAACACGATTACAGATGAACTAGTCTACTAAAATGTCAATCCAGAACATAAAAAAAAAAAATTCCTTAAGCAAGCTTGCACCTGTGCCATCAGCCCATGACTAATGTTAACATACTATGATTTGTTTTTCTAACCATTTGAAATGGACAGGAAGAACAGCACAAAGACACTGTTTCTTGTCAAAGAAAAAACACCGGGAATCTTGTCTATGTCAAAGTTCATATATGATGCTGACAAACGAGAGGGAAAGACAAACAAAATCTTTAAAAACGAGATTCCGATAGGAATGGAATGGAAGAATATTTTAGGCCACATCACGAAATAAGGTTTTCTTTTCCAGTTTTCCTAATGTTAACAAATTCGAAAAAACAAAAAAGAGATATTCAATATATAATTTGAATTGAAACCCCAGAAGCTCCAAAAGATCAGACAACCAGTAAAACCAGTGCTGGCGTTTTAATTAATCGAAACTCAAAGGGGATCGCTGAAACTGATAATATCGGCTATTGCAGTCAAAGACAAGTAGGCGTCCTAAGAAATATCTAGCGGCAACGATGGAGAACCGTAGGACAAGTAACAAGTTATCCAAAGAATTTAAGTCTGTTTGACTTCCATGCAGGGGACAACTGGTGAAGGTATACCTTAAAATAAGACATGAAAATGAAAAGTAATAAATGCTCCGTTGGAACCAACTTGCTCTCAATGTCGTTTTCAGGAAAATGACACAATAAATTGAAGGACCACAGGAGAAAAGTGGCACAACCAGATCCCCGGGAAATCGCTGAGCTAGTAATAGTTTTGTACACGATGAAATTATTCATTACACATTAAAGGGCATCAGAAAAGTCGCTTAAAAGACAAACAGGCGCAAACCAAGAATATCATTATGACTTGAAATGCCCTAAAAGTCTCACTGGTTGCTTTGAACCCAAGCATGAACCGCTTAGCAATTCATTCGACTGGTCGATACGTATATATTATAGCCTACGACGACAAAAAAAGAGCTGAATATAGTTACCAAATTATAATAATAAACTTTTATATATAACATGCTCCTGCTTTCATCGAACTGTTTCTGCCTTCTCTTCTCTGTACACTAGTTAGATTTACAAAAGCTCTGAAAACATTAACGTAGCAAAAGCTATCATCTATCATTTTCACAGCATATATTTCACAATTACATCTGACAATAGCTATGATAACAGACCAAGTTACGCTGTACATATATAATAGAAGGTGCATCCAAAAGGGACAATGTCAGCAACCATGGTTCATCATTCCCAACCCATCAACATTCTCCAGACTCCTTCCTCAATCACGTTCCTTGGAGCACTCGTTTCTTCCCCTTCATCAAGCAAGACTCTGTACACTTCCCACTCGCGGTCTCCAATCACGTGCCTTCCAATTTCAGCCTGTTCAACAAACACATCCAGAACATTTACATACATTAATATATAGAGAACAGATATGAAGAACCAAAAAGGTAGATGCAAACTTTCTTTCTGGAGCTGTAGAAAAAGCATAGAGCAGATAAGTACCGAAAAGATGCAGATGCCAAGCATTTTGAGAGCAAGAGTAATGTCATGAAAAACAAGAGGTCGTCCCTTGCTGGACAACTCCACAGGATTTGCTACCATCAGCTCCGTATCAGGACCCCTGCTCACTACTGCTACTCTGAGTGGACGAATGAGTTCCATCCTAAGCCGAGAAGACAAGGAGCTCTGCTTGTTAGGGTCCACTATCTTCTTCCCATCTGTTTGCATTATGAACAAGTCTATCTCACATGTTCCTCTTGATTTTCTAGAGAACCGCCCATAAGAAATCTGGTTAACATTATATGATACCATTAGGTTCTTCATTCTGGATACTAAATTGGATAACCAACCCAGTTTATATATATAAATTATCCACAAAAATGTGACACCGTCAAATTCATAGCAGCCTGCAATCATGTTTCCAGGATGTTGTATTTTCTGATTTCAATTTACTATACCTGAATGTCGTAGTCCTTGAGAGTTCTCATGATGTCATAAAGAAGGCCTTTGTGATCTTGGCACATAATTTGGACAAGCGTGTGAGAAGGGCTCAGCAGGTTGTCCATCGTGATAGAAACACTCTCCGATGTGAGCATTGCACTCCGAACTGAATCAGACAATTCCAAGTCAAATACATATTCTGTGATTTCAGTTGGAAGCATTGAAGATGCCTGAGAACAAGCAGTGGTTTCTGGGCCGACCAGTTCAATGTCAAGAGTAACTATGGCATCCTCCAAAATAGCTCGTAAGTGTTCAATTGTGTCATCCCTTCTCTTTTTTGTATGTAAGAGCTCCCTGGTACAGTTACAAGGTGAAGGAACAAACTACATTAGGAAGCTAAAAGAAGATGGAATCGTTATCCGATGGAGATTTTGTATAGCAGCTAATTAGCTTCAAATTCTCATAAATCACACCCTACATCTTCTAAAGAAAAGGATCAAATATTTTAAAGACTCTGGAAAGTTAGTAATGCATTCCCTTGAATGAACAGAGAAAGGTTTTTCAGGCAATGGAATGGGATAGCTATCAGAATGAGAGTGACTCTATTTGAATGTCTGAAGTCAGATACCAAATTGGTCCCATTCAAGCTCCATTTTTAATCAAGAAATTATATAAGCAATTCCAGTGAGCGAATTAAAAAGAAACTTCAATTGAGATTAAGAAGTAGAGGCAAGCAGATCACAACTTTGCGGTTCCAAAAATATGTAAAAAATGCCCAACCTGATATCAGTGATGAAAAACAGATCCACGACTCTTCCATCAGGTGTGGTAGATACCTTCACTTTCTTTATGATGAGCTCTAGCTCACATAGAACCTGTGTAACATCTGTCACCATAATAAAGCCATCAAATTACTTTGTTTCTGTGTAACAACAATACCATGTGACAAGATTCTAATGATCTGATGGAAACCAGATAACTCATTCGTCATTATCAATATATCTAAGGCAGGGTATGTAGATTCGTGCAGAATATATATATATCCCTATTCCCTAGATAATACACGATGAAGCAAAAGATTTGAAAAGTGTTTAGACATGGAAATCAAATTACTGTTTTAAGATTTTCGTTCAAATTTCCTTTTGCGGGAACTACACAAACAATCAAACAGAACCCTATTTCCTACTCATTCAAAAGAATTCACAAAGGGAGATCCCAAAATCATGATTCTTGATCATTTGTCGAAGAGCAGAAAATAGATGGATGATATCAACTGCCAAGAAGGAAGTCCTGAACCAATTCATAATAATCAAAATCGACAAGATAACAACCGTGTTTGTTGGTAATTCAAGACTTGGATTCACATGTAAAGTTTTGAAAATTACCATGTAACAGCCCTTTACGATCATGACAACAGAACTTTAATAGGTACACGTCCGGAGGCTTGGGAGGTTGCAACTCAGAGCGGTAGTAAGAAATCCCAGAAGCAGAATAACAAGAAGGACACGCCCCAATTAGCCTCTTTGTCAACAAACTCCACCTCGTTTTCGGGTTCCCAGTCACCCAGAATACTATATAGCACCATCTCCCGTCAGTTGATAAGTCTTCATAAACAAGAGAGAATTAGTCAGAAATTTACTTCAGAGTTAAAGACCAAAAGTAATTTACATCAGTTACATCAAGCAGGCACCACTTGGTTAGGGCCAGAGCAGTCCATTACCATATCTCCCATCTCACAAATCCAAAGCAATAACGAAAATAGAACAAAAAAAATAGGATTTTTCATTTCTTGTAAATCAAATCCAAGCTTATCTCTTGTTTCCAGTTTCCACCAAGCTCTTTGGGTCTTGGAAATGGAAATCAAAGAGTAAGAATGATTACGGGCAAAATTGATAATAATATGCAATTTGAGTTACCTCCTCTGACAATGCTTAGACCAAAGAAGAGTATGATGCGACACAAATCACAACCCAACCCAGTCTTGTCAGGGCAATTCACAGTAATAACTGTTGGGTCACCTTCTTTCTCTGGCTCTCTGACAATCACTACGTCGTCGTATAATATGCCCATAATATTCTTGTGCTGCTGCTGCTACTTTCTTCTTCTCGCTGTGGTTCCAATCTCAATCGACGCTATCCAATCCCTGAGGAGTATCAGGTAATCGTCTTCACTTTGTGAAACTTTTTTCTTTTACTGTGCCCCCACACAGAAGCAGAGAAGAGACACGGGAAAGAAAAGTAAGTGGAACAGAGAGGCAGAGCTTTGTCTCTCGCTTCTGTTTCAGTGGTTGGTGATGGAGCATTTGAATCGTTTGTTGATACTTTTAATTTCGTTTTTATCGATTTTATGTGCTTTGACATTTTTAGCACAACTACGGCGAGAACAACACAAGTCAAATAACTTTACGCATGATTATTGCACCCTGTTCTAACTCTCTAATTATAAGTCCGCGAATTATGATTGTTATATTTATGATAAGAAAATTTCTTATTAAATTCTAATTTTAAAGATAATTAAAAAATTGTAAATAAATTTTAGAAAATCACTGAAACTTACAACTCTCCTCTACGTAAGAGTATAGAAATTTTCATTTTCAACATTATACCATTTTTCTTTTGGGTATAAATTGTAAGTTACCTCGTATTTTCAAGTAATTAAAATAAACAGATGACACTAGCTATTCAACGTATAAATAAAAAAAATGTAATTATAGGAAATCATACTGACTAATATACTATTGTTAGTATCATACTAACAATAGTTTAATGCCTTTATATTAAGGAAAGGCTCAATTGCATTGATAAAATAAGAATGAAATTGTTGTCCCATCATTCTGAATTAATACTTATAATATTTGCCGCCTTGGTCCAATAGGCCGTTGTGACATTGACATTTTACTTCCTTTTTTAATTTTTCCGAACAGAAATTTATTTAGATGTCGGCGTTTGTTCCTTGAAGCTTCGTTAACTCGTTTGCGGATAAGTCGGAACAAGGAACCACTGTATCACCCATCTCGTAATTCGCAATCTTTCTTCGATTCCTACAAGGTGTTTATTTTGCATGAGAAGTCATAAATCTCTTATATTAAAAAAAAAAATTGCGTAAGAACTTGTAATTCCATCATTTCTATGTTAAGGATTGTTTATATTTCGTAAATAATTATTGATGCTCTATATAAATGTGAAAAAAAGACCAAGGAATATGTAAGTAGTATATATATAATATACAAGTGAGGTAGGGTGATTGAGATAATGGACTTAAAAAAATATGAGAAAATATCTTTTCTTATATAGCCTATCTAACTGTACAATAAATAAAAATAACCCAAGCTCAAAAAATGATGGGTTGATGTTTGAGGAAGTGGATTGAACAGTTGGTAAGTCACTGTTGTACACATGACAATAATTTTGGTTCATTGGTAAAAAAAAAAAAAAACAATGATTTTGGTTTTTTTTTAAATTTGTAAAATGAAATTTTTTTTGCATTATTATCATATTAAAAAAATTAAATACATAATAAATATTATTAAATTTTATTTAAATATATGAGACTCACTTAAATAATAGATTCTGAGTAAATTTATATGTGAGAGTAATATTAAAAAATAATTAGACATGATGGATTCAAATTGTAGAGTGGGGGATGAGGTGAGCTGTGAATCTTTGTTCTTACAAAGATTCTCATAATGGGAAATACCTATTCCAAATATTAGGCCACATGCATTGTTTATTGGCTGTGTGTGTTGATGGGGTAACTTTTTTTTCTAAAAAAAATAATCATACTCATATTATATCTGGCATTACTCTTTAATTTTTATTAGATATTTGTTTAGACCTTTTCCATGAGTACTGATTGATATATAGCGTTTTAGTCGCATCATAGTTCTAGAAGAATATAACTTCGGTTGTTAAAGATACACTACTTCCTCAAAATGTTCTCCCTTCGCATTAGAATTATGTCTAATTAATGATCATATTAATGGCTACATCAATTGTTTAAAATTAGAAAAATATAATTTTATTTTTGAAAGATAAACACCTCAAACTATTTGGTCATTAAATTTGAAAAACACATTAGTCAATTCAACGATATGCTTTATTCTCCGCCCATTAATTCCCATCAGTGCATAGTTTACAGACTAACAAGTAAAGAGATTAAAACTTTCATGAATTGAACCGCAAAGTTTTTTTAAAAAATTTAAGAACAAATAGTTAAAACATATATTTTAGGGTTTGAATCATGTGCTCATTATATTGTGGGGGTTCAAGTGTAAGTAAGATTAGAATAAAATTTCATATTAGATAGAATTAGACTAGAAAAGATTATATAATTGAAAATAATCTATAGACCTAATGTTTGAAGGTTTTAAGTTAAGATGTTGTGTCATATTAATATTAATATAAATATTCACTCTTTAAGTTAAAAAAAAATTATTCAATTTGTAGGCTCTTTAGATCACCAACTTAACGAATATTATATTTATAAATCAAATACTGAAGCACGCATTTTTGAAATGCTAAAAAATTATTTATTTTTCTAAACTTTGGTTAGAGCGATCAATTTATGTAGTGGAATTTGAAGGACAGCACTAATGAGATTTAGGGTAGATATTAGAGAATGATAGAAATAATGAGCATATACTGTGTGGTTTATTGGAGGAAGGAAAGTATGATATGTTGGGTGTCACATTTTCGTTGGTTAAGGAACCAAATCAGATTTCTCCACTTTCACCAAAAGTAACATAGTGTGAGCTGTGATCACTGCCTGTCCTATCCGCAACTTGAATGGAAAATATTAGCTATAGCTAATATATTTATATGATAATAGATTTGATGTATTAATTTTAATAAAATTAGGTTATTAAAATTAATATATTAAATTAGTTGTCATATAAAAATAAAAAAATAATAAAAGACAAGATTTGTGACTCTATGTGCGTCAATTTACACGATGATCACGTCATATCATGATCTCATGCTCTCCTATATCATTTTCTTTTTATTACTAAATTATTGGAGGCAAGCGCTTGTATAAGTATTTTAGTATCATGTACATGTATTAATTTAGACTTGTTGTATTTAGTGAAATATGTATAAATTAAACTATTAAGATTAAAGACATATATAATTTAATAGTTTATATTAATTTTAATAACTGTATGTGATTAAATATTTACCTTTCTAATTGCACAAGGTCTTTAGTTTTTATTCAAAAACTTAAATATAAAGAATTGTACTTAAAAAAAAAAAAGAAATAATAGATTTGGGTTCATATTTTTTTTCATTTTTCATCTTTGCATAACTTCAAATCATTCGTATAATTTTGAATAATAATAAGAGATTAATATAATTTTTTGTACACTCATAATTTTAAATACAAGAATGTACTCAATAATAATACATATGCATGTAATAATATCAATTAAAAAATAATAATATTACAATTATGTCTCTATATTATTATTAATACGTTTGTGATATTTTACCTAAAGAATTTTTTTCTATTCCATTCACTTCATATAATTGAATATTGCCACTTATAACCTTTCAATATTATATATACTAAATTAATAATATAATTTATTTTTAATTTAAATTCATAATATTATCCTCCCTTTCCACCAAGGTTTTTTAGTTTGTCCAAATTATTTTTTTGTTTTTACCTCCTCAAAGGAACGATTATGTTTGTTCTTTTTGGGGCCTCAGAACGCATATATTGATTAATCAAGGTTAAATAGATACTTTTTGCATTCAAAGTACAATAAATGAATAATAATTTATCGAAATAAATGTGAACTGATCTCATCCTTTAAATAATTTTATGGTTATTTTAACTGCAAGAATAATATATTTAAGTTTTTCCATAATATGGTGGAAGTAGAGATTTTATTTGATTTTGAGTATATTAGTTTTCACATAATATAATATCTGCTTTCTGAACTTAATATTTCTTGGAAAAAAACGGATGATTTAATATTTTTTAAACGAATATTGATTGCTTAAAACATAAAGATATACCCTTTTCCGCGTTCCATCAACCAGTTGCTTCCAGCATTTTTGTATTGAACACCATGATTTATATGTTGTGTGTGGAGGTGGATGTATATATACAAATATCTTGACGAACATATCTTCAACGTTCTACCTTTCAAAGAAGTAATCAAAAAGCATAAACTATTATGCACGATATGGACGACACTGACTAATCATCCATACAAAAAAAGCCCAAAGTAAGAATCTGGAAAACTGTAAGAAAAGCAGCCGACTTCCGTTCAAATTTCATGTTCCTGAGTGTGATCAATGTAGTTTCATAATTATGCGTCTCGGATTTAAGATTGATTTATAGTGTAAATTATAATTATATTAACATAGTAATGAGTACCAAATAAGTTTTATAGAATTAAATATATCAATAATAATACATAATATTAATAAAATATGTGTGCAAAGCAATCAGAAAAAAAATTATAAAATTTAATGTAAAAAAATTTTAAAAGATAATTACAAAATATCATTTTCACACCCTCTCAAATAATATTTAAAAATATTTTAAATATATTTTTTTCACACTTTACACTCTTAGGAGTTTACCTACACAAAAAATAATTCTTTCACTCACTATACAGTTGAACTCTTTACTATTTGATAATTCTAATAAAAAAGAGTGAGCTTTTATTTATAAAGGCTTAAAGTGATGTAAGATAACATACTATTTGTTATATTGTTTATAAGTGGTTCACTTACACATATATAAAATGCATATTTCACACTCACATATATAATATTTCAACATTTTCGGTCTATATTATTAAACTTCATATTGCAATGTTACCCAAATTCAATAAAGTAATTTATTTACTTTGACATTTAATATTTAACTAGATCTTATATAATTAAATTTCAATAAAATAATTTATTTTATTTGACATTTAATATTTGACTAAATTTCACGTAATTAAATTTTAATAATATAATTTATTTTATTTAATATTTAATATTTAATTAGACTCCACAGTCTATTCAAATTCCACTTTAAATACTATTTAGATAGATATATAAGATTCTAAAATATTTAGAAATAGTAGAAACAATAAATTAATAATATATATTTCCATTCGAAAAGAGATATATCAAATTTTTGTGGTCATGGTTTCTATATCTGAAGTGGATAAGATCACAAGACATGATATGAGGCAACTACTTCCCACTTAGGTGGAAAATTGCAAGAAACACAATGAACTTTGACTCATTCGTATTCCCACTTTAACTCCAAAGCAACTCCATCATCAATATATTTGCTTCGTCGGACTCGGAAGGCACAAATTGGCGTGCTCAGTGCTGACCTAACTAGTGCCCCTTGCTTTGTTCCTACCTTAATCAACCACTCAAATATTCTAATATTCTAAAATTACATATAATTAATTAATTAATTAGTGGATGAGATACGAGGGTAGCTTTAGTTAAGAGTCATTCATGTATCAAATGCACTGAATTGGAAAATTAGGTATTCTTAAGGAACAGGCACATGGATGCTTTCCTCAAGAAGAAAGTTAGGAAATTTTAATATATCTTCTGCGACCATATTCAAGGGATAGAGACAGCGAGTATTAGTGGTTGGTCTTCGTATCTGTCGTCGCCTCCTCTCACGCATCTGTAAGCAACATTCTGTTTTTGCAATTGAGTCCTCTTACAAGTTATAACAACTTTCAGTCAGAGTCAAGGTTGACTCACCCCTCACTCTTGTAAGCTTATTGTTACTTCTACGAGTCATCTGCTTGGGACGGATACGAGGATGAGATATCAGGGCATTCTAAAATGGGTGAATTATATTTTAGCCAACATAAGGTATTTAGGTACTGTTGTTAAATTTTTCAAAGAGGGTTTCGACTAGGTAATTGACGTGATGAGTTGTGGATATTGGGAAGTGCAAAAAATTTACACAAGACAAGAAACATATCTCTTGCAGAGGATTTATTTAAGTCCTAAATGAAACTAAACCTAGAGGCTAATGGCTTCCATGGGTGTAAAATGCAGAAGGTGCTATATTGTATTAATAGGAGGTCAAGCATGGCACAGACTGATGACATAAAAGCAAACGGAATTGCTTAAATTGTAAATTTTGAAAAAGCTATAAAGAACGGTTATAAAGTAAAGTTGTAAAGAAAGTTAATAAAAGTGCTAAATATTCACTGATATTTTTGGGCTATTTTTTTTTTTTTTTTACTCGACCTTCTGTAAGAGGTAAGGCACATGCCACGTTTGCTGGTGGCAAGATTTGAAATTCACTTTGACTTGACTAGGTCGCAGTGACTGTTTCCTTACCTCAAGTCAAGAGTTGCTAAATAGTTGAAACTATTATTATTTGTTTTTTTTTTTTTCTAAATTGTTTGGCTTCGTTGTAAGTGAAATGATGGCTTAGTTGATATTTTGCTACTTGTTAAACTCAGAGTTATTTTTTGCCTATTTTTCTCGACCAAGTATACTTCATGACTAACTCCCAATTAGCAATGTCTAGACTAAATTAGGTTATGATGGGTCTGATATTACTTGATTATAATCTGATGCTAAAAGATATGTAAATTATGTTAAGTCAACGCCTGAGAATATAGGGAAGTTATAATTTTATGATTCAATTACTTAGAGGCCAATTATAAAATTAGAGACGTTATTTAAATGAGTTGATTGGGGAGAGTAGGTAGTACTAAGACATCAAAATATTCCATAATATGAGGATTGCAGTGTTGCATGTTGTGGAGGACGACCTGTCCTTGGACCCCCACCTGGTGGCGTTGCAGCAACCAATTTTTGGGCTTTTAAAATACAGCTATGTAGGGCCCAACACCCCAAGCTCAGCCTTGTATGTCGTTTTTGCTGTCAAATTTTTTTTTAAGAAGAAAAAAGAAAACGACATGAACATGTAAACGATCCAGAAGTTTAAGCTGATAATTAGTGGTGTTTTAATGAAATGGTAAAATAGATGATGAAAGACGTGAAGATGACTCAAAAGAAAAGCACAAGGGCCCATGGAATCACTTGCATGGATTCGGCGGTTCACGAAAGGGAAACAAATGACCTATAACTCGGCAAAGTTGAAAACAACTTCACCAAAAGAAAAGCCGCCATCTCATCATCCCATTCACAAATTCACAAAAAAGTCCAGTCTCCTACACGTGCTCCATCCTACTCGATCTAATTCTATAGTATTCGGTGACCTTTATTTTGTGCCACCTTATCTTGTCGAAAGCATCAGACGGAGCTTGATATGTTACTCGGTCTCAATCAGGTGTTGAAATAAATCTCTTTTAAGATTAGTAGTAAGTAGTTTTTATTTTTAACCGATATACGAATCTAAGAGTTATAATATAAATGTAAATGCTTACATTCCTAGATGAAGGTTGCACAACTTATAACCATAAAATTAACGTAAGGTTGAGGAAACAAACGTTACAATTGAGCTACAATACCTCAAAGTCACTTTTATGATTTTATGAAACTAAATCGTTTGTCTCCATCTAGGAGATGTGAGCTATTTTAAATATATTATAAACATCATAGCTCTCATCATGGATCACGGAAAGACTAAAATTTTTTAATACGCAGGATCCTTATCAAATGCAAGCACAGAGCATACTTGGATCTTTTAAGTGAGAAAATATCTATGAAACTAAAAAAAAGATTTCAAAGATATGAAAGAGCTTAAAGAGAATTCATGAAAACACTCTTAGTATTAAGACTGAAAATATTACAAGTTTCAAATGCCTAACACCAGAGAAGAGGACTCTTTATATAGATAGAGTAGCACATAAGATGACGAACAAAGAAATAAGGCTCAATAATACACCTAACATATAAAGACAATAATACTATAGCAAAAGCAAAAGCTGAGGTGACAAGTTATTAAGCACGCCAACAAACTTTAATAAAGAATGACATAACATGACGACTTTAATCTTTGTTTCTCTATAGTATACGCTTGTGATCTGGTGAGATACTTCGATCACTCAGATTTGAACTGTCATCATAAAGATTCTGAGAATTTTGGAACTCAGTTATGGTGAAAGTATTTTCATAATATTCCCTTTCTTCAGTGGCTTATATATCTTCCATTTCATCTCAAGTCAGGGAAGTTGATGGTCCTGCTAAATAAGAAGGTTGGTCTTAAGATAGAGGATGAATCCATAATTGTGAACCAAATTTGTTTAACCACACATCGGGGTCATATGAAGGAATGACTAGAGCAAATTCTGGAACTTGATCTGATATATCGATCTCAAGGAACCTTAGTTCTCTAGGAATAAATTCACCGAGATACGAACCCATAGTGATGCATTCAACATTAGATGATTCATGATAATTATTTAAATCACAAAGGAACATTTTTAATGATTTAAGAATATTTTTATGATCTTTTGGAAAATTAGGGAACGTGTTCCATTCATAAGCATGGTCCTTAGAAATGAGCAATCCATTTTGATGTCCCCAATATGTTTTATGGAAGATGTAAATAAAAGAGGTTGTTGCGCAAAGTGCTAGACGATTCCATAAATTCATATGCCTTATTGTGTCATTAATTTGTTGTCACCACCAAGGAAGGGGAGAGTACCTTTCAAGGAAGATCCAAATAAGCGAAAAGTGATTTGAGTCATTATTCAAATGATGAAACATTTATATGGGAGAGAACTCAATTGTTGTTGTGTAGAGAATTGCAAGAGACCAAAAGAACCAATAAGCATCTTCGTTAAAAGTTAAGACAAAATAATGTTAGAAAAACGGTGTCAAGGTGGAACATGCGGCAATTTTGGGAGAGATGGATGTCTCTGAGGTACTTGTGGAAGTAAAAGAACAAAGAGGATTTGGCTAATTCCATGACTTTTGTAGGTTTAGTTGGGATATTGACGGAAGGAGGAAAGAATTTTCTGGTGGAGACTAGTTTGTTCATTAGGATGATGCATGGTTGGACCATGATGATTAAGGGAATAGAGGCTCCAGGTGTGATGAAGGCAACAATATTTGGTTTGGGTCTGGAAAGGAGGTCTGCAAGGTGATTTGTGACTCTTTTGATGTGCTTGACCTCAAATTTATAGTGTGATAGTCACACTTGCCATCTTGCTAGTTGTTGATATGAAATAATCATGTTTTCGAATTCAAGAATTTTTTATAAGGCAATGTTGTCCATTTCAACAACAAAGCGTCGATGTGCCAGATGGAATTCAAATTTCTTGATTCTATTTTTTACAGCGAGGATCTCTTTATATATGGTGTGGTAATGGGTTTCTGATAGCTTAAATGAGTCACTCACGTGTCCACAGTAATACTGCTTCCTTCCATCTTGTTCAATTAAGATGGCCCCCCAGTGATAATTGCTGGCATCGGTCTACAAGATGAGAGTGGAGTCTGGGCCAAGAATCTTTAAAGGAAGGGGACTTTTGGAAATTTCCTTAATATGCTTCACTATCGTAGTTTGTTCTGGGCACAAAAAGTAGGGTGTTCCTTTATGAAGAAACTTGGACAACTGGCTAGTATGATGGCAATATTTTGGGATAAAATCTTGAACAAAATTAACAATCTCAAGGAATTGTTGAATTTGTTTTAAAGAGAGACCTTTATCTGAAAATTGGGCCAATTGTTCTGCGAGGTATGGACCTAGCTTATAACATCCATCTTCAAATAGCATGCCTAAAAAGTTAATTCGGGTATGGGTCAATTGGTTCTTTTGAACTGAAAGCATAAGACTATATTTGTGAACAAGATTTGTGAACTATTCCAATAGCTGTAAATGTTTAGCTTAACTTTTTGAAAACAATAGAATGTCATCAATGTAAGTTAGAGCATCGTTCCTTATGGGCTTCAAGATAGCAGTCATGGCCTTTTGAAACGGTAATGGAGCAGTCTTAAGACCAAAGGGCATGACGATCTTTAAACCACACTAAAGACATCAAAATGGATTACTCATTTCTCGGAACCATACCCATGAATGGAACACATTCCCCCATTTTCCAAAAGATCATAAAAATATTCTTAAATCATTAAAAATATTTCTTTGTAATTTAAATAATTATCATAAACCACCCAATGTTGAATGCACCATTATGGGTCCGTACTCGAGTGAATTTATTCCCGAAGAACAAAAGTTCCCTGATATCAATATCCTAGATTAAGTTCTAGAAATCCCTCCAGTCATCCCTTCATATAACCCCAATGTGTCGTTAAACAAATTTGGTTCACAACTATGGATTCATCCTTTATCTTAAGACCAACATTCTTCAACAGGACCATCAACTTCCCATACTGAAGATATCCAAGCTAGTGAAGAAAGGGAATACTATGAAAATATTTTCACCAAACCTGAGTTCTAAGATTCTTAGGATCCTTATGATGACAGTCCAAATCTGAGTGATCAGAACCTTTTACCAAATCATAAGCCTATACTGTGGAGAAAAAGAATAAAATCATCTTGTTATGTCACTCTTTATTAAAGTTTGTTGGCATGCTCAGTAACTTGTCACCTCAGTTTTTACTTTTGCTTTAATATAATTGTCCTTAGATGTCAGGTGCATTATTGAGTCTTATCTCTTTGTTTGTCGTCTTTTGTGCTACTCTATCTATACAAGGAGTCCTTTTCTCTTGTGTTAGGCATTTGAAGCTTGTAATATTTTCAATCTGAATACTAAGAGTGTTTTCATGGATTCTCCTAAGCTCTTTCGTTTCTTTAAAATACTTCTAGTTTCGTAGACATCTTCTCACTTAAGAGATCTAAGTATACTCTTAGCTTTCCTCTAATAAAGATCCTACGTATCAGAAAGGATTAGTCTTACTGTGATTCATGATGAGAGTTATGCTATTTGTAATATATTTGAAATAGTTCACATCTCCTAGATTGAGGCAAACGATTTAGTTTTATAGAATCATAAAAGTGGTTTTGAGGTGTTGTAGCCCAAAAGTAGCGTTTGTTTCCTCAACCATATCTTGATTATATGGTTATTAAGTTGTGAAACCTTCATTTAGGGATGTAAGCTTTTACATTTATGTTATAACTCTTGGATCTGTATATCGGTTGGAAACCCAAAACTGCAGGCTACTGGTCTTAAAAGATCTATTTCGAATTTGTGTTTTTGGTTTAATCATACCACATACGAGGATCATACCCTCATTTGGTATTAGAGCCTTAATGTTTGAAAAACGCATATGAATTCTAGCAAAGATAGAGAGTAAAAGAAACATCTTTTAACCATGTATTCTAAAACCTTAACTTTTTCACAACCCATCCAACCTACAACCATTCCCTGCTCCCTTTCCATCTTTGATATCTACCCCCGTGCCAACACCCATAAAATTGACAACCTTATTGAGATCTGCTACAAGGATCTTCCTTTTAGCCAACGCTTTGAAGACACTCAACTCCCATTCATGAACCCATACCAACTCTATACCTAAGACTACTCTTAGACTTGATCCATCAAAAAACTAATATCCAAACTAAAGATACTGGCTAAAGAGTATGTCTACTCTTCTAACCACAACCATGCTGAACTACCATCTTCCACCATTGAATAATATGTCAAACTTAAGATCCCTCAAGACTTTGTTGGCCACTGAAAACCCCAGAGGTACACCCATTTCCATGTCGATGTCATCCACTTGTGCATCACCTATCATGGCCGCAAAGGCCTTTATATAACTGTGAGATTAGCCATCCTTGATACTAATTATTTCACCTATCAACAAGCTTCGATTGGTACAGTTCTCACCACCTTAAATGCAGGCATAATCATCTTAACTATCTGTCCAAATTTCAACCTTAAACTATTAGATCCAACCTTGAAAAACAGGTGACAAGTTCAAATTCAGATAACTGGTGCTGAGCAAGTTCCAAATGCTATTATGACAACGCTCCACCACCGATAGCCTTCAGAGTTCAAAACCATGCCATGAATCTTGACCTATCAAACCATACATTGAACCCTAAACCTGGCATGAGCTTTTTACAACAATAATTTTCTCAATTGTAATAGAATATTATATGACTTCAAAGCCAAAAAAGAATAATAATAATAATAAAAAGATGGCACAATCACCCAATCTAATATAAAAGCCAACCTTTGCATGATTGTTGAATTGTTTTTTTCAAGAAAAGAATTGTACATTACCCTATGCAAATAAAAAATTTATTTATATGTTTTTCAGACAAAATATGCACAGATTATTACCGTGTTAAGTAACTCCTAGGCCGTTGCTTACACCTTACTTCTATGCACAATTCTTTGAAGTTAGAAGCCCTCTTGCTCTTTTTATTGATTTAGTCTTACATGATTCTTTTTGGCCCCCCCAACATATAAGGAAAATAAAAATTCAAATTCTCTACATTTGGCGTCAACTACAGCTACAATGGGAATCTAACAATTAAAATTTGTTTTCAATAACTATTTACGGTCAAAAAATAAAAAATAATCATGCACAATTATAATTTTTATGTAAACTTTAATTGCGTTGTACCTGCATTAACTACAGAAGATTCAAATCGAAAAAAAGAACACATAAAATTTTTCATTTGCCATATGCATGAGTATTGAACTTAAGTATCATAATTGCCCATTCTAAAGGATGGTAACAATCTTTCAAACGAAAAAGCTCACTGTAGCACCTTCATACCAACTTACGTCATTAATGACCTTAGCCCCTAGATACATTGAGATTTTCTTTTTCAACTAAGAAAACGAGTTACGGCAATACAGTCACAAACCATTTAAATGGGGTCATACTTCTTCTGTCCAATCAAACCTTACCAAAGAGTAGCCACCTCGGCTTAGTCCTGCTTGCTATCTATAGGTCCAGGTTCTGTAGGTGCTACTCCAGTTGGTTCAGCATCTTCATCAACCTGCTAATAAAAGAAAGTTGTACTTTAATTTACATTTATGCCAGCCATGATCATGAAGCTATCAACACAAGCATTTGTCAATATTTAGAATCAACATGCGTAAACTCAAAAAATATATAGCATGAGCACTGCAAACATTTAAAACAGAATCCATAACAAAGGATTTTATGAATCAGCGATCACTAGGACTTAAACAAGCAACAAACTTAACTTGCAAGATGTGGGCAGGAATAGATTTCAGGCAATGATTCTATAAAATACAGGTCATTTGAAATTAAAATGCTATATGGAAGGAAAGATGACCAGAAGCCAAATCTATACACTAATCAAAAAACAAGAAAAGCTAATTGGTGCATATTCTTTCTCCCCAGGGAAAAGATACACATAATGATCGGTAATGTGTGCTCTTATCCATTATTTCCCCGAAGATAGCAATTTGCCAGTTATCCGTTTATAACATTTTCCTCTTGAACGTTAATCAAGCTCCAGGAATAGTGTAACAGGACCACAGTCATTGACACAAACATGAGACACTATAGGGACATGGCAAGTGGCAACACAAATTGTAATCAAATGAAGAGGAGATGAAATAAACGCCAAATACTTATGGTCAAAAAATTGTCAGCTTATTGCTTATCTATAAACCAACTGTCCTACTTAACGCAACCACAAGCCCCATACCTCAACCTTTTCTGTAACAGAAAACTCTAACCAAAATATCCTAACCACATGGGTTTGGCTACAAAATCCCAGCCAGACAATTTGGTAAGTCCACATCAGTGTATTACTTACAAGGATCCTCACTCTCCTTTAGAACCTTGATCTGGATTGTGTTACCTCATATTAATGCAGTGCCTTTGCAATCCAGATCACAGCAAATACCATCCCAACTTATCCACACCTAAACTTGTTCGCATTGCACCTTCATGGCTGTGTTAGAAAGAGATGACTGAGAGAGGAAGTTCATGTGCCCATTTTAAACTTTTTTTTTTGGGGGGGGGGGAGGGGAAGAAGAAATTAAAGACACATGAGCTCATCCAAAATACATTAAATGTACATCAATTTAATTGGAATTTTTGTTAAACTATCTTGTTACATTGTAGATTTAAAACCATTAGTCAGTTAACACATGAGTATTGACATTTAAATCTATATTTTTATTTAAATTTTACAGTTGAACATTATTGTATAGAACCTTGACTAAGCCAACCTACCTGTACTGCATGCTGGCGAAAGTCCCATATGGCATAATCATACCTATAACACGCACCATAATGAACTGCCATCCAGGTAAAACTGGTTCATGTCAATCAACTAACTCTATATTGCAAAATTTTTGGACAAAATATTGAGCTTCACCTCTGACCCATCTTATTCGTTTGGAATTGACACGGAATGGGAAAATATCAAGAATGACAAGGTTGCAATTTCTAGAACCACATTTTCGGTGGCATCTTCCAGACCAAGAAAAAGGGAAGAGGTTTCTTTTCAACTCAGTAAAAGGAAGGATCACTCAGATTCAAGTGTCATATGATTTGGATCTAGAACCCATCATTATATTCCTACCTCTGAGACTACACAAAAGATAGGAAGGTATTTTTGGGGAGTAAAAGTAGAGGCTCCTGTAGGGTAGATCAGTACACAGCCTCATAGGTTTGTGTGTGAACAAATCAATCTGAGGAGAAAAATGGACCTGCAGGCACGAACTTCATAGAAAAATCCTAAATATCATTTTGCTCAACTGTTTTTTACAATGTTAAGTTTCAATAAAGAGTTCTACATTCTACAAAGACATGTCTTGAGGGGCATAAAACTTGTGTTCTGTTTGATACATCTGTTACTTAAAACGAAGAGGCATATAATAAGAGAACATGGACAATTTCAGTCTCACTTAATTACTACATTTGTTACTTCAAACCTCTTCCCTCATCATAGCATGAAGTATCCCATATCCTACTTTAATGAAAAGTAGCCTTAGAGGAAAATGCCTTCGCAATATCATTATCAATAGTTTTTCAGTGTGTAACAAAATACTAACAGATTAGTTACTGTAAAGCAACAGTTGAATAATACCTTCATCCATATTATAAAAATATTGGCTATTATTGTGTGTAAGTACCTCTAAGAAATTATCCTAGGTAATTAGTAAACCATTTCAATTTAGTTGATGTTGTGTCCTTTCCCATTCAAAATAAACAAAATTTCTAATGAGAAGATAAAATGATTTACTAGTCAATGGAAAATTGGACATTTCTTTCACCATGTGACTAATTTTTTTCCCATTTTTTTTAGTTAGATGCTGACATTTTAGTTGAGGGCAATACACTGGAGAGTTCAACTTCCTAGAAGGCTCTGCCACCATAGGATTTTATAGAGATTGTGTAAAGTAATTTTTTAATACCATAAAGACAGTCCTGAGGTGATCCTAGGGTGGAGAGCTTGCCCTCTCGAGAGGTCAAGCTCTACATGGCAAATTCCTTTATTTAATCCTTTTGAACACTGACTTGGATAATTAGAGCACAAGGAAGTTTTGAATGGAAAGGACCAGGACGTCAGCTAAGATTACTTGTTGTATTTGTGGCATAAGGTAATTTCTCCATATACATAGCTGCATATGTAGGCATTAGTTTACCTATGTTTTAAACCCACGACATTCACAAGGATCCGCAAATATGACACATAAGCATTCAGTCACAACAAAGTAAATTTCTTTTCATCAATATATTTCCCTCTGCCAAAAAAAATAGAACCTATCCTAATCTGCTCATGAGATTGTCACTTTCACAATATCAATGGTTACTTCGTATTACCAGAAATAAAAAAGATTTCCTTCCAAACCATAAAATGACCAAGTCTGTGTTCATGTTATTAGAATGAGTTCTTAACTTTTTGTCGAAAGGATGATATTCCCAGTTATTTTATTAACACAGAAGACACCAAAGTGAGCTGAATGCTGAGCACAATTAGCTTAATAATAGCCCATAGTAGTGTTAAATAATATTAAGCATTCACTCACCTTACTATCCCTTTTGGCTGTAGGCTTGTATGGACATGCCGGAGGAGCTCTTTCCGGTTTCCTATACTCCCAGCCAAAAAGACCATAGATTTTTCCCTGAAATATTCAAGGGAAAAAAGGATTATAAATGAAAGATGCATGCTATTTAAAAATCAATAATTCTATCAAGAAATTTAGAATCAAGAGTGACTAAATTTCCTCCTATGTTTATAGTTTTTGCCCTTAAAGATTTATTATATACAATTCTAACTGCAATGTCTCCAGAGAATTAAAACAATCAACAGCAAAAACGTCTAAACGATTAAAATTTTGCAAGCAGAAAAGCGATCGGAAGAAAGGGTAAACAAACGTAATATAGGATGATGAGTACCGAAGATGCAATTACCATAATATAACCGAATAGAACAGGCAGGATGTTGACAATTGGGACGAGAAATAGGGGCAATAAACATGCCAGGCAAACCTAAAACACGTTCACGTTGACATTTAAAAAAAAAAAAATCAATCAATTACATTAGAAAATAGAAATCGATAACAGTTGTGAAACCAGATTATAAGAACGAAAATAACAATTACCATCTTCGAATATGTACGGCTGTAAATGATTATGATAAGAAAAACAGTCGGAAGGAGATCGATATCCTCTGAATTCTATGGAGATGGCTAGCAGAGCAAATGACAGGAATTAGGGATCGAGAAGCGTATTTAGAAAAAAGAAAAAAAAATTATAAAAACTGATAAAAGCTGGCCCATACAGGTCTCGAACCTGTGACCTTCGCGTTATTAGCACGACGCTCTAACCAACTGAGCTAATAGGCCATATGAAGGGAATGTAATTTTTTATACCCTTATTCAAATGTAAAGCAACACCTTCAAACCCCATGCCATCGACGGTAACTAAAAAACACCTCAACGTGATATTAAGAAGCCAAAACAAAACTCCCCAGTCTTTTTTTTTTTTTTTTTTTTGCAAATGAATAATGGGTGGAAAAAGGGAGACGAATATTGGCAATATTTGATTGGGCTAAGCGAGAGAGAAGTGTGATATAAAAGATACTGCTAGGCTGCTATAGCCATCTCGTCCTCTCTGGCTTTCTTCTCTGATTTCTTGCAACTCTAACGTTTGTCTGATACGCTACAGAACTCGCAGAAAACATATATACAAATATAAGACTTGTTTAATTACTGTTTTTAAAAACAATTTTTTGTTTCTAAAAATAAAAGCCTAGAAAAACTTATTTAATATATCTATTTTAAAAACCTAAGAAATTCATAAATGTTATTAAAAATTAAAATATCAAAATAACTTTTACATATTTCGATTTGTTATTTTTCAAAACAATTGAAACACGGATAACACTTGTTTTCATTAATGGAAAAGATGATAATTTTGATTAAAAAAATTGAGGGCTTATTTTATTTAGTGTTTTGACAATTATCTTCCTCTACCTTCCAATTTCGTTCTGAACAGCTCCCTTCAAATTTTTTTTCTTTTCTAATTTGTTACTGTTTATTATTTTGATGTATCGTGGTGATTATTGATTAATTTTAATATTTATTTTACAGTTCATATCATTGTTTGATGCAACTGTTCATCATTACTTAATTTACACTGTTTGCACTACTCGGTTTAGTCGCTTTTTGCAACAATGTTCTTTGTTACTGTTCAAAACATTGGTCTTACACTGTTCATCAATCTTACTTTGAAGAGACATAAACTTTGGTCCATTCATAAATGGTTAGAGGTAGAACAAGAATCTATACTTGAAATTAATGTATTTTGCTTTGGTCTTCTTAACAAGTCTGGTGATCCAAAACTATCATTAAGCATTTTTTCAAAACTAACTCGGTTCATGAATATATATATATATATATATATATATATATATATCATTGTTAATTGTAGTTTAATATTCTGTTTTGTAAATATTGACTCCATCTTTTCCAATATTCTTCCTTACTTTAAGTTACTATTCATTTCATACTCTCTGCACCGTCACTCATATTCTATATTCCAAAGTGGGTCTTCAATTCAATTTTCATTTCTAACGGATAAAAGCCAACAATTACATATCGAAGCAAAAGGATTTGAAGAATAACATGGGTAGCATTTATAGCTTCTAAAGCGATGGCAGTAATTTTTGGGGAAAATATACTTTTTAAATTATCGTTATGCCAAAGTACAAATTAGAGATTTTGTAGCAGAAATTTAAATAACACCTTAAGATGTTACCAACATCAAATTTTATATATTATATATTTTATCAGTGTGCACTTAAAATGAAGTTTCTTTATTTTTGAGTTGAGAAGTAAAGTTTCCCCGTCTTTGCATATATTATTTTTATTTTGTTTTTTTTTTTTTTTTTTTATGGTTTGAGTTTTTCCATAAACTTAGTAGTTGGAACCTAAGTCTTGCAAATTCTATGAATTGTAAAAATATAACTTGTTATATTTGGATCATGTGTCTGATGATAAAACTTTTATGTACTTAAACTTTTATCATTAATGTTTTTTATTTTTTATTGATGATGTAATATATAATATAGATGACAACTGTCAAAATTACAAAAATACAAGAGAATTCGTTGTAGCTTAAGCATTTAGTAATATTATATATAAATATTATGACCAAAGAAATTATGAAAGAAAATACTAACAGTTGTGTGTTTTTGCCTAAAGTTTGGAGAATCATGCTAAAAAAAATAAAATGCCAATATTGGGCGCAATTTTATTTGAAACATATAAGAAAAAGTTTAATATGTTGCAAAAAAAGTATCGAAATTTTTTTTTATTGTTTCAACACACTAGGTTCCACTGTGATGTTATAACTAATACAATTATTTCTGATGAAGTGGTTTAGAGAAATTATATCTTGGTACATAAATATTTTAGGATTTTCGTTCTCTTTTATAGATACTATATATGTTATAAATTATTTACTGTACATATTTTTTATGCACAATTTAAGGCTTTTATGCATAATATAATGAGCAAGGGTTGAAATATTATAAATTGCTATGTATAATTTTTAGGATAATTGCTGTTATTGGTGTACATCATAAATTCTATTGATTATAACTACGTTATCATTGAATAAAAAATGTGTAGGTGCAATTGATGACACACATATAAGTGTTTGGCTCATGCTGAGAAGCAAACATAATGTAAAGGATGAAAAACAATTATCACACAATGTTTTATAGATATGGGACTTCAATATGATTTGCATTTATGTTTACTCAAGGTGGGAAAGTAGTGTCTATGATTATGCAAAGGTTTTGGTTAGATTTAATTACAAATGTTGAAACCATAGGCTAACAGAGCTATAGTTTTTAATAAAATATATCTTTCATTAATATTATTGATTTGATATAAATGAATTATTGTGTTTATATTGGACTTAATGTCCTTTTATTTTTATGATCAGTTTATCTAGTGGACTCTTGCTATCCTTGTATCAGAAGCTTTTTTTTTATTTTATCAGGGTAAAAGATAATATCCAGACAGAAGACAACAAGTTATAAGTTTTAAAGAACATTTCAATTTTAGGCATTCTTTTTTAGAGATGGCAATTGAAAGTTCTTTTAAAGTATTAAAGACTCGATTTTTAATTCTAAAATTAATATCACCATAGAAACCATCAAGACAATGTCTTAGAGTGATAGCATGTTGTACTATTCATAATTACATACACATAGAGGGATGACGTGATGTATAATATAGTTAGAGAGTAGGAGAATATAAATATTGAAGATGTATATGGCTTATCAGGAAGTGTAGGGTTTGACTAGAAATACAATTTTAAAAAGTTATTATAATGTTAACAATTTGCCAAGACTATTTAATGAAAATCCAGCTAAAATAGCAAGATAATGTGATTATATTACAAACCAGACATGACTATACTATAATAATTTTTCAACTATTTTTATAAATATTATTATAAAAACTTTACATAAAATCATATCAAGTTGAGTTTTAATTATATTCTGTTTTCATGTTCACTTTTTGGTCAAATTTATTATTATACTAGTGTATTAATATTGCATATTAATTTATTGATAAAAGAAATTACATCGATATTGATGACTTAAAATAAGTTATCAAACAAATTTTCTGTTTTAACATTTTTTAAAACTTGTTTTGTAAATTGTTTTTCCAAGCAATTTTTTTTTTGTTTTTATAATTGTTCAATGTGTTATTGAAAACAAATTGTTCAAATAAAATTTAAAACTTGTTTTAAAAAATAAATTAACAACACTATTCTAATAACATAAAAACAAAGAATAAAATCAATGACACCCGTAGCCTTCTTTGATTTATCAGAGGAGAAACCTACAATGACAACTATCAAAACAAGAGTTCCAATGTCAAAACTCCTTTTTTAACATATATACACATATTTCCCATCAGCAGCTAACTAGTATAGTAGTTAGTTCATTATAACAGAAGAAACCGTTCTATCACTTTGTTGTTGATGACAAATGTGTGTGTGTATATATACACACAAGAGATTTGGGCATTGAGGATTGGAACTCTTGCTGTAATAGTTGTCAGTGAAGTTTAAGCTCTTATAAATCATAGAAGAATTATATTATATTTATAATAAAATAAATGAATCATATCTTTTAGTTTCACATAAGATCTGATTATATATTTTTATAACGAAAAAGTAATGTGCAAATAAACTATATTTTAGAATAAATAATAATACTTGATCTTAATCATAAAAAGCTATGATTTTACTATTTATTTGCTAAATTCAAGTATTTTTTTCAGTCTCATAACTTTACTTAAATTTTAATTTAGTTCTTTAAATTAAAAATATTCCAAAATGGTCTACTGCTTTATTTCATTGCATGAGTAGCTTAAATTATTATATCCATCTACTTTCTTTTGTTGAGTATGTTATATCGTGCAGGGATAACATCCTACGCCCTATTCTTCATACCTGTTATATCTAAATTGATTTAGGTTCCCATTTAGAAATTAAAAAAATTAGACAATTCGTATAGTTCATAGTCACATAAGATATTATTCAAAAGAATAAAATAATTTTTTATCATTCACTTATTACAAAATTACTATTTTAGTATCTCATTTATTAAAATATTTAAAATAATTATTCACTTATTAAAAAATATTATACTTAATATTTCACTTAAAAAAATTACTAAATTTAACTTATTGAATTTAAAGTTTAGAATTTAATAAAATAACTAAATTTATTACTTTAATAAAAAGTTAGAAGCCAAGTACAACATTTTATAAATTACTATTTTAAACAATTTAATAAGTGAGTAATTAAAATAATAATTTTATCATAAGTAATGAACTTATTTTTTTTTTTCATCATTTAAGTATAATTAGAGCTCTCTTAATAATGATTAGGTTGATGGACTCAAAAATTTAAAACAATATGTTTAAAAGTTTAAGTAAAGCTAATTAACAAAACGTTGAACTAATTGAAATGTTTTTACTCAAGTCAACTATGTCTCGATCGTATACATATTTGTAGATTACATGTTACTTTTATGGTTAAGATATTGTTTTAAAATAATCTTTTAAATTTAAAATATTTTAAAATGATTGTAAGTTTTAAAATTGCTTTATAAAAAAATTTAAGTAAAATTTATTAAATGAATCATCTTTAGTATATTTACAATTTTAAATGTATTAGTGCACCTAATTATAATGTAAGAATATAATTATAATAATATAAATCAAAATAATAGTAACATTATAATTATATTCTTATATTATAATTAAATATATTGGTGCATTCAATATTATTAATGTACTAAATATTTTACCTGTATTAAATATATTAATACAGTCAAATTTAGTACGTTGTACTCCTTATAATTTAATTCATAACTTAACATTTAACTCAAAATAATATAAAAATAAAAAAAATGTGTTGTAGATGTTTGACTCTCTCAGAGTGACTAAAACCAAGGAGTTGTCCCTGGATTCACAAGCTGTCGTAGCCAATCAACCAGATACAAGGCACAAGAAAATGAAGAAACTGGGTGAAAGATCAGAGAAAGGCAAAGTGAGAAAGCGAGAACCGTGATATTTTCTTGTGTAATGAGAATAAAAAGGGTCAAAGAGGGACATGTTGATGCAGCTCAACCTCATCTTTGCAGTGGTATAAAAGATCAAGCACGGTTGAACTTCCAGGTTTCAGCATGCTCATTAGGGAACGCAGTGGAAATTTTGAATTTATCGCTATACTTAATAAATAAAATAAATTAAAGAGAATAACAAAGAAAGAGAGCAAAACAAAAAAAAAATTCTAAAGATGTGCATTTTAATTTTTAAAATTTTTAAATTAAATACTAATTGAATTTCAATTGATCAATTAAATTATAAAATATAATATATGACTGTTGTATCAACATTAAATTTCACAACGTTAAACATGTTTCACTTTAAAAGATATTTTTATGAAATTATTTAAAAATTTAAGAAATTATTCTAAAATAATAAATAAATTTAAATTAATAATAGATAATTAAGTGAATTCAAAGATCTTGTCATCTTTAAAATGTTACATTTGACGTAAATTTATTATTTTTTTCAAAAGTGTATGTATTTTTCTTTTTATAAAAAGAAACTAAGGCTATGTGTTGGATAGGGGGTTATAGATGGAATGACAATGGGAGAAATAGTCAATTTAAGTAAAATGTATGTTTAGATTTTATTTTAAAAGAGAGTGGAATGACAAGGGAAGATCTCTAGACCATTCAAAATAACATTTTTTCTGTCCCTCCAAATTGGAGGGTCAAAAGTAGAAATGAGTGACTCAATAATTAACATTACTATTATACCATTTTTAATTTAGTAACTACAAGGGTTTTGCATCATCTTTTCCAAAATGATTCTTCCCACGGGATGGTTCCCACATGAAGGTAACGGTGATTAGCGTACAGTTACTATAAATGATCACATTTTTATTTGTTAAAATTTTTTTAAAATAAGTAATTTTTATATATTATAAATTGTTTATATAAGATATATATATATATATATATTAATTTTATTCATAATTATGTTGCATTTTGTGAGTTTAAGAAAACAAAAGAAAGAAAAAATAGGATAATTAATAAAAGAAAGTAAAAAAAATAATTGTAACTTATTGGTTGTGTGTTTATGTTATAAAGGATAATATTAAAAAAAATAATTAATTAATCATTCAATTCTATTCATTTAATTATAACTTTCACAAAAAAAATTGAGGAATCCCTTCCTTTCTCCGTTAAAACTTTTAAACAACATATATAGTTAAGTAATTCAATTTCATTTCATACCATTCCATTAATAACCACTCTATTCAATCCTCCCATAAACTCCAAAACATAGCCTAGACTTGTTCCCTTATTTCCACCATTTCTCAATTATTTGAGTTAATCTAATTTCAAATGAGTTCAAAACTGATTTCCTAGATAATTTTTAAATATAATTAATTAATTAATTAATATATTTTAAAAATAGATTACTTTGATAATAATATTAATAGTATTTATAAACGATCAAATAATCATTTTATGAACATTCATTTTAAATGTAAATATTAAACTATAGTATTTAATAAATACTTATTACTTACAACAATAATTGTTTGAATCCTATTATTATACAGTACGGTATGATCATTTGAAAAATAAATTTTAAAGATAAAAATAAGAAGCTTAAAAATGATAAAATTTTTGCGTATTAGTGATTTGAAATCGATCGACGGTGTAATTAAATAATATATCAGTGTTACGAAGGGAAATAAATTCAGAAGTAGCCAACCTGAAATTACTACTATAACCCGGGAAATTGGAAAACGAATTACGCGCCTCCCTCTTTACTGTTGACAATAAACGATTCACTCCCGCCGGTTAGGGCAACTGAGCGTTCACTGTGCACTCCTGTCATGGCCGATCCTTCCGATGACTCCGTCTACGAGGATGTCGGAATTTTGGAGGCACAGATACTGGAAGGCGAAGGAGAGTATGGAGCCAGCGGAGAAGAAGATGAGGAGGAGGAGGAGGATGATGATGATAGTGAGGACGAAGAGTACATTCCACTCGTACAGTCGCCTAGGGCATTGCAAAGCGGTTCTTTTGCCTCTAATCAAGCCGGTACCATAAATTACGAGGAACCGGATAATTGCGCTGAACAAGAGGGAAACAAGCGGCGGAGGACTGAAGGAGGAGAAACTTGTTCATCTTTCGGAATTGGGGGCGCCGAGAGTAGTCAAGGGAATGAATGGAACCGTGCTGACATTGACGGCTTGTTTTGCCCTATTTGCATGGACGCTTGGACCAATAACGGTGAACATCATATCTGGTGCAAAGCCCTTACCACCTATTAGAATTATTTTTTCTATTCAAAATTACTTTGTTCTTTATCTGATATGTCATGCACATTTCTATGTAAGTTCATTTATCTTTCTTTGGTCAACGATGATTAGCGTATCTATGTTTGCCCATGTTCACTTTAGAAAGATGTCTATGTTGATGAATTTGGGAGGAGGGTATCCTCCGTTGTTTATTCTCTGCTTTTTATTTAATAAATTTGCTTATTGCATGAATTCAGCTGTCTTCCATGTGGGCACATATATGGTATGTCTTGCATCAAAAGATGGCTTCAACAGCGAAAAAATTCTGGGAAGGTACTTGTCTGTCTGTCGTGGCTGTAATACATCTTCAGAAAGCAGCATTGAAAACCTATAACGTTCTTTTGTTTGCAATTTTCCTTTAGTGCCCTCAATGCAATAGGAAATGTGCATTAAGGGATGTGAGAAAACTCTATGCTTCACGGGTACTTGCAGCTGATGAAGAGTCACAGAAGGTCGTGTTAATTTTATGTGTGTATCACATATCAAAATAGACTTTGGAGAATCAATTTGTTTGACGACTCTTCTTTGTTTGCAGAAAATTCGGTCCCTTGAGGCCAAATGCGCTATTCTCGAGAGCAAGGTAGTAGCTCAAAGAAAGTTTTCCGACTGTTTAGTATATTTTCCTTTATTTCTTAAAAAAATGAAGAAAAAAAAGTGTTTTTCTGGTTGGCTTATTTGTTTTTATGTGATCTCCTCCCTACACGCTGAAAGATTTCCTTCCTTTTTTTTTTTTTTTAACCCTTTAGGTTATGTTTTATCATTGTTACTGGCATAGAGGGGGCATGGACTTTACTGTAACATGTGAGGTTATATTTCCATTACTGTTAATAATTTCGTGGATTAAAATGTGAGATTATGTACTTAGGGCTCTGATTGGTGCAAGAAAGAATCAGTATGGCAGAAAAATGAAGCTGAATTGCATCTTGAAGTTAAGAAACTTACAGAGGTATCCTTCAATCATAATTGTAAATTATGTCAACCTTTTGACTACAGTCAATCTATCGTTTCTGTAGCCCAAACAAATAACACTTCTGATTTTTGATATCTACCTTATCATTGTCATTTTACCACTTACCGAAACAGTGATTTTGCATCTTCCAGACTTTTCTACTTTCATTTCTCTAATAAGTGTTCTCATAGGGTCTAAGCCTTTGATATTTCGATATTACAACTTGAGGTAACATGCTTTGGGATAATAGTATACAGAAATTCAAGTAGTATGATTCATTAATTTATAGAGTTGGCACAAATGGTTTTTCTGTTTAGATCATTCTGGATGTTTGTATCTGTGATTTAAATTTATCATTGATTTAACTCTGCTCCTCTAGAAAAATGCCTATCTGGAGCGGCTGATACAAGATATGGAGAGTAGGCAAATTGGTTCCATGAACGCCACAGGGAACTGTCAATGGAGATCTGAATCCAGTAATCATCCCTTCAAATAAAGGATCTTCTTCTTTTGATATACTCATGTCTCATTTTTACTTTTTATTTATTTAATTCCCTAACATAATAGTTTTGTTTAGATTGACAAATGGCAGCATTTGTCAAATCATTTCCCCAACACATGGCTCCTATTTCCCAATGTTGTAGTTAATGCTATAGCTTGTTTAAGAGTTCATTTTTGTTTCCAATTAATGTGTGATTGAACTTACTGACTTTTGTTTGAATTTATATTGTAGAACACAGCTTTGGCGCAAAGGTACATGGGAAAGGACCTTACTGCAATTTTGAATTGCAGGTTTGGCTGTACTACTTTCTTTTATCTCTGCTGCAGTCAGATGCACTCCCAACCCCAGAAGAGAGCAAAAAATGTTTAATACATTCTAGAATATCAGAAGTGTCTTCCATTATAATATTATGATATGCATGGTTGTCACTTGTCAGTAGATGTATGTGTGTGTTCTTGCAGAATTTGAATTCAGTTCATCTAATCATTATTTTGATAATTTGGATTTCATTAACCTGTTTTTTTTAAAATCTTTGTAGAAAGTGTTTCAGCTGGACAGTGCACGTGTATTTGATGTAGATGCTTCTAATCAAATTTTATTAATTGCACAAAGGCCAAAAGGGATAGGTGGAACTCACTTGCTAACTAAAGTAAGATCTTTCAACTTTAAAATATTGGTTTGTTATTATATAGCTTTAGTAGCTTTCATGTAATGGGATGTCCTCTTTAAAATTTCTGAAGAACTTATTCTGCAGATGAGCTTGATATCTCCATATGAGATGGAAGATATTTTACTGCCTTCCACTATAAGTGCTATTAAAGATCTCCATATTTCCCCGTTTAATGATGGCCTGGCTATTTATGCTTCATTAGGGAGGAAATTATCAGTACTCAGGTAGGATCACATTAGAATTTATTAATACATTTTTTTTACATATAAAGAAAACTCAGTCATTGACATAATTCATTTTGTTACAGCATGGAGAGCAACAATCTGGTTGTCAATTATGATTTGCAGGTAGATGTCTGATTCATTATTTTGATTTAGTATAATAAAAAGGAGAAAATTTGCATTTTGGTCCCTCATGTTTTGATTTAGTGAATTCTATGAATTTGGAGTGATAAAATAGTCCTTCAAGAATTTATTAATGAACCAAACAAGTCCTTCCATCATCATCTTGTTTCAAAAACGCTGAGGTGGATTGTTTTCCACGAAAGTTATATGCACATGTAGGATAAGTTTTATTTTTTACCATCACCAACACTTCACCAAATGTGAAGTATTTTTAGGGTTTTTTTGATCAAATCTGCACCATATTTACGACCCTTCTTTAACTTCGATTGAATAAATTCTAAAAATGCTCCACACATGCTGAGGTGTTGATGATGGTAGAGAAAAAATTTATTCCATGTTTGTATCTAGCTTCACGTAAGCACAAAACATTCCACCTTAACCTTTTTTTGACAGGAATATGACGAAGGGACTATTTTGGTTTAATGATGAATTCTTGAGAAACCATTTTGTCACTCCATATTCATGGAGCATCAATTTAGTCACTAATTTAAAACCTAGGGGACCAAAGTGGTAGTCTTCTATAATTAAAAATGGTGGTACTAGTTTAATTGTCCTTGGTTGTTTAACATTCTTGTCACGACCTGAGCTAATAGGGCGTGATCGGTACAGGGATAAGGTGTTGTTCATTCACGCGACCTGTCGGAGCCCTCGTAACGACATAACTTATATAAATTCATATTAAACAAATATAGATCTCATAACTCTTCATACAGATAATTTTTTAAACACCATAGTAATACATTAAACATTTAACCTTTATACTAGAAAGCGATTGAATTGAATCATAAAAATAATGAAAGACATAACTTTAGCATTAAGCTAGGCTCATCAAGGAATTAGTCACCATGATTAAAATTTTGAAGGTGAACGTTCTGGATTAGTGTTGAGATATGAAAAATGTTAAATAATGGGGTGAGTGGAAATTCAGTGAGCAGGTAATTCTAATATTGCAGAAATTAAGGCAGACTTAAGGTGGTATATCTTTTGAAATTTAAAACCAGATATTATATAGACATAATTCAGTAATATTAAATAGAGAGAGATTGTCAACATAATATATTTGAGAATCTCTTATAGAACCATAATTACAGTGTACAGAGTTAGTCCAAAGCTAGTGATTACAGATTGGAACAAATACTCATTCAACCATAGGCTTTGAGTAAATATCATAATGACCCTCGGCCTTAAACAGAATATGGTGGTAAGGGTATCATACCCAACTTTATCATAATACCAATCGCAGTGCATTACGACTAACGTCAACAGTTGTTAGCTATAAGGTTTTGTTTTGGACATATTCCTAATATTTCAAAGACAAATAATTATCCATGTATAGATATTAGAAATTTCAAAATCGTATCACTTCAAAATTCAAATTTTCGTATTTCTAATAATTCAATATTCAAAATCATCATAAATAATTTAAAATAATATTATGCATAATTAGGATTATCTATTCACCAAGAGGAGTATACCAAACTCCTCCTATCATTGGCTATAATTTCTTTGCTGACAGTTTTTTAACCACCTAAAACATTAAATAAAATAATTTTAACCTCCAGTCCTCATAATTAATTTAATTGTTGGATTTTGTCATAGAGCTAATTAATTATTTTTTATTTATTTTTATCTATTTTACCTATTTCTTTACTAATTATTTGGAAATTAAATTTATGAGTCACTTAAAAAATACTTTAAAATTCTTATGGCCTAAATTTTGTTTTATTATTCTTATTATCATTATTATTACTATTATCATTAGTATTATTATCATTACTATTATTATTATCATTATTATTATCGTTATCATTATTATTATTACTATTATTATTATCATCATTATTATTATTTTATTCGATTATTCCATTATGCATTTATTAAATTTCTAACATCTACCATAACACAAATTTTACTTACGGGTCATCTAATAAATTCTAAATTTTTCATTTAACCTCAAACAATATTTATTGTTATACAATCAAACTATTTTAAATTTTCCTTCTAATTTGCTTCTTTTTTTTTTCATAAAAAATAAATTACTGAAAATTTGAATTTTGTCTTAAAATTCAAACTAAATTTTTTTTAAATTTTAAATCACTCGCTATATGCATAACAAAATTTAAGAAGTTTTAATAACACAAATTTTACTAAATTTTCAAATTGCCCTTATACCCATAAATTGGGGTTTTTTAATCCGAAAGCCAAATTTCATAATTGATCAGTGAGTTTAAAGGAGAAAGGTGTGCAATTCATTTATAAAGTGTAATCCTAACTCAATTTGAAGCAAACGACCCGAATTGAGCTCAAATTCGTTTCTTTTTTTGATGAACAGTATCAAAATTAGGTTTCTTCGATTCTGAGCAAATTGATCAGTGTAAATGCAAGAGAAATGTGCAAAATCACTGCAAAAAGTGAAGCTCTATGTTTAATTGGATTAAAAATGCACTAATTTCGCGAATTTGGAGCTCAAATTCTCAAACCTTGAGTTGCCAAAAAATTTAAAAAATTCCAGCGATGTGGCGGCCGGTGGTGGTTGCTGTAGCTTGGAGGAGGTATCGGCGACCCTTCATAGTGGCTAGGAAAAAATTCTGCATTGTGAGGAGTCTTCAACTCAAATTTTCAGCGGTTTTTGTCGGTGGGGAGGCTGTTGGTGGTCAAGATGGGCCAGTGAGGATGCCGGTCACTTGCTGGTGAGTTGGAGTGGCTGCTAGAGTTGGAAGCTTGGTCCAACGCAGTGAAGGAAGGTGCAAAAAGTGGGATTTGGTGCATAATTAGTAGATGATTTTTGTGGATGATGATTGGAGGTTAGTTGTATAATTGGGCAATAATATGAGTTAGGTGGAGTTCGTAGAAATAAATGAGAATTTTAAAATATTTTAAATGAAAAATATGATGTTTTTATCAGATCAAAATTTCTCTTATAGATATTTAGTTACCATATTTTATTGAGTTATAAGTGCTTAAAATGCACAGGGTGAGGCTTAGGTACTTAGTTATAATCTCAAACAATTTTATCTGCATCCTCAATTAGCTTAAACTGAGTTTCCTATTGAGTATAATTTGTATGGGTATTACAATTCCTGTCCATGCACTGTATTCACCTTACTGGTGTTCTGTTTCTAGTTTCCTGCTTGGTCATGTTCATGGGATCTCAGCAATTCTCATTACATATACGCTGGACTACAGGTCAGCACCTTGGTTTTGTATTGATTTGGAATAGGAACTTCACATGCTAATTTCTTACTACCTTACTTGCAGAATGGTTCTGTCTTGGTATTTGATATGCGTCAAACTGCAGGGCCTGTAAAATCTCTAAGTGGGTTGAGTAGCAACCCAGTTCATACTGTACAGTCTCTTGTACAAGATTCTAGTCTTCCTTCTGATGTTAGAACAATTCTATCTGCTTCTGCCATTGGTCTGTGTCAGTGGAACATCGATGCTGTAGAAGGGTAAGCTGTTATTGTGCTACATATTTTAGATTGAAGTCTGTTTTATTTTTTTGTCAATGCCTTACAAAATTTTACTCAACTTTCCTCTGCACATTCTTATCCGGTAAAAGCTGTAATTGTTTAACTTTGATGGACACAAAATATGTGTTTTGTGAAGGTTTTTTTATTGGCTTTTTTGGTTTTGGTCCGTCTTTGCATATTCCCTCTCTTTCTGTATTGTTTTATGTTGGTTTTGACTGTGTTAAAGTGTAGCGTTTTGTTCTTGTAAGTTATAATCATTGGATTTTATTTTTTAAAATTTTAGTGTTGTTCTATTTGCGTTTTGGAAACACACATTACTGTTGTTTTTATTGATCAGATTAGTACTGAACCCTTGCTGAACTCTAGAATCAACGTGACATGAGATAGTAAATGATGCGTTCTTCAAATTTTACTTGTATGGGTTCAATGTTGGTTCCTTATGGCCAGTGATGATTTTGAAAGCACTAATGCAGAAGCTTTGTAATGATCTGTTTTTCATTCCAGCAATGAGCTCTACTGATGGATTTCGTTTTTCTTTTTTCTCTCTTTTATGAAGGCCATGTATAATTCCTGAAACTAATAATCAAGGGGTTTGTATATCTCTTGCCTACTGCCCTAGCAGTGATGACATTGTCGTATCATATCGTCCGAAATTTGACATGTCCATTGACGGGCCTCTTTCTCAACCATCACTCACTCCTTTCCATGTTGCTGGACAAGGAGTACAGGGCTCTCATGTCTTGTTCAAAAGACTGGGTGGAAACCATTTTCAAAAATTGGGTTCCTCATGTGCCAATGTAAGTAACATTCGACTCCCAAAATGTGTAATTATGGATATAGAGAGTGAATGCCGATTGTTAGCATCTGGAGATGAAGGTACATGTGAAATGGTCTTGCAAGAGTTGCCATCTTTTGGAATTCTGCAGCGTATCAAATCACCAGAGCATGTGCGCGATCTAAAGTACTCGCCTACACTGAGCCATGGGTTACTGGGTTGTTTGACTGAAAAGTCATTGCAACTTTTCTGTACCAAAATCTCATGAGAAAGGTAAATCTTTATTATTATCTGCAATTGCTGTATGCCTTTTTTTTTTTTTTGGGCCAATGCAACTGCTGTATGCCTGCATTAGTGTATTATTGCGATATTTTTTAAAGAAAGAGGGAGGGGTACACCTGGAGTGTTATTTTTGTCTTAGAATTTCAGCTGTAAGCATTTGAGCCTTTTAGTATAATAGCATAGAAGCACATGCTTGGGGAAGAGTTTAAATTGGTCGTGATCTAGTTTGCTTAAATTGCCATAATCGGGTGTTTAAATTTCATAGTTTAAGTTTTGTAATGATTTGATACAGTTGTCACAGCGCATAACAAGCTTCTTGCTTAACCTTTACATGGCAGGTCTCTGATCATCAAAGAAATGAAAGAAACGCTCCAAAATTTATTCTTGGGTACATATTTTGGCTGATTTTTTTGTATGTCAAGCTATATTTATTTATTGAAAATAATACAAAATTAGTACTCTAGTTTTGTACTTTGTGACAATTTGGCCTTTTATAAATTAATTATGACAAATTAGTTTTTCACAAATTTAAATTTGTATAAATTAGTTCCTTATAAATTTAAATTTGTATAAAATCAATTTTTCGATTTGAATTAATGATAAATTGATTTTGCATAAAATAGAACTTTTGAAAAACTGATTTGATACAGTAATTTATGAGAAACTATAATAAGGGACCAACTTAATATTTTTTTTTAATTTATTTTAGGTGGATTCTTTTGCTTACCATCATGTATCTTGTGATCTTGTCGTTCCCCTGCCCCCAACGCCGGCCCATAAAAAAAAGTTCATGTACGTTGAGAAGCTTGAAGAATGAGGTCAAAAAAATGTATGCAGTATCTGGACCGTGTACTACGAAATAGAGATCATTGTACAATTCTTATATAATATATTTTATTTATTTAAATCAGCTTTCAACCTAAACCCTCAGAATTTTGTTGGGTAATCACTCCTTTTGAGAAATTTGAACGTGGCTGCCTGATAAAATAAAATGGTTTGCTAGGAAATCATGGCTTTAATTTGCAAAAATACAAGATTGAGGTTAAGTCTAATCGATAAGAATGCAGGGAATGAAAAAATTCCGACCTGCCGGATTCGAACCAGCGACCTAAGGATTATCTGCTGGTAAGCCCACTACAGTCCTCCGCTCTACCAACTGAGCTAAGGTCGGTTTCTGATGGCCGGGCAATCCATGGATTATATTACATTAAACATTTTCGGAATTCACATAATCAACGGCCTGCGGATGACATCGATGGTATAAACTCATCAAGCTAAGCAGTTACTAAGTTGAAGGTCACGGCAATCTGATATTCTATGTATCCGGAACCACACCTCCTTAATTACTTAAGGCCCAATAATTTTAAGTAAAAGTTTATTTGAATGGAAAAATTTCATAATTTTCCATGGAATGATAATCACAACCATATGATTTTTTTGAAGCCCTAATTAATCCTGCTCAAATGTTTTTTCTGACAAGTTTCCTGCATTGCAAATCATACAACTATAATTTTGAAGTAAATGATGAATCCTACAAAATTTCATTTTGAATTGCATTATCTTTAGCATAAATATATAGAAGTGGTGAACCCTATCTGTCATCTATGAAATGCTTGCCTTTATGTCAGCTCCAAAGTTTTCAATAAGAATTCCTAAACGGCAAATTTGACGATAGTAAAATCATTGGCTAATAATAAAAGTTTAATTTTTAAATTATTATTTAAAAAGATTGAATGTTGCAAATTTCATTCATCTCACTTAATAGATTGATTCATAAATATAGAAAGAAACTAGCAACGAAAGGAAGCATTCAAGACCAAAAATATATTAGTTAGTAATAAGATTATTAGTTTGATCAAATTATAATAGAAAATAATGTTAACTCAATCAATTATGTGAGTTCTTCTCTTTGTTATGATTTGATTGGAATAACATGAAAACATATTAATTAGTCTTGGATACATTTATGTAATGGTTAATATAATATACTAACCTCAATTAAATTATTTTAAAAGAAGAGTGTAAGTCATTAAGAAATTATTTAATTAGAATTAATATACTACATTTTAGAATTAATTAATATTTTATTTACTTACACGTTATCTGACCTGCCACGCAAGCATGCCACAAAAGTTAAAAACATAACCAAGAAACGGAATTATTAAAAAGAAAAAAGAAGAACATTGAGACTTGCTTTAATCAAGCTATTTCTGACCAGACGAGAATTGCCACACGTTCTAAAGCACAAGAGAAAAATAAAATTATTCAGGATGCAAGATCAGAAAGCTCAAAACAAGTTCAAATATTTAAATAAAAGTGTTACCACACGTTTGGAAATACAAAAAGGAATGGTCAATCAAAAGGCTATCAACAATGAAGTTAAAGGAAAAGAATTTTATATGATAAGCGTATAATTCATAAATAATTATATAATTTTTAATTAAACTACATATTATTATATTATTATATTATTATTAATTAGCTATATAAATTTTATATTCTATTTGAAAAACACAATAACAAAGACATTAACAACTCGAGGTCTAATCCTTTATCAAGTGGCATAACTTTTTTTATATATGGATTGAAAATTCTTTTAAGTGTATACATTTTTTAGAGTCAATAAGAATAATAATAAAATAATTAATTATTTTTTAAATTGAGAATTCTTTAAAGTTTAACAATTCTTTGGAGTTAACGAAAAAAATAATAAATTAATCAATTAATTTGCCTCTTAAATTTTTTTCATAAGTGATTATAAATATAACTTAACATGAAATAAGAAAAAAATAATATATAATTGAATGATCTATTCAATGATTTAAATCGTTCATTGTCATATATGAGTCAAAATAAAAAATAGAATCAATTGCAATTTCGTTAATTTTTTATATTCCAAAGTTTTTAAAAAAAAAACGATGAGAATTGTTTCAATATCACATAATTAATTTTATATACTATCTTTAATTTATTAATATTTATTTATAATACAATACATTACTAATTTAATTTTTTTCACTAATATTTAGAAACACAGTTAATTGAAAATGTATTGAAATATAACAAAATAAACTAATTTTTTTTTCAACGCAACATACTCTTTTGTCAAGCTAAGTGAGTAAAGACTTGAAGACTGCTTCTCTTTTGGCAACCTTTTTGTCTTAAAAGAAATAATAGGTTCAACGATTGGCACATTTCTTTTGCATGAAAAAATCAAAAATTATTTTTTTCAAGAGTATAAAACAAAAGAAAATTTTATTCCTCTACTTGAGACAATCCTTAGTAATAATTACTTTGTATGGCAAAAATAAAAAATTACTTTGAATCCTCTAAAATGTTAATTCTATAAAAAAAAGAGTGACACAAAAAATAAAAATATATATGACTAGTGTTTTTGTATCATTCATTTTCTTTTTTTCCTTTATTTCTTTCTTATTTCAAAAACACTTTTCAAAGTATAAATTCTCTTGAAAACATCAATTCTCTTGGAAAAAATAATTTTGTACTGACCAACGACATGTATAACGCCGAACCCCACAGAAGGCCCGACACAAGTGGACTTTCTTGTACTCAACTATTATTGGTCCCTGCCTAAAGCTTTGGTTTGCATGAAAGAAAGGAATCTTTCCGGGAAAAAGTTTTGATATTTTTTTGGGAGATAGACAACTGTTATCGAGCCAACATCAACTTTGTGAGTACTCAAACAAAACATCTCTCATCAAATCGTTACAGAAATGTCAAATGCAGAGAAGAAGGAAGAGAGGAGATGATTCTAACCAGTGCTCAACCCCATCTATTTGTTTGGACAAACATCCAATCTTTTTCAGTTCTCACACTAATACTTCGGAAGCTTACCACCAACAACGTCCCCTTCAGTTTGATCTTGCATTATGGGCCTTCCCTTGGTGTATTATTATCGTCCCCATTCCACGAGCATCTTCAACAGGCAATCATACATGTTTATTTAAAGGAAGAATGTCGTTTCCCCAACCTAAAGAACACAATTAAGCTTTCATGTGTTTTAGCTGTCACATTCTTGATGTCTGGACCCATATTATTAACAATGTGGCTGCACCAAAAGGTCCAGAATTTTTATCCTCGACACCATCTTGATGGTACTAAAGGAGTCACCAGATGGCTGGATGCATCAGATTCAACAGAAGGGTGACAGTATCTGAGTTTATACAGTCCATTTTACTACTTTTTTTTTGGAAAATTAATAGGGATGTTTATATAGTTATACACAAATATTGGCTGTTAAACTTGTTTACCTAAAATGTAAGTAGAAATTGCTTTGTCGATTATTTTTTTTCTATTCGTAAGTCTGATACAGCTTGTATTAAGCTTCATGTGAATCCTCTAATACTTTCCAGTTGTGTTAAATGCAAGAATTATTTACACAACACTGTTGTCTTTGATAATGACGACTGTCCTTTGATGCATTCCATTACTTAATTTTGACTTGTTAGATTCTTCTTTTAGAGCTTAGTGCTGAGCTCTATTATTTATTTTGTCCTTTTTGTGCTCAGAAACGGAACAATGGAGAAATTAAATGGTCGGAGAGGCTAGAATCGACGATGCAACCACCATTTTGAGTAGCAGCTTCCAGTGGATCAAACTAAAACTCATAGCATTGCTAATAGATTTAGTAACACTAGTAAGGCACTGTCCTCCATTGATCACATGCTGAAACTTGGAATTTCTCGTTGAGTATAAGGTACAAAAGCTGCGTTTACTTCACCCGAAGCCAGGTTCTTTAACTTTTACTGTAGTAGTTTTTTGCAATATAAAACCCTTGGGGGTTTCAGAATTACTGACATGTGTGACCTCTCTGATTAAAAGAGTTATAGTTTGTTTCTTTTCATAAAAAGATGCGGTGAAAAAAAAAAAAAAGAACAATTATACATTATTAGTGTGAAGTTGAACGAGAATTCTACCCAAGACAGACAATACTAGAGAGTTTAATAGGCATTTCCACAGACATAGGACAAATAAAAATGAGACTTATATTAGTAACTTTAGATTCATTGCATGAGTCCTGGAGCACAACATAGTGCAGCACAGAATCTCGTTTTCATCATTTAAATAACGGTAAAATCATAGAATGAAGAGCGCGCATGTAATATATTACACTTTCTCCAATGCCACGATTCAGTGATTCACCCAATACTCTTTGGCTTCCTTGCTTGTTATATGACATTGATCTTATTCCTCATTCTCTCTCTCTCTTCCATTGTTCTTTTTTTTTTTCAACTCCGGACACTTGTATCAATGTCGTTGTCAAGCAGATGGGCCCATTTCAAGACTCCATAACAAAGAAAAAGAGAAACCTTGTGAAAGACAAAAACAAAAACAAGTCACAGATGAAGAGTAATAGTGTTTGGGGTTATAAAGCATCCCAATTTCACCTTGGAAGCCAGCACTCCGGTGTTAGTCTGTGGTCTCTTTTTGGATCCCTACAATAATTGTAAACCATGTGGTATCTTTGTACCCACCTCATGGCCTTATATTGCTGTCTGGTAAGCCCACCGGAGCGATACGGCGAGGCTGAGACTGGGTGGCACCTAGCAGGGGCATAGCCTGAGCAACCACTAGCCTTGAAGTTGGTATACCTTGCAACGAAAGGCTGATATCTGTAATCAGCTTTGTACTTCCCATCTTCGGTTGCCCATGATGAAGCATCCCATATTGAACCATAAAGCCACATTGGTCTCACAGGAAAAGTTGCAGCACTCTTTCTCGGGTACCTCCTTATGGGCACATCATCTACAAAGAATCTGAAAAAAATATTCAATGTGAGGGTTTGTCTGTAATTGCTTGCTCATTTTATATGAAGTTAATAAACTGGGTGGCCAACAAAAGAACTGAACATATCACTAAATTAGTGTTACTTTTCACTGAGTGAAAGTGTTGCTAAATTTTGTTTACCCCACACCTCTCTGCTTACAGTTGTTTCTGTGCCATCCATGTAGATTATTTCACCTTTCAAATGCCTTTCGCTTTCTTCCTTAATTTCCGAGAAAATGAAATCTCTTCCATTTCATCTTCCAAAACATCAGCTATTGGTCCTAGACTGTGATACCAATTGCTAAGCACCACACACACGAAGTCCAAGCATACACTGTTAATTCTTTCTTTTTTTAATCCTGTCTCTTAATGAGAAAATGCAATGCTCCGTGCCCTACTCCTTTAAAGAAGGACAGGAATGAGATTGTATAATGACTTACATTATTTCCTTAGGACTCCACAGTATAGCATAGTGATGAAAATCTTTGGTAGGATCAAACCAGAGATGGAATTTCATCTCTCTGCCTATAATTTTACCATCCCCACTTCCTCTTACATAAACATTGGTCTGCAAGGTATAAGGCCTTCCAAATGTTGTCCCCAGAAACTCAATGTCCACTTCATCATGGAAGCCCGGATGTGCTTCATTGTTTGAAAGCTGCCATTGATCAAACCATAAGTAATTAGTTAAGCACTCAACTTTGGCTGAGAATGAATGCGTGAGTCTTCTGTCAAATGATTTGGCCATATCTTACATAGAGAGATGTTATAACGCCGGCGGTGTAGCCAGGTTGGAGCATCATGGAAGCACCAAAGTAACCGGATCGAAATGGGCGAACAGACTTGAAGCCACTTCCTGTTTACCAGATATGATGCAGAGGAAGTGGATTACATTCAATTACAGATGAAGATTAAAATAAGAAATGATGAGAAAATAATCAGACCTGAGGTTTTATCAAGCCATATTGTTAATGCATTTTGGTGTAGTGATTGATGCTGAGGACCCCAGAGGTTTCTAAATCCTTTATAAAAGCTCATAGACCTGAATTTGGAACTTGGCCAGTAGCCAGGTGAAGGTGGCCCGTAGGCATTGCTTGAAGGGATCAGAAAGATTAAAATAACAAAAAGAAGGAGAGCCATAAAGATGGAAGCAAGAAAGGGTGAGTGAGCTACAGTGTAAACAGAAAGCAGACTAAATCTGCTCTGTATAAATGCAGGGTGTGAGAGTAAAAAGGAGAGAGGCTGCTCAAGGCAGGTGTCTATGGAAGAAGAGTGTGGCAGTACAGTTTGATATAAATAAGGAAATTTGTGGGTCCCTCCAAAGAGAATTAATGTAGACTTTAAGGATGGATTAGAGAATAAACATACCAAAACTTAATGCTAGATCATTACTGACAAAAAGAGAGAGGCCACTTAATATATTTGTGATTTTCTACTACTTTCCTTCTAACTACTATGACAGAAAACCTGCTAGCCTGGTTGGAAAGCTAAAAAGGGATGTTAGGATGCAGAAGGGGTAGATGGGTGTGTCTTAAATGTGCGATTGTATATTGTTTTGCATGGCTTTTAATTCCCACAAGAACTTTAGACTTGTACCTGTGAGCCTTCCACCCTCATTGAAGGCACTTGGGTCTGAGCTTTGAAAGCAATTTACGGATTAGCCCTTGTATGTTTTGTACTTTTCACCATACCATATCTCCCTTTCATGTTGTCAGTTACAGTGCAGGGAAGCATAAGCAGTAGGTAAATGCCAATTTCAACCAACAAATACATTAAAAATGAATTATCTAAACAAATAGAAATGTGGGTCAAATTCTGATTGAGTCAATTTTTATGAATCAAAGTGAATTGCGGTGTATTGGACCAGTGAAACTTCATGGACGAAGTGGGTCAGCAGCTATCCATAATGGACCCAATGCTTGATCTGATTACAGCTGCACAAGAACGATTGATCGACACGTAGAACATAACCCATTTAGGAATCATATCAAGAAGTCTTACAAATTTAGAAGGAAATCCATCCACGCGCCTATTACCACAAAACACACCTCTTTAATCTTGATGCAGGCTTATAGTGCAGGATATTAATTTGACACAATATTAATCAACAAAAGAATATACGTAGATTGCAACCAGTCACATTAGATATCCTATGTTGTGAGTTATGGGCACTTGTTATCCAAAGCATAGCTAAAAGAAATTCAAGCTCTCTGGCAAGGGACTGTGAGAAACAGAAAATGAAAAATGTCCAGAAAATTTCTATAATGGACAATGGTAGGTGCTCTGTTTGTCTCGCACTCTCACAATGTGTACCCTCTTTCCTGTTCATCTCCTACCTCAGCTAATTTACTCATCACACCTAAAGATATTACAATGCTGATAATGTCACTCACTAATCATTGTCAATTATAGGATTCTTTCAAATCTAATTATGATTAAAATTTGAAGTTTAATTAGTTGAATGATTACGAGATTGTGATTTGCTAGTATGCATAGTTCTTCTGCGGCATAACTCTACCAATTCGCGATTAATGATGGAAAATCTGATCCGTAATGACATTTGGTATTTGGTTATTTAATGTTCTTGTTACTTAACATAGGTATATTTCAGGCTTCATATATGATATGAACCTTCCGTATAAAATGTTGTTTAACGTTTGGGGGTGCAGTGGAAATTAAGGGACAAACACTATTTAAGTCTTAGGAGACAAACGCTAAAACCAAGTGCTATTATTAGTCATACACTCTGCTCTAAAAATGGAAATGTCATAAATTGAAAGCAAGATCACAATCAATTTGGGAGAATTTATACACATACAAATTCAACCAACAATTTAAAGACCAATTATTTGAGCTGCATATTGGCCTCAAGCATTTAGTAACGTGGGCCAGTGTCCTACGAATCCAACATATATATATATATATATATACCCACACAGAAATACATGAGCTTTGACTCATGGTTCCCCAGAAGCAAACCTCAGAATCACGAGACACAGATCATGTTTTAGTGAGCTTCAGCTACACCTACCCGATGGGCACATTGTAGAAGTAATAACATCACAAATAAGTGTCACTAGCTATGTAAAGAACCTAAAATGATGAAAAGAATAAATATGGCCATAAAAAAATGCATGATAGGGACCTGTGCCCCCTGGTTTTCAAATGCAATTTGCAAAGAGCTTCTATTTTTCTTCACCTGAGAATACCAATTTGAATGTGCACTATTTTGTCGGTCACTCACAGTCACAGAAGAAGACTGGGAGAGGGATGGTATCGAGTGGGGCCAACTTGGCCGACAAATCAAAATGCTCACAAGTGCCTTGAATTGCTTGCATTTGCTTCTGATGATGATGATGATGGTGAGTGATAACTTTTTTTTCCTGTGTAAAATCACCCTTAAAGGCTACTACTATAGGCGAAGCTCTCATACCATAATCTTAGCTCCATGAGTGACTTGAAAGAATCAAGCCATCATCTTTCTTCCTTTACTGATTTTTTTCCTTTCATGATTATAGCACTTTGATAGCGAACCCACGGGCCCAAATTTGGTTCGAGATTAATTATTATATGGAGCTATATCAAGCAGTTTGAGATTTGATGAAATAAACAAGATCAGTATTTACTTCTCAAGTCGGCTCAAGATTTTCTGTAACCTTATGAATTTTGAAAGCTATTTATTTCTTTTCGAAAGTCTTGTTCAGGACAAGGGTGTCACGTGAAGACATGGCATTATGCTTCCCAAGTGCTCAGAGAGTCAGACTCGTGGTACTCCATTGCAGAAAATTATCAATGCATCTAATACGACGCTTAAGGGAAAAATTATATTTTAAGTATTGCGCTTGAGTGTTTATGGTTCTCCATTAGTCTAGTTCATTATCATATACGTATTACGATTTACGCTTTTTTTTTTCTTTTTTATATAAACCCTATTCTTGGCATTGGAACTTGATGTAACCTAATTGACATCACGTTCCACCACGTTGATTTATTATATATTATTTGACATGAATCATAATATGCTAAACATATCAAAAGGAAAACTAAATTCTTGCTAATCTTTATCTATATAAATAAAAAACATTGTGCCAATGGTGAATAACTATAAGTACTCCATTACTCAAAGTTATATCATGAGAATCAGATTTTTCACAAATTTAACCCACCCTAATGGATGAATAAGAAACACAATATCAATTATCTATTTACATTATTTGGGAATCCAACAATGATATATCATTGAATTATTGCAGCATGAAGCAGACGAAGGCAATCATAGGAAGCAAATGGGTTTAAAAGAAAAAAAAGGAGCTTGGGATGCTAATTGCATCAGGAATAGGACATAAAAGGATAAAAGCCTTTGCGATGATTGAACTCATTCCCATTCCAATTGAGGGACAGATTCTGAGAAGGTAGTCCCCACAAAAACTCATTAAGGCTTTTCATTTATAGCAATTAGGCTATCAAAACAAACTTGTTACCAGACCACTAAGCCCTGCTTTATAGAGTTTGTGCATTAGGTACTGTCTAGAAACTAAAGGTTGCAGAGATTCATGTTGTAACCATTATGTCTCAAGTCCAGAGATCAAGGATGAGACACGTTGAAATTAGGTTCCTTAGAACTAAGAGGTGATGAAGCATGATGAACAGGTACATGAAAGGATAGCATCTCGCAACAGCAATGCTCAACTCTTATGGTGACAGACTTGTGAGTAATGCAAGAGAAAGGGAATATCTCTGATCTTATTTGCACCTACCAAAGTTATAAAAGTCTGAAAGAGGTAAGTGCAATATTAAAGCTGGAGAAAATGAGCATTAGACTCATTATTTTTATGTGCGTTAACTAATTGTGTCATGGTCGGTGTAAGTTCTCGAGCCTTTAAAAATTATTTTAATAAGCTTTGGACAAATCAGAGCACAGATATGAATCCATCAGGTTGACTTAATCCTACCAAAGCATATAGTGAATATTTGTCACAGCAGATTTCTTCATCGCACGCATGTGCGACACACATGCTCTATCAAGCATTGTTAAGAGTACACTTAGAAATGTCGCAATAATATATTGGACGATGATTTCCACGCAGAAAAAGAAGAATCACAAGGACAATTTTATGGTCTGGCTTGCCTGCCCTTGTTCATACTATTGTACTATTTTTTTCAGGAAAAAAAATGTGCATATACATATAAAATTTGTGTAATTTAATTTGAAACTCATACAATTATTTATAAATTAATATTATTTTAAAATCATAAATTTATTATATTTTAATCAAAGAATAAAAAAAAAATACATATTTTTGAGAGATGCATAAGAGGATGACGTGATCTTTGCTCCACTTACGTCAAATGATGCCAAGAATTGAAGTCTTCGTTTGCGTTTGCGAGTTTTATTCTTTGGAGTCCGAATATTGGGCCAAGCCTCTAAGATGCTCCTCCTCACAATTTGGGCTTCCTCTTTTAACACGAGAGAGGTGAGATACAGTTTTGTGGAAAAAAACTATGAGTAAATTTAATTTAGGGTTTGCTTTCTTGGTTTGTTAATTCATGAATAAAATTATTATTAATAATTATTTTATATTTTAATATTAACATTTTTTCTATAACCATTAGTGATAATAATTTTATTTATAAAGGATCAAATTAAAAAATATTTATATAGACAATTTGACTTTGGTTGCAGTATGAACATTGATAATTTTAAAATTTGAATGGAGCAAAGAAAATTTTATCACACCTGGTGAGTTTGATTGATGTTTGAGTGGAGAGTTTGAATTGGGATTGAAGTGGGCAGAAAATTGGGGGTGAGCATCCACAATTGGAAAACAAAGAAATGAACCACCCACTTATTAGTGTTCATCTTTTACTTTTGAGGCTTACAACGAAGAAAGCGCGTCGTTGGTCAACAGGCAAGGCAACGAGTGGCACGTTGCACGCTGTATTCATTTTATGATTTCAGTAATTTCTCGTGAGTTTCCTCAATATGTCGCGTTACATGACTTGTTGATGGTGAATCACAATCAATTTTGCCTAAACCTGTTCTAAAATAATAATAATAAGTTTCGCCGAAGATTGCGCTCCAATTATTATTCTTACATTAATCAAGTTTGTAAGAAAATTGTTGGTATTTAAATATGTTGAAAATATTAAAATAATGAACCCATGATTTCTTGAGCATAGTTTCCATCCAAAAGCCTGGGGAAAGTCATGAAACAATTAAATTTTATATTATAATGAGAGATAAATAAATAAATCAATAATAATAAAATTATACTTACTCAATAAAACATTCAATGCAACTATAATTTTACAAATTAAAAAAATAATATTTTATTCAAAGCCTTTTCTTTCGTACATTAAATAAATAAGAGTTATAAGAAATAAATAACTAAGTAAAAGGAATTTTTTAATAAGTCATCTCGGAAGTTGTCGCATATTAAGAGTAATTGTCTATATTAAAAATAAAATATTTGAATTATTTAAAATGGTAATTTTATACCTATCAACAACTCAGATTTAAAAATTGAATATACTTATATAATATCATTCTTTTATTTTCTCAATCAGCAATATAATAGGATAATTATTAATAAGATTTAAGTTACAAGTTGAGGTTTCTATCAAATGCGTTTACAGGTAATATAACTTATCATTGATTACTCACAACTAACTCAAATTCAATCCGTTCATAGTTTATGTCAAAATTTAATTACTTAATTAATTGATTAATCTAATAATAAATTAATGTTAATCTATGATATTTTATAAAATAATTTAACAACTCATGTATAGGTATAACCTTTTATAGAGAAAAGCAATAATTTTTTTTTTAAAAAAAGATTTGGAGCCACTTATAAATAATTTTTTAAATTTTAAAATAAAAGAATATAATTTTGCAATTTTCTCATACTAAAAATATTGTTGTCTACTACATTAATATAATTTAAACATTGCATTACGTCCAAAAAGTAGTGTTGTGGTCCGAAGAACGGCATATCACATGTCATAATAATATTTACAAAATTTTGACATTCAAGTACATAATGCGGTGATGAAATTAATAGTAAAGTGGACATAATGATAACTTGTTCAAAGCGTCAAAATTAAAACTTAACTTTGTTCTTAAAATTCAAGAGATTCTTTAGAAGTAACTCAATATCTACAAACAATCTTCGCATTTTACCTTAATTTTAATAATATAGGTTTAGTCTCCAAGATATTTAAAAACTCATTTGTATACTAAATAGACATTTGTCATGCAAATATTGTCATTTACTTTAATATTTGATTTTTTTAAAAATTAATTTTATTTTCCAAACTTATGTTAACATGTAAGTGAAAAATAATTATTTTTTATAAAAATTAATTTTTAAATAAAAATTTTTAAACATAAATCATAATGATACAAAATTATATTTGACAAAAATAAATATTAAAAATCAAATTAACTCAAAATATCGTTAACTTAATACTAATCCAATCATACAATAATTATAAATAATAAATTCACTTTCTATTACACATAAAAATCAATATATTTATTGGTAATAGATCTTCAAGTTGGGATATCAAACAACTGTGCGAGTGTATGAAAAGGTAATATAACAATTTGATACCTTTTATACAAAACAAATGATATTTAACAATTTAAATATTTTTATATTGTAGTAAGAATATAAAGTTATATTTAATTATAATAAATTATTATATAGAGATCAATGATTTAAATTTATATAACTATTTCTAGTTATATTTTTTAATTTGTAAATTTCAATAATTAAATCTCTATTAAATAGTTCACATGATCTCATATTTTTAGCAAGTATGAGAAGATGGGATTAGATATTTGATTATTATTATTATTGTTGGTCAATTCTTAAAGGGAATTCTTTTTTGGCCTAGTTTAGAACTTTACGTTTAGGGAGATTCATTTTCCTTCTATGCGATGTACTTTCTTTTCGTGGAAGTTGAAAAACAGGACGAAACCCTTCCAAAAATATTGGGAATAATTCGGGAATATTGTCATCGCATACGAACATGACCCTCCGGATTCGATTCTTAAATTTGGGTTCCAAGTCCAACCGCATTGGTTGAGAGCACGGCAGTGAGAGACCATACATAGCATTAAAAGGACCATTTTCGTTTTCATTTCTCACTCACATATAGATAACCAGCCTGTGCCATCCATATATTACATGTCCACACCTTATTACTTTTCAAATATCTGCTCACGATTTCTTTGATTTGAGGAAAAAGAGAAAGAAAGGAAGAAGAAGAAGAAGAAGAAGAAGAAGAAGGGGAAGAAGAAAAGGGAATAGCAACGCTGCTATTCCAAATATCTCGTTCATTTCCCCTACTTGGTAGAAAGCAGTTCACTTTAGAAGTTGGGTGCAATTCTCAGCTTGCCCAGAATATAAGGCTGTTCTCAATTCTTGAACATTCTTTAGAAATTTATCTGACGAAAAACCCAGGTTTGGATTGCATGTAAATGAAACGGCTAAAATCTGCAATCTTCGAAGTCCAATTTTGTTCAGTTTAATAGTTTAATGCTTAGCAGGGTAAATGGAGATCGATAAAGCAATCAGGGAGTGTGACGATCGAAGGCTTCGCACCAAATACAATAACGCCATCTATGTTATTCAGAGAGCTTTAGCTTTATATTCGTAAGTTTTTCTGTATCCCCTTTCATGGGATTTTTCTACTATATGTGATTTACGTTGGTTAAGGTCGTTATCTTCCATTCTTTCTCCTTTTGTATGAGCTGGGTTTTAATTCTATCTTTCGGGAATTAATATTTCTGCTCGGTTTTCGTTGCCTTACATAAATTGAAAGACAAAAAGTATATTACTGTTTGATAGTTGTTCCAACTGGTCAAATGAGTAGGCCTACAATGTTGATGGATATCTAATTTGTGTCGAAACCTTTTAATTCAACAATTCCTATGTGTCCTAGGAGCACTGTTTCCAATTGGGCTGCTGCATATTGACTGATTCAAAACTGACTGCAAGAATGCAGCAAAGTGGTCCTCCCCCTCCCCTCTTTTGATGTATTTTGCGGGTTCATTTGCCATTAATTCTTGCCTATATAAAGCTATAGATGTAAATGGTACGTTTTGACTACATGTTAGTAATTAGTTTATGAACTGTGACGACCATCAATCTTCTCATAATTGATTGCCCTTGGGTGAGGGTTGGGGAGGATAAGGTAATAAATAAGAAAAAATGACAAGGAAGAATTCATCACATACTGAAGTATGTAAGTTCGCTGATGTTGGCTTCCACTAAATGTATTTCTTGCAGAATAGAGGAGGTCGCCTTTAGCTTCAATGGTGGAAAGGATTCAACAGTAAGTTTGATTTTGTATAATCTTTTAGCATCTGTCTTTATCTTTGGTCTCATTGAACTTTGATATGTAGGTTTTGCTGCACCTACTCAGAGCTGGATATTTCTTGCATAAAGGGGGACAAAATTGTCCTAATGGAAGTCTAAAAGATTTTCCAATTCGAACAATATATTTTGAGAGTCCTTGTACATTCCCAGAAATCAACTCATTTACCTATGATACGGCTGCCATGTGAGCAAAGCTTCTTGTCTCCTTTTTATGTTGAATTTAAACTGTAATTGTATTATCATACATAAATTGCAATGTTCTTCCCCCCCACCCCCCTTTTTTTTGTTTTAAAGTTTGAGGCTTGTTCTTTGCTGAAGTATGCAGCACTAACTAGTAATTCTTGCTTGAGCAGCTATGGTTTGCAAATTGACAATATTTGCTTAGATTTCAAGTCCGGTTTGGAGGCTTTGCTAAAAAATAAGCCAATTCGAGCTATTTTCCTTGGAGTCCGAATTGGTGATCCTACTGCGGTATCCTTGTTTTTCAATGCTGAGATGACTTTTTCGTTTTGTAACTTAGTATTTGCTAACTTGATATTCTTTCAAAATTTAATGTTTTTCCATATGAAATTGAAATATCGGTTGTCCTACTAATACATGTTTGCCCCAACCTTGCAGGTAGGTCAAGAACAATTCTCACCTAGTTCGCCTGGGTGGCCTCCTTTTATGAGAGTGAATCCCATTTTAGATTGGTCATACAGGTATTGGCTTTTGTTATATATTGTTTCTCCTTAGCTCTTTCGCTAATTAAAACATAAGTTATGGTTTTATCTAATTCTACTTTTCTTTCTATTTAACTCTTATCTAAATGGATGAACGATAATAACAGCCTTAACAGATCTCAAAAACTATAATTCCCTTTTAATTATTTAAGTGATTGCAAACTTGTCTAGTGACAGGGCCTGTCATCACAAATTTGTTGAGATAGATGCTTTGCGTCCCTTAAATTTTTGTAACAGGAACAAAACTCTGTTTATTTGTCATGTTGGTTGTAAGTACCACTAATAGGTAGACCTCCTCATACATAAACCCATATAGTTTTTAAGCAATCCTTCTTCCCCACTTCTTACATATACCTTCAGAAGAGAGCCATAGCAAAATTTCTGGTTAAATTGTTCTTGGCACATGTTGTCTTTTAGATATATAATGCTATGGGATTGTACAAATCACCCAGAAAAAAATAACTGTGTGCTTCTTTCTGTAATATCCAAATATTTTGAAGGTTAAATTGCAATTGCTGTGAATCTTTGCTTTTTAACTCCTTGTTCCCCTAAAGTTCTGACAATTGTTCACAACTTATAAAGTAACTTAATAAACTGGGGATATTATCATGTTTCCTTATATCGAATTTCATGCTAAAATTGATGCTGCTTTCTCTTAGAAATATGCCTGGCTTGTTCTCTTCATCATTGTGGTAATGCTCTTGGTCTTGGAACGTGATGATGTGATTTGCTTCATTTAGTATCAATCTAGGACAAAGTTAATGGTCTTAACCTGCTTATATTTCTATGACAGAGATGTGTGGGCCTTCCTTTTGACTTGCAAGGTGCAATATTGCAGTCTTTATGATCAAGGGTAATAGTCTATATATGCAACGGTCCTTAATGTTGTATTCAATGCATTGGCATGCTTTTGCTTTTATCTTTTTATTTCTCTCTTTTCACAACATGAGCTTCCTGGGAGAATAATTGGCTGTAAAGATTCGAAGAACAGCGACATGTAGTTTTGTCATCCTTTTTTTTTTTTTTTTTTTTTTTTTATAAAAAGAGAAACTCAAAAATACTGGCTACTTCTCAGGCTATAATCCTGAGTCTGGGTAGCTTTATCTTTAATGAAAAATTTAGTAACTAGTCCATCATAGTTCAAATTTGGTATTAACTGTTTGTTTGTCTAAGGAATTTGTTGTGTGATCAATTCTTTACTTGTGCAGTTATACTTCAATTGGAAGCATATATGACACAGTTCCCAATGCATTACTGAGCGTTAGCAATTCCTCCAATAAATTTAAACCAGCTTATATGCTTGCTGATGGAAGACTAGAGAGGGCAGGGAGGGTTAAAAAGTTATCTTCTACTTGTAGACAAATTCCCTCTGATAGCAATGGTTTGAATAGCTTGGATTTGCATAATACAAGCTTGCTCGCAGCATCAGTGATTGTTGTGGGAGATGAGATTCTGTAAGTACCTTGTTGCCATTACGCAGATTATGTGGGTTACATTAGGTTAGATACTATATCTTTTAATAACTTGTGAGCTCTGCTTTAGAAAGCCCCACTGGCAGATTTGACAATATGATTAGAAAACATATCCTGCTTTCACGTTTTGGACTCTCAATATGTACTGGCTTGCCCCATTTTTAAACTTATCCTCCCTTTATTTTACATATTTTAGAATGATGTAGTTTCTTTAAAGGAATGGTGTCGAAAAAACAAAAGAGAACTCATATAGTATGTTAACAATGTGAAAAATCAATAACAATAATAATATAATGAAAGCAATTATAAAATGATACGTAATTATGTATATTTTAAATTTCCACTATGCATGCTGTCCAGTGCACCATTTTGGTGTTCTTTCATCCTTCTTATTAATTGTTTTAATGAAGTTCCCTATTTCCTTTTCTTTGTTCCATAGCTCAGGTTCGGTACTGTTGAGGATCAGTTGGGACCTTCTTTGTGTAGGAAGCTGCACTCTGTTGGTTGGACTGTGTCGCAAGTTTCTGTTGTTCACAACAATGTGAGTTTATATCTGCTCAAGTCCTGCCTGTTCGTATATTAAGTAGTCTGCTTTGCAGATATCTGCACTTAAAAGTATTGCAATGAACAAGCAGGAACTGATCATAATTAAGCTCTAATATATGCATTGTTCACGTCATCTCTCGTACCAGATAGATTCTGTGGCTCAAGAAGTTGAACGGCAGAAATCTACTTGTGATATGGTAGACACTTAATATATCTGAGTTCTTTGCATGGAATTTCTTGATGAAATTTAGTTCAGGCTATTTATCCAACCAAACTATTACAGGTTATTATATGTGGAGGTGTTGGTCCACTGCATTCTGATGTTACATTATCAGGCATAGCCAAGGCTTTTGGTGTTCGTCTGGTGCGTTGCTTCATTCAATTCTTTTGTTATTTATTTAAAAGATATCATGATGGTTCCCTGGATATGCTGCATCCAGTCCCTCATATCATATTGGTTCTTCAAGCATCTGCTGACTTAGAAGTGCATATGGCCTTCTATAGTTAGTTCTTATGATTTATAACACTTAACTCTGGAATGGTTTATTTGTTTTTAATGTAGGCACCTGATGAAGAATTTGAAGAATATCTTAGGCATATTATTAGTGAGCGGTGTACTGGTGACCGGAATGAGGTAATTGAGTGTAGAAAAGTTGGTTATTTTGTGTCTATTTAGAATATGGCTGAATTTCTTATAGTTAAATTGACATTGCACAATATGCTTCTGCATTGATTCATTATTGTCTTCACCTTTCAGATGGCTCAATTGCCAGAAGGCATCACTGAATTATTGCATCATGACACGCTATCTGTGCCTTTGGTATGTCCTTGGAACTTGGTTGACCAAAAAAATGATATTAATGAGAAGATCAATCGCATATTTTGAGGAGCAGAGCAACTGACAGAATTTGGTTTTACTTGCATTTAAATTCTGTACGTATATTATGTAGTTGAAGATTTGGTAGTTTAATGTTTGTTTCCTGCAGATAAAGTGTCAAAATGTAATAGTTCTTTGTGCAACAAATGCTTTGGAGCTGGAAGAGGAGTGGGGCTGTCTGATTGAATTGACAAAATCTACTCATCTGTTGGCATTGCTGGAACCCTATGTATCGAAGAACATGACAACGAACCTGTCAGATGTATGTGTTATTAAGTTTCTTTTAGTATACTGACATCAAAAATTATAAATCTGGCATGATTTCACGCGCACATCTAACAGTTGTGGTCTATAAAGTAAGAATGATGGTTGGAAACCAACATGATGGTGAGTTATAATGTATGTACCCGCTTGCAATAAGAAAATATTACCAGAAGTACAAATGACATGTACAGTAGTTGCTATTTGAATTCAAATACTATCATGTCAGTTATGATAATTATGTGACATTAATATACTATCTGTCATTTGCCTGTCATTTTTTTTATCATTTGGTCTAATCTCATTCAATTATTGGGACATCTAAACTTCAGGTGGAAATTGCTCAACCTCTATCAAAGCTTTGTCTAGAGTTTCCTGATCTCTACATTGGTACGGAATCTGCGAACTATGGTGAATTTTAGCAGTATAGGACACTATTAATCTCTCTCCTATTATGTTTCTTCTTTTCAACATTTAGGGTGTTACCGCAAATCCAGAAATGGATCTTTGATAGTAAGCTTCAAAGGAAAGGTACAGTGAAACTTCCATATTCTAAGCTAAGTTTTGCTGCAGAAAGTGAAGTGACCTTTCCGAATAAGATGCTAACTCTGTTGCAGGATCGAGCACGCATTGAGTCGGCTGTAAAAGCATTAAACAAGAAGTTTGACTCAGATGCTTTCATGGAGATAAACTAGGATAATATTCTACCGGCATTGCTCCCCTCATAATGAAGATTTTGGCATTATTTCCAAATAGATGATGCGCTGGTGTCAAAGATGGACTTTGGACGAAAGTCAAAGCTGCTGTCCCGGTAGAACACCAAAAATGGTGCAAATTGATGAAAGAAGCTTCAATGCTATTGCGATTGAGACTTCACTTTTAACTGACTCAAGGGATCTGGGCAACCAAATCCTTCTTTGTTGAATTATCAGATTAGTTTATATCATAGCACCTATAGGCTCTTCCATTGGAAATCCTCTATTTGAACCATTTAATTAGCAATGCTAAGTACATCATCCGCATTGGCTGGCATTTTCCAGATTATTATAGAAATGTATTTCCCAACTGTATATTTTTTAAGTCCATAGTATGAAAATAAAATAAAAAATTCTATCAATTTCTTAATATGGTGCCAGACTTTTGCCTATAAAGTATTAACTTTTCTTAATCATCATTTATATAGAATGTTATATAGTTAATGTTATTTTACACATACATGCATGCATGCTAGTGCACGAAATACTATAATTTTTAACTAATCAAATTGTATAAGATGTTACATAATTAATCATACTTTACACAGATATTATGTAATATCAAACTTTTTTAACATCATTAACTTGACTAGTCCAAGTTAAATAAGATGTAGGTGTGGCAACTTTAATACAACTAGCTTACATTTCACTATTTTGCTTCTTTTATGTTGAACAATATTAGGATTTTTTGATTTTAGAATAATTAGAAGTTAAAGGTTATAGCATGTAAGTTTGGATTGGACAGAAACTTCCCCGTCAATATTTTGTTCAGTTAGTAAAATCACATGTGATGCCATGTTGGACACTTATTTTTTGGGCCGTCACTTCTATTAGCCAAGTTACCAGTTAGTTTCTTTTTTTTGGCCCAAGAGTTACCAGTTTGTTAAAAGGACAATATTGGACCATTTTTAAAATTAACAAAGACTAAAATAAACCAATATAAACTTTTAAGACTAAAAAACTTGGAGTAAAACTCTAAGAACCAAAAGTGGACTTACCATTGTAATATTAATTTTTCTTAAAAAGTATGACACTTACCTACTTCGATCTTTACCTCAAATTGCAACCTCAATCTAACAAATATCGCAATTGACCCACTAATTTATTAACTTTATTGTAATATATTCTCTTAATGTTTAAATTTATAAACTTATAAACTTCCACTACATAAAATTACTGAAATAATTTTTTCCTTTGCCTCTTCAATTTCCTCAACGAATTACCGATGGCTTTACATTCGAATTTTGGGCGCTGCGACAATACAGAGCTATGGCTAGGTGAGGCCCAACTAAAATCTCTTAATGTGGATTTAGGTCATCTGGCCCAACTGTATTCATAAACATACTTCTCTTTAATGTTTGGTGAACGATACGACTTCAAGAATTTGGCTCCGTAATTTGCTGTGGAGGGGCCACATTCATGCGTCAGCAAGATTGATATAATTCATAGTATGTCTTACTGTTTATTAGCAAATATTGTTTATTGCATTCGGTACCAAATCATTTTCATAATCCTTTAACCCAATATACTCAAATTTTTTTCTGAGTCAATTATTTAAAAAACTATCGTATAAGACTGCGTGTCACAATTATATTATTAAAATAAACTGGGAATAATTCTTATTATAAGTTTGGCTGGTTGAAAATAAATCTTTATTTATTATGTATTGACTATTTATATTTTATGTAATCGTTGAAACTAAAATGTATTGCAAGTCATAAGTCATCCTCGAAATTGCTGCATCAAAATATTACGTCAATCAATATGAATGATAATTTCTTACTTCCCCCTACTCAGCCTATAAGATTAGCTATATACTACTTGGTAAAAATAAGTTCAAAAATTATTGAGATATAATTCTTAACTCTGGTAGTTAAACACTGGAAAAAAGTTAATAAGTATTTTATACAATTTCCTGTAAACAAAAATCATAAATTGAAGGTGAACATGTACAAACGATAGGTGGATCACAATGTTTACTGGAAAGTATCACAAAGTTCAATGAAACGTTAAAATAATTTCTTTCAGGCAATAACTCGAGAGATTATCAAGATCGAAAGACTATATATATATATATATATATATATATATATATATATATATGTATGTATGTATGACTAATTGATTTAACTCAAGCAATTAGATTTAAATACTTGCAATTTAAAGAAGATGGTTCAAGTTAAAATTGTAAATGCTTTTTTGAATAAGGAAAATGCATATATAAACAAGTGGCTTGATTAGATTACTATTAAGGGATGGATATGAGTTGAGAAATTAAGGATTGATAATCGCTGTGTGAATTAGATTGTTAATTAAAATTTTTCTTTCTATCTAAAAATTTATGAATTTGATCAGCCTTCTCAGTGTTTAGATACTCTATTTTTATAGTTGATAACTTCAGAAAAATCTCTAGGTAATATTAGGATCAAATCATGGGGTCAAAAAAACAAAAACCAAAAAATTTAAAATTTTCGATTAAATACTCAATATTACCAGATGATAGAGACATATGTTAATAATTAGAACATAATTGTGCAAGAAGACAATGGGAAAGAGCGAAAGAAATGAATATGATTGATTGATTGAGAGGAAGGGTGGTGTCCTAGTCACATAGCCCATCCGTATTGGGCCCAACGTCACGTAAGCTTGCCACGTTCTTTTTAATTTAAAAAATTGTACAAATTTTAAGTCTACGTTAATTGACGCTTAAAAAGATATAATTATTTTTTCATTTATATTTAATTTGTCATCGAATATTTGCCTCAATGAAAAAATCTGTCGGGTTGTTAAACAAAACTGAAATTTGATTCCTATGCTCAGATTAGGTTAGATCTGAAGGCCTTTTTCTTTTCTGTTAATTTTTTCAAAGGCTTCTATTTTCTCCTAAGTTTTTATATGTGCTGTGCATGGGTAGAAGAAAATGTTGTCCGAGAGCTACATGAGCTCTCTGCTCTCATAATCTTTGTTTTTGATAAAATTTGTGAGCTTTTTTTTAGTGAAATTTATGGCTAGCTTGATCAGTATTTCTTTTGCTCTACTTGCATAAGAGAGAACACAGAACGAAAGCCATTTTTAACTTTAAAGATAAAGTTGTAAAACTACATTAAATAGTAAAATAAATATAAATCTTAATAATGGTCAGATAATTTTTATTTTCTAGCTTTGGGGTTAGCTCTTTTATTTTGTATTACTGATCTTTTAACCCAACTCAACCATGTAGATTCACTTAATAAACAAACCAGTCACTTGATATGTGTTTATTTTTATGATTTAAACAAATTTTTCAAATAGAAAATTTAAAAGAAAAAAGTGGAGTGCATTGTAATTTGTAGGTGGCCACTTTCCTCCTCACGGACCTGGTTCGTTGTTACACGAGTTTCATGCTGGTTTTGCAAATTCTACAAAGTACTATTGTTGTTCTTCATCTAAGCACATTAATCTTCACGTTGATCCATATCATCGTTTGGTTCTACAAAATTATATTTACGTGTTTCCTCTTCCTCTCAAATCAATTTGGCACTGTACTATCATTCATTTGTTTTATTTGATATCATAATTAGACATCGCTTCCAAATATTCGGATATATATACATAATAATTAAAAAAGCTACAACGTTACGTTATGATATATTTTAGTATTTAATTTAATATTGGGATATGCTTAACTTTTAATTTTTCAAAAAAAATATTTTGTAATTTATTGAAATTGCTCAAAGAAATTATAAAATCCTAATTGAATGAAGTAAAATCTATATAAGGCTGAAGAAATTCCCTTTAATAATTAACAGTTAGCAAAATCTGGCTCTAGTTAGAAGACAAGTCATACATGAATTATTGAATGGTAGAGAGATAGGATGAACAACTATAACGGTAATCTATTTAAACGTAGACACATCACATCATTTAGCACCAGAAAGCGCATCTTTGCCATCTCATTATATTTTTGGTTAACAAGACTTAATTAGGTGGCCTAACATACCTACCACTGATTCTAAGCCCATCTAATTATCCCAAGAACGAGGGTCAATGTACTCCCAACTTATAACGCCATGCTTGTTTTGCAAGCATCCTTTTTAATGCAAACCAATTGCCACATGATCTATAAAAAAGTTACAATATTAATAAAATTATAGAGTCTGGAAAAACATATAAATAGTATGATCATATGTTGTAAGAGAAGGCTTGTTATAAAGTTGTCGAAGAAATTAATAATGGAGATAATTGAGTACGTACAAAACACGCATTATACATACATGCATTAGATAAATGCGGTCGACAAGCACAATTACCTAACTAGAGAGATATTCATATTAAAAGTTATCAACTTTTATTTGCAGGTCAAGTGCTCTACCCTACCTTTCAGATGGTTCTATCAGTAAAGAGTGATTGTTACTTTACATTATATAGTGATTTAGATTTTAATTAACAATACATAAGTCCTTCCCAGTTCCAAAAAGGGGGTCAGTTTTTTATCCAATTAGATGTATGTAATCTTCTCTATGTCTCTTCGCACTCATAAGATCGATTTCCTGCATTTTCAGGCTGTTTTAATTTATCTACAGAATTTCATTAAAAATTCACTACCAAAAAATTGAAGGGGTATTTTTTTAACATGTTATAATGTTATATGTAGTACATCTATATATATATATATATATATTTTTAATTATTGTGAATATGTAAGATACTCTAATACAACGTTCAGGTTTAAGTGAAAATGTACATAAGATAATGTTTAAATTAATATAATAGAAATACAGGATAATATAACTCTATATAATATTTAAACATTTTCTAAACTTCCTTTAGATATGGTTTTAGACATGTGGTGGATTATATATGTTGGCATGGAGTTAGTTATGAGTTGAAATGGATTAATGTTAATTTAAGCTCCAAAACAATATTGTCAACGGAAAGTAGAGATGTGAAAACCAAAAGCTTGTAATGCATACAATAATATTATGAGTTGCAAGTGTTGTTAGGTAAGGAGAAATTCAGACTATATACGTAGTTTATGAAACTTCAACCACTCCCGAGGCATCATTCACTACCCCAAGTGCTAATTTCTTCCTTATTAATGCCTTCTCTTTTCATGACTGGCGCTTACTTTGAATTGCTTTATAGATCATATTCTCGGTAAAGTTGACATTTTGTTACGAAGAAAAGAAAGGCGCACTTCATAATTTAGTATTTCTTACGTATTTTGATATTTTCTCTCTTTACTTTTTCTGGGTAATCAAAATTATGTGGCGTGAAAGAAGAGTTTTGCTTCTGGACAGTGAATGTGACACTGGTGAGGGACCTAGGACGCGATCGATCTCAGGGTTTAAAAAGTCATGAAAACGTATTTTCTGGTGAAAAAGTGGAAAATTTGGACTCTTGGGACAACCGTCAAAACCTGCTGCGGGCTGGTAGGACATTTCAAGCCAGACCTGCTGCGTACTGGTTCTGATATTTAATTAGAGAAAATTATTAGATAAAAATTTAATAATTTAAATTTATATTAAATTAATATAATTATTTATAATTATATTTTTTATTTGTAAATTGAAGCATCAAATATTTATTCAACAATCTATCATAATTAAGGATAATTTTATATTCTCGCTGAAATATGAAGCAGGTTGGAATTGAATACTTTTTAAGTGCACTGCTCAGTTTTAAATTATATGAGTGGAATTTCCGTAAATTAGATGGTAACAGTTAAATATATGGGCACCTAATGTATGGAAAATAACTCTCAATTTAATTGTGACTGCTAATTTTCCGCGTTAAATGACATTAGATGATAATTAAAGGTCTATTATAATTTGACTTTTCTAATTTTGCTTTTTTGTCATTATTACATCCCATTATATTGGTATTTATAACAAGAAATGGCAGAAAACGATAGTTGTCCTTCAAATATAGAAAAAAAACGAAAAATTTATGGCGAGTGGGGTCTTTCCAAGAGTAAAATCGACATGAAACGCACTTTCGCTAATTTCTGACTTTGTCGATCAGAAAGCAAAGTGATAAGCAAGAGTTGACAATAAATTATATGAGATGAACTATATTTTCTAAATAATGCAGATTACTCGAACCACAAATTTGCGATATGGTTTTAAATATCATAGTCATCAGCATGCAAATGAAAACTTAACTCTACAAATACGGCAGTAATAATTTTGCCGTCTACTATGTAGCTCTTGTACACTTTTTAGCATACCATAGTTATATAAGTGTATCACTTGTTGGTCTAAAAATAATTAGTTTAAATTCAAGTTTGATTTATGACAAATTAAATGAAAAAAAAGAAGTTAAGCCCACATCAGAAAAATGAACAAGTCTAAACACTCTTTCAACTTACAAAATTTAGCTTAAATTAAAAACTCATATCAAGTCTGAAATCTTAAATAATAGAAGACAGCTCATGATTCTCTCTCTCTAACACACAGCACGTGAAAGCTACATAGTAGTAATGACACCTTAAATAAAGGAACAAGTCTCAGCCTTACTCTGACACCTTTTCTTACATCCTCTTTGTATGCTCTGTTTTGCTAGGAGTAGCTGACAAAAATGGCTATTAATGGCGTTCTCAACTTTTCAAGATGAATCGCATATATTGGAGCTACAACCCGTACTTCATAGAGGTCAAAGGAGGAACAATCCAATCATTTCTTCAATCATGAAGATCTATAACATTTATTGTTTTTTGATGACTATTTTTTGGAAAGCTATATATATGGATCTATTGCCATTCGTGAAAGTAGATAAGAGAATAAAAGAAAGATATAGATATGTAATATTCAAAAAGTTTTTTTTTTAAGCTAAGTTTTTGGTTTATCTACTTATTATAACACTTTGTGAATTGTTAGTAAAAACCTAGTCTATAAAGGTTTATAGAACTCATATTTTGTAACTAGTTTTGATCCTCTGTCTCAGTGGAAAAGAAGAGTGTTTAAGAGTGAGATACTTTAGCTAATTTGAAATTAAACTTAAAAACCTTGTGTTTAGAGTAAAAACTTTGTGTGAAATTGTAAAAGAACTGTTCTTAGTGGAAAATTCCTTGAAGGAGTCAAGGGGACTAGAAGTATGTACTGTTCTTGGCTGAACTAGGATAAATTATCATGTTTTATACTCTATCCCTAATATTTGCATTTTCAATTTATTTACAGTCAACTACTTATATTTTATCACAATCAACTATTTATTACAATTTATAATTAACCAAAAATACTTTCAGTTAACTATAATTTTAAAAATAAAATTTAATCAAATTTTTAAAAATACCTATTTATCCCTGTGAATGCATTACCACCACTTACTATAGTTATATAGGCCGGAACGGAACTTCATAGTATATATGAAAATTAAGTGTTACCTTACTAATTTTTACTTCCAATTTGTCTCTCCCTGATCAATTTTATGAACCCACCCGTATTCCTAGTAAGATAATGAAGAAAAAGCATCATTGGCAGCCGGATCCGGAGGTATCTAGGCTTGTCATATCGACGTTAATGCTTAAGTTGAAAAAAATCTAGAAGATATGGTTTAATTGGGATCATCATGTGACTCCTATGATTAAATATTGAAAGTACGTACGGACCAGTATATATACTGCTATGATAGTATTCTATATTTCCACATGTTTAGAATATTAGGAACTCAGTTCAAATAATAATTCCAAATTACTACACATATCAATCTTACTGAGTAAAATTTATCGAGTTAGAGTTTGAAGTGCGACATGAAGAGCGTATAATGGGGAGCAGCAAATAATTGGACCTCCAATTTGACAATAGTTTATGTATGACTTAGCCAATGGCTTGCAAAGACGTATACTTAATGGACCATCGTTTTCATGTGATATTTTAATTTATAGGTTATTATTACAAAATCAGAAGGCAGTAACCGAGTTAGGATCCCACAGCACAAGGGCCCTATATATGGGGATAGAAACTTCTGTAAGCTAATCGATGATAGACGATTGAACTTGTAAAGGCTGTATGCTCTTTGACTTCTGTTGTTTCTTCTCACAACTCTGGCTGGTTCTCTTCCTGGAAAATATAAGCCAAATTCTCGATGCCTCTGTCTCACACTACAATTAAGAAATCCATTCTTAAGGAGCCTTAGTATAAACCTTCCTCAATTCTTTCCATCGATCAGACCTATATTAGAAGAACTTACCAGTTCCACAGAGTATTAGTTGGTGCGTGTTAGAAAGAAAGACAGAGGGAGATGGGTAGAGCTCCTTGCTGCGACAAAGCCAATGTAAAGAAAGGACCATGGTCTCCTGAAGAAGATGCACAGCTAAAGGAGTATATAGAGAAACATGGGACTGGTGGAAATTGGATTGCTCTTCCACAAAAAGCTGGTAGGTTTTTTCTTCCCGCATGGAAGTTGCTGAAATTTGTATGGAGATGACACTCTTTAAGCTCTTGATAGTATAGATTGATGTTCTAGGATCTTACTGTTTTTCCTCTGTTTTGTGTTCCTGATTGGATTTCACTTATGAAGGTCTGAAAAGATGCGGGAAAAGCTGTAGACTAAGATGGCTCAACTATCTCAGACCTAACATCAAACACGGTGAGTTCTCTGATGATGAAGAGAGGATCATCTGCAGCCTCTTTGCTAGTATCGGAAGCAGGTATTCTTCTTTTCAATTCATTCCCAATTTCTGTATCGCTAAATAGACACCAGACTTTCATAGAAAGTGAAGATCATGTTATTTCCAATTCAAGAAAGAGTCAGGGTAGTATCCAGAGATAGGCATTGAAGAGTTTGTTGTCACTCCTGGGGAAGTGTTGCCAAATTTAGATCTGATATTACTTCTTGTGACAAAGTGCAGATGGTCAATAATAGCATCTCAGTTGCCGGGAAGGACTGATAACGATATCAAAAACTACTGGAACACCAAGCTTAAGAAAAAAATGATGGGCATGAATCCTTCAGCACATCATCAAGCTACCCTTTTATCGGCTCTACGAAATTCAACATCATCTTCTTCCTCATCCTCAGCATCTTCACCATTATCATTCACAGACAGCACCAACTCTTACTGGCACCCTGCTCAAGGGTCATTCACAGGCTCTGATCCGTCCATGTCGTACACGTCAACGAGTTTTTTGAGTGGCCATTCTTCTTGTGCTACTGCCAGCTCCTTTTATCAACCCCAAGAAAGGTTGATGGGTCCCATTCAGAATTACCAAGTTAAAGATGGAATCTTAATGTTTGGGGGTGAAGCAGCTAGCTGCAGCTCTTCTGACGGAAGCTGCAATAATAACCAGATGAGTCATATGAAAGAAGCAGACGTTGGATACGGAGGAGATCATGGAACTTTTGTCGAACAGATGATAGGTGTGCATAATAATTATAATTACCTGAACAGTAGGATGGAAATGGAAGAAAGCCAGAAGGTGATGGTGAATGATGGGGGTTACGTGGGTGGGTGGACAGAGAAACAAAGTGGATTGTGGGAAGAGAATCCACCATTAGAATATGGAATAGAAGAACTTCTATTAAGCACTAGTGGTTGCAACAACTTTTTGTTTGATGAAAACATGACACAGAAAAGAGCCGTGTACTACTACTGATTAATTGGGAGTTTGGACTGAGTTATTGGGAACAGCTTCAACTTCGAAGCGTTTAATAAATAATAGAACTACTCTTGAATCTTTACCTTGTGTTTGGGCTACGCTTTTCGGGAACTGGGTAATAACATGGTCCCGGTCACACCACCAGTTTCAAATCAATTGATAAACTATGCTACTCCTTATCCACCACACTAAAATATGGGATTGCAGGCTATTTTTTTTTTTTTTTTCCCTTTGTATCACATTTTGTACAATATTTAGCAGAGTTTTCAGTCTTCGACGAACGAACAGATTATGTATATGTGTTATATTCATTTGGTCCGCAACAATTTGTTATCTCATGTCTAACATTTACATATATTTTAGTTAATCTTAATCAAACAAGAGAGTTTTTGTTACTTGCGCGTTTGGTTTAACTGGAATCATTCATCGGGCTTGCTACATTTTTTATACATTAACTAGGACTTGAAAACTAAATCATGCATAAAGAAATTAAATGGCAACATTAAAAATCCCAAAATTTAAAAACTTTGGTTAGTTCTGATTGCCTCCTCTTGTTGAAGCACCGGTAACATCATGAGCTTGAGAGTAGAAAACAAATGATGCTAAAAATTCGGACGAATCGTTTGGCGAAAGGGGCAAGTCCAAAGAACTAGTAATAGGAAAAAGACTGACTACAAAAGATAACTGAAAAAGAAGAAAGAGATTGCTTGACATTTTGGTGCATTATGAACTGGATCGAATCTTGATTCGCTTCCAAGAAAAACATTCATTCCATCTAGATTTACACTCTTAATCATTTTTTTTTTTTCGAATAATTGTGCATATCCATCATTTGAATGAGTTCGATTAACTCACGTAACAGTTGCAGATAGATTTTCTTCTTTTCCTTAGCTAAAACACTAATAAAAGCACTTGCTTAATTAACTTTGGAGTAATATTTTAAAATTAATTGAAGGGACAAGAAGGGGGACAGATTAATGGGACAAGATCTCCATACAATCACTGACCTATCGGAAACAATTAACTAAACAAAGTCACCGCATGTGAAACTCGCCTGTACAGTGATGGTGCTAAGGTGTATCCCCATAATTGAGGCATGCCCAGTCTAGAACCGCCAATTATGGCATCCATTTGAGGAAAACATGTTTTTTTTTTTTTTTTTAATAATAACTATTATCAAGCTATGCACCATATTATCCTCAAGTCTCTCATTTCTTTAATGCTTTATTATCAATGACGCACATTATTTTCTTATTGCCATTTGATTAGGACTTGCCAAGCGATGCGGGGCATAAATATTGAACTGAAAATGAGTTTACAATAAACTAATCCAACAAGGGGGAACATAGATTTCAAGGATACATTTATTTAAATCAAGCTCATATAATGCAACTTCATAAAGGAATCCCCGTGGGAGATCAGTCCAAAAGACATTTTAAAATTGTATCATTTTATGATAATGATGCCTTGGATGGGTCATTGGTTGTGGATTCTACTAATTTGTTTAGCAAAAGTAGAAGATATATATACATTGACCTCTTCCCCATTTTGTTTGCTTCTCTCAGTGTGATTAGACGGAGCAGGATTTGACAGCTATAGGCATTATGTAAGTGAGATTAAAAAATCAGATAAAATGTCTTAAAGTTATGTAGAAAGGGTTTTCCAAGGTGGGCTTTTTATGGTGTAGTTTGTATTTGTCAAAAAGGTTTAGCACTTATTTGCCCCATGAAGTTTCCGATCACCATCTTCTTTTTTCCCTTGTGCAAAATTTTCCAAAGGCTTTTCCAGTTTTCATATTCAGTGTACACAAAGAGGATCAAGAATTCAAAGGGGTTGGACTTTTAGCTTAGTCAATCAGAAAAATCTGCCAACGTCGTTTGATTCGTTCAACAATGCCACAATGAATTGATATTCCGGTTAGTTTTCACCGTAGGTCACCAACATATTTGACATTCATTATCATACAGGTATAAACAAATACAAATATGAATGAGAAACTGAAATGAACTTGTAAAAAACGAATTAAAAAAAAAAAAAAAAAAAAAAAGAGACAGGCATCAATTACAGAGGGATTACCTATTCTCTCTGTCAATCTACATGTTATATAGAATAATTGACGTTCAATCTCCAAAGTTTATAATTTTTGTCCATGATCTAGAAAGTTCAAAAGACCATTTTGGGAAGTCCCTTTCTATCTCTCCCAAGGAAATGTATTAAAATCAAATGGTCCCTATAATTGCCAATGTAAAAGGTTCTTGATCAAAAGATAAAAATGAAAACAACGTCAAACAAAAACACAGACGTCATTTGCCGCTTGGATAAAGTATATTTCCGTATAACATCTCCTCGATTCTTCGATCTAAGCCAAAGACTCCACATCTCAATAGTCAATGAACTTCGAAGTTACAAACACGTTGCAAAGTCAATGTCATCTATTGACTTTTCTGGCTGCCGAATCCCAAAATCCAGAAACCAACCTTTCTGGGCACTGTGGCACGCCCTTCTTCCAAAGAAATATCAAAAAGATCAACTTGAAAATTAATCTCAAGTGATATGAGTTAACAAAGAAATTATGTTATTTTGTTACATTAAATGGAAAAAGAGGATATTTTACCACAGGGTTCGAACTACCAGCTATCAAGTTGGGGGCTTCAAAAAAATTTTATTTTATATTTTTCCTTTCTGTTATCTTCATCCCCGTCCAACAGCTTAAGCATTCAGTTCCATTTAAGCTTGCTTCATCTCGAACCACGAAATTTGATTCTTAAGGCCAGGCATTAGCCCATGGGCTCTTCAAACCCAACAAAATTTCCACCAAGAAGGCCGTTAGATATGTTCGGATCATATTTGAGCCCAACATTTTAAGGTTCTAGGTGTGAGGGCTGTACTCTGCTGCTTATTGTAGCCCAAAGAACATGATTTTACTTTTCTACATTAATTTTTCAAGAGATATCAACATAAACTGGGTGTCGGAATCAGATACATTATAGTTTTACTCACTATAATTTATATAAGAGATACAATTTTGTTAAGTGAGTGCACAAGGAACAACTAGGAAAGAATGCAATTTATGGCGATAAACCACTAGTCTAAGTTCCATTCCAAGTGTTAAGAATATATCTTAGCATATGCTGAAAGAAAGACTATCTTTCAAATCAAATATTTTCAGTTGAAGCTAGCAAGATTTCTTGAGCATTTAAATATTTTCTGTTTTAGAATTTTAAATTTAAAATTCTATTACTATTTTGTAGGAGTTAGCTATATGATAAGTAGTTGATATGCTGCTATATTTATGCTATTTTTGTTATAAATTTGTTTATAAATTCTGCATTAATGATTCAATAAAAGCATATTATCGACAAACTCAAATTCATATAAACATTGCTCAAATATTTAGCTTCTTTAAAAAAGCCAACAAAGTGGTATAAGAGCTACACATCTTGGGGAACCTAAGAGGAGACTGAGCCTAAACACCTTATACCAAACCTGACATACAAATCCGAAAGATCATACAAAAATGGAGGAAGCAAGCTTTATAGTTGCTTCACCAATCTTCAATGGAGAAAATGATCACATCTGGGTTATTTAGATGATGTTTGGGAAGCAGTGGAAAAAGATTATGAAATACTTCCACTTGGAGCCAATCCAACTCTGGCACAGATAAAGATTCATAAAGGAAAAAAGACAAGGAAAGCTAAAGCAAAGCTTGCTTACTTTTAGCAGTTTCTCCATCAATTCTCACCAAAATCATGCATATTGAATCTGCTGTAGAAATCTGGGAATATTTTAGAGAAGAATATTAAGGGAATGAAAGGGCCAGGAACATTCAAGTGATGAATCTGATTCGATAATATGAAATGAAGAGGATGAAGGAGTATGAAGCTATAAAAGACTACGCTACATAACTTCTTACAATAGCAAGTAAGGTAAGGCTCTTAGGTAAAGAATTTTCAGATAAAAAAATTGTTCAAAAGATCTCAGTTACGCTCCCTAAAAAATATGAACCAACAATTCCTTCCTTGGAGAACTTAAGAGATCTGTTGTCACACCCAAAACGTGACCTCCCAACAAAAAAAAAAGAATAATTTTAATTTTCGATTAAGAAAAACAAAAACCAAAATTTAAGAGTCATTGCCAAAATTTTTAAAAGAAAACTTCGAAAAATCAATTTATAAGATAACGTGTTCTGCAAACCAAAAATCAAGTTTGTAAATTGTTTGTATGTGGGGAAGGTGTTAGGCACCTTACAATACTCATTCCTAAGAATGATTACCCAAAGTTGATTATGCAAAAACTATATGGCCTTAATTTTAACAAAAATTATTCTTATCAATCAAATGCAAAGAAAAGAAAGGAAGATAAACAAAAGAAAAATTGACTCTTTACAAAGGGCAAACTTGATGTCATGACCTGAGCCGATAAAATGTAATCGACATGGGGATGAGATATCCTACATCCTTGTGAACCTATTAGAAACCTTAAGACAGCAAAACTTAACCAATATATAGATACTCATTGAATAAACACCAAGACTCGTAAACTCTTCATGCAATTATTAAATAAATCAGTTTAATCTTTGTATAGAAGTTGGGGCAAAGTATTCCCTGAATTATGGACCTCCCAAAATTTCTACACTAGAGTTATCTGACATACAGCAAATCAAAGAACTTTGCTCTCCCACACATTATTATCACACAACTCACAACCATGGTAATATATTAAAACATTTAGCCTGTATACAAGAGATCAACTAAACCAAATTAATAAATAAGAAAAAACAAAGCTCTAGCAGTAGGCTAGGCTTATCAAGGGATAAAAACACCATGATTCTTACTTCGTATGTGGTTATTCTGGATCGACACTAGAATATGAAAAATGTTAAATAATGGGGTGAGTGAAAACTCAGTGAGTAGATAATTCTAATATTGCAAAATAAGAAATAGACTTACAATGGTACGCCTTTTTGTAATTTAAAACCAAATAACTTATAGTCATATTCAATAATACCAAAGCGAAGAATAACCATTAACAAAATACATTGAGAATCTCTTACAGAACTAGTCAAAATTTCAAAATAAAAAACTAGCCAAAGGCTAATGAAAACAGATAAGAACAATTACCCATTTTCACCATAAGCTTTGAGTAATTATAATAATGGCCTTAGGCTTGAAATAGAATATGGTGGTAAGGGTATCCAACCATATCATATTACCAATTGTAGTGGACTACGGTTAACGTATACTGCCGTTAGCTACAAGATTTTGTTTAGATGCATTCTTAATATTTCAGAGATATATATAAATATCCATATTCAAATATCAGAATTTCAAAATTGTACCACTTCAAAGTTTAGATTTCAGTATTTTTAATAATTCAAAATTCATAATCATAATAGATGATTTAAAATAATATCATGCATAATTAGAATTATCTACTCACCTGAAAAGAGTATACCAACCTCTTCCTATCCATGTTTACAATTTCCTCATTGAAAATTTTTCTAGCCATCTAAAACATTAAATAAGATACTTTTAACATCTAGTCTTCATAAATAATTTCAATTATTTAATCTTGTCATCGACCTAATTAATTATTTCTTGTTCCCTTAACCGATCACCTTTTCAACCCAATTTGGCCCTCTTACTTCACGTAATTTTAACAAATTAAATTTTTGGGTCACTTTCCTTAATAATACCTTAAAATACTTATGGCCTATAATTTATTTTATTATTATTTTTATTCATTTTACCCTATTATGCACTTATTAAATTTCTAACACCTACCATCAACACTAATGTCACTTAGGGGTTAATTAATAAATTCCAAAATTTCTCTTTTAACTTTAATTAATGTTTATTTCTATCTAATCAAGCCATACAAAATTTTTCCTTTTAATTTCCTTCATTTTTCTTCATGAAAAATCAAGGAAAAATACAAACAAAATTTGTAATTCAACTTAAAATTCAAACTAAAATTTCAAAAAATTCTAAATCACTTCCTAGATGTATAAAAATTTTTAAGAAGCCTTAAAAATTCAAGTTCTACCTCTTTCCAAAATTACCCCTAGACCTAAAATTTGGAAAATTTCAATCTGAAAGTCAAATTTTACAATTGATCAATGATTTCAAGGGAGAAAGGTGCAAAATTCACCTATGATGTATAATCCTAACCAAATTTGAAGCAAACTCCTTAAATTGAGCTAAAATTAGTCTCTTTTCTAAGTAAACAGTGCCAAAATTTAGGGTTCTTTAATCTAAGGCAAATTGGACTGAATTGTTTAGTGTAAATAAGGGAAAAAAGGCCAAAAATGATGTAGAAACTAAAGCTCTAAGTTAAATTGAAGCAAAAAAGCACCAATTTTGTGAAATTTGGGCTCAGTTTCACGTGAACAGTGCTACTGGAAAATCGAAGAATTTTCGGCAATGTGAAAATCGATGGAGGTCCCTGAGAGACTAGTAGAGCTGTTACAGCTGAGAGGAGGCACTGGCGAGATGGAATGAGGCTAGAGGAAGCTCTGGTTGGCCAGAGAAAATTTTACATAGTGACAATATACGAACAGCGATTTTCCAGCGATATGGCTAGTCGGGGAGGTTGCCAGTGGGCCAGAGAAGTTGCTGGTGGGTCGTTGGTCATTCGTTAGTATGGAAGAATGGCTGCCTGAAGGAGAAACAAAATTTTAGGTACTAACTAACGGAAAAGTGTGAAAAAATGGGGATCTAATGGGATTTTTATGGTATAATTTGGATGTTAAAATAATATAAGTGGGGTTAGTTGATATAATTAAGGTATTAAATTAATTTAAGTGGGGAATAATGCACTTTATCATATTAAAAAATTTTTCATAGAAACTTGTCTACCACACTCTGTTGAGTTACAAGTGTTAGAAATACACGGGATAAGACTTAGGTACTCACTTTGGTTATAATCTTAAATAAAATTTTGATCCTTATCTACATTTAGCATTGACTGAGTTCTCTTTTGAGTATTAATTTCATAGGTATTACACTTGACCTATGATCAAAGCTTAGGGCCTACGTATCTTACAGTAGGGATAAAAGTCTATGTAGTTTGTCCTTAAGAATACGTGGCAGTTAGTTAGTGACTTTTAATTTTTCATGAAAAGAACATGACAGTTGAAATCAAATAGATTTTTTGCTAACCAAATGAAACTAAAATTTGGTTAGTGTGTTTTAATTTATGAAATCAATTTAATATCACTTCCTTGCTCCTTTCATTTTCTCTTTTTGATTTTTTGGATTTTTGGATTTTGTTTTAATTTTGAAAGTGAGATTATAATTAAAAGGATTTTAGATTTTTTTGAAATTAGAATTTATTTTAAACTTGAAGTGAAATTATAATGGAAACATATTTTTGGATTTTTTTCGAATTTATGTTCTTTTTTTTTTTTTGGATTTTTGAAATGACAGTTTCTTTATTTCAATTTGAAAGGGAATGGATTACATAGGAGAAGTACTTTTGGATTTTTTTTTTTATTACAAATGATGGGCATAATAAACCATTTTTTTAATTTATGGAATTGTTTCATTTTTATATTTTTGAAAACTGATATTAACTTTTAAAACCTAAAGAGACTAAGGACCACACGCGGCCTTTATTTAATAATTCTTAAGTACTTGAGGTTATCAACGATCTCACGTGGCAATCTGAAATGCGAAAGAAATTATTTGTGATTTTTATTTTCGAGAAAAGAACTAGATTGACGACATTAAATTGCTTTTCATGAACAAAATGATATTGGTGTGTTTTAATTCACAAAAATAACAAAATCTCACTCTTTTGCTCTCTTCATTTTCCATATATATATATATATATATATATATGTATTCTTAATTTCTTTTATTTTTTTCGAAACAAGGCTTCTGATTTCAATTTTGAAAGTAGAACAAAATTACCAAGGCAAATGATCTTTTTTGGATTTTCGAATATGTACTTTTTGGATTATTTTTAAATTAGAGTTATTTGTTTTCATTTCTTAAAAGGAATGAAATTATTAAAGAGTAATTTTAAAATTTTTCCAAAAAAGGAAGCTAGCAAAAATAATTTTTTTTTGAATGAGAAATTATTTAAATTTGTATTTTTTTTAAAATCACATGTTAACTTCCAAAGCCGTAGGAGATAAAAAATCTCACATGGTCTTTACCGGTTAACTCTCAAGTGCCTAAGGAGATCAAAGATCTCACACAACAACTCTAAATAATAATAATAATAATATTATTATTATTATTTTTTTTTTATTATTATTATTGGAGCCATTCCCCAATGCTATCCAGCCATGCAACAAATGACAACTCCAAGTCAATGAATGAGTAAAGCACAAGAGAAACTGATCAGAAAAATAGAAAATGAAACGGAAGAAAAAAAGATCCTAAATGCTCATATTGGAGAAACTTAATGAACAAAAAGCAAGATTAAAGCCGTGAAAAAAGAGAGAATGATAATAATAATAACAACGAAAATCACAAGGCACTAGGAAATCTTGAGAACATTTCAATGCCCATAATGTTGAATAAATCATAGAAGTTTCAAAGTCATGAAGCACACTCAAGCTTCAGCCAAATTTCATACCATCAGCTAAAATAGAACACAACTCATTTATATTTAACTAGCAATCATGTTCTTGTTAAAACTATTTGAAAACACTCTATCTCAGGTCATGCGTTTTCATTACAATCTCAAGGGTATCAAGCAGGCAACGAATATTTAGGTTAAGTCATTGGAATGCGAGCTCATTTGCAATGAAACATAACCATATGAACTAATTGATTTCTAGCCATATACCTTTAGAGAGTTCCATCCTCTTTTGTTGTTCTTGTTCATTATTAAAATCCATTCCTAGACTTCTGTTTATGGCATTCTAAGTATGGGTTCTCTACTTTTGCTTTCTCTTTCAAACTCTCCTTTGTTCTCCCACTTAACCTGGCGTCTTTCTGTGTCTCTCTCTGAACCTCTTGTGCTCACCTCAATGCTATCTATTTCTTCCCAGATTTTTCCTCACTTTAGAAATTCGCACCTCAACTCTTAGTGCTTCTGTTTAGCTCTGTTCTTCCTTCATGAAAGCAGAGTCTATCTTCTGTTGTCTCCTCCCATCACTCTTTCCATTATTCTTTCTTGCTCGAGCCTCCCCATTGTAGCCCAATGCTTATTCTCCCTTCGTCTCTGTTGTTGCGTTTTAATCTAGGAAACAGGGATGCAACATTTCCTTTATCTCCTTATTCTTCACCTATTCTCTACATTCTTTCCTTTACAATGCTCTGCTCACTTCTCACTTGAACAGGGATGAACAAAGCACTTCCTTTTCACTGCCTACATAGCCTTCCTTCTAACTCTCTTCTTCTTAGGTTTTGTCTTTGCCTTTTGTTTTTTCAAAGCTCTCCCTCTCGCTTTTTAGCTTTCTTTCTTCCAGTTCCACTCTTTTTTTTTTTCTCAACCTCGGCTCTTACTCTTTCTCTCTTCATGTTTTCTCATCCTTCCTTCTTTCTAGTTTTTCTTCTGGATTCTTTTCCTCTCGATTCCCTCTCTTGCTTAACTTCACAACCCTCTTAGCTCTCTTTGTAATAACCCAAATAATTAGGATTAATAAGTTGACTTATGGTATATTATTTTGTTATGTGTATCAGTACAACGAGATTAAGGCTGGCTCAGTGGTCAGGCTTCAGGCTTCATTTCCTCAAGTCATGGGTTCGAGGCTAGAAGGCTAACCTCCCTTGTTCTTTTTTTTCTGAAGCTGCCACGTATCCCCTCATACAGCAAAATTACGGAATTGTCTCTAGCTTCAGCTGAGCCGTGTTCCCCCGAGCACCGCCAGCCGGTCACCGGTGAAACCCTGCCATTTTTCCGGCTGGAAACTGCCATTTTCGTCGCAGGAAGTAGTGAAAATCGCGAGCTTGGTTGGCCATCGGTGAGCTAATTTTTTGAAGAGTCTTGGACGGGTTTTGTACCTTGCTTCTTGGCCGGCCATTTCCACCTAGGTTCGAGCTCGATTGGCGTCGGTGGGGCTGCTTTCCAGTGGGATCCAAGAAGCTCAAACAGTGGTGATTTTGGATGAATTGGTGTGTTTTTACCAATTTTCTCTTGAGATTGATGTTAGAAGTAGCATTTCTGGCACTTATACAATGAATTTGAGCTCTAAAACCATGAATTTTGGTTGGTTTTAAGAAGAATTGCTGACAGGGACCAAAATGAAAATTGTCAAAAATTTTGGGTTCTTGAGAAAATGGAAAAATGTTGACTTGTAATAGGTTCATATTGATTCTAGATTAACATTTTTAAGTTGGTGGGCATGAGAACTATGCATTGTCTTGAATTGCATTAGAATGGAGGCTAGGGTTTGAACTAAGGGACTAAAATGAAAATCTAGAAAATATGTGGGGCAGAAAATGTAAATTAGCCACAAGTTTGGGAAAGATAGAGATGGAGTTAAGGAGATGGGGGTTAGGTCCTAAATTGGGATAATAAATCGGAAGACGATTAATTCTTGCGTGAATATTGGTGCAGGTGAATTGTAGGAGTGATTCCGGCACCCCAAGAGGGCAGGGAATTGCTCGTGACAATCGGAGTCCAGGTGCGCAGATAGTACCCCCCAAAACTCTTACTATGCCTTACTTTGTCTTGCTCAAAAATGTTTTATGAGTATAATACAAATGTGGTTATGATTATACTTTATCGAACTCGAGGCTAAAATTAACGGTTTCGTTGGATATGTGGAATGGCCTTGTGTACATTGTTGAATTCGTGTACAGTTAGGGGTGATCGTTTAAATAGTCATTACTGAAAACACTAATGATTTCATTCATATTTCCCATCTTTCTTCCGCATGCTTGTCTTAAATTCCTTTTCGTTGGGAGGACTGATGGATGTTAAACCTTCGTGAAATATGATTCACGCCTGTTGGTTAGTTGCCCCAAGGATTGTGTATCCTCGCCTATTAGTTAGTTGCCCCCGAGGATTGTGTATCCTCGCTTATTGGTTAGTTGCCCTCGAGGATTGTGTATCCTCGCCTGTTGGTTCTTAACAGTCTTTCCCCTGAATGATTTTCATAAGTTGATTGTTTCCCTGTGAATGACCTCTTGATTTAATGTTTTGGAAAAGTGAGTTATTTAGCTCAACTGTTAAATTGCAAGAAAACAGATTTAAACATTATTGTATTGTATTCAAATCTTGATTATATTAAATTTCTGTTTATATATGAAATTGTTTATTGACTTGGGGTGCTATCTGTCGAAAAATTTTTGGTCCCAGATAGGGAGATAGACGACCTTCCGGAGCCAGCAAAGCACTGACGGGGAGCCATGGTGAGCCGCTTGGTTTGGGTGCGAGGCGTATTCTTTTGTTTAGATGATATTTATGGCAATATCTTTTTGGGGATGTATATAATTAGATTGGTAGCCATTATTGTATATGGGAATTATTTTGTGACCACAGCTGAACTCGCCACATTTTGTCGTATGTTATAAATTATTGGACTGGGCTGGTGGGAGCAGAGCTCCCCTGTTTATGTATTGCCTTGCAGGACTTGTAGAAATTTCGGGACGTCCTATTTACTGGGGAGGTGCTGTCAAAATTTCTACAAGTTTCCTCGTTTTGTATTGAAATTCTCACTTTATATATTAAGGCAAACGATATTCATAGGGATTGAAATGGTATGATAATGATTGTCCCTCTATTATTAGGCTTGCAAGTCAAGGGAATTTCCTCGTGATCTGTGTCGGTCCCACTCCAGGGATTTCGGGGTGTGACACTCTTGTTCTCCCTTTGATGCTCTCCTTCTGTGTTTTTCCACTATTCAAGCTCCCTTTCAGCTTTTTTGCCCTTTTCTTTTCTAGTTTCCATTGGTCTTTGCTTTTTTAATCACCCAAGGCTCCTCTCTTCTCTCCACTGCTTTTCCTTTTCTTAGTTTCTATTCTCCACTACTCATTTCATCTACTACAATGTTTTAATGGCAATAGGTGGCTAAGGCAAAGAGCACCATCGTAGAGTGTGGTCCTCTATGGATTGTTCCAGTAAAATGCTACAGAGGTACCTTTGTTTTTTCAATCCCAATTCTATTATGTCTTCTTCTATTTTTGTGTTTTTTTTATGTTTCTTATTTTAAAAATATTTTAACTTTATTAATCTCCAAAATTATTATATTTTTCTTTTAATTTCTATATTTTTAATTTTTCTTTTAATTTTAAATGAGGTGTTCATATCTGCCAAATTTCACCTTGGCAGAATTACTTAATGCTTTATTTGCTTTGGAACAAAGAAGACTCATAAGGCACGAAGGTGCTATGGAATGAGCTTTTCAAGCTAAGACACAGACTAGTCAAGGCAACAAAAATTTAAAGAACAATAAGAGCAATAAGAACAACAATAACAACAATATTAAAAAAAAAAAAAAAAGGACTTATCCACCCTTTCCTTATTACAAAAAAAAGATCCTCAGAAAAAATGTTAGTGAATATTGTATGTGAAATGCAAAAAAAAAAATGTGGTAAAAAAGGACATGTGGAAAAGATTTGTAAGACCCAAGACTAGCAATATGGAGAAATCAATGTAGCAATTGAACAATACCAAGAGGAACAGTTATTTGTAACAATATATTTTGCAAGTAGCAATACTTTTGAAAGCTTGCTTGTGAATGGTGTTACACAAACCACATGACAAATGATCAAGACCTTTTTAAGGAACTTGACAAGACATTTATATCCAAATTTAGAATTGGAAATAGTGAGAATATTCCAGGAAAAAGGAAAGGAATAGTAGTTATAGAGAGCCCAATAGGTTTGAAGCTTATTTATGATGTTTTGTTTATACTTGACATTGACCAAAATTTACTAAGTGTTTGATAGCTTGTTGAAAAAGGATTTAAAGTCAATTTTAAAGATAAAAATTACATGATCAAAGATGTTGAAGGTGGAAAGATGTTCAATATAAAAAAAGAAAACTAAAAGTTTTACCTTGAATATGCTGAAAGATAAGCAAGTTATTATTTCACAAGAAAAAAGTGATATAATGCTTTGGCACAAACAACTAGGGAATTTTAATGACAATGGTATTCTCTATATGAAACATAATCAAATAGTATAATGACTCTTTAATTTAGAAGAAGAAATTCCTATATGTGTAGCCTACCAATATGGAAAGCAAACAAAACTTCCCTTTTCAAAGAAATCAACTTGAAGAGCAACGCAGAAATTGCAATTGGTTCATACTGATGTTAATGGACCATAGAAGATGCCATCCTTAAAGGGGAGTAAGTACTACATTACATTCATTGATGACTTCACAAGGTTTTGTTAGATTTACTTCCTATCGTAACCGACCTTTCGGCGGAATAAAATAAAAAGTGTTTTTAAGTTGATTCACAAAAACGAATCTTGAAAATCAATTTATTTGGAGTCGCCACTAAAATTTATAACAGAAAACTTTGGAAAACCAATTTAAATAAAAAAGAAAAAGGCAACATGGTCTGCGAAATCAGAGATGAGTTCAGGAGTCTATTTGAGTGTGGGGAAGGTGTTAGGCACCCCACAATATCCGTCCATGAAGGCGGTTACCTTAAACTAGTCAATTGAAATAGAATATGGCCTTAAATTTATCTCAATTACCCTTTATTAACATGCATGCCCATTAAATAGAGAAGACGAAAACGACCATAGTGGAAACAAACAGATAGGTATTTACAAAGGCGGACTTGACCTAGGATGAAAACCTAGGGCCTACGTACCCCGTGATAGGGATCAAAGTCCACGTAGTTCGACCAAATGACATGTTTATTGGTTGATAATTTGTGAATTTTGTGGTGAGTACAGGAGGGTTTCAATTAAATGGATTTTCGTAAACAAAACGTAATTGGGATTTGGTTCGTGTGTTTTAATTTACGACAACCTGATTAATCTAGCTCTCTTGACCTCTTCATTTTTTCTTTTTAAAATTTTTGTTTTTGAAATTTTAATCTTTATTTTGAAATTTAAATAAAATGAAATAATTATAAAGAACAAATTTGATCACGTAAAGAAAAGAATTTATTTAATTAAGACATTTATTTTTGTAATATTGTTATTATTGTTTTTATTATTTTATATGAATATGTGCTGATTTTGGGGATCCAAGAAGATTAAAATCTCACATGACCCCATGCAATCGAGGAGGACAATATTCTTACGCGATAATTTTGTAAATAATAGAAATCATTTAATTAAAGTAAATATTTAGTTGTTATTATTTTTAAAACCAATGTGTACCAAATTTAGGGATCTAAGGAGATTAAAATCTCACATGATCCCATGCAATTGAGGAGAAGAAAATTCTCACATGATTATTTCATAAATAATGGAAAATATTTGATTAAAGTAAATATTTAATTGTTATTATTTTTACAACAAATGTGTACTAATTTTAAGGATCTAAGGAGATTAAAATCTCACATGATCCCATGCAATCGAGGAGGACAAAATCCCCACACGATAATTTCATAAATAATGGAAAATTATTTAATTAAAGTAAATATTTAATTATTATTATTTTTAAAACCAATGTGTACCAAATTTAGGGATCTAAGGAGATTAAAATCTCACATGATCCCATGCAATCGAGGAGGACAAAATCCTCACACGATAATTTCGCAAATAATGGAAATTATTTAATTGAAGCAAATATTTAGTTATATATTTTATTTTTATTTATTTATTTATTTATTTTAAACCAATGTGTACTAAGTTCAAGGGTTTAAGGAGATCGAAACCACACATAATCCCATACAATCGAGGAGAGCAAAACTCTCACGTAATAATTTCATAAAAATATTTAATTTAAGATTAATATTTATATTATTTATTTATTTATTTTTTTAAACCAATGTGTACCAAATTTAGGGGTTTAAGAAGATTGAAATCTCACATAACCCCATACAATCGAGGAGAGTAAAATCCTCACGCGATAATTTCATAAAAATATTTAATTCAAGATCAATATTTAATTATTATTTATATTTTATTTATTTATTTATTTTTTACTTACTTATTTTTTTTAAATGAACTAGATACCATGCTAACGTTTTATTACACAATTTAAGCATCGAAACAACATTGCATTCATCACACTAGTATACGAATATCTTTGAACATATTCCCATGCATTAAATCAAATCCTAAACATATTTAAAACTAAACAGAACAAACTAGACACCATAAATCAGTAAACACTTTCCTTCACGGCACCAGGAAAAGAACATGCAGTCTTCAATATATATATACATCCTTATATGTATACATACACATATATATGTATATCATGCTCTCTCATTTTCCTTCACAGCGCCAGAAAAAAAACATGCAGTCTTCAATATATATATATATCCTTATACATATACAGACACATATATACACACACACATATATACACGTATACCATGCTCTCTCATTCTCCTTCACGGCACCAGGAAGAAAAAAAAAAAACATGCAGTCTTCAATATATATTTATATCCTTATTTGTATACATACACATATATATGTATATCATGCTTTCTCATTCTCCTTCACAGTGCCAGAAAAAAAAACATGCAGTCTTCAATATATATATATATATCCTTACCATTATACCTTTAATAGAGAACCACAAGAAGGCAATGCCACATCCCTTTCTCTTCTCTCCTTCACTGCTCCTCTTTAGCTCAGATGATTCTCCTCTGTTTGCCCCTGTTCACGTTGCTCAAAACAGGGGAACGAGTTTTCTGGTTTCCTTGGCTGTCATGGTAGCTTTGGCCCAGCTGGTTGTGTTCTTCAGTTCCAACTCGGTTCTACTTGCTTTGCTTCTGGATTCCAGCTCGTTTCTTTTTGTTACTATTGAAGCTTGGTTTCTTCTCTTTACAGCCACTCTCCAGCCTCTCTTTTTTTCGATTTCTCTTCCACAACAGCTCCCTTCTTCTTCCTCGGTTTTCCCTCACAGCCACGGTCTATACCAGCCACGTTGCTCCTCTCCTCTTCTCCAACCAAGGTTCCTTTTCTCGGTCACGTTCTCCTCCCCTTTTCTCCAGCCAAGGTTTATTTTCTTGGCCACGTTCTCCTATCCTCTTTTCCAGCCAAGGTTCCTCTTTTTAGCCACGTTCTCCTCTCCTCTTCTCCAGCCAAGGTTTTTTTTCTTAGCCACGTTCTCCTCTCCTCTTCTCCAGCCAAGGTTTCTTTTCTCGGCCACCTTCTCCTCTCCTCTTTTCCAGCCAAGGTTCCTTTTCTCGACCACCTTTTCCTCTCCTCTTTTCCAGCCAAGGTTCCTTTTATTTATGCTCCAGCCAACCTCCTTTTTAGCCACGGTCTCCCCTCTTTTCCTGCTTTTTCTGCAACTTCTAGCCACTCCATTCTCTGCTCACGGTCTCCTCCTCTTTTTTGCTTTTTCTGCAATTTCCAGTCACTCCACTCTCTGCTCTAGCCAACCTCTCTCCTTTTTCTGCACAAGCTGCTCCACTTTCTGCCCTCCTCTGAAAAACCAGCTCCCTCTTGCTTTTCTGTCCTCCTTGTCCTTTTGTTCCTTAGTAATGTATGTGTGTGCATGAGTGTATGCATGTGGGAGTGGGAGTGTATGTATGTAAGCAAGTGGGAGTGTGTGAGTGTGAGCAAGTAAGGGTGTGTGAGTGTAAACGTGTGTGAGAGCAAGTGAGCATGTGAAAGTGTGTGAGTGTGAGCAAGTGAGAGTGTGTGAGAGCAAGTGAGCAAGTTTTGCAATTTTATTTTAATTAGGTGGCATTTTCCTCCTTTTTGTATTTGGACAAATTTATTAACCCTATTCATTTTATTTCTTTACAAGATGATTACCATGTCTCTTCTTCAAACATATATTTTGAATTTTTCTTTTTAATATTTTTGGTTCTTATATTTGGTTTTTTCCATATTACTTCTATTTTTTTTTGCTTTTTGCAATTTTATTTTAATTAATTTTTTTTTTTGAATTTTTAATTTTATTTATTATCATTACCATAATTATTATTATTGTTAGTTTGGGTGGGGTGTTCACACTTCCTTTCTTATAAATTTGAGGTTGCTAATGTGTTTTGGTGATTTAAGGCTATGGTTGAAAACTAAAGTGAATGCAAGATCAGGGTTATAAGGTCAGATAATGGCATAAAATACAACAAATTTAACGAATTTTATGAAGATACAAGCATACAACACCATCTCACTACACAATATACTTTAGAATAAATAAAAAGTGGTGGAAAGAAAAAATAAAACAATAACAGATAAGACAAGATGCCTTTTACATGAGAAGAGGCTACCAAAGATTTTTGGGTTGAAATTGCAAATACTATAGTATCTTTGCTTAATAGATTGCCAACAAAAGCATTACAAAAGCAAACACCCTTTGAAGCATGGTTTGGTTATAAGCTTATGCTAATAAACTTAAAAGACCTTTGGTTTCTTGTACTTCTTTTATGTTCCTCAGGTGAAATGAGACAAGCTAGACAAAAAGTTAGAATTAGGAATTTTTATTGGATACAGTAGCACCTTAAAAGCTTACCAGAGTTATTTGCCACATATTAATAAAATTGTGGTAAGCAAAGATGTCAAGCTTTTGGAAGTAGGAAAATAGAGCTACAATGAATAAAATTAGCAAGACATTGTTGGAAATATTGATGATCTTCGCGTCAAAAGAACCTAGACACTTTTTGAAATTCATGAAAAGTGTAATGTAGCTATTTTTAAACTATTAGCATTTGTTAAAGTTGTTGAAAATAAAAAATGGAAGGGTGCAATGCAGCTGAATATGATTGAAAATAATAACACTTAGGTACTAGTAAATTGTCCTTCACACAATAAACCTATTTAGGTTAAATGGGTTTACAAAACCAAACTTAACCTTGATGGTTCTATAAACAAGCATAAAGTAAGGCCATTTTCCAAAGGTTATACACAAACATTTTGAGTGGACTTTTCATAAACATTTATACCAATAGCTCATTTAGATAAAATTCTGATGTTGCTAGCTCTTACAACTTAAAAAGAATGGAGGATTTATCAAATAGATGTAAAGTCAACATTTCTAAATGGCTATTTAGAGGAAGAAATTTTTGTTGAGAAACCTGAAGGATATGTTATCAAAGGAAAAGAAGATAAAGTGTATCTCCTAAAAAATGCCTTGTATAGGTTAAGACAAGCCCCTAGATCTAAGTATATTAGGATTGATACTCACCTATTACTATAAGCTTCCAAAAGAGCTTAAGTCAATTCACACTCTACATTAAGATGACTAAACAATATACATTAATTACTTCTTTATATGTTGATGATTTGTTTTTAACAAAAAGCAATGAAGGGTTGGTTAACCAATTCAAGGTTGAAATGAAGAAGGTTTTTGAGAAAACAAACATTAGGAAGATGGCTTACTTCCTAGGAATGGAAGTAGAAGCAACATGAGATATTCAATTGTCAGCAAAAATATGCCAAAGAAATTTTAAAGAAATTCAAAATGGAGGAATGCAAACCTATATCCACCAATATAACCCATATTGAAAAGTTTTGTAAAGAGGATGATGCTATAAAAGGAGATGAAGGACTTTATCAAAGATAATTGGATGCTTGATATATTTGACAGCAATAAGGCTAGATATAACACATGTTTAATTGGGCTAGATGTGCTAACAATATTAGAAGCACTTCAAGCTACAACTTTAGTTTTATTTCTGGTATTTTCTCATGGAGTTCAAAAAAGAAAGAAGTTGTGGTTCAATCCACAGTTGTGGCAAAATAAATTGTTGTTGTAGCTGCTGTAAATCAAACCTTATTATTTTAAAAGTTGCTTATAGATTTGGATATGAAGCAAGAAGCAAGTACTTAAGTGTTTGTAGATAATCAACCTATTATATCTATTACAAATGATCCCTTTTTTTTTCATAGAAAAACAAAACACTTTAAAATTAAAGTTTATTTTCTTAAAAAAGTACAAAAAGAAGGAGATATACAACTGGTTTATTGCAATGCAAAAAATCAAGGTGCAGATATTTTGATTAAAGCTCTTCATAGAATGAGATTTGAGTTCCTACAACAAAAAATTGGAGTTCACAATTCATAAGTCATGAGGAGTGTTAAGAATATGCCTTATCATCTGCTAAATGAAAGACTATCTTTCAAATCAAATATTCTCAGTTGAAGCTAGCAAGATTTTTAGAGCATTTAAATATTTTTCAATTGCAATTTTTTAAATTTAAAATTATATTACTATTCTGTCGGAGATAGCTATATAATAACTAACTGTTATGCTGCTATATTAATGCTATTTCTGTTATAAATTTATGTATAAATTATGCACTAATGATCCAATAAAAGTAGAGCATTGGAAGTCTCAAATTCATATAAACATTGCTCAAATACCTAGCCTGTTTGAAAAAACCAACAACCTTATGAAAATTGTATAACATTATGCTCACACTCCCTAGCAAGATGGTAAAGATTTAGGCAACTTAACATGTTAAATTTAGTCAATAAATTGAGACTAAGCATTCTTCAATTGCATATATTAGGAGTATAAGATAACAGGTTGATTATGATAGAAAATTGTGATAACAGATTCAATGGTTGTATGAAATACCTCCCACCCCACCATGTTCTAAGATAGTGTCTTTTACTAAATCACCCAGCATCTTCACATATTGTTAGAAACCAAAAATATAAATAATAATGCACTTCAAGGGGGTGAATAGATGCTTAAGGGAAATTTTAAGAAATTTTCATTTCAAAAAGAATTATTTTTGAAAACACTATTAAGGTGCTTGAAGTGATAACCCAAGTGGTTGAAATTAATTTTTGAGTAAACAAACTTAGTGACTGAAGACTTAGGTGCTTGAAAATGATTTTCAGTGACTTAAAGAAATCTTTGTCACTGAGTATTTTTGAGAAACAACAGAAAAAGATAAGATATAATCAATTTATTTTGGTTTAGATAACCTTAGTCCTACATCTGATTCCCTTATATCTGAAGAGATTTTCAACTATAATAGGATTTTAACTTGAATAACCCCAAACACTTATATCGACAGGTTTTACAATGCTCATTTTTAACATTAGGTTTAAGCTCACCTCAAACTATTACAATTAGGTTTTCATTCAGTTCACCCTTAGCTAACTTTCACTCAAGAAAGATTTAAACAAGATAAAATAATTTGGGTTAGACCAGATTATCAAGTCATACTTTAAAATTTGAGCTTGAATTCATGCTTAAATAAATGTCTGAACCTATATTTTAATCGATTTTTTTATTCAGGCATTTATCTATATTTTTTGGATCATACCTATCGGGCCAATCATAATTTTTAAATAATGATCAAATCAATTTATTACTTATGACTTGAGATAAATAACATATATAATTATTATTATGTGTAAAATTATATGCAAAAATTTTTTAAATACAAATGAGTTATTGTATTGATATAAATATTTTAAATAATAGGTATTAGTTTTTTTTAATTAAAATGTCACGTTACACTAAGTTTTTCTTTAAATAATTATCTTTTAATTATTAAAAAGGTATTCATTTAAATTTTTTGGGCTTGAACTTTTTTGATCGAGTTGTTTTTTGTTTAGACTTTTTTTTTTTGCAGCCAAATGAATTTTTTAAATTATGATCAAATCTAATTTGATAATAGTTGCAAAGCTTCCCTTTTATAAATCCATTTCTTATGACCGTTGTAATTTGAATTGTAGCTCAATTTAATACATGTGAACATTGTGCGCAGATGTGCTTGAAGACATCAGACATTGGTGGCTTTGTCTTCTTTGCTTTTCTTCTTCAAGCTGCCAAGGAGACTGATTTGAGTTGATTTCGTTCGTACAACAGCAGAGGATGTCTTTGCTTTAGATGAAGGAGAATCATTCTTTGAGAGTTAACTATGTACTTCCCAAGATATGGTGTAGACAATGGAGGAAAAAGACAGATGCAGAGCTTCTCTACGTATGTTTTGTCAGAAGGCTTATGCTTGGTTCAGATCACTTCCAGCTTCGGTTGCCATCATTTCCTTATTGTTTTTGTTTATATCTTGGAACTTGATGGTCCAAGCCTTCCTTTGTAACTCTGCTTTTGCATTTTTCTGAAGTGGCCAAAAATGTTCCTCCCTTTTTGTCTAGGTGACTTGGTTTTTTGTATTTTTAAAAAACTGGTCCTTGCTTCTGATACTGGTTGTGCAAAATACTTTTGCCAACAAGGTGTTTTGTCATCTTGTGAAAGAGTGGGTCATTTAAAATAGTCAGAATCAAAAGACTTGGGCTTTTACGACATGGATACCACTTGGGCTTGAGAGATTCCTTTTTGGGCTTCTTAAAATAATTTTATTAAAAGAGCTTAAATGGGCCAAGATTATTTTACAACCTATTTTGGGCTGGGAGATTTTTCTTTCGGTTTTTTATTTTGGGCCAATCAATTTTGGTTTTGAGCAAATTTTCTTTTGGTTTATTTCAATTAGCTTGGGTCAAAGTATAAATTATTAAATTAAATAACCAAATTTTGTCAATTAAAAATTTGCCAAATAATTATTAGATCAAATCTTAAAACAAAATAGGTTTGTTATCATCAAATATTAATTAGGCTTAAGTGTGAAATCATTGGGCCAACAATAACGCCTTTTGCCCATATCAAATCCCTTATAAGAGAAATTCTGATATGTATGGTATGGTATGTGGCGCAGGAAAGCTCCTAAAGGGGGGTTCAATCACTTACATTAGTAGATACAATATCAAAAAAATGCACCCAAACAATGGCCTCGATTGGGATCTATGTAATTGCTCTTATGAAATCTTTTGGCAACTTTTAGTTTCCTCTGCTTCTTCTATGAAGCGCTAACACCTGCTTGGCACATCTAAAACAAGATTTCACGTTGATATGGATTGTAAGCATGAGAAAGTATTGTTCAATGAGATAGGTTCAAACAAGCATATCACCTGCAGATGATAAAGGCCTATCAAGAAGAAGCCAGCTTATCCACATATGATGGACCAAGATACTAAATTGCTAATTCTAACGTGATGAGAAGAGAGTCTAACATTCTATCATCAGACAAGATATATATCACTTAGAAGTTGGAGAAACATGACACAAAATATTTTCGAGATATATCACTCCTAATTCTAATCGTATCTGATTGAAGTTGTAATTTGAGTGGTAAATGGATTTTGTCTGTAATTATCACTTCGACTGGATTGTAGTTTTGGTTAATAAAGGAACATGTCTGTATGATAATACAAGTGGAGGAGTTTTTTTGTAGAAAAGAAATAGATGAGAATGGGGGTTGCTACTTATGGTGGCATTGTGGAGTCACGTATTTTGGTAACTTGATGGTGATTTGAAACCACCTCATCTCTGAGTATAAATATTCAAATGCAAAGGTGGTTGAAAAATTGCCACTAAAAGCAAAAGATAGTTGTAGAGTTAAATCGACACTAAATAGATGTAACCATTGTGGAGGCATTTAGTGATGGTTTAGAACCACTCTAAGTTGCATTCACATTGTTGGGTATTATTGGTGCGCTACTGCTTATACTGTGACGGTTGTAAAAGTTTATGATCCCGATTTTTGTTTGCGCTATTAATTGAGTTTTTCTTTTGTCCAGATTTAGTGCAAATCGCTTACGTTAACTAAAATAAACTTTTTTTTACAGCTTATTGTGGAATGAATATACGTAAAGATAGCATGGAGAAGAGAGTTTCAATCCTCGGTAATAATTTGTTGAAAGGAGTAATTGTTAGCTTGTATTTGTATAGTGCTGTGTGTTCTATGTAGATGTAATCTCTATAGTTTTCTTCCCTGCTCAACTTTCTGTTTGATGAAGGATAAGGTGTCATTGAATGAACATGTGTCACAACGTAAATAAATAATTGCTATTAAATGAAACTCAACACTATTATTGTAGACCACAAACTCAACATAGGATCTTGGTATGTATTTGGAGCATTCCTTGGGTTTTGATCGACTAGCACACGGGCCTTTCCTGTGGAGATTGGGCCGATTGAAATCAATGATCTTTATGAACTTTGAAGCATATGGTATCTTTCCAAATTGTAAATTGCCATAACCTCCTCACAGTTTGTAACCCTGCTCTGGATCCGACAGAAAAGAGAAAGGGGTACAAATTCTATGGACAATATTCAGAATTCTGATTGAAATGCTGGTGATTCCGTGGTTTTATGCGCTGGTTTCATGATAAGGAAGGCAACAAAACAATATTCCATGCTGTAAGGGCGTACTCTGGTCTGGTCAGGAGAATGATACTGAATAAGATTAAAAAGCTGGTGTATTGTCGGACAACATATTTTCATTGAAAGGGAAGACTGATAGTGAAGGCACGCAGCATTTGTTATATGTATTGACTTCCGAATATATTCCTTCTTTAGCAAGCACGCCATCATCCTCTGACACTTCGGCACTACATCCACCTTCTTTCTCCCTTATGACCATTCTGCATCTCCAAACACAAATGTATCTATGTCTGAGACTCCCACAAGTGAAACCCATCTCACAAACATAGTTTCTTGTCTTCTTGTTAGGCCGCAGGCTTCTCAGACATTCTTTATTTTTTTACCTTTGAACTTTTTCACCATTGCTCGGGCAGCATTCAGAAACTGCGCCTTTTTCCAGTTTGGGTGGATATGATTATGCATTTAATCCGCTTCGTTTGTTTGATTCAGGTCGCTCACCCATTGCCAACACAGCGATTTAGCCATTTAGGAAGTTGAAAATTGTATTCTAGAACTACAAATATGTAATCTTAATCATTTGTTTTGACAATTGGGCATCTACTGGGCTCAAATTAAATCGTTTTTATCTAAGCCCAAAGCTTTCTGCATTTGAGTTACCAAAACAAAAAAAATTCATTGAAAAAGAAACATGGACTGCTTATATGCTCCACACCCATACTTCTTTCTTCCAATCAAACCAAGGAGTTCTAGTTTTCTAGAAGCCTTAGGTAGGAAGCAAAAGAAAAAAAAGAGGGTTAAATAGTAGCCTTAGTTAGTTTACGAGCTGTTTGCCAAAGCGAGTAGTGAGGTCCCATGTGGGCTAAAATAATCAACAACACTTCTCCCCACCCATCTTAGGATTTTGACATAAGATGCTATTTGCTACGTCCCTATAGTTTGAGTTTCAATAATTTAGATTATCACATGCATGAACCTTCTTCTTCTTCTTTAAGCTTTTTCCTCTTTTTCTCTTATTGTGAGAGCAGGTTAGAAAACTTGGTCCATGCCATGACCCAATCTTTTCTGCTTGTCAAGTCTTGGTCCCGCCAATTAATTGTCAATCAGACTTTATAACTAACTTGCTCTGTCTCCAATTCTACTCCCACTTGACTTGTTTACCTCACCCCATTATGCTCCAAAAGTATCACCATCCCTACGTAAATTTTGGAAATTTCACTCTTTCGTCCTTTTTAGTCTCTTGAAAGTGAAATTAACTAGTAATCTAGTAATTCTATGACTAACTAATTTTTTATGGTATCAATAGTGTAACCTTAGAATTATAAAATTCAAGGTGGGTTCCTATTAGTAACTAGTTATTAATAGTAATATCATCAGTGTTAATGATTCCTTATAGTCAGCGTATTTAGAGAAAGTTGCAAACACATTAAGAATAGTTGCATTTTTGGTAATGTGGAATCTGCCTAGTCATTAATATCTTGAGCAGACGTTACCAGCAATTATAATAATGGTATCGGTGCACAAAGTACATAGTAAAATGTATCAAAATTAAAACGTCCCACGTTTTTAAGCCATAAAGAAAGAGAAATCAACTTCTCCATCTTATGAGGAATGCATTTGATAAGAAGTGCATTTTCACATTATTCAATGCCAGCTTTCGTCTCGAGCCTTCGAGGACTTTTCATTAAATATATGAAAGCTAAATCACATCTTTCCCGACTCAACTTTTCCTCCATGCTTTTAGTTTTTATGCTTAAATCTTGCTATCACTTCAGTTGCTATCAGAAAGTGACTCAGAAAATCCAAATGCGGAGAGAAACTTTTCTACTACAATGATCCTGCAACCTTATCAAAATTTTCTGGTGATAACGAATACAGAGAACCACATTTGTCCACTGCTATCAATTATGTTTTTCTGTTCTTGAACTTCATTTTCATATAAAGATCTTGTTCCCATAATCAAATAAATCCCGCATCAATTCCGTATAGTTTCTTTATCTCGTTTTTGTTTGATACGAATCTTTACCAATTTGTGGATGGTAAGTCGCACATGTCTACCATATTTAAGGGCCATCCTTGTTTTCCTTATTGATTGATTTTGATAGAACTGTTACCTGTCTACTTTTATGTCACCTTACTTACAAGAAATGAATTAGCAAATGAAACTAAATAATAAAAAAGATGATTGATGTTAAGTATATAGTAAGCTATGATAATGCCCAGCAACCTGGGCCCATGTATTGGTGCAAGTGGGCTTTTGGTTGGTTGTGATGCTTTAGGGAAGAAAAAGCCTAATTAAGATTAAGTGAAACAATGAGAAGGAAGAAAATGGAACTCAAGTTTGTAAGAAGCTAAGGAAGATTAAAGGAAATGGTGAAAGGGACAAAAAGGGAATGGGGCCTGAAGGATGGAAGGGAAGATGCAAAGTGATGATAAATAGGTACACAAGCTTATGATCACTAACATGCACACATGGAAACCAAAACCAAAGTGCCACTATGCAACAAATAATTTTTCATGATTAAAACACACAACACCAGTACCCTTTTTGTCATTTTAGTCGCTATATGTCAACTTTCATGTACCCCATAATGTGGGCCCATAAATACCCTCCACTATACCTTTTCTTTTTCTCTTGAATTACACCCTCCAAGGGTTTACCCTACCTTTAGTCATGTTCAAATTATTTTGTCCCTCAGGCCTCACCCCCTTCACCATCACCAACCATTATTTAGCTCCTTTATATGGTAAAAGTTTCTTTTATTCCTTTTTGGAGATTAAACCTTCCAGTATCATCATCATTTACTGATACCCCCCTCTCCCTCCAAGTGAATGTAGAAGAGATAGCGTTATAAACTAGGCACATGTTTTTGACTTCCTATAGAAGTATAGAAGTTTGAACCTGAATTATTCTCTACCACAGAATTCTTACGCAACCAATCACCTTGAGAATTTTAAATGATTATATAGAAGTTAGAATCTTGTAGGCGTATGTATGGATATTTAGTTGTAGACTAAGGGAATCAATTCTGCCAGAATTTATTATGGAAGATAATATTTATTACAAAACTGTAGTGAGATTTGATTCCGAGCCATCAATTTAAAGATAAAAATTATATATATACTTTAATCACTACAATTTTTTTTAAAATAAGCACTTTTTTTTTTAATTTTATCCTTTGAATACACGTGTGCGTGTATATATATATATATATATATATATATATATATACATATATACATGCAAAGACAATTTTGTATGTGCAAGGATCGAAAACGAATGCATGTAAATATGAGTTTAAACAAAACAATTGTGCTTACAAGGCTTAAATAAGATGTCTAAACCTTGTCGCTTCAGCATTATTAAAGTTCCGAAACCCTGTTTATGAAAAGCATGTTTATGGGGAAATATAGGGTGGAGACCACTTAATTTGGGCTAATAAACTTTCTTTAGGATTAAAATAAGATTAAGTTTCATTGTGAGTGAGGATTGCTGCCGTTAAGGATACCTGTCATGGAAAAGGAAGACCTTTCTTTGATTCCTCTCATTAGGATTCCACAACGCATTTTGGAAGTATTAATTTTAAAAAGAAACCAAAAAGCCTAATCGCAAGGAAGTGGGAAATATCTTTTCCAAAATAAACAATAGAGAACAGAACAATATCATTTAGGATTGATATTAGTATATGAACTAATTAATACCCACTATAGGTAATCACAGAGACTGATTCGTACGTAGTGTGACCCGAAGCACTTGGCGAGTCCTGACAAATCAATGGAGGAAGATGTGTTAGTAATAACGTGAATCTCTTTTTGCAAATGCAATTTCTTCTAGCATCTGCTTTATTATTGTGTGAAAGCAGCTAGGTTATGGCAGAGTGTAGAAGCTTCAATATCGTTAGTGAAATCAAGATCTTTGTATCCTACTTAAATATTTAAATTACTTTCTTTTTTTCACGTGTGACAAAGGTGGGTTTATATCTTCAGGCAGCTCACCACAAGCTGGAATATTCTGCTTCAGTTGTTTGTATTGCTTCTTTATGGTGACATGGAAGATGAATTTGCGTGACATTAATTTCCAGCTTATTTCCACCTTCTACTACATATTGCATCACATAATTATATTCACCTAGGATAACTTGGTTTCCCATGAATGTCTGTTGGTATAAATGTACCTAGATCCAAATCTTGCCGATGAGATTTGCCACTGTGAACTTCTAGGATTTTGATATGATTTGCCATTATTAGGTATCGCGTCTATCAAAGAAAAGGCTGAGAAGGAATTATTAAAGCCAAAAGTTGCCTCTGATTTTAGGGCCATGTATAATCTACAAGTCAAGAAATTATCAAAACGAGGGGTTTGTAAATTCATGTGCTTGGTGGTTGGGAGCTTGGGATTTTCAAACACCCACTTGTCAACTTTTCAATGGAAACTGCTTTCGAATAATCGGATGTAAACGCATCGACAAATGTCCAGCACAAAATCAACAGTCTTGCATTAAAAAGAATCGAACACCAGAAACGAGGTTCATGTCTGGTCTTTGGTTGAAGATGATAAAATAACAATTTCTGTTTTTCGGTGAAAAACATATTCCATGTATTAAACAGAAACGACTAAGTCAAATCAGCATAACCATGCATGCATGTTCTTATGCCTAGAAAAAAGAGAGAAAAGAATAAATAAAAAGGTAGGTTCTGATGGTAAACAAAACCTTCATTTTAAAGATTGTAAACTTTGTTTAATCTTTTTTTTTTTTAAAAAAGTGAAGAAACTGCAAACATGATGAACCTTTCTATTTATTAAATTACGCGTATCGATAATGGTATTGATCACATGGATGAGTATAAATAAATACATGACTTTCAAGATTGTTATAAGTATACCCCTCTACAGTAAAAGTTGAACCTAAATTAAAAAGGATCAAGTGGAGAATGTTTACATATTGGCACTCATACTCAATCCCTAAGGTAAAGCTAGGTAGCCCTACTTTGTAATTGCAAACTCATATATTATTATACACTGTCTATAGCATTATGTTAATTTGAACAGAAAATGGGCACTTCCATTGCTTTAGTTTGACATGACAATTACAAACAAGAACCCTACATTGTCCCAATTGGGCCTCAACTCGTTTGCACTGCTCAAGAAATGGGGGGGAAAAAGAAAGATTAAAACTTTACAAAAAGTTGGCTTCTCCGGTACTCCTTCTTTTGCTTGAATTGGTGCTCCTCTTGGCATTCACGGAATCCATGAAAATAAATTATGTTCAAATCTTCTACAATCATGGTTCCTCCAGATTTCATAACCTGGACCACTAGAAAGGGATCTTTCCCAGTTTAATATCTTTTCCTTTTGGTTCAAAATTGTAGCCAAAATGAACATGTTAAACGGATATTCCCAGTACGTAGACTAGCAAAACTGAGATGTCTACATCCTTGCCTTTCTTCATTACATTCATGAACTTAGTTAATAGATATAAGAGATAAATTCAGCGAGAACAACAACAACAAAAAAAAAAAAAAGAGAGAGAGAAAAAAGAATGCACTATTTAATAAATCTTAAATCCTAAATTCACTCAATTTCTTCTCTAGTATTTAAATTTTAAATACAACGCATTTGAATTCTTGCCTTATCTTATCCTTTTACTGATCGTTTATGAGATTGCGAGACATATCAGGTGGGTCCATCATAACTTTTGCGTCACAAACTCAGTACCATATTGTGGTAGATCAAACTTAACAGCTGAAAAAATAATATGGTATAAATGAATCCCAGAATAATAAAAGTACAAAACAAGAAAGACAATGTAAAGGCATGATTGGTGGCACAAAGCAGCGCTTTTGAGACAAGTATTTGAGTGGGTACTTGAGTATTTGTTGTATTTGATATTAGGGTTAAACTTTAATCCTCTGCCCTAATGGCTAGTGGCACAGCAATGGAAAACCCATCATGGTCATCACACTTGATAACAAATATTAAACAACCATGGTCATTATTAATCAAGCTCTCTCATCTCATGGACAGAGAAATAGAGAGAGAGAGGTTTCTCTTTTTGACTTGTTCAACGTCATTCTCTGGCAACCCCCAAATTTGGCAGATTGTAAGCCAATAAAATAAATATCTCCGTACTGCTGTGAGACTTAATTGGAGCTCCCCTGTGAGAGTTTGATCACCGACTCCTTTCTTTTTCCTTTTTTCTACACCTAAACTTTAACAAACTAAATGAATGTTTATTTGACTTTTTTTCCACTTCATTGTCACTGGATGTTAGACGCCATGTGACGCTCAAGATAAGGAATTGTTTTTTTTTTTATATATATTTAGTTATGTGACGCTCAAGATAAGGAATTCGCAACAATATTGCTCACTCTGTGCATTTGTTCCCCATAGTATCTCATGTTTTCTGGATCTTCATTCTTCATCCTATCAATTAGTGGGACCCTAGTCATGTAATCCTCAATTTAGAGCTGTGGGATTACATGATATTACTTTTCAATATAGGCCTTCCTTTTATAATTATTTTTTTCCCAAGTGGCATAGCAGCAGGATTCATCACTTCTATTGATTAAGAACAGGAAGATTTTATGGAGCTACTGGTTTACGGTGTTATTGTTTACCCAGTGTCTTCTCGATGTCTTGTTCACAAGTTTCTGTTAATTTTTTTCTTTAAAACTTTACTGTTACTTTCATGTACAGTTTCTCTATTATGTTACACTGCGATTTTAGAAGCCGGAGATATAAAAATATGATAATCATTACGCACTGTTTTTTTAAAATGAAATGGTGTATATTCTATGCAATGAAAATTAGGAAGAGAAGCGTGGATAAAAAATAATAGTCAAAATAAAAAAAATGACAAAATATAAATATAAAATATCTGGATTGATTATTGTTTATGTGAAATGTCTCGTTCATGAGATGAATTAGTAATCTTCAAATAGTATTATTAAACTAATTAATAAATAAATATTTTTCAGTTAGATCTAGAAGGAGACCAAACAATAGCAACGCCATCAAATTTTCCGAACGAAAAAGGGATTTCATAAGTGTGAGAGATCTTCAGCTTCCTCCTTCCTCCAACCACCCGTGCCCCAGATGCTTTCAATACAGAATACAAAGCCACATGGCAACATGGCACGAAATTATGTATGAGTTAAAATATTTGTAATCAAAATGATGCGATTAGTGACTGTAATTAACAGTTTAATAAAATCATATATATATATATATATATATATGTTGATTAACTTTGAAGCAAGCGATGGTGATTGGAGGTTTGGAATGGGAGATGAGAGGACCATTCATTACGAAGTGCAGGCCATCAACTAGTAAGGCCCCGAATGGAGCAAATCAGATGTGACTTTCTCCATTGCTATTTACTACTTTAATACTTTTCCCATTTTTAGAATTCCATCTCTATTAACTGTGTGCCCACGTACGTCTGCCCCTTATGAACAACACCAGTATCCCATGCTTTCTGAGTTTTCAACTCTCACACTATTTTCTCGTACAGCACTTTCTGGACATTAATGTCACTCCTTATCAACCCAGAAACTCCAGGGCTACTTTTTAAGAAATCACTATAACTTTATCTTAATCACAGATCAATTACAATCGGGTTCATTATAAAGGTTAATCCACGAATATCGTAATTAAGTACCTTAAACTTTTTTCGTTCAAACGCATAAGAGAAATAGAAAAAGAAAGAAATGGAGTGCCCCATCATGGAAGCCATGCCAGTTCTTTCTGCAGTTGGACTAATGCTTATGCCTGTGGTTGGAGGGCACTGAACAGAACATAGCCTTAAGCTAAGACTGTACGGTCAATGTGAAATATATAGGAGGAAGAAATAGACCTTTTCGCGTTTACCTGTATTCACATTGTTAACATTTAGATAAATTATATCATAAAAAAAATAGATAAATTATTTTTTTGTTCTTTGATTTTTTAAAATTCTAAAATTTATGTTTTTAAATTTTTTTATTTAATTTCTGTTATTGAATTTTATTATTATATCATTAAATTTCACTGATACATCATTTTAATACTATATATGCATAATTTATAACAATTCTTATCCTAAGAAAAAAGCTAGTGGCATCACTGTCATATATATAACATTTAAGAAGTGAATTAAAAATTATTTAAATTAAAAATATTTAATTATAAATTTTTGAATTATATATTAAATTAAAATTATAACGAAAAATAACTTAATTTAAATTTTCAAATTGATTTTTCATTAAATTTTAGATGATTGCATAATAATTCTGAACGAGGAATTATAAAGCTGCTATTAATGACCTAACGTATTGATCTAATTATTGACCCGACGCAAGTGATCAGAATAAAAAAGTTAGCAACTTCAAGGAATTTTCAGTGTCAGAGCTCCAGTCATGTTGTTGTAATTAAGCTATAAAAGTAAAAAAAAAAGCTGACTTGACTTGCTGATCTTAAACAAACCCAGCTTAATGTAAGAACCTGCTTTTACAGTTTCACAGACGCGGATTGATTCAATGATCTGGAGCAAAATTCATGGTTAATCATTTGAACTTTTCGTTAAATTCTGATAATTTGCTGTCATTTTCAATAAAGAATCAAATTGTGGAGGAATCCCCAGAAATGTCACAAGTGCCTGAGAATTTCGTTGGGTCCTATTTTGATTATTTCATTTTACGTACTTTTCATGGTGCCGGATACTTAGATATTCATTAGCTTTGCCGTTTTAGGTTTTACAAGTTACTGAAACTGGGTTAAATTCCCTAATACATTTTAACTCTCCTCTGTAATTATCTTTCTAACTAATTTTCCAGAGAAAAATTAGATATCTTGTTTCTTTCTTATTTTTTTTCCCAGGAGAAACCGGCGCGCTTGGAGGAGACAAGTAGAGGGATGAGAAGTCTTGGCTTGGATAAGTAAAAGTCCTAGAAAGGCCTTTCGAGCAAATTAACTTGAAGCAGAAGCCAAAGCTCAAGATTAGAAATCAACGGTAATCAAAATGCTGTTTAAAAAAGGAAAAATAAAAAATAAATGATATGATTTTCTCGTGTTTGTTTTTGTTTTTCTGCACCATTTTTCTCCTTAGTTTGAATCGGTTTCGGTCAAAAACCCAAATTCAAGTTTTCACACAGTGTTGTCTGTCGGGAGGAAAATCAAACTTTCTCTCTCCACGTCCCCGAAATTTCTCTGTCTAGCGTCTCACCACCCGTCACTTTCGGTGTTTTTTACAGAAGAAGCAAACTGAACATTAACACCTCTTACAGTCGACACACCACACCACCACTCCAACAGGAACTACAAGAAGAATGAACAATAAGCGAAATTAATAGAGGGAGAGAGACGCCAATAGCCCATTGCATGACAGATAAAAATAATTAAATATTCGAGAGAGAGAGTAGAAAAGTTAGCGCCAGAAACATGAGCTAAAAAGCCAGATAGGAAGAGTGAGATAATAAAGAGGGGGTGGGAAGTTGTTGATAAAGCTAAGGATTTTTGCAAATGTCACAAGATTCTGAGGAGATAAAGACGATTGAGCAGTGGAAATGGTCCGAAATGCAAGGCCTTGAGCTCGTGCCACCTGCTCCTATTTCCGACCCGACAGCGGAAAACAGAGACTCCAACGCTGAAGAAGCGACCAAAGGAGAGCGAAAGGACATGGAAAGCTCTGAACCCAAGAAAGATAGTGGACAGAAGCCTGAGACTGTTCCGGCTGTTGGATTCGGCCAGCTTTTCAGATTCGCCGATGGCTTAGATTACATTCTGATGGGAATTGGAACGGTGGGAGCTATTGTACACGGGTGTTCTTTGCCTCTGTTTCTTCGGTTCTTCGCCGATCTCGTAAATTCGTTTGGGTCCAATGCCAATGATGTGGACAAGATGACCCAGGAAGTCGTCAAGGTAATGCAATAACGGTGATAAGATGCTTTTGTGATATGGAAATGAATGTGTATTGAAGCCTTGCGTTTGTGGTATTTTGCAGTACGCATTTTACTTCCTGGTGGTGGGTGCTGCTATATGGGCATCCTCGTGGGCAGGTCAGTTCTCGAAACATGAACTTTTTGGGTTTTGGTTTATAGTGTTGGGAATGTAACCAGAAAAGCTGGGTTTTGCCGCAGAGATATCCTGCTGGATGTGGACTGGAGAGAGGCAGTCGACGAAAATGAGGATCAAGTACCTCGAAGCTGCCTTGAACCAGGACATTCAGTACTTTGATACCGAGGTTCGAACATCCGACGTTGTAATTGCCGTTAACACTGATGCTGTGATGGTCCAAGATGCCATTAGCGAGAAGGTGGCGTACACCCACTACCAAATTGAACCGATCCGCCTCTTCTGTTATTTTTTTTTTGTTTCAATTCTTGCCATTAACATTGATGCCTGTTGCTGCTGTATATGCAGCTGGGTAATTTCATTCACTACATGGCCACATTCGTTTCCGGATTTGTGGTGGGTTTCACGGCTGTTTGGCAATTAGCTCTAGTTACACTCGCCGTCGTCCCAATGATAGCTGTGATCGGAGGAATTCACACCGCCACGTTGGCCAAGCTCTCCGGCAAAAGCCAGGAAGCTCTCTCTCAAGCTGGCAACACTGTGGAACAGGTAAATTTAAAGCAGATAATTGCTTTACATGTCTTTTGAAAGAATATTTTATTCTTTTTGCATCTGGGTGTTATTCATATTAAACCGAATTGCAGACGGTTGCTCAAATTCGAGTGGTATTGGCATTTGTGGGGGAAAGTCGGGCATTACAAGCGTACTCGTCGGCCTTGGAAGTAGCCCAGAAGGTCGGCTACAAAACTGGGCTCGCAAAGGGAATGGGATTGGGTGCAACTTACTTTGTCGTTTTCTGCTGTTATGCTCTTCTGTTATGGTATGGAGGTTACCTCGTTAGACACCACTACACCAATGGAGGACTTGCCATTGCCACGATGTTTGCTGTTATGATAGGTGGATTGTAAGTAACCGAGTGTTTGTTCATCACAATTTTCATATTTTAGAGCAATCCTTGGTGATCAAATTATTTACCCTTCTAACAATTTCTGCTCAGGGGTTTGGGTCAATCTGCCCCAAGCATGGCTGCATTTACAAAGGCCAGAGTTGCTGCTGGAAAAATTTTCCGCATAATCGATCACAAGCCAGGTGTAGACCGAAACAGTGAATCGGGTTTGGAATTAGAGTCAGTGACAGGACTAGTGGAGCTGAAAAATGTAGACTTTTCCTACCCATCAAGGCCAGAGGTTCGAATCCTCAATGATTTCTCACTGGTTGTGCCTGCTGGGAAGACCATAGCTTTGGTTGGAAGTAGCGGCTCTGGCAAGAGCACCGTCGTCTCCCTCATTGAGAGATTCTATGACCCAACTTCTGGTGAATTGCCAATTGTCTCAAATTTAATTCTGTTCATTATAATTTTGTGTGCTTACTTATTGAACTACTCTCTGTGCAGGACAAGTTCTGCTTGATGGACATGACATCAAATCGTTAAAGCTTAGATGGCTGAGGCAGCAAATAGGACTAGTAAGCCAAGAGCCAGCTTTATTTGCTACCACGATCAGAGAAAATATACTGTTGGGTCGGCCTGATGCAGACCAGGTTGAGATTGAAGAAGCTGCAAGGGTAGCTAATGCTCATTCATTCATTATCAAGCTTCCAGAAGGCTATGATACCCAGGTTAGTCAATTTAGAATATGTTTTGAGAAAATGACTCCAGTAAATGCGTAAATATCCTGGGGCATTGATTGATCATAACAATAAGATAACCCAGTCAGACCAATCGCATCATTTGATTTGAAGTCTCGCACTGAAGTATCCACTTGTTTCTATAGTCGCCATAGAGATTTAAGATATATGTTGAATAGAGGAATTTGACAACCAAAATAGACATAATCTATTCCACGCCACGGTTATCACAGTAGGTAAGTAACATCATAGGGCGATGTCTCGTGTCTCCATGGGGTACAGCCGAACTTTGTGGAAGGCGTGAAACCCAATTATGTGGATCTTGACCAGAAGGTTTCTTGTTTAATTGTATATATTTGGTAGTTTATAATTGCAACTTCTCTCATTTTTAAGTTGGATATATTCATTTAGTCAACAAGCAAAACGCATCTAGTGTTATTTTTATCTAAATTTTTAGAAGTCAAAACCAGGAAGTGTTTGGTCATGCATTGCATTTGAAGAAGACCCAGAGGGTAACATGCTTCGGTCTACAGTACATGTGCATGAATGCAGAGAAATGGATATCTATTTTTAAATAAAGGTTAGGCAAAGTGCCGGTGGACGAGTAAATAGGTGGTGATGCCCTGAAAAACACAAAACTTGAAGAGTATCAAAGACTTGCCCTTTTTTAATTGATTAGTCACCATAAGAACGCAAAGTTGCTTTTTTTTTATTGGACTCTATGAAAACTCCTTATAAAGACAGAAGCAATCTGTCATATATGATAATTTATTGTGATGGGGAAGAAACTGCTAGAATAATTAAAAGGCAATGTTGTTTCTAGAAGGTGCGGTTCCCCTCTCCCTTGATTTATTAGACTCTAAAAAAGAATTTAGATAGTTATTTAATTAGTAACAAATTATTAAACAACGGCAGGTCGGAGAGAGAGGGCTGCAGCTTTCAGGAGGGCAAAAGCAGAGGATAGCAATAGCAAGGGCAATGCTGAAAAACCCAGCAATTCTTCTGTTGGATGAAGCAACAAGTGCATTAGACTCTGAGTCAGAAAAGCTGGTTCAAGAAGCCCTTGACCGGTTCATGATTGGTAGAACAACTCTTGTAATCGCCCATCGCCTCTCCACTATTCGCAAAGCTGACCTTGTAGCTGTACTTCAGCAAGGAAGTGTTTCTGAAATTGGAACTCATGATGAGCTCTTCGCTAAAGGTGAAAATGGAGTCTATGCCAAGCTTATCCGGATGCAGGAGGCAGCACATGAAACTGCTATGAGCAATGCCAGAAAGAGTAGTGCAAGGTTGCCTTCATAATTTACAGTTAAAATTTTGGGTCATATATATTATATTCATTTCTTGACCATTAGATATTTTAACTTGAAAATACATCATTTATCTCCTGACGTAGTGTTTTATCTGCAGGCCTTCAAGTGCTAGAAACTCTGTAAGCTCACCGATAATTGCTCGTAATTCTTCTTATGGCCGCTCGCCATACTCACGCAGGCTTTCTGACTTCTCTACTTCTGACTTTAGTCTGTCCCTTGATGCACCACATCCAAATTACAGGCTTGAAAAGCTTGCCTTCAAAGAGCAAGCCAGTTCCTTCTGGCGTCTTGCAAAAATGAACTCTCCCGAATGGTTATATGCTTTAATTGGTTCCATAGGCTCTGTTGTTTGTGGATCCCTTAGTGCATTCTTTGCTTATGTCCTTAGTGCAGTCCTCAGTGTCTATTACAATCCAAACCACAGATTTATGATCCGAGAAATTGAGAAGTATTGCTACTTGTTGATTGGCCTTTCATCAGCCGCACTTCTCTTCAATACACTGCAGCATTTCTTCTGGGATATCGTGGGAGAAAATCTTACAAAGCGAGTGAGGGAGAAGATGCTGACTGCCGTGCTCAAGAACGAAATGGCTTGGTTTGATCAGGAGGAAAATGAGAGTGCCAGGATCGCCGCTAGGCTTGCTCTTGATGCCAACAATGTCAGATCAGCCATTGGAGACCGGATTTCAGTAATTGTCCAGAACACTGCCCTCATGCTAGTTGCATGTACTGCAGGGTTTGTTTTGCAGTGGCGCCTTGCGCTTGTCCTCGTAGCTGTCTTCCCTGTTGTTGTTGCGGCCACTGTTTTGCAGGTATGCTTACATTTCATTCCAGCATGCCATGAATTCCAATTTAGTTTACATTGTTATTAGTCATTGATTGTATCAAATCATGCACAGAAAATGTTCATGACCGGTTTCTCTGGAGACCTGGAAGCTGCTCATGCCAAGGCCACACAACTTGCCGGAGAAGCTATCTCAAATGTTAGAACTGTTGCTGCCTTTAACTCAGAAACAAAAATTGTTGGTCTTTTCACCTCCAACCTAGAGACTCCGCTACGACGTTGCTTTTGGAAGGGACAGATTTCTGGAAGTGGATTTGGGATAGCTCAGTTTGCACTTTATGCCTCCTATGCACTTGGTCTGTGGTATGCCTCTTGGCTTGTGAAGCACGGAATCTCTGACTTCTCAAAAACAATAAGAGTATTTATGGTCCTCATGGTTTCTGCGAATGGTGCTGCTGAAACTTTAACCCTGGCTCCGGACTTTATCAAGGGAGGTCGAGCCATGAAGTCAGTCTTTGATCTTCTTGACCGTAGAACTGAAATTGAGCCAGATGATCCTGATGCTATTCCAGCTCCTGATCGTCTTCGTGGTGAAGTTGAACTTAAGCACGTTGACTTCTCATATCCAACTCGCCCAGATATGCCAGTATTTCGCGACCTCAGTCTTCGTGCTAGAGCTGGTAAAACTCTTGCCCTTGTTGGACCTAGTGGTTGTGGTAAGAGCTCAGTCATTGCGCTTGTACAGCGGTTCTATGAACCATCGTCGGGGCGGGTCATGATCGATGGAAAGGACATTAGAAAATACAATCTCAAGTCCCTCAGGAGGCACATTGCTGTGGTACCCCAAGAGCCCTGCCTGTTTGCTGCTACTATATACGAAAACATCGCATATGGGCATGACTCGGCAACGGAAGCTGAGATTATAGAAGCAGCAACTCTTGCCAATGCCCACAAGTTCATATCGGCTTTGCCTGATGGATACAAGACCTTTGTAGGGGAGAGAGGAGTCCAACTATCTGGAGGGCAAAAGCAGAGAATAGCCATTGCTCGGGCTTTTGTGAGGAAGGCAGAGCTAATGCTTCTTGATGAGGCAACAAGTGCACTTGATGCCGAGTCTGAGAGGTCTGTTCAGGAGGCTCTGGACCGTGCATGCTCTGGAAAAACAACTATTATAGTTGCACATAGGCTATCAACTATTAGGAATGCTAATCTCATTGCCGTGATTGATGATGGGAAAGTGGCAGAGCAAGGATCCCACTCACAGTTGTTGAAAAATTACCCAGATGGGATCTATGCACGAATGATTCAGTTACAAAGGTTTACACACAGTCAAGCAGTTGGCATGGCCTCAGGTTCAAGTTCTTCGGCGAGACCAAATGATGATGACAGAGAAAGCTAGCTGATCAAAAGAAATACCAGTACTAGAGAAGTATATGCCATATACCCATAATGATTATTGGCATTTTTTTTTGTTTTTGCAGATAGTATAGTTTGTGTATCATCCCTTCCCTCCAATTTAAGAATATATCTTGTGTTTATGAATCTTATCAAGGAATTGGCATAGACGAATATACGAATGAGATTGAAATAGATAAATCAATATGGCTCCTTAAAAATTTATTCAAGGCATCCCTCTTTATATTTTCATTTTTGTTTTTTGGTCACTTTTGCTCCAAAACATGGGCCTTTGTTATGAGGGCAACTGGACGCATCCTGGTATAAGTGAGTACTCCATGTTACAAATAAGCTGCAGCACATAAGAATTAAATGAATGCTGAAAAAGTACTGTTCTTGTTGGCTGAAAAAATGCTGCTATAGAATGTCCAGTTGCCATATAGAATGTCTTTGAAAAAACAATTCAGTACTGTTACTCATATAGAATGTCTTCGGAAAAATAATGTGTCTTGTTTGGGTAACGCAAGATGTTATAGGGGCTTTCACTAAAATGGGTCTTATATGCAATATCTAATATACCTATATGTCATGAGCAATTATTCAGATTTCATATATAGATTGGGCATAACACGCTATTTTGCTATGAAAAGAAAAATATCTGAATTTTGAATAAGAGTTGGAGTGAGGCAGCGAATGATCATAATAAATCTTTATCACTTTCCCGGCGTGAAAATGATGGTGATGGTGGTCATAAATGTAGACCGCATATAAATTGCACGTTTGCTTCTTGAAAATGTCAAGAGGCATCGCAATCAGAACTGAAAACACAATCCTTACATGGCAATTCTAAATCCTCTCCTCTGGTCCTGACCAATTGGGTGTCAGGTGCAGATGATAGGGCCTGAAGCTGAAGAAAACATTGTTGAATTCAAATCTCATAGCTGTAGCACGTACGTGCATAAGTTGAACTGTTGAAAGTGGATAATAACGTGGAAATCGAGGAAAGATCAAAATGTGGGAGGGATTTGGTTTACTCGCGTGGATAAAAAGGAGGTGGCGGGTTATTAAGTAAGTGTTATCCATTTTGGAGGACGAAACATATGGGCTCTGATTGGAAGTGGCTCCTTCCAGGCAACAAAAAAAAATTTACAGCACGTATAAACAAAAATTAACCATATCTTGTAAATATTTTGTCAGGCATAAATCTAAAGAAGACATGAGCATCGTCACATCTCTTAAATTTTTAAAATTTTAATTTTAATATGTAATTTTATTTATTTTTTTAATTTGGAAGAATTTATTACTTTTTATTCGAAAACTTTTATCTTTTTTGAAATTAAATATTAAATTTATCCTGATTTTTTCTCATGTTTTTTCTATAGTATATTATTCATTAAATTTAAATTACCACAATGCTTCATTTTTTTTTTTAATAAGTAGTAGAATATTATGCAACAATATATAAATTATATATTGAAGACTTGATCAGAATGGGTCACGTGGCAGATAAAAGAGACAAGCTCACGGAGGTCTTACACGGTTTTTCGCGAGAGTCATTTGATGCAATTTTCTCTCTCTCTCTCTCTCTCTCTCTTTTGAAATTAAATATTAAATTTATCCTTATTTTTTCTCATGTGCTTTCTATAGTATTTTATTCATTAATTTTCCGTATTTTGATGATTGCTAGTCAGCTGGACACCACTAGAGAAGTGTTACGGGTAGAGACAAGCATAGAATAGTGCTTCCAAAACACGACTGGCTCTAGAAAAACGTTGTCTTTCGATGATGAGTTAATGCTTCCAAAACATGACTTGCCGTATAAGCTGGGTTGCCTTCTGGACCTTGTTCTTGCCTTGAAGTGACGAGCTCTCTTCGTCCTTTTTCTTCCAATGCTTCCAAGAAATGACTTGCTGTATTCACAGATAAATCCTGCTTGTACCTCAAGTTTTCTAAACTAGCGGAACAAAACAATAGTAGATGTTGTCCATACATAGTTGTTAAAGCGGCAAAGAGTTAATTGTCTGAATGGAAAGATCGAAATCCGGAGTTGCGCCGGAATTTAAGGGAACTCTGGGAAGAATACACACCGCTTCCTAGTCGCTCCAAACTTCACCTACTCGTAAAGTGCATTTTGGATACCAACCACTCGTTGCTATTGCTATTTATATATTATCAAATAATTGAATTTCTTTTTTAATCAAAATATATTATTTAATTTTAAACAATAATTCCTTATTTGTCAAAACATAAATTAGAGTGATAAAATCATTGAATAGTTCGGTGATAGAGTACAATGATAATTACATAGTTTCACCATCTATCAATCCAGACTTTACACTTCTAAATGAATCCTTTCACATTTGTATATTAGATCTACTCAGTAAGCCATAGAAAACAAGGGGCCCCGGGGCCCGGCGGGGGAAGGGGTGGGGGGGCGAGGGGGAGGGGTATAGATAAATATGGAAAACAACAATAAGAATCTAAAAACAAGAAAGGGACATACTCGCAGTGTTGTCATTCACGTGTCCCTTCAGCAAGTCAAGAATCACTTTCGGATTAAACTATATAACAGGCATATTAGCAAAATTAAGGGCTAAAGAAAGATACCTTGTCTTGTGACAATGTCTTCAGCTCTTAACATAAAGCGTGAGCATCGATCCAGCCCCATCAATATAAGCCAATGTTTTTTATTAGATGCGAATATTGAATATCAGTTTTTTAATTTTTTTTTTTATTTGATTTGTCAAGTGAAAAATTCGGCCGAAAAAGTGCTTTAGCTTCGGAATCTTTATTCGACGAAATCCCATCCAATTTACTTTCTGTTTATTTTCACTCAGTATCGTTTTTCTTTTAAAAAAAAAAATCATGCCCTGGTTAATACGAACATCTGGCATGTAGAACGGCACAGATTTCAATTAAGCTACCATTACATAAGGCATTTGATATTCCAAATCGCATACTTTAGTCGCTTAATAATATTCAGACCACGCATCTTTTCCACAAGTCATCCATATGGTCATGTCTAAATAGAGATTATAACGGGAAATGACAAAAAGCCCACCCACACATATATAATAGGACCAACACATGCTAATTAATAATTATTACCATAAAGATCATTCCGCTCAATTCCCAATTGTCACCGGGCGGGGTAAGAGATATCATCATTCTCCATCTATCATCTGCATCATTTAAAGGGTATACAATCAGCCCAAGGTTTGAGACCTCATACCTACGACGTAGAAAGTAAAATCCAACCAAAATGTAAATCGCCTTCCACGAAAATGGCAGTTCAACCTTGAATACAAGAACATTCAATGAAGAGGACTTCTCAGTTCAAGATTGAGGGCTTGCATAGATGAAAAAGGAGAAAAATTGTTGATTTTTTTTTTTGGGGGGGGGGGATGATTTGATATTAACGTGAAAAAAAAAAAAAAAAAGCGCGGCAACAAAAGATGGCAGCCCCATTTTCTTCAAACAAAACACAATTGAGAAGTTTGCTCGACGTCGCATATAATAATTAAACGAGTCCTGCTTTAAATGCTAAATTGCTAACACAAGCAACAAAATATTAGTACAGTCAGATTTGGTGGATGTGCCAAAAAAAAGCAGTGACTCTAATTCTTTCTAAACAATGGCAATATTGATTTTCTTAAACGATAAATAAGCAACTTCACTAATATGCCATCCAACAAGCATATGCTTATAGTAACAATTGTACAGTAGAGCTCCCTCCTACACATAAAGCAGTTAAACCGGACCAACTATCTTAAATGTGCATGGAACATGCCAATTGGTATACCGGGGAAGGTATATGATTATCAGCATTGAGGATATATGTATACCGTCAAAAACTAAGAAAATCAAATCATCAGCTATATTGTCAAACACTATACCGGTGAAAAAGCGAGAAAATGAAAAAAAAACTAATGCAACCACCACAGGTAGAAAGGAAGGACCAAATCAAGGCAAACTAATAAGAAAATGGTGAAGCTCAAACATAGCTTTGTACAAGGTATAACCAAGACAAGTATGCTTGGTGAAACCCAAAGGGAGAGATAAAAAGGACGTCGATAAACAAAATGCAAAGAAATTTCTTCACAATTAATTTGCTATAAGAAGTTTATAGGTCCACATCATCTGTCAAGTTCGCTACATCGGAGTCCTCACAAAATATTTGACCCACTAATGACACATGAAGTGGTGTATCCTATATTTATTTGTTCTGCATTATCAATAATTAATATCTGGTAACAGCATCAAAAGAGATCCAACAGAATGAAGGCAACAACCATCAAAATGTATCCTCCAACTTCCCCCTACCACAACTTTTCAACAGACTAATTAGTGACAAGTAAGCCGGCTATAGCTCAAGTATTCAAACATATGTCCACATAGAACTAGAGTACATGCAAAATTCTTGCATACACGTCTTGATAATCCAGACAAAATTTCTCTTAGGACTGCAGCGTGTTACAGAACATATACAAGTTATCCGAGTCAGACACAAGCAGTTTATCGTTTCCATATAATTAATTATTCCCCACAATTGCTTATTCCTAAGCATTCAGTTTTGTGATCCTAGAAGGTGTTAGACCAACTCATAAACCACTTCAGGTCATTTTAACCAGATAACAAAATCCATCTATAGGTTAGGATTAATGTTCAACCTTAAAATATCAAGAAGGCAAAGTAGATAACTCTGGTTTCTTTAACCAACCTTCAAGAGTCAATCAAATTAATTTCTCTTCTTTACTAATAAACTGGTGTAAAAGATAACCTAATAACAGTTTCTTAGCAAATGTCCCCGACTTTAAGAACAAAGACAGAAATCAAAGTACTTTAGGAGTTTCTGAAAGGACAAGGTAGAAATACAGAAACTATAGTTCAACACAGGAAATGATTATGCCCAAAAGAAGAAAAAGGAAATGAAAAGAAAGAATGAAAACCTTTACATACCTAACATGGAAATCTATCAGATGAAGAAAATCTGGAAATGTTTCAGAAAGGAAATTAAGGAATATTATAGGTTTCTACGTTATAATTGTACCCTCAGTAAAGAAGTTAGTGTCAAGAAACTCTCAAGTTTCTTTGTATCAAGTAAACACTTCTACGTTATCTATCCATATCCACCCACTTTTCAACAAGTTTCCTCAACTTTTTCCACCAAGGGATTGACACCATCCTTCCCCTGTTTTACTCCCATTTCCTCTTCTCATTCAACTCGCAAAGTAATAATATGATCTGATGTTAGAGCAAGTACCATCATTTAACAATATTACTTTTACTATGGACAGTATTACCTCAGAAATCAGGGGAATACATTAATCCTACAACATGTCAGTGTGCAGTGACAAAACTAGATCCAAATTCCTGATCCACCCTTCCTAATCTAAGCAGTAAAGCAAGAAGTTTTATGAATAAATATGTCCCATTCCACAAAACTCAGAACAAGCATATTTCACCCAATTTTAGCAGATAAAGTAAAGATAAAAGGGGATTAAACGAACTATTAAATGCCATATCTCGTCCCCAGAAAAATACCAATTATGCCAGCTTGATTCAATTGGCATCTATCCAATATATACTCACAATAACACAATCTCAAAATTCAGATCGAATACAACAAGCAAATATTACTGTCTGATCAAAACCATCAACGGAAAAACTTTTGATCACATTGTCGGCAAGAAACGACAGATATCCAGCTATCAAGACGCTACGTTGCAGCACCATTGCTTGCATGAATAACGTGTCTCTCCAAAAGAGCTCCCCCTTTCACATCTGACTCATCATACTACATTTGTCGCATGCCCTCGTCCTCTCCCCAGCTCCGTTTTCTATATAAAGTAAAGGGTTCCATCTCCAAGATACACCAAACCCAGTAGATCACTGCCTGCTGCAAGGCACTGTCCTTCAACTGCCTCAGCCCTCAAGTCGCTCTGTTCAGGCAGAGTCTGCAGCCCAATTTCCACCCTACCTTCAAGGCCCACAGAAACAATGAGAAACCTAATTTTTGAAGAGCCTGGTCTGAGAATCCCAGAATATGCTTCACCCAAGTTGCAGTATGCCTGGCAATCCATAAGATCCCCAGTGATTATACCACTTTTAAAACTAGCTGTCGTATTGTGCTCAATTATGTCAGTCATGCTATTCATCGAGAGAGTGATTATGGCGCTTGTGATCTTAGGGGTAAAGGTGTTGCGGAAGAAAAAATACACCATGTACAAGCTGGAAGCTGTGAAACAAGACCTAGAACAAAACAGAAACTACCCCATGGTGTTGATCCAGATACCAATGTATAATGAGAAAGAGGTAAACTTTCTTTCTAACAATGAAGCTAGGCACCAATTCATAATTCTATTATGTTCACATATGATACCTATGCATATTTATCATTTTCAAATCCACAGTCATGCATCCATCTTAATCTGAAATAATTAGTTTAAGATCAGTTGGTAATGGTTAGTACTTCTAAATAACCATAACCAACCACAAAAACATCACTTTCTATTAATAATCAGTCAAGAGCAAGAACATTGTGGCTTTAAATGGGAATAAATAAATTGGAATTTTTGCTCTCAAATATTTCATATCACATGCCATTAATACAATTTCCTTACTCTTGGTTTTATGTCAAATTGTCCTCTCTTTATTTAATCAGCAGAAACTAGCAATTGGTAAAGGACCTTTACCAACAATGTCCAGCCAGATTGTCATTTCATGTAGTTCAACACCAACACAATCATACACATCATTTTCATAGCAACTAATGCCAGGAATATAAACATGGCAGCATACACTATAAGCATAAAACCACAGCCAACTGATGAAGTAAAAGAAGCACAAGTGGTCTGTGCTTGTCTAACCAGAAATTCACAATATCACACATATGGTAAAAATGGTGCCTCATAAAAATGAATTACCTTCAAGTTATAACGTTCAATTTCTGCCTCCAGGTCTACAAGCTTTCCATTGGATCAGCATGTGCACTTTCATGGCCATCTGACCGACTCATCGTTCAGGTTCTCGACGACTCCACCAATCAAGTCTTAAAGGTATCTGATTGAATCCAGCAGACCTTAATTGCAAACTTTCATTGTGTAAATTTACTATAACCATGTGCTTACAAACATGCAGGAATTGGTTGAACAGGAGTGCTTCAGATGGATACAGAAAGGTGTTAATGTCAAGTACGAAACAAGGGGAAATCGAAATGGTTACAAGGCTGGTGCTCTAAAAGAGGGTTTAGAGAAGGATTACGTCAACAATTGTGAGTTTGTGGCAATATTCGATGCAGATTTTCAACCAGATAAGGATTTTCTCTGGAGAACCATTCCTTATCTGCTTGAAAACCCAAAGTTGGGCTTGGTTCAGGCCAGATGGAAATTTGGTAAGTAACATCATCTTTAACACCTGTTGCAGTCACATTTGTATGGCTGTATGTGTCGATAATGAATTCAGTAATTCAAAGTATTGCTGTACTTTTTTTTTTTGGGTTATATACAGTGAATGCAGAAGAATGTTTCATGACTCAGATTCAAGAAATGTCCCTTGAATATCACTTCAGTGTTGAACAAGAAGTAGGTTCCTCAACATATTCATTCTTTGGATTCAATGGTAAGTTAAGATGCATATTAAACTACGTTTAGAAATGTACCTTAGCAAATCAGCTTACTCAATCGTCCACTATAATATACAGGGACAGCAGGAGTTTGGCGGATTAGAGCAATAGATGATGCTGGAGGATGGAAAGATCGAACTACTGTGGAAGATATGGACCTTGCAGTCAGGGCTAGCCTTAAGGGCTGGGAATTTGTTTTCGTGGGTGATGTTGAAGTGAGTTAATCATATGTTTACTAATTCCCCTCATGCTATATTTTCGGCTTCTAGGTTTCAATAACCATCAACTAACACCTTTCTGTTCTTGCTAGGTAAAAAATGAACTACCAAGTACATTTAAAGCATATCGATATCAGCAGCACAGGTGGTCATGTGGCCCAGCTAATCTCTTTAAGAAAATGGCCAAGGAAATAATATGTTCTAGCGTAAGTAAACTCCAATATTTAAAACAATCGAAAGGGCCCACTTCCTAATAGTTTTAATAATTCACAAACTCTTATATATGCTAATTGACACCTATTTGTATCATGCAGAGGGTACCGGCTATCAAGAGATTTCATCTCGTCTATGCTTTCTTCCTTGTGAGAAAGATAATTGCACACTGGGTCACATTCTTCTTTTACTGCGTAGTTATACCAGCCAGTGTGATATTTCCAGAAATCAACCTTACAAAAGAGATTGCCATATACATTCCAGCAACTATTACAATTCTAAATGCAATCTGCACCCCAAGGTAACCAATTCTAACAGCAGTGCAAAGTATATTCACTGACCCTTGTTAATCTTAATTATTCTATAATCTCCTTTTTATTGGGACAGGTCCTTCCATCTACTTGTACTCTGGATACTCTTTGAGAATGTCATGTCACTCCATCGGACAAAAGCATCAATTATAGGACTGTTGGAAGCAAATCGTGTCAATGAATGGGTTGTCACTGAGAAGCTTGGAAATGCCATGAAACAAAGGAACAATGCTAGGCCATCAAGGAATTCACGATTTCAATTTATACGAAGGTATTTGCACCTTTGCAGTAACTCTCTCTCAATAAAGCACTATTCAACCACACTAACAAAGCAAAATTGCCGTTAAATCCATCTTTGACTACATGCAGACAAAATGGCTCAAACATTGAAGGAGGAGGAGCGGGGGGGTGGGGGGAGGCAACAGAAAATTGCCCACAATATTTTAATTATTTAGTTTATAAAATTTTGCACTAAAGGATAATGCATATATGACAAGATTAGACAGTTAGGTAAAGCATGTAGTCTTAACAATAACTAAGTATTACTCATTGTTAATTCATTCTTCTGCATACTTATGACCCTCTAATTGTATTGACAGAATCTACCCACTGGAGATCTTAATGGGGATGTTTTTGCTGCATTGTGCAATCTATGACCTGATATTCAGGCACAACAATTTCTTCATCTATCTGTTGTTGCAGGCTGGAGCATTCTTCACAATGGGATTCGGACAAGTGGGAACAATAGTCCCCAATTGAATCTTAAAGGCGATGGTCAAAATATTAGTGTGTTGTAAAACTTAATCAGTACTGCTTGTGCTTGTACTTGTGATGTAAACCTCAAATGCTACTACTATCTATAAGTATAAAACTGATGCGGTTGTTACAGAATATTACCTAGCAGAAATAGAGCATATGTAATTACGACCACCTTGGTAGCTATGCGTACCAAGCAGAAAAAATGTAATGTGTCGACAATAATGAAGCACAAGTTAGTGTCTTGTCCTGTTCAACATTACAAGTTTTTTTTATATCAATCAAAGGGAGGACGTCTTTTAAGGTTTGTCTCTCCCTTAACAGTAGTATAGTCTCACGGAAATCACAGGATAAAAGGAAGAACCAGCCACAAAAAGATTTACAACTGAACAAAATAAAAAATTAAAAAAATTGAAGTTATCTGCCAATTACTGGAAGCCCAATTGCTATCAACAACCAAAAAGCAGGCAAATCCTACCTTCATTTATCACTATGCAGCTTGGAGAAGATTATAGAAAACTCTTATCGCAAAAACGAAAATCAACTAGAAAATGCAAAAGATATGAGCTTTAGACAGGACGGAGGATATCAAAATGGATACAATTACTTTCTAATTCGAAGGTAAACAAGCCCCTTCTCGACTTGAGCACAAATAGATATATCAAAACACTCTATGCAAATCATGTGCAGCAAATATTTAGAAAAAATAGAGATCATCAACATAATAGCACACATGCATGTATCATCCAGCAACCACCTCTCGCAGTGATGCTTTTTCCTTAAAATATAATTGCACGTACAAAGAGCAGAAAGGGAAGTGGCGGTGCTTAGACGCCACATGGCATATAAAAAGAAAAAAAAACCATATCTGAAAGACATGTCGACTTCTAAAATAAGTCCAGCGTCTAAACCATTTACCTATTTGAAATTGATCAAAAGCCAGTTGCGCAGATCGGCAAGAAAAATTGTGTCCCTGTAGGAGGGTTTACGTCTCTTATTTGCACATCTCCCGTGACCGGGCAAGGAGACAAAGCACTTGGCCTACCACCGCCACTCACATTGTGCCCGGAGACTCGACTTGAGTCGCTTTTGATAAAGTAGAATAGGGGCTAGTATCTGAGACAAAAAGTGGGTCGGGGAAAGACCATTACAATTGTCAGCAAACAACGCAGGGGACAATGGAAAATAGGTCTGAGGAAGATGCAATATAGAAGCGTCGTTAGAAACAAAAGAGAAAGGGAAACGAAGATGGTTACAGTGGAGTTTGGTTTGTGTTTTGGATGGTAGTCTGGTCTGTTCGCAATCACCGCCTCTCACTTCTTTATTTTTTTTTATTTTCGCTTGAATAATTTTTTATTTTATTTTAGTGTAAACAAGAATTTAGAAGGTAATGTAATATGAGAATAAAATACATCACTAGGCCAAACAAATGGTTGTTATAAGAAAAAAAAAAAAACTCATATTTTAAATTGTAAATAAAATTTTTAACCCTTTATATATCATACCAAACACATACTTAGTGGTGTGATCTAAGGGCCTTCTCCAGTTGCAATTTCATGAGAAGGCCTTTAGTGATCAACAAAGCCCATTTGCACTTGAGAAGATTGGGTAAAATGCTGAGCCCACAACAAGAAATTAGGCCCAGTAAACAGACATGTCTTTTCACAGGCACAGGGATGAATATTGAATAATATAAACTCGGACACGACACAATTTCTTTTTGACATGTTTAAGATGTGGTACTAGGCCTTGAAATTTCACTGAACAAATATTGAATTCACGGGTATCAAGATGTCATTATGTCCGATGAAAATACTAGTTGAACTAGATAGACGCAAAGTTTTCAGTATTTTTTACTGAAAATTCCAATACATAGGACCTTAAGGACCCTAAATTAAGGAATTTGTACATATAGTTGTCAAAGTGGAGAGTTAAAAAAGTTTCGACGCGTTTTCCCCCTCACCCCAGACACGACGCAAGTGCAGATGCTTCATGGGAAGTTTCGCAAGTGGATGGCAGGAGAGTACAACACCTGATAATTGGTCCCACGTGCATCAGTGAGCATATAGAGATTAGAATTGAGGGCTGTGACTTGGAATTCATCACAATCACAATCATGATGAACATGCGCAACTTGGGTTTTTATTTCCTGCGTCGGTTGTTTCATTGCGAGTACGACGTGTGTGTTATATTTGTGTCTCTAACTGTCCCATGGTTCACAATTTGCTTACTTCCACTTCCATTCTATATAAATTTCTGTACTACTCTTCATTACTTCCATTTCTTCTTCGACCTCTCGCCTTACAACGGTCTAAATTTGAATAAACATTAAAAATAAGTTAATAGTAATAAATATCAAATTTATAATTAATGTTATGGATTTTTTTTATCTAATTCATATATAATTGACATTATAGTAGAACCTTCATCCTCAAGTGGTGCTCAAAATTGACCAACATGGACATAAATAAGCCAAAACAGAATATCGCAAATCATATCCACAAGCATTTGATCTATGCCATAAAAAGCAACAATTTACATTCAGTTTTGATGGTATTTCATTAGAAAGGCCTTCTTCATTTTGAACTTTAGGAACTCTACTGCAGCCAGTTGCCTTAGTTTGTTGGTTTGAAGTTGAAAGGGTTTGAGTGAATACTAAGGTGCGCCAACCCAAATATATAGAATTACTTTGTTTTCATTATTATTTTGATTCGACAATTAATAAGTCTATCACTAAAATATAATACTAAGACACTCAAGGAACCATGAAATGCACCAAACAGTAATGGTTCAATTTATCTTGGAGTGGAAATAGATTTAGTGAAACTGAAAATGAAGTTGAATTTGATAAAGTTAGATGAAAATTGTTAGAAGTTGTTTAATATTATTAAAATCTAAATTATTAGATAAAAATTTAATAGTTTAGACTCTCTTAAATATAATAAATTTAAATTCTCAAATGCACAAAATGTAAATCTTATACATAAGCATGATATTTTACAAGTAAAATGCACAAACTTGTATAAGAAACGAAACACTTGCATCTTTGTCTTCTCCAAGACCAATTGGGTCCCTACAGAGTATAGACAGAACTGAACATGGTTTAGCTAGAGACACTCTATGTCCATTCCATGCGTAGCTGGCCTTTTTTAATGTTTTCCTTTATTTTCTCACGTGATAAAGATTGTGAACTGCACCAATATAGAACTATCAGTTCATTAACAGCAGTTATAATGCCAACGGTCAACTACTTAATTATCATGTGAGTATCGACTGATTAATCGTCATTATTGGGTTTAATGTCATGAATCACTTATTCACAACCACTCTAGCGAGTTCCCATCCCCACTGGGGCTTCACGGAGAGACACATGACAGTCTGCTCATCTTGCACAAACAAGTAAACCCTACATGGCATTATTCAACTAGTTTATTAGTGCTATATATTATACAAGCTCAGAATTACTGAGGAAGAAAGCAAATTAATTCATACCATGTAAGAAACGCAAGAGCTGAGACAAATCAGAAGAGAAAACAAGAGGAGGAAGGACATGAACAAAATTATGTAACCACTCTATTTTCTTCCAATTATTCTCTTCAAATCATCTGGTTCACAAGGAATCGCAAGTGCGCCCGCCTGAGAGAATCCAAACTCTTCTTCAGCCTGCTTCAACATTTTAACAAAGTCAGGGTGATACAGGTAATCCAGTTCAATGACGAATCTCTCTGGTTTCCATCCTTGTGTGGCTACCACCACAAAGTGACCTTGCTTCACCCCTTTCTGCTGCTGCGACAAACTGGTCTGCAGTTGCAGTTTCCTCACTATATTCTCCACAATTCCGAACCTCCCCTTCTTCCACAATCCCAGAAATTTCTTGGCTTTACCCATTCTCACACGAATGAATACTGATCTTGATCTGGAAAAGGTTTGGGTACATATTGCGTGCATAGAATACTGGTATATATAATGCGTAGTATAGAGTGAGATGGGTGGAAGAAGAGTTCGGTGTTCCGAAGAATAAGCATTGGGCCGGAACAAGGGCATGTGAATCTTCGTTAATGGTAAATGTCAGTGTACCCCCAGATTGGGGACGAAGTTAGCTATATCACTGATGGATCATCTTTCATTAAACTCAAGAGAGAAAATATAGGGAAGGATGATGGGACAAAAATTACCCAAGGCCAGCATACCAACGACCTGAATGATGGCGTCAGAACAACTAGTGTGGTTTCTTATCTTCTTGAACAGGGCTCCAATCCCTGCGGTTTGGTGGCACTGTCAGAACCAACGTTATACTTCCATTTTGTTGTCCATGTCTCTGTGTATATTAATTACGGTTCATGAAAAATAAAATAATCACTAATGTATTTTTTTTATAAATTAAATTTACCTTAAATTGTTTCCTATTATTACAGGTTTTTTATTTTCTTCGGACTGACTTTAATTACAGATTATAGGATGGGACGGGACATGACATAAGGTTGAATTATCTTAGTTTGCACTCTAGAGCGTACTAACAAGTTGGACATTTTGAATGTTATTTATTCGTAAGAATTATTTTAAGAAAACTAAAACTTAGCAAAGACTAGGCATGTGAGCGAATCGTATGATAATAAGAATAAAGCACAAAGAATAATATTGGCATTACACACTAGAATGCCCTTGTACTTGCAACATCACACGAATTGATTACGACTCTTCATTTTGTTATTCCCCTTTGACGTATGGGTCCACTAGATGGACAACTGCAACAATTTAAAAGCCAAAGAAGGAACCAACAGATGAGAGGAAATTCATAAGAATACATGGAATGAATCACATTTTCAAACAGGAACTACATGTCGTATTTCCACCATCTAAGCCTCTACCAAGACTGCCCAACTGCAGTAAGTACGTTTAAGTAAACCGCAGTCCAACTAACTTCGTTGACTTAGTCCATATGTTCTGCACCTAAACTATAAGAGACTGAACCGGAATTGGACGCTGTAATAATACTCATGCTGTGCCTTTTAAATTATTGGATCCTTCAAGACAGCATACGATTCATTACAATCTATTCTCATTTAACAGTACCAAAGGAACCGCACCTAATCCCATCACTAAAAGACCTACACAAGGCCAGGAATTTATTAGCAGCCTTAAAATTCTTGGAGATGGTAAAGGCGGTTCCATCTACGGTCTTTTTCATAATACCTTGATAACCATGATATCAATAATACTCTGCTCTCCATAACTATGCACCAAAAATCATCATAGATCTTTATGTGGTACATGAGGAATGTGCTCATAGTTTTTGTCCAAGATCATTTCCAAACATATTCTGCCGTCTAACTAATCACAAATGAACAAGAGGATTTTAGCACTCCAAAATCAGTGCCAGCCGCCAGGTAATTCCTTGTGATATATAAACTTTGAAATGCTAAACTTGCTAAATCAAATTAAGAAGCTCAAAGCGTACCCTTGTTCAACCAAACAAAATTTAGCAGTGTTTCTCCCTGGCAACTAACTGAGAAAATAATGAGTCTAAAATACCCAAATTGCATGATTCCAGAAAGTCACAGAGGTGAACAGCCAAACTAAAATTTTTCTCCATACCCAAATTTAAGAACAGAAATTCTCGGGATGGATATGTCCATAATGTCAAAAGGGTATAGCAACAATATGCTATAAATTACGTAGCAAGTTTCTGCTTCCAAATTCATGGATGACCAAGTTTTTCTGAATTGAACTCCAAATTTATGGTTGTTGCAAATGGTAAAGTAAAAGTATCACAACTGTTCATTACGCAGAGCAATAATCCTAATTCATGCTGGAGAAGCAAAAGCAACATTATTCACATAAATATTTTATAACTAGATATCAGATTGTTCACAACCACATGGTCCATATTCCTCCGAGGGTTCACTGTCTAGGAGCATGATTCATACTATTTATGACATCGAGGAATACCTATAGTAACAAGGAAAATAAGAAACAATTATCTCTATTTACACAGATTGATCAAACAGTAGGTTTGAGCTCGAATGCAGTGCCAGGATCATCACTGCTCGGGAAAACCTCAAGCCCTGTGACCACAGCATTAGGGGGGCCTCGGCGGCACCTCTGCTCCATTTCCTGCACCACATCAGGGCTTCCAGAGAATAGAGCCTCCACAGACCCATCCTTCCTGTTCCTCACCCAACCTTTGAGCCCCAATTGCGTCGCATTTTCAATGGTCCAATTCCGGTACCATACCCCTTGAACCCGACCCTTTATCACAACCCTATCCTGCACGCAAAATCCGTTATAACGCATTTGATCAATAATCCCCAAAACAAGACGAAATTTGTAAAATTGAATAAGGAAGAGAAGCAAGAGCATACCGTTTTGGCGGTAGAGGAGTGGTTGGTATCGGAAGAAGCTCGAGAAGAGGTCATCGGGGAGAAAGAATGTCGAAAAGGAGGTGAACTAGGTCGGCGCAGAAAATGAAGAGAAGAAGGAGGAAGAAGAAGAGGATCGCAAAGCGGAAGAGGAAGATGAAGAGAATGAGAGTGAGGATGAGGGAAATAGGGGAGTCTAGAAGCACCACTAGCATTGATCCTTATATTCTGGTGGTTCCGATTTGTAAGGAATCTGGGCCGGGGCCGGGGCCGAACGAGTGCTGTCAGAGAACGTGGAAGTGAGACTGCCGATGCCATTCGATCGAGTTGACTTAGATTCTCATATAATTTTCTGGTGCGGTAAGTGGAACGGAGTGTGTTCCTGAGTTCACCAAACGTTGACAATTGATGTCTAGTACGCGTTATTTCTGGAAAATTGGAAACGAATTCTTCCAATGTGGAGGAATATAGGCCCATTGGACGGGGCCCTCTTGTCAGATGGAAGCCCATTGGGTTCAGATAAAGCCCACTAGTGCCTGATTTTGGTTTTGGGGCTGGCGTTTCTCTACGTGTAACTAGGCCAATTTAAACGTATCCTCTTGTCTACTTTCCCAAATTCCTCGAGCATTCAGGCGTGATATCGTTATGCATGCGAGTCACTTTAATTCCAAATTGTTTTGTTCATTGTCCTCAAATTTGCTGATCATTCACCATTACCTTCGGTTTGGCACGCCGACATCATCATTCGTGCATTGTAGAGAGCTAGAAGTACTTGTATATGGATAAAAATGTTTTAGCATTAACTATCCCACTGGAGAGTCTAGAAGCGTACAACTCGCCATCGTGGTAGTTGGTCAGCAAACAATTTCATTTTTTTCTCGCTTCATATTATGACTTTGAACGTTTAGAATGAAAAATTCCAAATCTGAGAAAGAAAAGAAAAGCGTAAAAGAAAAATCAAATAAAATTATAGAATTATAGCCTACATCAGATGGAAAATTTTGAGCGGAGTGCACGTGGGTATTGAACAATATGTGTGTCGCCTTTTCAAAAATTGAGATTCCTTCTGAGCTTTCTATTTTCTAATGTGTATCACATAGAATGGAATGGGGAAAAAAACAAAAGGGAGACGAACCAAAGGAGGGGGGAAAAGAAGCCGCGGGTTATAAGGTTTGGTAAGTGGTAACTTGAAAAACATCAACAAAACCAGCGACAATAATTAATTAAAATCCAAAAGAACAGACCGCGGAAGCGGAAAAGGGTGAAAAGCCCAATCCTTTTTCTGTACTTTATTGAAAACTGCGGATTATTTCGTGTTCGACACGGTTATGTGTAATTTTCTTTTGAGAACAGTTATACTTTCTGTTTCCATAATTTTCTTAAATTTTTAATTAGATCATCATTGTTTGAAAGTTTGTAATTGGGTTCTTAAAATTTATAAATATTTTTCACTAGTTATACTATTAAATTATGTTCATAAATTATATATTATTTTGACACTCAGAATATGTATAATTTATATTAATAAAATAAATAAAAATAGTAAAATTAAATTTACATACATATATAACAAAATATAATAACATAGGCTAAACTTAAAATTTATTCAAATTATAAAGATCAAATTATAAATTTTTAAACTTTAAAGGCAATAATAACTGAATAAAACTAGAAGGATTACAAGTATAATTTTTTTAAAAAAAATAAAACTTGATATACAATTTTTCATATTTTTCCTATCATATCTTCATTTAAAATATGAAAAGCATATGATTATTTAATAATAACATAAAAAATGGGCATGGATGATTCATGCATGTCTGATGTATGGGCATGGATGGAGCATGGCATGAGCATAAGTGGGCCAGAAGCATGATGCAGAAGAAATCGACAATTTGACGCGTCAGAGTCATGGCTGACTCATAATTTGGGGCCTCATTCGTGATCGATTCACCATCCTCTCTCATAAGGTCCCTCACTTTTGTTTTTTTTTTGTATCTTTTGACAAAAATTGGTGCTCTCCCAAATCTCATTTTCCATGAACATCATTATCTTCGGGTTATTCCCAACTTAGTTCACTCCAAATTATATATTTGTTTTCCCAGACAATTTATTAAAAAAAAAAACACTAACACAAAATATTGCGTGTCGTCCAATGGGAGAGCTTGCACCAAAAATATTTTTCTAACTTCACCGCGCGATGAACGTGTGTACTGTCCGTTGTTTTCATCACCTAAACCACACCTCTTTCTTCTAATAATTTCAATATAGCGAGTGGCTTTTACAATAGATTTGTTTATTCCAGGGCATGCCAGAGTGATTTTTCCAATTATACGAGAGATGATTACTCATAACTCAAAGGCTTAGTACAATTATTTTAAGGAACAATGAAAGTATCATTAAATGGTGTTTTTAAGTATATTTTCCTTGTTTTGGATCTTTTTGTAATAAAGAATAAGAAGTACTTTACCAAAAAAATATAAAAAGGAGACAACGGGCATCGCGGGCTTCCTTCAACTGGTTGGGGGGGGGGGTTACATAATTAATTAATTACTAATCATCTACCGTTTATTTGATTCCATTTTGTTTGTAATTAACTAACGCCGTGCCAATTTGACAATTAACAAACACACCATTGTTTTCGAATAATAATTCTAATATCAAAATAACGATTTAGTTGTCAAATCTCAAACCCGTGGTATGATGCTCCTGCTCCGTGAATTTTTTTTTTTTCCAAATAAAGTATTTCTTATTAGAAAATATAGTGATTACCATCAGTATTTTTAAATGTCCATCATTATTTGAAAAAATATAAATTTGAGTTATATTATTTACAATATCCCCTTCATAATTATATATTAAACAACAAGATAATGTAATTTATTAGTTGAAATTTGTACATCCGGCTATATCTAAAACACAAAACAAGTCATTATATAACAATATCGTTGAAATTTTAGGTGATCTGATTGGTTTGTACGGTGATTAATATTAGCCGTACTTTCTGTGTTCGTGATAATTTATGTCAATTCTTTACATCATTTGTCTTATGCATGATGCAATCTTCAACTTATATCTACCCTTCAATGCTGTCCGATGAATTATCATACTTACATGTTTTCTTAATAAATAAAGCAAATATTATAAGTTTATAACTACCTATATCTGTTTCGACCCAAGCACATTATACAGATATTGCTGTTATATAAGATTTACAAATCGAATTATTTTGTTTTAGTAGTATGCATTAATGAGCTTAGAATTGAACTCAAAAAATAAAAAATAAATAAAAACAGGTTTACACGTTTTAATTTTAATTTATATGAATAAGTGGTCACGCAAGTAAAGGAGAAACTGAAATATTTGGAGGTGATGGAGCTAAAAATGGCGGCTGTGATGTTTCCAAATGATATGACGTACGTTATAGAAAGTTCCCAAATTATTTATTCAATATATTTCTGTGAGCCATATTTGATAATTACTATTTTATAACTCAAAAACTTCAATGCTTATTATTCGGATGTTCGCCCCTTATATATTAGTTAGGCCGGTGACGAACAGCGTCCAGCTTTCTGAGACCCCAAAAGCTCGTTTGACCTAATCGTGAGTCATACATCATTTTCACTAATATAAATGAAAAAGGTTAAATCATTAAAAAGTGAATTTTATTATGAAAAGACAAAAAAATAAAAATAAACAGGAAGCGTGGGTTCAATATGGTGGGCTTGGACCCGTGGAATGACCTCATTTGTAAATCCAACAAAGAATCACGATCGGGTGAGTCTTCTAGAACCTCCACGGGCTGACGTGGAACGCAACCAAATCAATAGTTTTGCAGATATGGTCGTTTGAACTTTGAACCACGCAATATTAATTTTGGCAAAGGCAACTGAGCCCCGAAAAACAGAACCCAATGAAACTTTCGCTCTGGATCACCTTCCACTTACTAGAGGAGGCATATAAAATATTATTTTTTATATTTTAATATATTTTTGTAATTTAATATTAATAAAAATAATAATATTATATATTCCCTTGTTAAAGGGAGAAAATTCGGGTTCATGAAACTTTTCATGAGAGAATGTATTTGCCCAAAACTCGTTAACATTAGATGCGGGAAATATCGACATCTGATTACCATTTTTCATGCAGTCGTAAGCTTCTTCGTAATGCTAATAAATTTGGGATACTTTTGGTTCGTAATCGACTGAAGAATTGTAAGTTGTAATAACGCACGATGTTTAGTGTAGTTCATAACATATTTTTGAAGTGAGAAAAACTAATAAAAAAGGGAGTGGATTAAAAAAATATATTTTTGTGTTATTTTTTCTCTAATTATATATAACAAATGTACGAACAACACACTTTTAAATAAAAGTTTTCCAACTTTATGTATATACATGTGCTTATTTTTGTTTGATTGTGACCATTTATACAACTAGAGATAAGGTTTATAAGGTCACAGATGAGAACTTATATATATATATATCTTATAAACCGAATGCTTTTCTTTCTTCTAACCCATTTATAGCATCAACGAAAAATATATAAATATATAGGAGCTTGATCTTTTAAATGGAGCAAAAATGTCACTGTTAGTTAATGACGCGCACAATGACGTCGTCATAGAACACTAAATGTCCATCTTTGTTGGTGTCCGAATTCAATGATTGGTTTGGTCCATAGGGCTCCCAATCCCAAATAATCTGATTGTCGGTTTCTCTCGTCTTTCTGCAAAGCAGAATTTGAAACCACTACGTAATGTGATGCATGTCTTACTATGTGTATCAAGTAATATGAACACACAATGATTTATTGTGTCCTTCGCACAATGCAATTAATCTTTTCCAAATCAAGTTCCCGCTAGACCAAGAAAACCTAGTTTTGGATTACTCAAGTATTTTCTATTAATTATTTCTTGGGTTGTAATTGAGTTCTTGTTCACATTTTGAATGTCCATCAAAATAAAGAAGGGAAAGAAAAGTCCTTCTCTCACATATTGCCTTTGGCATTTTGTAGTTGCGATGTATTATATATCAGGCGTTACCCTCTAAAATAGATTTTCTACTGTAAAAATTCTACAGCAAAGAATGTTGTGTCCTCTCATAAAAAAAAATAAAAAAAAAAAAATGACACAGTCCCTGGATAGGGGGTTGTATACACTTACAGCATCTTCTGCTGCAGAATCCCTACAGCAAGGGATTCATACTCGATCATTCTCATTGGCCCTATATATGCTAAGTAAAGTGAGTCAACCCTCAACAGGGCAAACCTCCTTCCACACTGATCAATCCCCCAAAATTTAATGAAAGATAAGAGTCGTGTTCTAGGCTTAAGCAATATATAATCTGCTACCTAATTTACTTGGGGCATCCTAAATATTCCTCTCATGCCTAAATTGGTCGCGGCGTGACATATAGAAATTGTAGTCTAATACGGGGAGCCCTCCCCGATAATGGTTTTTTATCAATTATTATAATTCTGTGTTATAAGAAATTAAGTGCACAAATTAAATTATTAGGTTAGTTTATTTCGTTTTATAGGTTGCACGCGTGGGATATTATAAGCATGCGCGAGCATAAAAATTTAAGGGTTGCATATATTAATTATTAAGGTTCAACTTCTGACTAATCCATATTTCATCCCATATAAAACAAAAGGGCGTATGTGTGTACGTATATGTGGTCAATTTATAATCCACCAGATACTGAATTGGAATGATCCTCTAATGGCGTGCGAGAAGATTCCACGGCGCTGCAATTTATAAGGATAAGGACGAACATTTATCCATTTTCAAACAATTGGAGGTATGTTTACATGTATATAAAAGACTTAAGCCCGTAGTTTACAGGTTGTCGTGTGAAAGGTACAACGTTGCAGCTGAAATATTTGAGTGCGCTCCATGATTATTATTGTCTCATTGATTGGCTCCTATAAAACAACTATATATATATATATATATATATATATTATTTATTTATTTAATGAGTATGAATTTCTTCTGCGTTATTCAATTAGTTTTTCCAATAAAAAAAGAACGGAGTATATAAGATAGTTAAAATTCAAGAAAGGAGCATTGGTTTACTTGTCATACGTTAGTGCCTTGACTTCGTATCAAAATAATAACAACCAATATAATTTTACTGTGCTTATCAAGGCCGCGAATTCACTGTGCTTCCAAGGTATAATTTATTCATTACACACTTATAAACGTAAATACATAACAATCTTACGTTAAATAAATCATGAATTTACGTATGACAAGGGGGAATTTCTTCTATAGTAGAAAGTAAACAGGAAAGAAAAGACGGGTCATTGTTTTGCTCTTTTGGCCATTTCAAACTCGCGTTCAACTTGTGGACTTGAATGAAGCTTAAAGCTATTTAAGAAGGTGTTTAGTTTTTCATCTTATATTATGGCCTTTTATATTGTAATACAAGCTATATGATATTTACTATATTTTTGTTTAGTCTAACAATTAGTGATATTATTTTGATTACATGAGATACCAATATTTTGTTACATTTGTTTTCATTAATTTTAAATTTTCAAATATATTTCCTCATATGTTTGAATAAATATTGCATCAAAAAACATAAATACTATTTTTATTATTTATAAATGAAAATATAATTTGAAAAATATGAAAAAAAATAATCTTACACTATTGTACCCAATTATAATATAAGGATATAATTATAATATTATTAATCTAAAAAATAATCTCATTATAATTATATTATTATATTATAATTGAGTGTACTAGTGCACTCAAAATTGTGAGTGCAATAAAAATTTTATTAAAATTTAATATATAATTTATTCCCTATCATTCATATAAAATATAAACATAATATAACTTTCAAAATGATTTTTGAAGGTTAGGACTTAGAAGTGTATTTTGCTTAGAAAATTAAATAGTTTATATAAATATAATATTAAAAATATTATTTATGGTTAGAAAATATTTGCGAGAATTCAAGATATGGCAGCACATCCACACACTCATATTCTTCTTTCATTAATTTAGAGAAAATTTTATCAATTTATATTTAAACTACCCATATGTTATCATAAAATTGTTTTGTCGAACTATTTATCTAAAACAATATTAAAAATTATACTGCACCATTTATTAGTGCTACTTAAAAATATCATCTGAAAAAATTGAAAATTATATTGAATATTTTGATAAGTTAAACGAGAGGAATTTATTTTAATGAAAAAACTAATATATATTCAAAATATTTATTATTAAATGATTTATAAACTAAATTTAATGAAATATTTTGTACATAAAATTGTAAACAACATTTATGAATCAATCTTTTTAGATGAATAGTTCAGCAAAACAATATTACGATAATATGGATAGTTTAAAAATTTTTCGTTCGTAAAATAGATGAAGAGTTTTGTAGATTGACGAAAAAAATAAAAAACGGGAGTGCACATGCACAACCATATCTTGATTTTTTGCAAATCTTTCCCAACATAGATACTATTTTAAAACAATATTAATCAACAAAATACTTAATTTTTTAACCAAAATAGACTCTAAACCTTCAAGTTCCTTTTTCATTTTCTCAATTATCATATCAAAATATTTAAAATACATTCATAAGTTTTAAACTACATTAGACAAACTTAAACTAATTAAATTTATCAGTTATTAAAATTTTTATTAATTTTTTCATAAATGAAAAGGCACGGATTGTGGTAGAGATTGCCCGTTCCAATGAAAGAGGGGACACTGGTGAAACTGGCGCAGGACACGATAAACATGGACTAAATAAAATAAAGTTTTCGGATTGCAAAAAGCTTGTTCTGATGTGAGGGATGTTGAATATGGCTATGTCCAAATTTTTTTTTTAAAAAAAGAAATATACTTTTAGTATTTGGAGAGAATAAGAATTGCAACACAACTTTATAAGCATTAATTGTTTTAGCATTAACCTTCTGAAACTCCTAAGTAAGGCTATTTAGTTGAAAAGATGGGACACTTGACTTTTGGAATCGCTGTAATTAATCCCATAATTTGATTTGATTAGCGATTGCCCCCTCGCTTTAACAAGTCACTTGACTTTTGCTTTAATTTGTTGACAAGCGCTGCACTGTAATATTGCTGAATTAGTGAATTACCTTTTCTCCGGGTGGCAGCAGCATATTAAACCAGCTCAATTTGCAATAATTCAAGGTCCCATTTTTTTTCTTTCCCATGTTGGCTAAGCACTCTGAATTTTTGACAGCAAATGCGTGTTTGTTTATTTCTGAATCTGGATGCACATGAGTTGTTTTCAACGATGTAGCCACATCAAAATAACTAATCGAATTGATGGGCAATAATCCCACAAATATAATTACCCCCACACGAACAGTTCTATCCACATGGCTTAATGGCATAGCTGGACTGAACATAAAAGAGTAACTCAGAAAGTAGCTTGAAATACTTTATATATACAACTTTTTTTATATTACATGGGATAGAAAAATTAAACAGAGACAGACAAAAAGAACAACTAATACAAGGTTTTTTGTAGCCCGGATAATCCAGCCGGCCTGCGCTCTCTAACTCTATTCCATAATTATCAAAATTCCACTTCTTCACCGTAACAATGGATGTATAAATTTTTTTAACTAAATATGATTCTTTCCCTTAACTGCTATTATATTTTTTTATTGTTATTATTATATACAGCACAGCCTCCTCGTGTGTACAAGAATAGAAGCTTAAAAATCTGACATGTCCACCGTCCGACGGATCACATGACGGAACAAGCATTGGGATTCTCATCGCTGAACATCTGAGGGGGCGGATGATGAGGGTTCAAATAGAAGGGCGCCACGTGTCCCTGGCCCGCATACCCTGGAGGAGCGTAATACCCTTGGTTTGTATACCCTGGATGAACCTCCGTAGCGTAGCTGGTTTGACCTGGGTCGTTTCCGCCGTACCAGTAGGTGGGTGGTGGTGGTGGGTACCCATAGTACTCCATCTTGTTTACTTCCACCTTCGCTGCATCCTCCTTGCCTTCACCTTCTTTCTTGTCCTTCTTCTCTCCTCCTTCTTTGTCCTTTTTGTCATCGTCTTTCTTGGGTGGGACCACCTCCACGTTTCGTTTCAGCTTCTCATTCAGGTATGTCGTCAGTTCTTTCACGTCCATCGTTCCCTTCACGCTTACTACATCCTTTCCTTCCTCAATGTTCACAGATTCAACTCCTGCACTCCATCGTTATCCGCCCAATTACCACTCGTTACTTTAAACCGCCATTTTATATTAATTCAATTCAATTTCATTTTTTAAAAATTTTATACAAGAAGTCTATCATCGAAACCTTAACAATTTAAAAATAATGTTCAATGAATAGGTTATTGGTGAGATATATTTAATAGTTCAGGTCAAATATTTAGATAATGCCTCACCTTTGAACTTGAGTATGATTTTTCGAATCTTATGGATGCAACCGTCACAATGCAATCTGATCTTGAAAACCACCGTAATCTGATCCAAACAAAATCAAATTAAAGTCGGTTAGTATTACTGAAACTAATTTGAATTTGGGTGAACTGGGAAGACGAAAAATATAACTGACTTGAAAATTACGCTTTTTATTTTTAATTGTTTGGTCGGTGCTAATTACTGCTTAGTTAATTAGATTATGGTGGGCTATTGATCGATATGAACGGTACTGACTGAGATAGGCCATTTTGAGGTGCATGTTAATAGGTGGGGCAACAGAAGTACAACCATTTACCTCTTTTTGTTTTTTATCTTCGACTTTGTCGTCATCGGGTTTCTTCTCGACGGCCTTCTTCTCCGGTTTCTCGTCTGGCTTCTTATCGCCGCCGGCGTCTTTCTTAGGCTGAGGGCCAGGGGAGACGATCTCCACCTTCTTCTTGGTTTTCTCCGCTAGCTTCTCTCGAACCTTAGCGGGGTCCACTTTACCGATCACCGTCAGCTTACCGGTGGTCACATCAGCCTTGACATCTTCCACACCTGCAGCCACAAAACGCCGTCGTTTCGTAAAAGTTTGAATTTCTTCATTTCAGAATTCATTCTCAAGCAAATATCCAAAGACTTTAAATTGAAAAATAATAAAGGCTAGAACTGAGAGTACCGTCGAAATGGCGGACGACTCGTTTGATCTTCTTGACGCAGCCTTCGCAATGCAAGTCAAGCTTCAAAACGACGGGGTTCCCCTCGGCCTTCTTCTGGGTCTCCTCTTTATTCTGCCATAAACCACAAAATATATATATATATATATATATATAAAAGAAAAAAAAGAAAAAAAGAGCGCGAGACCAAAAAGGAAATAAAACATGGAATCCTGAAACTTTCCGAGAGATACTAAAAAGAATCAGTGTGAATGAGGTTTTGGGATAAAGGAAGTGAAGAAGAAATGGGAAAATAAGAACTAACCTCACCCATTGGCTATTCGAATTAGGAACGTTGAGCTTGGATTGCTAAGAATTGTTATTTGAAGAGTGGAATTGGAGGCAAAGAGGGGAATATATAGAGTGGGAGGGTCAAGGCAAGGGTAGTTGGAGGCGATATGTGTTATGCATGTGGATGATGTTGTAGGCATGATGTATATGTAAGAGTAGCATATATATCATCATCTTTCTTTGACTGAACGCGGCGTGTCATGTGAAATGGCTAAACTAACCTTCACATTCAATCTGGGGCTAGAACTTAAATTTAAATGAAAAAACAAATAGAAGAGATGCATTTAAAATGAAAGTCTACGGTGTCGAGTATACTTTCTATTTTTTTTTTTTTGATTCATCATCTCTATTTCATTTTATAAAATAATTTACAAAAATGCTTCTGAGCTTAGTTGAGTAACCTTATTTGCTACGGTCGTAATTAAATAACGATCCAACCTAATTTTAATTGGCTATTTAGTTCGAGTGATTATATTAGTTCTCTTTTTTTTTTTTTCTAAGCAGTAAAAGCGAGGGAAAAATCCGGTTGACTTGCTTCTATTTTTCACCATTTAAAAATTAATAGATTACAAGGGTGGGAAAATCTTAGGAAGAGTAAATTAAACAGAGAAAGAAATCAATTGTTTTACATTGTAATACATAGTACACGAAGGAAGACCAAATTAGATCCTCTACATTTACGTTAAGTCTATGAAGTAAATTTGGAGAGAAATAAAGGTTACGGGAGATTCTCTTCCTCTCTCTGTTTGACTCCAAATTTATGAGGTGCATTTATCAAGAAAATACGGAGAATCAAACCGCGCATATTGGGGGCTAGTTATCAACAAAATTCGCGTAGGCCATCTTTGGTACGGCAAGGGTAAGACATGTATTTTCCTGCAACAAGACCGTGAGAAGCAAGCTTGTGATATAGTTCTACAGAAATTTGTCTTTCTTTTCAGCCTTTGCCTCCTACTATGACACATTTCATGTTTACAGTTATTAAATGATGCTTCTACAGAATATTGTTACGTGTTTCTATTCTAAATTAGATAGCTTCATGAGATCTTACAACAATTTCATGTTTCAATGATTATGGAGTCGAACCATTGTAAAAACTAATTCACAAATTATAATCCGTTTAGAGAGAGTTGTACTTCATCTACCTACCACCTGCCCCATACCTATAACTTTAATACCTCTTTTAAATCGTGATCGATCTCTAATCCAAAATTCGCTCGAAGGAAAATGGCCTGTCAATATTTGTTGTTCTGTATCAGCAATTGCTATTTGCTATAGCAGCATCATATTTCTGATACCGTGATGATATAAAACACAAATTAGAAACCCCCCTAAATGAATCGAAATTGTTTTTGCATTGCTCGGTTATTTATTTGACAATGACAATCACACCAGTCCTCCGATTGCGTGCCCCATTTTTATACTCTCACATGTACGTTTATTCCATTATTATCACGCTCCCTAATTCACGTATTTTTAAATTTTGTTCAAATCAATTATTTTTATAATTTAATTTTTTTACTTGAGGTTTTGCAACCTCGTACGAATTCACAACCCTGGATGACGAAGCCTTAAGGTCTTGTTCTTCCTAATGACGGGATAAGGGAAGGCAGGGTCCACATGCAACCAGTGAGGGTTTAGATTTGACTTGATAATCGATCCTACGTTATGAATTGTAAATTAATTACCAGCTTGGCTCCTTCGTTTTTGAAAATTGGAAATTTCCAAACAAGCCCAATAATACTCTACCATTTTGGATTTGCAAGGAAGGGCACTATGAGATGGGGACCAAGACGAATCGTTTTCACTTTTTGGCCACAATTTGTAGCTGGCATTGCAGGGAAGCTACCTTGTCATTGTAATTTGGAAATTGGAATCAAGGCTACGGACGCATGCACCTATACCAACTCAACTCAATTATTAAGATCCGGTGTATGTATTCAAGTTGAACGTAACGAGCTAATCATTAAAAGGGGAGAACCACATAAGCGAAAAGAAGTTTTTTTAATTGTCTTGGTGGATCAACTTTTTTTATCAAATTATGATTATTATACGTGATGAGTTTTTCTTCTTTTTCTTTTTTTTTTTTAAGTGAAAAGTACACATGTCTTACATTATTAATTACAGGACCTTATGACATATTTTTAAGAAATTGCGCATTAGATAGTACCCAACAATATGTACATAGTTTTCAATGATGATGATGATGATTATTTATTTTGCGTACGTATATAAAATAAAACAGTATATACTCAGTAACTTTTTAGAAGGACATAAAAGAATTAGAGGTATAAATTAATTAATTCATGGAAGTAATGAAGAGTAGTACAGAAATTTGTATAGAATGAGAGTGGAAGTAAGCAAATTGTGAACCATGGGACAGTTAGAGACACAAATGTAACACATACGTCGTACTCGCAATGAAACAACCGACACAGGAAATAAAATCCCGAGTTGCGCATGTTCATCATGATTGTGATTGTGATGAATTCCAAGTCACAGCCCTCAATTCTAATCTCTATATGCTCACTAGGAAAGTATGATATACGTGGGACCAATTATCAGGTGTTGTACTCTCCTGCCATCCACTTGCGAAACTTCCCATGAAGCATCTGCACTTGCGTCGTGTCTGGGGTGAGGGGGAAAACGCGTCGAAACTTTTTTAACTCTCCACTTTGACAACTATATGTACAAATTCCTTAATTTAGGGTCTTTAAGGTCCTATGTATTGGAATTTTCAGTAAAAAATACTGAAAACTTTGCGTCTATCTAGTTCAACTAGTATTTTCATCGGACATAATGACATCTTGATACCCGTGAATTCAATATTTGTTCAGTGAAATTTCAAGGCCTAGTACCACATCTTAAACATGTCAAAAAGAAATTGTGTCGTGTCCGAGTTTATATTATTCAATATTCATCCCTGTGCCTGTGAAAAGACATGTCTGTTTACTGGGCCTAATTTCTTGTTGTGGGCTCAGCATATTACCCAATCTTCTCAAATGCAAATGGGCTTTGTTGATCACCAAAGGCCTTCTCATGAAATTGCAACTGGAGAAGGCCCTTAGATCACACCACTAAGTATGTGTTTGGTATGATATATAAAGGGTTAAAAATTTTATTTACAATTTAAAATATGAGTTTTTTTTTTTTTCTTATAACAACCATTTGTTTGGCCTAGTGATGTATTTTATTCTCATATTACATTACCTTCTAAATTCTTGTTTACACTAAAATAAAAAAAAAATTTATTCAAGCGAAAATAAAAAAAAATAAAGAAGTGAGAGGCGGTGATTGCGAACAGACCAGACTACCATCCAAAACACAAACCAAACTCCACTGTAACCATCTTCGTTTCCCTTTCTCTTTTGTTTCTAACGACGCTTCTATATTGCATCTTCCTCAGACCTATTTTCCATTGTCCCCTGCGTTGTTTGCTGACAATTGTAATGGTCTTTCCCCGACCCACTTTTTGTCTCAGATACTAGCCCCTATTCTACTTTATCAAAAGCGACTCAAGTCGAGTCTCCGGGCACAATGTGAGTGGCGGTGGTAGGCCAAGTGCTTTGTCTCCTTGCCCGGTCACCGGAGATGTGCAAATAAGACACGTAAACCCTCCTACAGGGACACAATTTTTCTTGCCGATCTGCGCAACTGGCTTTTGATCAATTTCAAATAGGTAAATGGTTTAGACGCTGGACTTATTTTAGAAGTCGACATGTCTTTCAGATATGGTTTTGTTTTCTTTTTATATGCCATGTGGCGTCTAAGCACCGCCACTTCCCTTTCTGCTCTTTGTACGTGCAATTATATTTTAAGGAAAAAGCATCACTGCGAGAGGTGGTTGCTGGATGATACATGCATGTGTGCTATTATGTTGATGATCTCTATTTTTTCTAAATATTTGCTGCACATGATTTGCATAGAGTGTTTTGATATATCTATTTATGCTCAAGTCGAGAAGGGGCTTGTTTACCTTCGAATTAGAAAGTAATTGTATCCATTTTGATATCCTCCGTCCTGTCTAAAGCTCATATCTTTTGCATTTTCTAGTTGATTTTCGTTTTTGCGATAAGAGTTTTCTATAATCTTCTCCAAGCTGCATAGTGATAAATGAAGGTAGGATTTGCCTGCTTTTTGGTTGTTGATAGCAATTGGGCTTCCAGTAATTGGCAGATAACTTCAATTTTTTTAATTTTTTATTTTGTTCATTTTGAGTTGTAAATCTTTTTGTGGCTGGTTCTTCCTTTTATCCTGTGATTTCCGTGAGACTATACTACTGTTAAGGGAGAGACAAATCTTAAAAGACGTCCTCCCTTTGATTGATATAAAAAAATCTTGTAATGTTGAACAGGACAAGACACTAACTTGTACTTCATTATTGTCGACACATTACATTTTTTCTGCTTGGTACGCATAGCTACCAAGGTGGTCGTAATTACATATGCTCTATTTCTGCTAGGTAATAGTCTGTAACAACCGCATCAGTTTTATACTTATAGATAGTAGTAGCATTCGAGGTTTACATCACAAGTACAAGCACAAGCAGTACTGATTAAGTTTTTCAACACACTAATATTTTGACCATCGCCTTTAAGATTCAATTGGGGACTATTGTTCCCACTTGTCCGAATCCCATTGTGAAGAATGCTCCAGCCTGCAACAACAGATAGATGAAGAAATTGTCGTGCCCAAATACCAGGTCATAGATTGCACAATGCAGCAAAAACATCCCCATTAAGATCTCCAGTGGGTAGATTCTGTCAATACAATCAGAGGGTCATAAGTATGCAGAAGAATGAATTAACAATGAGTAATACTTAGTTATTTTTAAGACTACATGCTTTACCTAACTGACTAATCTTGTCATATATGCATTATCCTTTAGTGCAAAATTTTATAAACTAAATAATTAAAATATTGTGGGCAATTTTCTGTTGCCTCCCCCCACCCCCCCGCTCCTCCTCCTTCAATGTTTGAGCCATTTTGTCTGCATGTAGTCAAAGATGGATTTAACGGCAATTTTGCTTTGTCAGTGTGGTTGAATAGTGCTTTATTGAGAGAGAGTTACTGCAAAGGTGCAAATACCTTCGTATAAATTGAAATCGTGAATTCCTTGATGGCCTAGCATTGTTCCTTTGTTTCATGGCATTTCCAAGCTTCTCAGTGACAACCCATTCATTGACACGATTTGCTTCCAACAGTCCTATAATTGATGCTTTTGTCCGATGGAGTGACATGACATTCTCAAAGAGTATCCAGAGTACAAGTAGATGGAAGGACCTGTCCCAATAAAAAGGAGATTATAGAATAATTATGATTAACAAGGGTCAGTGAATATACTTTGCACTGCTGTTAGAATTGGTTACCTTGGGGTGCAGATTGCATTTAGAATTGTAATAGTTGCTGGAATGTATATGGCAATCTCTTTTGTAAGGTTGATTTCTGGAAATATCACACTGGCTGGTATAACTATGCAGTAAAAGAAGAATGTGACCCAGTGTGCAATTATCTTTCTCACAAGGAAGAAAGCATAGACGAGATGAAATCTCTTGATAGCCGGTACCCTCTGGATGATACAAATAGGTGTCAATTAGCATATATAAGAGTTTGTGAATTATTAAAACTATTAGGAAGTGGGCCCTTTCGATTGTTTTAAATATTGGAGTTTACTTACGCTAGAACATATTATTTCCTTGGCCATTTTCTTAAAGAGATTAGCTGGGCCACATGACCACCTGTGCTGCTGATATCGATATGCTTTAAATGTACTTGGTAGTTCATTTTTTACCTAGCAAGAACAGAAAGGTGTTAGTTGATGGTTATTGAAACCAAGAAGCCGAAAATATAGCATGAGGGGAATTAGTAAACATATGATTAACTCACTTCAACATCACCCACGAAAACAAATTCCCAGCCCTTAAGGCTAGCCCTGACTGCAAGGTCCATATCTTCCACAGTAGTTCGATCTTTCCATCCTCCAGCATCATCTATTGCTCTAATCCGCCAAACTCCTGCTGTCCCTGTATATTATAGTGGACGATTGAGTAAGCTGATTTGCTAAGGTACATTTCTAAACGTAGTTTAATATGCATCTTAACTTACCATTGAATCCAAAGAATGAATATGTTGAGGAACCTACTTCTTGTTCAACACTGAAGTGATATTCAAGGGACATTTCTTGAATCTGAGTCATGAAACATTCTTCTGCATTCACTGTATATAACCCAAAAAAAAAAAAAGTACAGCAATACTTTGAATTACTGAATTCATTATCAACACATACAGCCATACAAATGTGACTGCAAAAGGTGTTAAAGATGATGTTACTTACCAAATTTCCATCTGGCCTGAACCAAGCCCAACTTTGGGTTTTCAAGCAGATAAGGAATGGTTCTCCAGAGAAAATCCTTATCTGGTTGAAAATCTGCATCGAATATTGCCACAAACTCACAATTGTTGACGTAATCCTTCTCTAAACCCTCTTTTAGAGCACCAGCCTTGTAACCATTTCGATTTCCCCTTGTTTCGTACTTGACATTAACACCTTTCTGTATCCATCTGAAACACTCCTGTTCAACCAATTCCTGCATGTTTGTAAGCACATGGTTATAGTAAATTTACACAATGAAAGTTTGCAATTAAGGTCTGCTGGATTCAATCAGATACCTTTAAGACTTGATTGGTGGAGTCGTCGAGAACCTGAACGATGAGTCGGTCAGATGGCCATGAAAGTGCACATGCTGATCCAATGGAAAGCTTGTAGACCTGGAGGCAGAAATTGAACGTTATAACTTGAAGGTAATTCATTTTTATGAGGCACCATTTTTACCATATGTGTTATATTGTGAATTTCTGGTTAGACAAGCACAGACCACTTGTGCTTCTTTTACTTCATCAGTTGGCTGTGGTTTTATGCTTATAGTGTATGCTGCCATGTTTATATTCCTGGCATTAGTTGCTATGAAAATGATGTGTATGATTGTGTTGGTGTTGAACTACATGAAATGACAATCTGGCTGGACATTGTTGGTAAAGGTCCTTTACCAATTGCTAGTTTCTGCTGATTAAATAAAGAGAGGACAATTTGACATAAAACCAAGAGTTAGGAAATTGTATTAATGGCATGTGATATGAAATATTTGAGAGCAAAAATTCCAATTTATTTATTCCCATTTAAAGCCACAATGTTCTTGCTCTTGACTGATTATTAATAGAAAGCGATGTTTTTGTGGTTGGTTATGGTTATTTAGAAGTACTAACCATTACCAACTGATCTTAAACTTATTATTTCAGATTAAGATGGATGCATGACTGTGGATTTGAAAATGATAAATATGCATAGGTATCATATGTGAACATAATAGAATTATGAATTGGTGCCTAGCTTCATTGTTAGAAAGAAAGTTTACCTCTTTCTCATTATACATTGGTATCTGGATCAACACCATGGGGTAGTTTCTGTTTTGTTCTAGGTCTTGTTTCACAGCTTCCAGCTTGTACATGGTGTATTTTTTCTTCCGCAACACCTTTACCCCTAAGATCACAAGCGCCATCATCACTCTCTCGATGAATAGCATGACTGACATAATTGAGCACAATACGACAGCTAGTTTTAAAAGTGGTATAATCACTGGGGATCTTATGGATTGCCAGGCATACTGCAACTTGGGTGAAGCATATTCTGGGATTCTCAGATCAGGCTCTTCAAAAATTAGGTTTCTCATTGTTTCTGTGGTCCTTGAAGGTAGGGTGGAAATTGGGCTGTAGACTCTGCCTGAACAGAGCGACTTGAGGGCTGAGGCAGTTGAAGGACAGTGCCTTGTAGCAGGCAGTGATCTACTGGGTTTGGTGTATCTTGGAGATTGAGCCCTTTACTTTATATAGAAAACGGAGCTGGGGAGAGGATGAGGGCATGCGACAAATGTAGTATGATGAGTAAGATGTAAAAGGGGGAGCTCTTTTGGAGAGACACACGTTATTCATGCAAGCAATGGTGCTGCAACGTAGCATCTTGATAGCTGGATATCTGTCGTTTCTTGCCGACAATGTGATCAAAAGTTTTTCCGTTGATGGTTTTGATCAGACAGTAATATTTGCTTGTCGTATTCGATCTGAATTTTGAGATTGTGTTATTGTGAGTATATATTGGATAGATGCCAATTGAATCAAGCTGGCATAATTGGTATTTTTCTGGGGACGAGATATGGCATTTAATAGTTCGTTTAATCTCCTTTTATCTTTACTTTATCTGCTAAAATTGGGTGAAATATGCTTGTTCTGAGTTTTGTGGAATGGGACATATTTATTCATAAAACTTCTTGCTTTACTGCTTAGATTAGGAAGGGTGGATCAGGAATTTGGATCTAGTTTTGTCACTGCACACTGACATGTTGTAGGATTAATGTATTCCCCTGATTTCTGAGGTAATACTGTCCTTAGTAAAAGTAATATTGGTAAATGATGGTTCTTGCTCTATCATCAGATCAGATTATTACTTTGCGAGTTGAATGAGAAGAGGAAATGAGAGTAAAACAGGGGAAGGATGGTGTCAATCCCTTGGTGGAAAAAGTTGAGGAAACTTGTTGAAAAGTGGGTGGATATGGATAGATAACGTAGAAGTGTTTACTTGATACAAAGAAACTTGAGAGTTTCTTGACACTAACTTCTTTACTGAGGGTATAATTATAACGTAGAAACCTATAATATTCCTTAATTTCCTTTCTGAAACTTTTCCAGATAAAGAAAGTAAGGTTTTCTTCATCTGATAGATTTCCATGTTAGGTATGTAAAGGTTTTCATACTTGCTTTTCATTTCCTTTTTCTTCTTTTGGGCATAATCATTTCCTGTGTTGAACTATAGTTTCTGTATTTCTACCTTGTCCTTTCAGAAACTCCAGTACATTGATTTCTGTCTTTGTTCTTAAAGTCAGGGACATTTGCTAAGAAACTGTTATTAGGTTATCTTTTACACCAGTTTATTAGTAAAGAAGAGAAATTAATTTGGTTGACTCTTGAAGGTTGGTTAAAGAAACCAGAGTTATCTACTTTGCCTTCTTGATTTTTAAGGTTGAACATTAATCCTAACCTATAGATGGATTTTGTTATCTGGTTAAAATGACCTGAAGTGGTTTATGAGTTGGTCTAACACCTTCTAGGATCACAAAACTGAATGCTTAGGAATAAGCAATTGTGGGGAATAATTAATTATGTGGAAAAGACAAATTGCTTGTGTCTGACTCAGATAACTTGTATATGTTCTGTAACACGTTGCAGTCCTAAGAGAAATTTTGTCTGGATTTATCAAGACGTGTATGCAAGAATTTTGCATGTACTCTAGTTCTATGTGGACATATGTTTGAATACTTGAGCTATACCCGGCTTACTTGTCACTAATTAGTCTGTTGAAAAGTTGTGGTAGGGGGAAGTTGGAGGATATATTTTGATGGTTGTTGCCTTCATTCTGTTGGATCTCTTTTGATGCTGTTACCAGATATTAATTATTGATAATGCAGAACAAATAAATATAGGATACACCACTTCATGTGTCATTAGTGGGTCAAATATTTTGTGAGGACTCTGATGTAGCGAATTTGACAGATGATGTGGACCTATAGACTTCTAAAGCATTTGAATTGACGTTATAGCAAATTAATTACGAAGAAATTTCTTTGCATTTTGTTTATCCACGTCCTTTTTATCTCTCCCTTTGGGTTTCACCAAGCATACTTGTCTTGGTTATACCTTGTACAAAGCTATGTTTGAGCTTCACCATTTTCTTATTAGTTTGCCTTGATTTGGTCCTTCCTTTCTACCTGTGGTGGTTGCATTAGTTTTTTTTTCATTTTCTCGCTTTTTCACCGGTATAGTGTTTGACAATATAGCTGATGATTTGATTTTCTTAGTTTTTGACGGTATACATATATCCTCAATGCTGATAATCATATACCTTCCCCGGTATACCAATTGGCATGTTCCATGCACATTTAAGATAGTTGGTCCGGTTTAACTGCTTTATGTGTAGGAGGGAGCTCTACTGTACAATTGTTACTATAAGCATATGCTTGTTGGATGGCATATTAGTGAAGTTGCTTATTTATCGTTTAAGAAAATCAATATTGCCATTGTTTAGAAAGAATTAGAGTCACTGCTTTTTTTTGGCACATCCACCAAATCTGACTGTACTAATATTTTGTTGCTTGTGTTAGCAATTTAGCATTTAAAGCAGGACTCGTTTAATTATTATATGCGACGTCGAGCAAACTTCTCAATTGTGTTTTGTTTGAAGAAAATGGGGCTGCTATCTTTTGTTGCCGCGCTTTTTTTTTTTTTTTCACGTTAATATCAAATCATCTCCCCCCTCCCCCCACACCAAAAAAAAAAAAAAATCCACAATTTTTCTCCTTTTTCATCTATGCAAGCCCTCAATCTTGAACTGAGAAGTCCTCTTCATTGAATGTTCTTGTATTCAAGGTTGAACTGCCATTTTCGTGGAAGGCGATTTACATTTTGGTTAGATTTTACTTTCTACGTCGTAGGTTTGAGGTCTCAAACCTTGGGCTGATTGTATACCCTTTAAATGATGCAGATGATAGATGGAGAATGATGATATCTCTTTACCCCGCCCGGTGACAGTTGGGAACTGAGCGGAATGATCTTTATGGTAATAATTATTAATTAGCATGTGTTGGTCCTATTATATATGTGTGGCTGTGCTTTTTGTCCTTTCAGTATTTCCCGCTATAATCTCTATTTAGACATGACCATATGGTTGACTTGTGGAAAAGATGCGTGGTCTGAATATTATTAAGCGACTAAAGTATGCGATTTGGAATATCAAATGCCTTATCTAATGGTAGCTTAATTGAAATCTGTGCCATTCTACATGCCAGATGTTCGTATTAACCAGGGTATGATTTTTTTTTTTTTAAAGAAAAACGATACTGAGTGAAAATAAACAAAAAGTAAATTGGATGGGATTTCGTCGAATAAAGATTCCGAAGTTAAAGCACTTTTTCAGCCGAATTTTTCACTTGAAAATCAAATAAAAAAATAAAAAAAATAAAAAACTGATCTTCAATATTCGCATCTAATAAAAAACATTGGCTTATATTGATGGGGCTGGATCGATGCTCACGCTTTATGTTAAGAACTGAAGACATTCTCACAAGACAAGGTATCTTTCTTAAGTCCTTAATTTTGCTAATATGCCTGTTATATAGTTTAATCCGAAAGTGATTCTTGACTTGCTGAAGGGACACGTGATTGACAACACTGCGAGTATGACCCTTTCTTGTTTTTAGATTCTTATTGTTGTTTTCCATATTTATCATCCCCCTTCCCGGGGGCCCCTTGTTTTCTATGGCTTACTGAGTAAATCTAATATACAAATGTGAAAGGATTCATTTAGAAGTGTGAAGTCTGGATTGATAGATGGTGAAACTATGTAATTATCGTTGTACTCTATCACCGAACTATTCAATGATTTTATCACTCTAATTTATGTTTTGACAAATAAGGAATTATTGTTTAAAATTAAATAATATATTTTGATTAAAAAAGAAATTCAATTATTTGATAATATATAAATAGCAATAGCAAGGAGTGGTTGGTATCCAAAATGCACTTTACGAGTAGGTGAAGTTTGGAGCGACTAGGAAGCGGTGTGTATTCTTCCCAGAGTTCCCTTAAATTCCGGCGCAACTTCAGATTTCGATCTTTCCATTCAGACAATTAACTCTTTGCCGCTTTCACAACTATGTATGGACAACAGCTACTATTGTTTTGTTCCGCGTGTTTAGAAAACTTGAGTTACAAGCAGGATTTATCTGTGAATACAGCAAGTCATTTCTTGGAAGCATTGGAAGAAAAAGGACGAAGAGAGCTCGTCACTTCGAGGCAAGAACAAGGTCCAGAAGGCAAACCTGCTTATACGGCAAGTCATGTTTTGGAAGCATTAGCTCATCATCGAAAGGTAAGAACAAGGTATAAAAGACAACCTTTTTCTAGAGCCAGTCATGTTTTGGAAGCACTATTCTATGCTTGTCTCTACCCGTAACACTTCTCTAGTGGTGTCCAGCTGACTAGCAATCATCAAAATACGGAAAATTAATGAATAAAATACTATAGAAAACACGAGAAAAAATAAGGATAAATTTAATATTTAATTTGAAGAAAGAGAGGAAGAGAAAATTGCATCAAATGACTCTTGTGAAAAACCGTGTAAGGCCTTGGTGAGCTTGTCTCTTTTATCTGCCACGTGACACATTCTGATCAAGTCTTCAATATATAATTTATATATTGTTGCATAATATTCTACTAATTATTAAAAAAATGAAGCATTGTGATAATTTAAATTTAATGAATAAAATACTATAGAAAAAACATGAGAAAAAATAAGGATAAATTTAATATTTAATTTCAAAAAAGATAAATTTTAGAATAAAAAGTAATAAATTCTTACAAATTAAAAAAATAGATAAAATTACATATTAAAATTAAAATTTTAAAAATTTAAGAGATGTGACGATGCTCATGTCTTCTTTAGATTTATGCCCGACAAAATATTTACAAGATATGGTTAATTTTTGTTTATACATGCTGTAAATTAGTTTTTTGTTGCCTTGAAGGAGCCACTTCCAATCAGAGCCCATATGTTTCGTCCTCCAAAATGGAAAACACACACTTAATAACCCGCCACTTCCTTTTTATCCACGCGAGTAAACCAAATCCCTCCCACATTTTGATCTTTCCTCGATTTCCACGTTATTATCCACTTTCAACAGTTCAACTTATGCACGTACGTGCTACAGCTATGAGATTTGAATTCAACAATGTTTTCTTCAGCTTCAGGCCCTATCATCTGCACCTAACACCCAATTGGTCAGGACCAGAGGAGAGGATTTAGAATTGCCATGTAAGGATTGTGTTTTCAGTTCTGATTGCGATGCCTCTTGACATTTTCAAGAAGCAAACGTGCAATTTATATGCGGTCAACATTTATGACCACCATCACCATCATTTTCACTCCGGGAAAGTGATAAAGATTTATTATGATCATTCGCTGCCTCACTCCAACTCTTATTCAAGTATTATTCAAAATTCAGATATTTTTCTCTTTATAGCAAAATAGCGTGTTATGCCCAATCTATATATGAAATCTGAATAATTGCTCATGACATAGGTATATTATATATTGCATATAAGACCCATTTTAGTGAAAGCCTCTATAACATCTTGCGTTACCCAAACAAGACACATTATTTTTCCGAAGACATTCTATATGAGTAACTGTACTGAGTTGTTTTTTCAAAGACATTCTATGTGGCAACTGGATATTCTATAGCAGCATTTTTTCAGCCAACAAGAACAGTACTTTTTCAGCATTCATTTAATTCTTATATGCTGCAGCTTATTTGTAACATGGAGTACTCACTAATACCAGGATGCGTCCAGTTGCCCTCATAACAAAGGCCCATGTTTGGGAGCAAAAGTGACCAAAAAATAAAAAAAGAAAATTAAAAAAGGGATGCCTTGAATAAATTTTTAAGGAGTCATATTGATTTATCTATTTCAATCTCATTCGTATATTCGTCTTTGCCAATTCCTTGATAAGATTCATAAACAAGATATATTCTTAAATTGGAGGGAAGGGATGATACACAAACCATACTATCTGCAAAAACAAAAAAAAATGCCAATAATCATTATGGGTATATGGCATAGAATGTGGATCTGCTGCTGTACAACGGATCCACTGTACTTTTGTTATGGGTCGTTAGATTAAATCCAATGGCCCAAAGCTTGCCACGTCATAGAAGCTTTTTTTTTTTCTTTTCTTTTTCGTTCACCTCAAAACGTGTCGTTTCACTTAAGTTTAACGGCGCATTTTGAGGCTAATATTTTTAATTCCTCAGCCCCTCAAAACGACATTGTTTCGTAGGGGCTTTTTTTTTTTTTAGTTTTTTTTTTCCTCCTCGAAACGCACCATTTTGTGTCAAGCAAAATGGTGCGTTTTGAGGCTGCTGGAATTAGCTGACTTAATGGACAAAACTCACCGTTTGTGTTGGCTGGCTGAATGCATGCTTAGGTCATCGGAAAACACAGCAAAACAAAGGGCGTTTCCTGAGGTTGCTGCTCCAGAAGTTGGGCCTCATCTTCCAGCTGAAGTCGTCGTGCTCCTGCAGGGCTCGTCTTCCCAGATCGGCTTCCTCGAAGGAGCACCATATCACCAATGGTAAAGAGGAGTTGTTTCGAAAGCCATTGATGACTCGAACCTCGTACTCTGTCCCTAGCAACTACTCTGTTGTGTCATGGCCTTTTGTTGCTTTCCACTTCTTTTTCTTCTTCTTCTGTGTCACTTTGTTCTGTGGACGTTTGTGGGAGGGTACGTGCCATATTTGGGCGTTTTATATATGGCTTTACAAGTAAAGGTGAATCATTTGTGTATATAGTAATTCGTTTGTATGTATATATGTGTGGCAGTAATATATTAGTTATTTGTCTATCATTGTATGTATTAATGTGGTCACTTTCTTGTCCCAAAACTACAAAATAACAACAAATTATTATCTTATCTTACTTAGGCTATCACAGTAGATCTTCAGCAAAAATTCTATGACTAAAATAGGAAGAACAGACCTTTTCTTTTTCTTTTATTTTTTTGTTTTCTGTTTCTTGCCTTTGTCTTCTTAATAATTGGGAAGAGAAAAAGCTAAAAGTGAAGAGGAAAAAGGCATTTTATTGGTTCGCACTCAATGTGAATCAATATACCCACATACAAGGGCAATGGCATAAAATATTGGTATCCTGCATGAGAATATTTTTTTTGCATTAAAATCTCCGTTTTATCCATGAAGCATTTTCTTTTTCATTTAAGAGGTATTTATTTATATTAATGCTTCTACACCTCACATACCAAACATTGGCCATTCTTCCAGAATAAATAAGCCAGTTAGAAAAGACACAAAAAAAACTCTTGCCAAAACACTGTAAGTTTCCTGCTTCTATTAAAATTCAGTTGTAATGCTGATAAAAAGTGTCAGCTGGTATTTTATCTTGATAAAGGGTTGTAATGAGGTGTGTTACCTCTGGCAAAGCATCAAATGTTAGCATCCATATACATGAGTAGATGAGCTTTTAGAGAACAAGATCCATGGGGAATATTGACCACTTGTGATTAAGTCAGTGCAATGGGAAAGACACATGAATATTTAATTTAGAAAGAAAAAAACGTGATCAAGGAAAGCAAGATAAAAATATGGACAGATCCACACATAGGATCATTCAAGTTTGGCATGTCTGTCTAAGTGAGAGATTGTACTTAATTACGATTGTACCATTGCAACCAATAATATTGCGGAATCTGTTTACCTCTTATTTGCAGTAACTTTCTTCATCAAGATTTTGGTTGCAGCAAAATTTTGAGATAAGAAGCAACAGAGACTATTTGAATCAGAAAAATATGTCAGTGCTACTTGGCATAGTGTGACATTAGTTCCTTATACATTAAAGCAGCATCAGCAGCGAATCCTTTAACCCTATGCGTGTATTTGACCAACATATCCAACATCCCGAGTATAAAGAAATAGCTTCTGCTCTACTCAAGTAACAAAACTCAGAGAAACTTCTAATGAATTGCCTTTCAGGACTAAAAAGAGCCTCCATCCCGATTCATTTTATTAACACAGACAATAGAATATAGCAACGATGGCACTTTACAAGTTAATATTTCTCAAAACACAAAATAGACACTGGCATTGAATCCATTAATATGTCCAAAGTGGTCTAGCAATGTAATAAATTTACTGCCAGTGTCGAAAGTGCAATGGGTTTCTTCATTAAGGAAATCTTTTGCACTAATGAAGAAATCTAAACAGTTGTCCTTCCACTGCATAACTTGCATCTTCCTTCACATTAAGAACGTCATAATGGGTTTCTTGATGGCCATTCTTGTCCAGAAGCATCTTGGTAGTTGCAGCTTGTTCTCAAATCACTGTCAGCTGAAGACTTTGTCCAAATTTGAGACTAAAACCTGAGAAATCGAAAAAACAATTTACTATTACATAACAAGTATAGGTTATGTTGATTATAACTATAATTAAGATACACCATTCAAGAAGAAAATTATTTATATGCTAAGGTCTGTGAGTAAACCCATGGTTTTCCAACAAGTTTTTAACTATAATGGTTGCACACAAATTAGACAGCAGAGCACTCAAAAAGAAATAAAACTATTACTGCCAACAAGAAAAAAATGTATCCTAAAACTGGAAAGACAAGCTCAAAGAGCTCCCAAAAATTGATATCACTTATAAGAAATGAAGTTCAAGATAGAAAAGTCATATCAACATTTGTGGTCCTGATGGTAGCCAAAATAAAATTGAGGTTGCAAGTGAGCTTAGTCCAGAAAATAAGCACTGAATTCATTGAAAAATAGATTTCCAATATTATTATTATTACTATCATTATTACTCACTCATCACACTTAAGGAAATGGAAGCAAGCCAAAATTCACCATTTCCCATCATCTCAAGCCATATTCCACCTAAATCAATATTAATACATTCCATAATCCCATCTAACATTGAGCAACTTATCGGACTCAAAATGAAGCCACCTAAGATAGTTGTGAGGAAATGGAAGCAAGCCAAAATTCACCATTTCCCAACAACTCAAACCATATTCCACCTAAATCAATATTAATACATTCCGTAATCCCATCTAACATTGAGCAACTTATTGGACTCAAAATGAAGCCATCTAGGATAGTTGTGAGGATATGGAAGCAAGCCAAAATTTACCATTTCCCATCAACCCAAGCCATATTCCACCTAAATCAATATTAATACATTCCATAATCCCATACAACATTGAGCAACTTATTGGACTCAAAATGAAGCCATCTAGGATAGTTGTGAGGAAATGGAAGCAAGCTAAGATTCACCATTTTCCATCAACTCAAGCCATATTCCACCTAAATCAATATTAATACATTCCATAATCCCATACAACATTGAGCAACTTATTGGACTCAAAATGAAGCCATCTAGGATAGTTGTGAGGAAATGGAAGCAAGCCAAAATTCACCATTTCCCATCAACCCAAGCCATATTCCACCTAAATCAATATTAATACATTTTATAATCCCATACAACATTGAGCAACTTATTGGACTCAAAATGAAGCCATCTAAGATAGTTGTGAGGAAATGGAAGCAAGCCAAAATTCACCATTTCCCATCAACTTAAGCCATATTCCACCTAAATCAATATTAATACATTCCATAATTAAGCCAAAATTGAGCAACTTATTAGACTCAAAATGGAGCCATCTAGGATAGTTGTGAGGAAATGGAAGCAAGCCAAAACTCACCACTTACCATTAACAAAAAAATATGTTCATCCATGTACAAAAAATGAGATTGGTAGATGAACCAAAAGATTAACTATTGGAACCACTTTGGCCAACGTTTGTAGGACCACATATGTTTGGATCAGCAAGTGATAGTGCTGAAGTTTCAAGTTGGTCTTACGTAACAGGTTTAAAAAAGGGTTATTACAATAATATTTACTACATTTAAAAGTAATAGCTAAGCCAAAATATTACCATTAAGAATCTTGTAAAGCTAAAATGACTTGAATTTATTTTTTAATACACAGAAGGCATCGAAGGTGCAGAATAAGATACTCCGTCATGCATTTGACTTAAACTATTAAGGTCCTGGAATGGAAAAAATGTGTTGTCATGTACAACATGAAAGAATGAGATAAAATAATAACAAGTGGAGGCTTACTTACCCCATGCTCGTGTGAATGTGTTGTTGCCGTAGTTTTTTTCCTTCTCCTATCCTAGGTCTCAACCCAACTCTTGAAACGTCGATGCCTCTTTGGGCCTACACGAGTCTTAAAGCTCTTTGACACGGTCTAAGTTGCACCCACCAAGGCGAAGGTGTCACTAGGACTATTGTCTACACTGTGTGGTTCCAATCGAAGCTTCATTGTGTGCTTACATAAATCATTAATATGTTGTTCCACAAGCATATGCAATTTTTTTTATGTGGAAACCTCTGATGCTAGTCTGATCATTGTAGAACAAAGTTGTCTATATCTTTGTGTACTGGATTTCTTAGGGTCTTCATCCACATCTTTCCCCCTGACATCGTGAACAATACCATTCCTTGCTTCCATGGTCCACCTTTTCATGATGTATTGGCTAGGAATCTCTTTGATATCCATCACAATAAAAATCATTAATGCATGGCAATATAATATTCTGATCGACTCAAACTTTCTACAGGAGCAGGATATTGAATTCTTTATGGCGTCATAACATACTTTCCATTCCCCCTTTCGATTAGCCATGGCCATTTCATATTCATATATAGGGTAGGCCTCCTTTCTTTGTCGTATGCACGTAGCAAGGAACATATCGAACTCTTTTTGGAAGATGTCGAACATTTTGAATGTGTATACTCGTGAAGCTTGGGTCAATATAGATGAATGTTCTAAATTTAGGTTCAGTAGTTTATATTAAGCATCAAACTCACTTTGTAGCTCATTGTATCGTTTGTCTTCCACAACACTTTCAAAAAGTTTGAAGAAATTATTCACATCCGGTTTCATACATGCCTTCAAGTTAGAGTTTATGCTTTCACTGAGTTGTGTGCTTCTCATACCCAAGGTGCAATATTGCTTCATGTAACATGCTGCCCATTTCTCCTTTATAGCATACACTGATTTTAGCCATGAATTATCATGAACATCGTAATCTGAAAGCAATTTATTCCACCCTGCCTCAAACTGTACTTCCTCCTCATATGTGTACATGCATTTCTTGAAATCCGTTAATAAATGAGACCCATTTTTCACCTCGTTGCCAAGGTGCTTGATGCTATTCTGCATTAAATGCCATGTACAAAGACAATGGTTACTCTCTGGCATTACTTCACCTACAACAAAGCACATGTTATTGTAAACAACACGTTGCAGAATCAAATGTATACATGCAAGTAGTTGAAGTGAGAGTATTCTTACTGAGGGCCTTTGCCATGGCCTGATCTTGGTCCGTGAAGACTATATTCGGTCTCTTTTATCCATAGGCCTTTAAGAAAGTTTCAAATAACCACTTAAATGACTTAGTGGTTTCATTGTACAACAACGCAGGCCCAAAAATCACCACTTACCTATAATGATTAAATCCTGAGAACACGACAAGTGGTCTGTGGGCATGGTTTGTATAATATGTTGTATCTAGGGATACCACATCCCCAAAAAAGTCATAATCAAGGATTATACGTGCGTCAGACCAAAAAACATTGGTTATTTGCTCCTCTGCGTCCATCTGATATGCATGATAAAATGCTGAATTATCCACTGCTTGTCGTTGAAAATATTGTAATAGATAACCAGCTTCCCTATATTGCATACTATGCTGCCGTTTAGACCGAAGGTAATTCTTAGCATTCAATCGGGCAAAACCAAGATTGGTTCGACCCCCAACTTGTGTGCTCATAAGTTTGAAGGTTGCCTTTTGGTGAAGTTTGGTTTCCTCAGCTAATTCCATTTCTTTACCTTGGACTTTAGATATTTTACGCTGAGATACTAGCATATGAATTGTTTCTGCAAGCTGGAGGGGGTGGTTATAGTCCTCCACAAATTCATCCTCCACCCTTGGCTTTAACCGACATCCTGACTTGACAATTTGTTCTAGTTTCGTGTCGATGAATGACAGATGCAGAGTTCTGTTTGTCTGGCTCTCGATGTCCTTCCTTGCAACAAACAAATCTAGTTAAAGTGATAGACCCATCTTTTCAACTCTTATTTAAGTAGTCTTTTCTAACCCCGAAGCCAACTTTCCCTCTATAATCAAGCCAAAATTGCCATGCAGCTTCTACACTGTCAAACTTCATGCCAACTCTAGGCTTCCATACCAAAGCGAACATGTCATCTTCAGGTAATAATATTGTGGGGGCTTCCATTAAGACTTTCTTCTATCACCTATATAGTGGGCAATGTTCCATTAAGTAAAGGGTTAATATAAACTGTATAAAGCAAATAGATGTGGAAAAATTCTATGTATAACATATTCACTAAACACCATATCTACAAAATCTGTTTTATATATATAAGAAGTGGTAGTGTACTTCTACTATTTTTTTCGTAAATCAATGGATAGAGTCATGGGTCAAAATTATATCCAACCATGCAAATGGCAAAACACTTTTACTTTTAATTGCTTTCTTTTCTTAAAAATTGTTTGTGTAACACTAAAGCTACTACTACACCTACTCAACTCATTCAGAGGTTGATATAGTTAAATGATCATATTATTATAGTATGCAGTGTTTAAATAATCTAATAAGTAAAATCTTTTACCATACACCTAACAATTTAAAACTTTGAGGAACTTAGAGTACTAAATAAATTAAACACATGGACACTATATTCAAATCCCAGAATGCTAACAGGGAATCAATGAAGTCTTTACAGGTTTTGAAACTCCAAAATTCCATTTGGTATCAATATTAGCCAATATACTTTGAACTAGTCTTGTTTTGAGTCTTTATCAAAGGCTTATTTTCCCTAATTTTATTAGACATCTAAATGAACTCAAAATAATCTAAAATTTGACATGCTGACAGTTTTAGATGTCAAATTATTACCATGTAAATTTTCATAAAACTCTATTCCTAAGTAGGATTTTTAATTAATTTCCTGAATTGTCCTGTTTTAGTCCACCATCTTAGTGTAAAAGACCTATCAGCACTACTTATAGTTTAAAAAATTTGCAGATCATTATTTTGGTATGTCAAGGTATTGTAAACCAAATTTCAGATTAATTAGACACCATTTGCTAGCTTAAGTAATCTCATTCCTAAAACAATATAGTTTATGCTACAATATTGTTTTCTTTTTTCTTTTTTTTTGATATGATCTTTCATAAATTAAAACTATGGTGTATTCTTATCTAAAAAGTTAGCAGTGGACTTTGAATATGGCAAACATGAGGAAAAGAAATGGAAAACAGGTGGGGTCTTGGCAATTTTTTAATCTAGTGTTCAGTGAGTCCTTTTTCTCCTTGTTATTTTATTCAAGAAAAATCTATGTATAACATGTTGTACTTTGTTTATAAAGTATGTGGCAGATTCAAATGGAAAAGTCTAGTTCAAAATACAAAAATAAAATAGATCAAAGAGCATATTCTTAGATAATTAGATAGCATAAATAGTATAGATTTAACTGGAAGAACAACAAATCTTGTAATTACCTAAAACATGAAAAATGAAGAGCTTAAGTAGAAATATGGGTTTTTGAACAATTATTTAATTTCTACGTCTTGGTAACTTCCCTCTTCGTGATTTGAGTATGTACAGATTTTGCAATAAAAATAACATCGATGTGTATGTGGTACTTTATTAAGAAGGAAAGTTAAATACAAAAAGCGAAAGACACATTGCATGTCTCACGTTAGCTCCTACAACTTGTGAAGGGAGATGGCTATATTGGTAGGAGAGTAGATTAGAAGACTAAAGCAATTCAAGAGAGTTAACACATAAAAGAAAATTAAAAGATCCATTTAATCTGATGTATTAGCTTTCAGTCAATAACGACAGTGTTATATCTACATATTTTATAGTTTATAGACCTTTTTATTAAGATACATACATAGAGAGAGAGAGAGAGAGAGAGAGAGAGAGAGAGAGAGAGAGAGAGAGAGAGAGAGAGAGAGAGAGAGAGAGAGAGAGAGAGAGAGAGAGAGAGAGAGATTTGCTTTGAAGATTCAGTAGTGTACAAATCAGAGGAAGAAGATATATATATATATATATATAAAGATTATTTGTGGTTTATTCTCTTCAAATTAATTTTAGTCACAGACAAATATCAGTAAGATTTAAGACAAATGAGATCCAAATTAAAATTTTTTTCCAGCTACTTTCGTTTTGCATCCTAAACTAACAAGAATCGAAGTTTAATATTTTGCACCGTGAAAGATTAGCATTCCATGAAATGAAATGGCACATATATAATGCCTTAGTTCAAATATCTTGATAGGAATATATTAATAGCATAAAAAACCCATACTACAAAAAATAAAACAAGGAGTTCCACAATGCGAAATATCAATCCAATTGTTTGATATATTTTAATATGCTAGACAACCTCATATAATGTTTATATGCTCACAGGTGTGGTCCCTTCAAGATGTGCTCTCGGATGGTTACAGAGGTGGCTTTTACTTCAGCAACGACCAAGTCAACTGGTACAAGGACTTCGAATGGTGATCACTGATCATCATTTTCAAGGTGGACAAAACAAAACAAAGCCCCTACGAAATGCAACTAGAAATGGGACCAAACCATGAAGAAGTTCGACACCTTTAAGGCTTCTAGAGACGTTCACAGGTGTGGTTCCTTCAAGATGTGCTATTGGATAGTTACAGAGGATGGCTTTTACTTCAGCAACGACCAAGTACCGACCAGATAAAATGGCAACGCACCCCGTAACACGCTTATGTACGACCACCAAATGCAAACACTGTTTCATCGTTCAATCCTTCCACCACAACAAAATCATATATAGATCATTATTCCCTTCACAGAAGACAGATATAGGATGAAAAGTACCCAAAAAAATGATCCTACCTTTATTTGCTGCAAAATATTCAGTCAAACTTCTCCCACTCTCTGTCGTCGGCAGCCCCCAGCTAAAGTGCAAGGAACCGGCACTCCGTCGTTTTTTGCACTCTCCCCATTGCAACACCACACTACCTTCGACGCGCTACCATGGCTGGCCAGAACCTCACGATTTCGCGCCAAAATCTCACCTCACGTCACCCTCTATTTTGCTATGTTTTCCGACGACCCAAGCACACATTCGGCCAGCCAACGCAAACGGTGCGTTTTGTCTTTCGAGTCAGCTAATTCCAGCAGCCTCGAAACGCACCATTTTGCTTGACACAAAATGGTGCGTTTCAAGGAGGAATTTTTTTTTTTTTAAAAAAAGCCCCCACAAAACAACGTCATTTTGGGGGGTTGAGGAATTAAAAATACTAGCCTCAAAACGCGTTGTTTCACTTAAGTAAAACGACGCGTTTTGAGATGAACGAAAAAAAAAGTATTAATCCAACGGCCCGTAACAAAAGTACAATGGATCCGCATTCATATGGCATATACTCCTCTATTACTGGTATTTCTTTTTATCAGCTAGCTTTCTCTGTCATCATCATTTGGTCTCGCCGAAGAACTTGAACCTGAGGCCATGCCAACTGCTTGACTGTGTGTAAACCTTTGTAACTAAATCATTCGTGCATAGATCCCATCTGGGTAATTTTTCAACAACTGTGAGTGGGATCCTTGCTCTGCCACTTTCCCATCATCAATTACGGCAATGAGATTAGCATTCCTAATAGTTGATAGCCTATGTGCAACTATAATAGTTGTTTTTCCGAAGCATGCACGGTCCAGAGCCTCCTGAACAGACCTATCAGACTTGACATCAAGTGCACTTGTTGCCTCATCAAGAAGCATTAGCTCTGCCTTCCTCACAAAAGCCCGAGCAATGGCTATTCTCTGCTTTTGCCCTCCAGATAGTTGGACTCCTCTCTCCCCTACAAAGGTCTTGTATCCATCAGGCAAAGCCAATATGAACTTGTGGGCATTGGCAAAAGTTGCTGCTTCTATAATCTGAGCTTCGGTTGCCGAGTCATGCCCATATGCGATGTTTTCGTATATAGTAGCAGCAAACAGGCAGGGCTCTTGGGGTACCATAGCAATGTGCCTCCTGAGGGACTTGAGATTGTATTTTCTAATGTCCTTTCCATCGATCATGACCCGCCCGGACGATGGTTCATAGAACCACTGTACAAGCGCAATGATTGAGCTCTTACCACAACCACTAGGTCCAACAAGGGCAAGAGTTTTACCAGCTCTAGCATGAAGACTAAGGTCGCGAAATACTGGCATATCTGGGCGAGTTGGATATGAGAAGTCAACGTGCTTAAGTTCAACTTCACCACGAAGACGATCAGGAGCTGGAATAGCATCAAGGTCATCTGGCTCAATTTCAGTTCTACGGTCAAGAAGATCAAAGACTGACTTCATGGCTCGACCTCCCTTGATAAAGTCTGGGGCCAGGGTTAAAGTTTCAGCAACACCATTCGTAGAAACCATGAGGACCATAAATACTCTTATTGTTTTTGAGAAATCAGAGATTCCGTGCTTCACAAGCCAAGAGGCATACCACAGACCAAGTGCATAGGAGGCATAAAGTGCAAACTGAGCTATCCCAAATCCACTTCCAGAAATCTGTCCCTTCCAAAAGCAACGTCGTAGCAGAGTCTCTAGGTTGGAGGTGAAAAGACCAACAATTTTTGTTTCTGAGTTAAAGGCAGCAACAGTTCTAACATTTGAGATAGCTTCTCCGGCAAGTTGTGTGGCCTTGGCATGAGCAGCTTCCAGGTCTCAAGAGAAACCGGTCATGAACGTTTTCTGTGCATGATTTGATACAATCAATGACTAATAACAATGTAAACTAAATTGGAATTCATAGCATGCTGGAATGAAATTTAAACATGCCTGCAAAACAGTGGCCGCAACAACAACATGGAAGACAGCTACGAGGACAAGCGCAAGGCGCCACTGCAAAACAAACCCTGCAGTACATGCAACTAGCATGAGGGCAGTGTTCTGGACAATTACTGAAATCCGGTCTCCAATGGCTGATCTGACATTGTTGGCATCAAGAGCAAGCCTAGCGGCGATCCTGGCACTCTCATTTTCCTCCTGATCAAACCATGCCATTTCGTTCTTGAGCATGGCAGTCAGCATCTTCTCCCTCACTCGCTTTGTAAGATTTTCTCCCACGATATCCCAGAAGAAATGCTGCAGTGTATTGAAGAGAAGTGCGGCTGATGAAAGGCCAATCAACAAGTAGCAATACTTCTCAATTTCTCGGATCACAAATCTGTGGTTTGGATTGTAATAGACACTGAGGACTGCACTAAGGACATAAGCAAAGAATGCACTAAGGGATCCACAAACAACAGAGCCTATGGAACCAATTAAAGCATATAACCATTCGGGAGAGTTCATTTTTGCAAGACGCCAGAAGGAACTGGCTTGCTCTTTGAAGGCAAGCTTTTCAAGCCTGTAATTTGGATGTGGTGCATCAAGGGACAGACTAAAGTCAGAAGTAGAGAAGTCAGAAAGCCTGCGTGAGTATGGCGAGCGGCCATAAGAAGAATTACGGGCAATTATCAGTGAGCTTACAGAGTTTCTAGCACTTGAAGGCCGGCAGATAAAACACTACGTCAGGAGATAAATAATGTATTTTCAAGTTAAAATATCTAATGGTCAAAAAATGAATATAATATTTATGACCCAAAATTTTAACTGCAAATTATGAAGGCAACCTTGCACTACTCTTTCTGGCATTGCTCATAGCAGTTTCATGTGCTGCTTCCTGCATCCGGATAAGCTTGCCATAGACTCCATTTTCACCTTTAGCGAAGAGCTCATCATGAGTTCCAATTTCAGAAACACTTCCTTGCTGAAGTACAGCTACAAGGTTAGCTTTGCGAATAGTGGAGAGGCGATGAGCGATTACAAGAGTTGTTCTACCAATCATGAACCGGTCAAGGGCTTCTTGAACCAGCTTTTCTGACTCAGAGTCTAATGCACTTGTTGCTTCATCCAGCAGAAGAATTGCTGGGTTTTTCAGCATTGCCCTTGCTATTGCTGTCCTCTGCTTTTGCCCTCCTGAAGGCCGCAGCCCTCTCTCTCCGACCTGCCATTGTTTAATAATTTGTTACTAATTAAATAACTATCTAATTTAATCTAAATTAATTATGATTGATCGATTAAATGTGTTAAAGTTTTACATTAATAAAAAATCGAATAAGAATAAATTAATAAATAAAAATTTATATTAAAAATAAAAATTTACGGGAAATCAAATTAATAATAATTTAATAAGTTTGAGACGAACACAATATTTTTATTTTTTTATTCAAAATAACATATTTCATATCTAAATTCCTTCCTAGCTCATATGATATGTTTTCAATTTTTATTTCATCATAAATCTTTGACATAAATCAAACATGAAATGCTTATATTAAAAAGGAAAAAAAAAACAAAGCTTTATCGTCCTTTGGTCTATGTGTTGGTCTACGCAAGTTTGCTTATTTGAGGTGACGCGCGAAGCAACCCTGCACATGCCTATTAATGTGAGCCTATGATTACTTTGTGAACACAATATTCTAGTCCATATATAATTATATATTTGACATATATCAATTGTGGTAGCTGCATAAAATTGTACGACAGAGAGAGGCAAGGTCATTATTATCTGGTTATATTTTGTATTGGTTATTTGCTGAGAAGTTAGGTTTCTTCCTGAACTTCATATAATTGCATTTTCGACCAGACACAATGTTAGTGACATAAGGCTTTTTTTTTTTTTTTAAATGGTACCTTAAAATAAAAATAAACCAATATAAAATTTATTTTTTTAATGTATACCGTAAATTAAATTTATTTAATAAGATATAATTTGTTGTTTTGTGGATGAGAAAGACTAAATTTATAGCTTGACATTATCAATTTAATGTATACCTATCTTTTGGGCTTAATTTAATTTATTTGTGGCACAATGATTTAGTTTTTAATTTATAAGATTTATTTAGTCAAAGGAAGTTTGAAGTCCTAGAATTTAGATGGTTGAAAGTTGGAGACTCAGATAAGCCACTCAACTAACGTACCTTGAAGGACGGATCACCACACTTGCGATTCATGATGACCTTCTTCTGATTAAAAAATTCCACAGAACTTCAGTCCTCATGATATGCAATTAAATTCCAGCGATCCACTGCAAATCATCACGTGCTGCAGAATTGTCTAAAAAATAAAACAAAATCTTTGAAAACGTGACTGAAAACAAGTATGGAATAAGAGAAAAAAAAAAGTAGTAATTCAATGCTGTATGTGAACGCGTTGAACAGTAACATATGCCGACACCGTCAAGAATACAATGAGTTGTTGGATTACAGGTCAAAATGCACGGATGTCCCCTTCGCTAATATGCGGTCTTCAATGTCAGCAGCATGCACTGGACATTTTTTTGTTGTTGGACAAAACAAGGATAAGATAAGCATGTGAGCTTAGGTATCCATTATGACTTGCTAAAGCTTGTGAACTTCATTGGCTTCAATCAATTGTAATCAACTTGTTAGCTTTCGAGCTGATACGGAAATATATAAATAAAAAAGGGACAGCACTTAGGCCTAAGAGCTTCGGTGGTATGGCAAAGAAACAATGCCCGCGTACAAAGTGAGGGAAGATTACAAATAAACTACAACGCGTCAAAGCTTGCATTAAATGTCATGGAGTGGCTCCACACGAAAACGATACAATATGGAAGCTTCTTGCGTGTTTCTTAGTGCACTACACTATATGTCTTGCTTTATAAATGTCACACACCTCTGGTCTACAATAAACCCAGACGCTCTAAGCTCCATTCCAAGGTGATCATTGCTCAAGCTAGCAGCTACTTTTCAGCTCACTGATCAACCACAATCCAACTGCAGCTAAGCACTAGTGACAGCCAGTATACAATGAAGATGCACAAGTACTCAGTAATCATCACCAAGGTACTAAAGGGTCTCTCATTGGCAGCAATAATTAGAAGTCGAAGATGTCATTCAGGAGAGTTGAATGAAGAAATTGAAGCAGCAAGGAGGGTGCCAGAAGGACATTTTGCGGTTGTTGCAATGAAGGGGGAAGAAGCGAAGAGGTTTGTAGTGAAATTGGATTGCTTACGTGATCCAGCTTTTCTGACACTGCTGGAGAAGGCGAGGGAAGAGTATGGCTTTGGACAGAAGGGTGCTCTTGCTCTCCCTTGCAAGCCTCAAGAACTCCAGAACATTATAGAGAATCGCACGCGCTGCACGTGACACGACGCCTTCGTTTTTGTTCGTGTTGTGTGATGATTTGAGGATTTCCATATGCTTGGTGGTTCTCAAAGATGATGATAGACTCAATGACTTGGACAAACACAAAGAATTAGGAAATGTAGTTTTGTTTGATTAATTAAACACTTGTGTAAATCGACTTTTACATAATGGCGATGGTTCTCAACTCTAAACTCTGAACTTCTAATAGTAAATGTTTTTGTAGAAGTACTGAAGGGCTAAGTATAGTTTTTTCTTTTTTCCTTAATTAATTTGATCAACCCACTCAAATATTTGTGATCGCTTTCCATTTTTATTTTGAATAGGTAGGAATAGGGATTTCATAGTATCACCCATCTGATGAAGTACTAGTTCATTGGCTCGCTTGTACTACCAGCCTTATATATCCAAAAAGATGGCTTGACGTGCAATGTATAATTTTACAATTTGAGTTTTTTTTTGGCCAGATACAATTTGAGTTTGAGTGTCCTCATTTCATGCATGCATTGTGTAGTTTCTGCGACGAAAATGATGGAAGTGGTGGCAACTGCCAGCACTGTCGCTCGTTTTGAAAGGGCCGTTTAGATATTCAGTAGGAAATAAAGACGGACAAGCAAGTACAAATAACTAGCAAAAGTTTCTATTAATTGGGAGAAATATATAAGAAAAAAAGGTTACAGTTAAAGATTATATATATGTTTAAAATATTTAATATAAATGACTTAAATTTTAAAATTATTTAAAAGATCTAGGGACTAAAATTATTCTAAAGTCAGATATTCAATGGAGAGTATACGGGCAAGGAAGTAGATACAGCTAGCAAAATTTTAAATTAATTTGGGGAAAATGGAAAACCACCTACCTAATTTTGGATCAATTGTGACTATATTTTAAATCTTTAAAACTATATAAAAATTAGGTCCACATAGCACGCCAAACAAACTTTAATGAAAAAAATAGTGTCATTATGACCATGATAGGATAATTCTTTAATCTTTGTTTCTTTATAGTATGGGCTCATTATCTGGTAAGAAATTCTGATAACTTAAATTTGGACTGTCATTATAAGGATTTTGCAAATCTTGGAATTTGGGTCTGGTGAAAGCATTTTCATAATATTCCTTTTCTTCAGCGAGTTGAATTTCTTTAAGTTCTTTTTGAGTTAAGGAAGTTGATGGTCCTACTGAAAAAGATGGCTGGTCCTAGGATGGAGGATTGATCCATAATTGTGATTCAAATTTTTCTAGTGACACATTGGGATCATAGTAAAGGATGACTGGAGATGAGTCTTATACTTGATTTGGCATATCTATTTTAGGGAACTTTGGTTCTCTAGGAATAAATTCATAAGAATATGGATCCATAGTAGTACATTCAATATTAGGATTGGTAAAGGAACATTTAAGTCACAAAGGAACATTTTTAATGATTTCAGAATATTTTTATGGTCTTTCTGAAATTAGGGAACGTGTTCCATTTGTGAGCATGGTCCCTGGAAATGAGTAAATCATTTTGGTGTCTCTAGTATGTCTTATGAATGATGTAAATGTAGGAACTTGTTGAACAAAGTTTTGGATGATTCTATAAGTTCATTTGTTTAATTGTGTCATTAATTTGCTAGCGCCACCAAGGAAGATGGGAGTACCATTCTAGAAAAGTCCAAACAAGTGAGGAATGATTTTAGTCATTGTTTAAGTGATGAAACATTTTTATGGGAGAGAACTCAATTACTATAGTATAGAGAACTACAAGAGACCAAAGAAACCAAAGAACATTTTCATTGAAAGTACTTGCACTAAGACGAAATAATGTTAGAAAAGCGGTGTTAGGATGAAACATGTGGCTTTGTTGGGAAAGTGGGATATCTCTAAGGTAATTGTGGAGGTAAAAGAATAGGGAAAACTTAGCTGATTCCATGACTTCTATTGGTTCAGTTGGGATATTGACAATAGGAGGAAAGGATTTTTTTAGTAGAGGTTAGTCTGTTCATCGGGATGGTGTATGGCTGTACCATGAGGATTAGGGGAATGGAGCCTACGAGTGGGATGAGTAAAACAGTGTTTGGTTTAAGCCTAGAAAAGAGGTTTGCAAGGTGATTTATGACTTCTTTAATATGCTTCACTTCAAATTTATAACGGGATAACCATACTTGCCGTCGTGCTAATTGTTAATCTAGAATGACCCTATTTTTGAATTTAAGAATATTTGGGAAGGTAGTGTTGTCCATTTCCACGATAAAGTGTCGATATGCTAGATAGAATTCAAATTTCTTGATCCCATTTTGACGATGAGGATTTCTTTATACATTGTGTGGTAATGGGCTTCTGATGGCTTGAATGAGTCGCTTACATGTCCACAATAACATTGCTATTTTTTTTCATCTTGTTCAATGAGGATGGTCCCCTAATGATAAATGTTGTCATCTGTCTAAAGGATGAGACTAGAGTCTAGTCTAAGAATCTTTAAAGAAGGGGAATTCTTGGAAATCACTTTGAGGTGTTTGACCTCTGTTATTTGTTCTGGGCCCCATAAATAGGGCATTCCTTTTTGGAAAGAGTTTAGACAATTGGCTAGTGTACTTGAACATTTGGGAATAAAATTGCGGACAAAGTTAACAATTTCAAGGAACTGTTGAATTTGTTTGGAAGAGAAATCTTTATTAGGAAATTAGGCCAATTATTTAGCAAGATATAGGCGGGGCTTATACCATCCTTCTTCAAATAGCATAGCCAAAAAGCTGATTCAGATTTGGGCTAGTTAGCTCTTGCAGGCTAAAAGCATAAGACCATATTTGCAAACAAAGCTTGTGAACTGTTCCAATAACTGCAAATGTTTAGCTTTAGTCTTTGAGAATAGCAAGATATCATCAATGTAAATTAAAGCATTGTTTCGCATGGCTTGAAAATATCATCCATAGCCTTTTGGAACTGTAATGACCCAATTAATGGAGGTTAGAGGGATAAATAACAATTAATAAATTAGTTAATGAAAAATTAAAGTATAGAAATTTTTGCAAGAAATTTGACTAAGGTATAATATTTTATCAAGTGAAATTAAACATTGAGATTGAGGCTAGCTTAATGGTTAGGCTCCATGTGCATATTTAAGAGGCCACGGGTTCGAGACCTGACTTCCCTAACTTCTCTTGTTTTTTTAGAAGCTAACATGTGTCCCCCTATTAGCCGGTTTGTTGCCGGCCAGAAACCGTCATTTTCCTAGCGAGAACACGCGATTTTTGCCGCGGAGGAGCTAAAAATCCCGAGGCTACCAAAGCTCCAGTAAGCCCCCTTTCCATTGTGTATTATATGGGTTTTGCTCCTTATCTCCTTGCTGTCATTTTCCCACTAATCTCGAGCTCCGTTGACCGGCGGTGATGCAGGATTTCTGGCAGGTTGCATTGGGTTATCGAAAGTGAGTTTCTTGGCCAAATTTGCTCGAATTGGTGAGTCTTTGAGCCAAATATTGATACATTGTGAATGTCAGCTCATTTTCGGCCCTTAGCTACTGTCAATTGCTTGGAATTAGGTCTTAGATGGAAAATCCCAATTTTCGTCGAGATTTAGGGTTTTTAAGGACCAAATTGAAAATTTTAGGACTTGAGGTGTAATTAGTAGCTTTAAGATAACATTTGGGATATTTAGAAATTGTTAATTGGTTAGGAATAATGATTTGGAATTTATTCATATTTTTCTTGAATTTTTGCAAGTATGGAAATCTCTAGGGAGATTAGAGATGTGTAAAGATGATCTATAAGCTAGGCAAGTTGGAAAAATCTAATTACAGGAGTTATAGAAAGTCAATGAATAAGAATTGAATGGGTGAGAATGGGAAAATTCGTGGTTGCTTGATAATATGGCTAAAAGGGAATTTTGGTTGGGTGAGGTAATTGGAACTTGGTTTTTCCATTGTGGTAAGCCTTTAAAGAGTTGAAGGACTCTTTTGTGTTAAATCCCATACTATTAGGTGATTTCTTATAGTTTGTGCTAAATGCCACAATTGGTTGAGGGAAGAGGAAGAAGAATAATTTTTTTCTTTTCAATTAGCGTAGGTAGCTCGTAGGGGTGAGACAGTCACCTAAGGGAAAACATTGGGTCGCTGGTAATTAGCAGCACTGATAGCACTCCCTGACACTTTTTGTTACATACTTTACTTTTCATTAATTGGAAATGCTTTATAATTACCATTTTCATTTTGTTATGACTATATTTTATAGGAATAGAAATTATGAGTAGATGGAATCTCTTGGCATGTTAGATGACATCATGTACGGTTGAAAATGACTTTTGAGAAACCCCATGCATACGGTTATAAATAACCGTTAGGTAAAACAATATTGGAACATAAACTGATTTCATGCATACTTGTTATATTTCCCTTATGCATGCTTGCTTTATTTCCATTACTTTTGAAATGGCTAGTTAGGACACTGGCTGCCAACAGCAGTACTGTTGGCCCTTGGTGCACCTAGGTAATTATCCAACTAGCAGGGTTAATGAAGGTGCTAGCTCCATGTGACGGCCATTACACGAGGACAGATGAATGATAAACTTTCGTGAGTTATGACCTCACGCCTGTTGGTTATTTGCTCTTGATGACTGTATGTCCTTACCTATTGTGATTTGCCTTTGTGCCTGTGTGTCACACCGAATTAGTCCATAGTAGTCATTCCCCTTAAATGCTACTCAGAAACTTATTGATTCTTCATATGCAAAGTTTCTTACATTTAATATTTTGAAATATGCACTAATTAGCTGGTGGGTTTATTTGTAACAGTGTTTACTTGTAATTTAAATGTTATTCCATTTCATTCAAATCTTGATCATGTTTGATTGCAATTCATATTTGAAATTTTATTACTGATTTTGAAGTGCTATCTGTTGGAAAAATTTTGTCTTAGATAGGGAGGCTGGTGAATTCCCGGAGGCAGCAGAATTGTGACAGGATTTTTTTTGGTGAGCCCACTTAAAATTCGCGGGATCTAGTTCTGATTATTTTGATGTACATGGCTCATTCTTTTTAAAATGTATATAGTTAGGGTGATAGCCATTATTTTGTTATTCTGGGATTGTATAGTGACCATAGTGAACCATCCCCATTGTTGTAAATTTATATATACTGTATTGGGTTATGCTGGTGAGAGCGGAACTCTCTTATATATATTTTTGTTACTTGACAAGATATTGTAGAAATTTCAGAATGTCTTAGTTACTGGGGAGGTTCTGCCGAAATTTCTACAAAACTCTTTGTTCTGTATAAACTACTTATTTCTATATAAAGGCAAAGCTATTATGTATGTGGTGGAAATCACATAGTTTTGGCATGGTATTGAATTTCCATCCAGTGTAGGCTTATAGGTTCGGGGTTTTTTCTCATGTCTTGTGCTGGTCCCACTCCAGGGATTTTAAGGTGTGATAGGAACAATGATGAGGCAATTTTGAGACCAAAAGGCATAATTGTCTATTGGTATTGGGCATTAGGAATGCATCATGCCACTTTATGATGTTCATCTGGGTGAATGCTAAGCTACCAAAAGCTTGTTTTCAAGTCGAACTTAGAAAACAATTTAGCTCCCTGTAACTGGGCTCTCTGAGTAGCTGGATAAGGAATTGGAAACTTCTTATCTTTAAAGAAAGGGTTTGTAATCTATCACATGTCTCTTTTTTCCTCAATTCTATTTTAAACGCTTGTTTACATAGAAAGCTTGACATGCCCATTCAGACTTAGTGGGTTCAATTAATTTTTGTCGAAAAAGAGATTCACATTCTTTTCTTGCTAACTTCAAATCATCAAGGTTCATGTCAGGGTATGGATGGTTTAAATCTAAATGAGATTCTAAACAATGTGCAAAGAGTTGTTGTTTGACACTTTAACAGGGATGAAGAGTAATATATAAAAGATAGAACTTAGGAATATCTATAAAGTCTCTAAATTGGTTTTGATATCGAATTCCTGTGGGCTCAATCTGAAGTCTCTTAGATTTTTGGAAAACATCCATTCCAATCAGGATATCCTTCCTGGTAATATGATTGCCAAGGACATGTGTCCATACTATGCATTTAGTGAAAAACTTAATTCCAATTTTGTGTCTGGTAATCAAAGGGACTTTGAAAATTGAATCATTTGTTGCTTTAAAATAGGAGGAATGTTTTCTCCATGTGTCTAATAAGATAAGAGAAGATTCATTATAGTAATCTAGGAACCGATATCTATGAGGGCAATGGCTGGGAGTGGTTTAGCATATTTGTTTAAAAGGATATAAAGACAAAAATAGGGAAAAGACCTAGAGTTAGGGATAAGTTGGCAAGGGTCAATGTTGTAGATATGGTCATGATGATGGGTAAATGGGTAATCTGAGTCTAATTTGAAATCAGGGCTACGATAAGAGTTTGGTAGAGCAAAGATAGTATCTTCATCAAGCTCACTTTGCTCAGAGATGATTTCTTTAAGGTCCTTATCCCTAATAGGAGTTGCATCTCAATTTGCTCAATTAGTCTAACAACTTACTTAAAAGAGGATTTCTTCGAGGTCTTTATCCTCTAAGGGGAATTGCATCTTAATTTGCTTAATTATTCTGACAACCTACTTAGGTTTATCTAGGCATTGCTTGGTAAAATTCCTTTTCTTTTTGCAAATGTAATATGGATTAGACTTTTGTTTCCAAGACTTCTTTTGTCTACTTTTTCAAAAATAGAGAAGAGGATAACACTTTCTTCAAAAAGAATTATGGCAGAAGGAATTTTGTGAGAAGTGAGACTTCTTTTTAGGTTTACACGAGCAAGACTATTTATTACAACACTTAATTTTTAGATACGACTTTTGACATATATTGTGAAATTTGGGTTTGCCAGAAAGAATTGAATGAAGTATCTTTTGTTGTTTACAGAGTTTGTCAAGAGTATCTAAAGCAAGATGATATATTTCTCTAAGAAAAATGTCAACCATATGCCTATGAAGGGCTTGTAACACTCTGTTGAGTTCTAGTTATAGTTCTTCCGATAATGAGGCAATGAACACATGCCTAAGGGTGATATCATTATTGCCATTGAGACAGTAATATCATTCGGTTATATGCTTCATGTGTTTATCAAGATTATACTTTTTTAAGGAGCAACACTTCATTTCAAAATATTCTTACACCCAGTAGAGAGGCTGGATTACCTAGTTGTAATAGCTGCAACTGCCTATATTCACCAAGGGACTGGAACCATTCTTAAACAGTTCTAATGAATATCGAGACAAATTCTCAAATTACATCTACTAAGATTGCACCTACTCTAGACATTTGTAAATTTATCTAGGCCCTAAACTCATGGAATTTATCTCTTTTCTGGTAGGGTTAGACAACATCAAAAGTTAACTAGGGACCATTAGAAGGTTTAAGAAGAGTTGAATTATGTGATGTAGCTTGAGCTATTGGGGTATCCTCTTCCTTATCTATAACATAAGATTGTTGGCGCTCATCTTCTTCATCACTGTGATGGTCATTAGGTTCCACCATACAGAGAGCTGAGATATCAGTAAGATGCTTAGAGTCTTCTGAGTTTGTAATTGAAACATGGGTATTTGAACCAGTTTCAAAACATGAATCTGAGCATGACTAGTCGAACTGTACATGATCATAAGGTTCAACCATAGCAATTGGTGGAGGGTCTTGTAGAAAAATAGGACCTTTTGGTTTTCGATCCTCTGGTGGAGAAGGTGCTTGTGAAGAAGGTGTTTGTGAAGGTTTTTTTATGGTGATACCTTTGGTAGAGGTTGAAACGGTTTAGTGTTTGATGGAGTAGCTCTGTAAGTTTTTGGAAAGTGTATAGGCCTGTAAGGTAGTACAAAAGATTTTGGTTGAGAGGGAGGATAAGACCTTGATGTTGCATTTTTAAAGATCTGGTGAGTTAATTTGAAGTGGTTAGCATAATCAGTTTCAGAAGGGTATGGAAAGTATGGAGGAGAAGGCATATAACTGGTTTGGTAAACTGTAGGAGAAATAAAAGGGTCATATATGGAGAGAGCATGAACAAGCTTGGATTTCATGTTTACTTCTATCTGGGCAAGTTGGTTTGTAAGATAATGGATTTTAGACTCTTTTTTGTTGAATTCTAGACCAAAATAGTTATAAGCAACACAATTTCTGAGTTCTTGGTTTATAGTCTAGATTTTCGCTTTAGTTTCCAGATGGAGTTGTTTAACTTGAAGAGAGAGCTAAACAATTTTTTGATGCATTTACTAGTATGAATGGGATAGTTGACTCAATTTAGAATTATTGATTTTAAGAACTTGATTATGCGCAGAGGCATTTTTGGTATGCCAATTCAGAACTTCCTCTGAAGGATGAACCAGCTTATAGCTTCTTGAGGCTGAAACTTTGATAGAAGTAACATAGGGTCTTGTAACTACTCGATTATCATCTGTATGCCTTTCGATGGGAGGAAAGATATCATAATAAGAATGATCATGTAGAGAGAACATCATGTAAGGGATAAGATTCTGTGGAAAAGATCCCATGGGTTTTGGTTTGCAAAAGAAGGATAGAGGTTCCATAAAATAAGGAAACACATAAGCAACTGTTTCTTGTGGTTCACGATAACAGTCTGCTTCCTTCAAGTGCTTAATTAAAATTTCTTATTTGGAAGGAGTTGTAGCAAGATTTGGAATAGTCCATGGTTTCCAATCAAGATCTCATCCTTTCTTCGTCCACTGTTATGATTTTATGAAACTAAATCGTTCTGTCTTTATCCAGGGAGATGTGAGCTAATCCAAATATATCGCAGACATAGCTCATCATGGTAAGACTAATCTTTTTTGATATACAGGATGCTCATAAGAGGCAAGCGCAGGACATAATTAGATCTCTTGAATAAGAAGACGTATATGAAACTATAAAGAAAATTTTAGAGAAATGAAAGAACGTAAAAAAGAATTCATAAAATCACTTCTAGTATTAAGATTGAAAATAATACAAGCTTCAAAAATTCCAAAAAAACTTATCATTTTCATCTATTCATTAAAATAATTTAAACTTTGAAGTCCAATTAATTTTTTTTTATTATTGGTTAATGGTAACTATTAAAAAAATTTAAGACTTAGCCATTTTTTATGTATTAATTATAATAAAATTATTTTTTTGATAATTTTATTTTTTTAATAATTTTATTAAAATTAATATATCAAATTATCGGTCACAGGCTAATTAATACTTTTTCCTTGTGGTGTAGGGTGGGTGAAAATATGGATATAAAGTCACAAATTGCAGCATTCTTGTATACTGGAAAAAACAATTGTTAACATATTGTCCATGATGCGTCAAAGTTCAAATCATAATACATTAATTTTTTAAAATATTTACCATAATATTTTGAACTGCTTTCTCATATTGAACAATGCCAACCATCCATTTTAATTTTATAGACGGGTCGATGATTGTAAATGATATATCGGTGACGTTATTCATTTCAGGCAGAAAAGGACAGTAAATGACACATACGTGGCATTATTGATATCAAACAGAAAAAGATGCTACAGTATATATAATGTCAATTCTTACGGTCCATGTAGGACCACGTATCAGGTTTCCGCTTGCGTGTTCACTTTTGCTGCACTTAATCTGACGGTTACATATTCTTGAGTCTCAATTTCGTTGATTTGGATTGTGGAGAAATATAGAAATTTAAAAAAATGTATAATTTAAATGTTCGAGTTAATTTTAATAATAGTACGCCATTAAATAATTATTATTTTTAATTATGTTTAATTTTTAATATTTAATTTAATAACTCAAATAAAAAAAATTGTGTAATTTGACCGCGCATAATTTTTTAAGAAAATCTGTAACAAAATTCAAATTCTAATTTTGTGTGTTCAGCCACATTCGTAAAGAGATGTAAACTAACTTTGTAAGAACTTATTTTATTAATATATAATTTCATTATATGTATAGTTAAAATATGATAGAGTCATAAATTGAAATGTAATTTAAAAAATTTATTTATATTCAATAGCATTGAACATAAAAATTTCAATCAAATTTATACATAAACAATCATTAACATAATAAAACTTTTAAAAACGCAAATAAAAATTTAAAGAAATATTTTCAAAAGTTTGATTATTAGAATTTCTATTATTTTCACCATCATTATTATTACCACTTACATCATCACTATTATCTTTACTTATATTATCATTATTATTTTTGCTTACGTCACCATGATATTACTATTATTATAAAGTGTCATCTTTAATATAATTATAAAATTAATTATATCAATATAATTATTACATGACACAAATAAAAAGACATAATAATAATATGTCAAAATATGTTAATTGTATATTAACTTAAAATGTTTTATTGTATTTATACCTTGACCTCAATATAATTACATTATATATAATAATTAAAATATGATGGAGTCATAAATTCAAATGTAGTTTATATTATATTAATTTTTAAAATTTATTCATATATAATAGTATCCAACATACAAATTTCAATCAAATTTATACATAAACAATCATTAACATAATCAAACTTTAAAAGCATATAAATATTTAAAAAATTTCCAAAGTTTGATTATGAGAATCTCTATTATTTTTTTACCATCATCATCATTATTATTATCTTCACTTATATTACCACCACCGTTATGATTATGATTATTATCATTATTATATTTTTTCTGAATGTCATTTGAGCCATATTTGAAGCACCACTTTTATAGCATCCTCCATTTCAACCAAATGATCCTCACCATCCATCTTGATCCAGCACCAACTCAAGAGTAGGGTATGCAACATTATAATTTTGAAACTCGCAAATTGACTTGCAAAAGAAACAATTATAAGTATATGCTTGATTCTTGATTAATTTACAAACGATTCATCACATTTTTTTAATATTAATATAAACTCAATGACTTAATTCGTAAGTTTGATAATAATATGTTCTGATTTTTTAAAAAAATTAATAAAAGCAATGAAGTCCGAAAATACCAAATAAAAATTTAAAAAAAATTAAAATTCAATATAAACAGTGAAGGTGATATTTCTAGTTTCTGCCGACATAGCACGGGATAAATCCCACGGATGGTTTGTACCCATGCACGGAAAATTTACCTGCCTTTGGAAGAAGTATCTATATACATCATCATCCTATTTCAGAAACTTCCAAATCAGCAGAATCCATCACTCTAAGCAAGTCGCCTGCAATGGTCACACATCAACCTTCAGACAAAAAGAAAGATTGGAGTTTGTTCAGTCAGTAATAAGAAAAGAAGGTTCAGCAAATTGTGGATAAGAAAGGATTTTGGCACCGTTTCAGTCCCGCGTGTATGATGAGTAGGAAAAACATGACCCGTCAAATGTTGCATTAAATGCCATGTCTCTACACCAGCCAGCACAGGCTCCACTCCCTCTCTTTCAGAAAGTTCACGTATGTTTCTCCATATCAAGCATGTTCATGGATATCACAAAATTACAGCTAATTCAACATATTGGCTTCATCATCTTATGCCTTTTCTTTATAAAATAAAGTGTCGACCCATTTCATGTAGGTTCATATGATATGTGTTATATTATGCCATATATATATATGTGTGTGTGTAAATATTATTTGCCCCTCACATTATTTATAAAATATTAAATGGCACAGTAACTTTTTCAAATAAAACATCATTCAACTTTTTTTATTTAGTCTTTTTTTCGTAACGTGTTATTATGCTCCCCCTTTACTCCTTCATTTTGATTACTTCATTTCAATCATGAGCTTGCGCTCTTTTTATTTTTTTAATTTATTTTTAAGTCTTTAATTTTCACTCTTTAATCTTCACTTAATTACAGGCATAACCGCATAAACACAACTTAAGGTAAAAACTTTAACACTCAAAAGTATTATTCACACTTCATATCTTAAAAATAATTTTCTCTAATTTTGTGTATCCTTTTTCTTTGAATACTAGTTACAATAAATTTTTTTAAAAAAATAAATGTGTTTGAGTAAGTTATTTTATATTTTTATTTTTATATATATTCATGAAATATTATTTGATATTTGATAATATTGACTCATAATATATTTGAGCAATATATATTATTTAACTATATATCAACTCTTTTCCGTGAATATTTCGCCCCCCTCATTTTGTACTTCCGCCTCCGCCACTGGTTTGATCAGCATCGTAGCATATTGTCATTTTAGAGCCCGAAATTCCAGGCCAAATGCCTCCTAACAATTCATGTATTAACTCTAGTAAATCCGATTGACCAAAAAAAAAAAAAACTCTAGTAAATCCGTATTTTGACTAAACAGCAGAAATTAATTCCCATCTATGTCTAAATTCATACCTGTAAGTTTAGAGTTGTACGGTGGGAATGTAAAAATTATATATTATCTCTAATCATAGCATAAATTGATAAAAAAAAAATCAAAACAAGAAATAATGATCCAACTATATATCGTGGAATATACAAGTAACACGAAGATTACATATCAAAATCAAAATTCATGTTTTGACCCATCAGGTAACCTCAATGAAGGCCTCAAGGCACAAGAAGTCAGAAAAGAAAGCCTTCAGTCAGGAGTAGGACCTCTCTCAATTTTTGTCGGTAAGAGAATTCTGCTTCCTCTCATCAGAAGATAGATGTTCCGATCGCAGAAGAAAATAACCAAACCACCCATTTCTTCATATAACTGCTTAATTGTAGATAGTAAAAGGAAAAAGAAAAAAAAAGATACCTATTATTTAATTTATATTTTAAAATATGCCAACATGTCAATGCCAGAAAAGATTGATTATTCTGTTATATAAGGTTTGCTCTTAGATAATATATATTTACAAACGCAGTTACAATTTCCTTCGTACGCATACGCGTTTTGCTTCACAGTGTAGACCCAGCAGATAATGATATATCAATCATGCAGTTGTTAACTCAAAGAGGGAACCTGTGGCTGTGTCAGTTACTATTGACGACATGAAGCATCACATCACATGCTATGGTTTCCATTTCGTTTAAACTTAGACTACTTCGAGTTCAGGTCTTATGGCCAAATATTCGCCATGGTCTAAGATATTAACCCTCATTCATACATAATGCGATTTTTACTTACATCTGTCAACTTCGCACGCAATATTTAAGCATCACTGGGATGAACTTTTTAAACAAAAACTTAATAAATTACTGGAATTCCCAAATAAAGGGACTGGTATCAACAGTTGAACTGGAACTTCCTGCCATCATAGTAGTAAACCTAAAACAGTACAAAAATTTCTCACTACTATGCACGAGTAAAAATCCTACGCATTATTTGTACAAATGCACGGATGTTTGTTCCCCCTCACAAATCTCGAGGTTAGAAGCCCTCAACTCTAATAAATGTAAACTATATTATAAAAAAGGAACAGCAAATTATGGGTACCGTTAGAGATTAAGAACCGGCCCGCGTGTCATAATGAAGAAAATAATAGGTCAATGGTATGCATTAAATGAACAGTGATTCGACACACCACATGTCTGGCGTTGCATCTGTGTCATGAAATTTCATGTACGTTTCACTTGCTTCATTTCTCATTATAAATAAGCCACTCTCTGCAATAGAGACGGCAAGCTCTGGAGAGACTTTCATAGTTTCATACTCGCTAATCACTATCACATATATGAACAAGTTGAGATACAGAGAGTTGAAGATGATTCGATCATTGGTTGGGAGAATACAAAAGCGTCTGTCTCTGATCGTGGGCAGATGGAAACTGGAAGCAGCAAATGTAGCAGTGCCAGATGATGTTATGGATGGACAATTTGCAGTTGTTGCAACCGAGGGAGAAGAAGCAAAGAGGTTTATCCTTGAACTGGACTACTTGACTGATCCTGCATTCTTGTCGCTGCTAGACCGGGCTCAGGAAAAGTATGGTTTTAGACACAAAGGAGCGCTTACAGTCCCTTGCAGCCCTCAAGAGTTACAAAAGATACAAAATCGCAGGAGAAACTCACTCTCATAGACAACAAATAGGCAGTTTATGATCTAAAGCATGAATAACTGTATTCTTTGGCAGTAAAATTATCGTCACCTCATGCAAATAATTAACAAAACAAGGAAAGTAAAGTGTTACTGTGCCTAGTACCTACAACATCTTGGTTTAGGCTATTCTGGAAGGAGCAACATATGTAATGTCAAATGCTCTAAGTGATAGAGCAGAATCTCTATCAGAAACTGTATTCCATGTGATATAGTATGACCATGTAGCTTTATATATATATATATATATATAGATTACGGAAAAGGCTTCTGCTTTATTTATCAGCCAAATTAGGACAGGTGTATGACCAAACATATGCAAAACAAAACAATATTCTGCAAGTATAATTACTACATGACCGAATTGATTTGTGGTAGCAGAAGGGTAGAAAATCGCAGAGACACAATCACTGGCTAGTAATTTGCTATATTGGTATACTACTTATATACTATTTGTTGTTGCCTACAGCATATGCATTTGATTGCTTTTCCTTTTAGGGAGGGCACATGAGAATGGGGGCATGTATCAGTGGCACAATGAATTCTGATTGAAAACCTATTAATCAAATGATAATAGTTTGCCAGAAAGCAGAATTTGGTGAGACGCAATTCCGCGGGCTCCTGCAGCCAAACTAAAATGATCATAAACACCTCATCCCATCCATTAGGTTATGTACTAATTAATAAGGTTGTTCTTGAACTTCGTTTTTAGTTCGGAGTTGTTAAATTGAGTTTATATATATATATTGGACAAGTTTAAGCACGATGTTAGGCTTGCTTAATTAAATAATTTAAATACAAAAAATATGACTCCTTTAATTGGTTACTTCAAAATTATATATATATATATATATATATATAATAAATGTATTCAAATATTATGAAAACTTATTGTATCCATTAAGCTTATATTTATATAATAATAAGTAAGTTTATTTTATATAAGGTCCACACGAGTTTTTTATTTAACAAAATGAGAAAATTGAATTTAATTTCTTTTTCTTTTTCTAATTTTAGAAATCAAACTTGCGAATGCATGGGCTTGTTACCACCCTGTGTATTAAGAGCGCGTTTGACACACTGTATAATGTTGTATTGTATAAGTTTATATAATGCGATTCACTTTTATTATGCTTGGTGCATAAATTGCATTATATAAACTTATACGGTCAATTCCAATTAATTACATTTAATATAGTTGAATACCTTATTATTAATACAACATCTCTTAGCTTGATTAGGTCTCTTTTGGCCTAATTAAGCCTAATTGTATTAATAAATATCATGTCTTTTTAGTAAAATCTTCTTTTGGTCCCTCACAAATAAAATATTTTTCAATTTACTATTATAAAAATTCTTTTCAATTTAATCTCTCATAGATTAGATATTTTTCAATTTGATCCCTCACTATCTTTTCAATTTAGACCCTCACATATATATATTTCTCTATTTAGTCCCTCACAAATAAAATTTTTATCAATAATATAATAAAATTTAAGTTAATTTATAACATACAAACTCATAATTTTTTCCAATTTGGTCCCTCACATATGAATACTTCTCCATTTGATCACTCACAAATTAAATTGTTATCAATAATATTTCTTAAAAATAGTTTAATTTAAAAAATACTAATCCATAGAAATTTTTTCCAATTTGGTCTTTATATATAAGATTTTATTCAATTTGATCCCTCACATAATTGTCATCTCAATTTAGTCCATTACATATGGACATTTCTCCATTTGATTCCTCACAAATAAGATTATTATCAATAATATCCTAAGAAAACAAGTTGATGTAATAAATATGAACTCATAAAAATTTTCTCAATTTGGTCCATAACATAGGATATTTTTCAATTTGATCCCTTATAAAATTGTCTTCTCAATTTAATCCCTCACATATGTACATTTTTCTATTTGATCCCTCACAAATCAACTTGTTACCAATAATATCCTTAAAAAAATGCATTAATTCAAAATATATGAACTTGTAGAGTTTTTTCCAAGTTGGTCCCTTGTAAATAAAATTGTTATCAAAAATATTTTCAAGAAATAAGTTAATTTAAAAAATATGAAAGACATTACTGATGATGATTTTATTTATGAGAGACCAAAGTGAGAAATATCTATATGTAAGAGACTGAATTGATAAATATCTTATTTGTGAGGGACCAAATTGATAAAGGAATTTTGAAAGGACTAAATTGAGAAATATTTTATGTGTGAAAGATCAAATGAGGTTTCACTCATTTATTTTTTATTTCAATTTTTTTTTCCATTTCACTTAAATGTGTATTAATATATTACTATTAGTTTGAATTTATATAACTGATAAAAAAATCAAATTCTTTTTCTTTGAACAATTTATTGAATATTCATTTATTTAAATAAAATAAATTATTTTCAAAATAATTAATTTTTATCTTATCTAGTGTAACACCTTATAAAAAATTTAATAAAATATATTTATCCTCACCCTAAATATTTTGTCGCCCAAATCATTCCTAATATTCCTACTAAAAATATTTTATCACAATAATTTCATCTTTTATCCCCACATAATTATTTTAAACACTCAATTATACTTATTATCCCCACTTTAATTAAATTAATATCCTAATTATTTCCACTAACACTATTTTATTAACCCATCTAATTAAACAAACATCATAATTATACCTACTACTTCCACTTATATAATCTTAATAATCAATTATATCTTAAAACTATTAAAAACACCTAAATTATATCTTTAAACTCATCTTCACATTGCAACACGCCTGCTCCATTCTTCACGTTGCTCGTTGACTTCCGGCCACCATCACCACCGGCGGCCTCCACCACCAGCAAATAGCCAAAAAAATCGTGCAACCCACCAGTATCTAAGTGTATTTTCTTTAGCCAACTGAAGCCTCCTTTGGCCACGTTCCACCTCGCTAGCGTCATTTCTCAGCTATAGCAGCTTTGTCGATCCCCCAGCGACCTCCACTGGTCGGTAGAAATTAAGCTCAAAAACCATGAAATTGGTGCATTTTTAATCCAATTAAACATAGGAATTCACTTTCTACAGTGATTTCGTACCTTTCTCCTCATTTACACTAATCAATTTGGTCAAATTTGCTTAGAATTGAAGAACCATAATTTCAACACTGTTTATTTGAAAAAAAGGTGAATTTGAGCTCAATTCGGGTTGTTTACTTCAAATTGAGTTAGCATTACACTTCTAAGATAAACTTTGCTCCTTTCTCCTTTGAAATCACTGATCAATTGTGAATTTGGCTTTCAGATTGAAAAACCCCAATTTAAGGGTTTAAGGGCAATTTGAGAATTTAGTGAAATTTAGGTTCTTAGGACTTCTTAAATTTTGTTATGCATCTAAGGAGTGGTTTATAATTTTTTGAAATTTTAGTTTGAATTTTATAATGAATTTCTAAGTTTTAGTAATTTTCCTAGATTTTTCATGAAGAAAAAAGAAGAAAATTAGAAGGGAAAAATTAGTATGGCTTAATTGGATAACAATATATATTATTTGAGGTTAAATGAAAAATTTGAAAATATATTAGATGACCCTTAAGTGAAATTTGTGTTATGGTAGGTGTTAGAAATTTAATAAGTACATAATGGAATAATTGAATATAATAATAATAATAGTAATGATAATAAGAATAATAAAATGAAATATAGGTTATAAGTATTTTAAAGTAATCTCTAAGTGGCCTATTAATTTAATTTCTAAAATTTAGAAAAGAAAGAAGTGAATTGGATAAAAATGAATGAGGAATAATTAATTAGGACAGAATTAAATAATTAAATTTATTTGTAAGAACTGGATAATAAGAGTATCTTATTTAATGTTATAGGTGACTAAAAAATTTTCAACAAAGGAATTGTAATCAAGAATAGAAGGAGGTTGGTATAATCCTTCCAAGTGAGTAGATAATCCTAATTATGCAAAATATTATTTTGAATTATAAATTTTGAATTTTGAATTATTAGAATTTTGAAATATGAACCCTAAAGTGGTACAAATTTTGAAAATTTTGATATCTATACATAGATATTTATTTATTTTTGAATATTAGGAATACATCTAAAACAGAACCCAGTAGCTAACAACAGTAGAAGTTAGCTGTAGTGTACTGCGATTTGTAATTTGATAAGGTCGGGTATTATATTATTACCACCATATTTAGTTTGAGGCCTAGGGTCATTATGATATTTACTCAAGGCCTATAACTGAATAAGTATATGTTCTTATCTATTATCACTAGCCTTAGGCTAACTCTGTATTTTGTAATTACAATTGGTTCTGTAAATGATTCCCAAATGCATTCTGTTAATGATTATTCTCTGTTGATATTTCTAAATTTTGATTGCATGATATCTGGTTTAAATTTTGAAAGACGTACTATTGTAAATCTGTATCATTTTCTGCAATATTAGAATTATCTACTTATTGAGTTTCCACTCATCCCATTATTTAATATTTTTCATATTTCAGCGTCGATCTAGAACAATCACCTTCGAAATTTTAATCTTAGTGATTAATTTCTTGATAAGTCTAGCCTATTGCTAAAGCTATCTTTATTCTTATTTTTATGATTTAGTCCAGTCGCTCCCTTGTATACAGGCTAGATGTTTGATGTATTACTACAATATGTTAGAAAACGTTTGTATGGAGAGTTATAAGACTTATGTTATTTAATATGAATTTATATAAGTTCTGCCGTTATGAGGGTTTTGATGGATGTGTGAGGATGAAGGACACCTTATTCCCGTGCCGGTCACGCCATATCGACTCAAGTCGTGACATCTAGTATAATACAGCCTGTCACCAAATATATAATCATATTATTTTATGCAATTGTCACACCATATTGTATTACATTCCTATTAGGCTTTATAGTATATGGCCTTATTTTATCAAACCTTATATAATATGTCAAATGGGCCCTAAGTTTAGTTTGTCTAAAAAAAGTATGAATAAAATACTTTTTTGACTCTTCATTTATAAAATTTTTTTTATTATTTTGATCTTTCACTTATTATAATATAAAAAATAATCCCTTATTAATTGGAAAATGCCACATTTAGCTCTTTACTTTTCAAAAACTTTTAAATTTAGTCCCTTAAATTTAAAGATTAGTTTTGGCAAAAGGACTAATTTAATACTTTTTTAAAATGTCGAAAGGACCTAGTGTAATAATTTTTAATAATTAAGAGGTTATTTTAAGTATTACAATAAATGAACATAAATATTTTACTCAAAACAAAAAGTACACTTGTTATATTAAAATACCTGCAAATAGAGTTTACATAGAGATAATTGTTTATAGTATACTTAAAACTTATTTGGGATTAACCTAGCATCCAGTGGCTTTGGATTTATCCTTTAACTAGGATTCCAACCATATTGCTTGCCAGAATCCATGTTGTATATGTGAAAGTGGTTGAACTCTGCTTCTCTCTTGTTACAATTATCTCTCCTGGCTGGGCTCCCTTCCTTTACTTCTCGGTCTACATGTACAAAATATAAAGTGGTGCTAACAGTTTATCACGAAAGTTGAGATGACTAATTAATACTAACATAAAAAAGAGAATTGTCTTTCGTTGCGACATAAAACACTTTAAATTTAGTATTGAAAAAAGGAAATATTCTAGCATATACTTTTATTATCATTTTACACTTCATATCAACTTTTAAATATTTTGAATCCCGTAATTAAAAGGAAAACAAAGCTATATAAATAGGACTTCAGATAGACACAAGATCCAACCAGAAAACGAGACTAAAGATCTTGCAATGGCTTTGTGTATTGGAATATCTAGATATTTATTTGATCACTACCCCACGCATAAAGCTGTAATTTACGCTACAAATATTGGGCTATCAGTCAATAACAAAATAGAGGGTTCGGCGAATTATGGATGATAAAGGATTTGCCCATGGAATAGGTAGTGTGCTTGCTCACGCTCTTTTGTTTCAGAAACTTGCGAATCAATCAAAATCCATTGTTTAGAGATAATACCAATTGAAGGAAGCCGATAATGGTCAAAAATCAACCTTCAAGATAACCAGACAAAAATAAAAATTGGAGTTTGATCAGTCAATTACAAAGAAGAGTGGGTTCGGCAAATTGTGGATATGTAAGGGTTTGCGTCGTTTTAGTCCAGCGTGTGATGAGAAGGAAGAAAATGACCCCTCAAATGTTGCATTAAATGACACGTTTCTACTCTAACAAGCACAGTCTCCACTCCAATCTGGCTCTTACAGAAATTTCACGTATGTTTCTCCGTATCAGGCATGTACTATATATCATCATAAAAATTCATGAAGATCACAAAATTGCAAGTATATAAACAAATTTGTTTCACTAATTAGTAAGCCATTTCCTTGTAAACAAAGAGGTCGATCCATTACATGCAGAGGTTGATGAAATTGATCAGCATGTAATGCCAGAAAGATCAATTCTGTTAGATATGGTTTTCTCGTGGATAGTTATATAGTTACATATCTATATATACAGTCACATTCTCCTTCATACGTAACAAGCGTTTTGCTGTAGAGGGTAGAGTGTAGACCCCGCAGATAATGATATCTCAATGATGCAGTTGCTAAGTCGAGCAGACAAAAGAGGCAACGATTCATGACATGAAGCATCACATCACATGCTGGGGTTTCCATTTCGTCCAAACTTAACTATTTGGAGTTCTGATCTTATCGTTAATTCGCCATGGTCTGGGATAATTAATTTAACCCTTATGCATGCACACTGCGATTTTTACTTTCATGTCAAGACTTCGCCCACAATTGGGATGAATTTAAAAAAAAAAAAAAAACTGAACAACTTTTGGAATTCTCAAATCCAGAGAATGGTATGCACAACTGAACTGAAACTTCCTGCTGCCACAGTAGTAAACACTAACCTTGCCTCTCTTGCTCAGAAACTTCTCACTAATCACTGTACACTAATAAAAATCTCACCAATTATTTGTACAAAATGTACGGATGTTCCCCCTCATAAATCTCGCAATCAAAGACCTGGATTAGAAAGTGAAATTAGTTGGGTTTGGAATCCTCTCCACAACCAAATCGATAATTCCATTCGTCAACTATATTATAGAAAAGAAACGGCAAAGTATGGGTCCCCTTAGATAAGAACCGCCCCGCGTATGACAAAGAAGAAAAGCATCGTTCTATCGTTTGCTTTAAATGGACAATGGCTCCACACTGCACATGTCTGTACATACTATAGTGTCATGAAAATTCTTGCGCGTTTCTCTTTCTCTTTGTCCTCCATTTTCTCAATATAAATTAGCCCACCCTCTGCAACGGACACTGCAAGCTCTAGAGAGACTTTCATAGTTTCATGCTCGCTAATCACTATCTCATATATCAGCAAGTTTAGATACAGAGAGTTGAAGATGATTCGGTCGTTCGTTGGGAGAATACAGAAGGGTCTGTCGCTCTTTGTGGGCAGAAGGAGACTGGAAGCTGCAAACTTGGCGGTACCAGATGATGTTATGGATGGCCAATTTGCGGTTGTTGCAACCGAGGGAGAAGAAGCGGAGAGGTTTATCCTTGAACTCGACTACTTGACTGACCCTGCATTCTTGTTGCTGCTAGACCGGGCTCAGGAAGTGTATGGTTTTGGACAGCAAGGAGCTCTTGCAGTCCCATGCCGGCCTCAAGAATTGCAGAAGATTCAAGAAGATCACAGGCGAATCTCACTATCTTCATAGACCATTATTAGGCAGATTGTCTGAAGCATGAATATGTTTAACTGTATTTTTTGGTAAATTTATCGTCGCTTCATGCGAAAATTTAACGCAACATGGAAAGTAAAGTAATAATGCACCTAGTATCTGCAGTATCTAGGTTTTTTGGCCATTTAGTGGAGTCTGCAGCAGACACAGTATTGCACGTGATATTGTGACTGTGAGCTTTATAGACACTTAAAAAGGCTCCTCCCATATTTGTCAGCCAAATAAGAGAGAGTGTAAGACCCAACATATGCAAAACATTTCCCTGCAAAAATAAATACTGTACTGATTTGATTTTGAGGTAGCAGAAGGGTAGAAGAACAGAGCAGAGACACGGTGTCCGGCTAGTAAGCTCTTAAACTGGGTGGCCACCTATATACTATTTGTTATTTTTAATTGCTTTTCCTTTGAGGGAGGAGACATGAGAAAGAGGGACCAATGCTATTTTACCTGTCCATGTATCTATGGGGATTTAAGAAACACCGACAGATATACGAATATTGGATAGACAATCTTGAGATACGGATAATATGTGTGTGTATATATATATATTTTAACAAATAAAAATTAATAATAAAAAAATATATGAAATATGATAGAATAAGATGATAAAATGAAAAATAAAATTAATAAAATAATGTTACAATTAATAAAAAAATAATAAAAAATATTTCAGTGCTAATTTAACACTATTTTAACACATTTTAAAACATATCTTATAAAAAAAAAATTTCAATACGAATGTCAATATATTGTATTGAATATTATATTAAATATATATTCAATATGGATATGTCTCTTGTTTAAAAATATTTGTGATTCTTAGATTGAGATGTAACACAATGAACACGTACACATTTTGTATGTTTTATAAACTCTTTTAATGAAAACTCATCAAACTCTTACATGCACACGCGAAATTTCATTTAATAATAATCACCAAACTTGATGAGAAGTTTGTTTAATTCACAAATGAAGTTTGAGAAAGCCAATACCTCTGTCTCGATTACTCCTTTATTTTTGCATTTGATTTTTTTAAAAATTAATTTTACCCTTTAAATCTTTACTTGCACAAAACTTAAAAAAAAAAAAAAAAACTTGCTTTTCACTTGATAGTAGGCAAAACTTAATTGCCAAACGAAAATTTAAACATAAATAACAACAATGTAAAATTATATTTAATTAAAATTAATTTTAAAAATCAACTTGATCCAAAATTATATTTTTTCAATACTAATTCAAACACACATTTTATTAAGTTACATGAATTTGTTTGCCAATTAATTCAATCTTTTCCCAAAAAAAATAAAAACATTTTGTATCTTTGTGGCACTAGTGGGTTTTAATGCAAAAGTGCTTTTATATTTTAACTGAAATTTAAATCTATTATCTTTACAAACCTATTCATCGTATCGTTGCCAATATATATCTTCTCAGTTTGTTTTTCCTTTTGTCTTTTCATTAACTACTCACTTAAATCACTTCACATATGTTTTTTCTTAAAAAAATTATAATAAATTTAATTCATCTCATTTAATTTCAGTTCGAAATTTATAATTTCTAACTAGATGAGTAATTGACTTCCATGCTTATATCTTTATTTCAATTTAAACTTTAACTAATATACATTGTTTTGATAACTTAATATAAAGTTCATTAAAATTTTCAATATTTAAAAAGTATTTTAACATATATCCACTATTATAATTCCATGCAGTCACCTCGATTTTTAAAAATTATTATCAATCAATTTTTCTTTTAAAAGTTACTTCTATATTAGATTTTTATCAAACATTGCTTTTACCATTTCTAAAGGCTAAGTTTTTTTTAACAAAAATTTCCGACACAACAACCCAGGGCAACTTTTGAAAAGTCTACTACTCCTAAACGGACCCTTATAGCCGAGAAAACCTGGCTTTTTTATTAAATATTACAATTTAAACGATTAATTTTTTAAATCCTAATCTGACAATATTACTACATCCAAATGCTTAAAATGTATGAATTAATTTGCCAATATAAGTGATGAATCTAATATAATATATTCTTTTAAAAATCTTTTAGAGAAATTCGCTAACAATGTCAGCGAATCTTTCATTACATTGAAGAATCCACCATAACATACTTTTTCTTTTAAATTTTGTTAAAGAATTGTATAGATATATGGGATGGGGGATGGGGCACCTGCCCCATGCGCGCGCGCGCGTAATATATATATATATATATATATTAAAATTTATATGTTAATAAAAAAATATTTAAACAATTAAAAGTAAATATTATTTTTATATAAAAATTATATTTATGTGTATTATATTTTTAAAAAATTAATATATCAACAAAGTAAAAAATAATAATTTATGATATTTGTGAGAATTTTTTACATTAATTAAAATTTATCTTTTAATTTATTGATTTGATTGTTAAATTAATGAAAATATTGCTTGAGCAATTTAAGTTTATATTTAATTATTTGATATATTTGTTTATATTTTTTATCATTTCAATTATTATTTTAATTTATAACTATCTAAAATAAACACATCAATTTTAATTATTATAATTTAATATTTTTTTATTAAGAGATTTAAATGGCACAAAAAAATTGTTTTTTAAATACATTGTAATTTTGTATTTCATCGTGCATTTCTAATAATTCATTTAGTGACCAAATGTTTTGTATAAATTTATATGAGTTATGTTGCAAATAATTAAAAGATAACAAATTAATAATATATGTATAAAAATAATTTTGTACTCATTTCTAAATTACTTTGTGAAAAATTAAATTAAATTTATTTATTTTATTTATATTCATTACTATTTAAATTTAATGTTTAAAAATTGCCATTTTATAAATGTTAAAAATTTGGATTGTTTTAACTTTTCATTCAAAAGTAAAATATTGAGAAACAAATTATGTAAAATCCATTTATATACAAATTATAGACCTTTTATGTTTGCTATTTATTCTTTTCACATATTAGAAGAGAGAAAAAAAAAAGAGTCACATTTTTCAATGCACAAATATTCTCAACTACAATATTATTAACTAAAATATAAAATTTAATCTTCAAGTCTTTTATAATTTGGTGAACATAATATCTAAATAATTATTAGTAAAAGTAATAAGTAATGTATAAATAATATTATTGTTAATCTTTTGAGAAAATTTGAGCCTAATATGTAAAACAAAAAATATTCTTTTTCATATCCTAGTCTAGCACAACAAAAGACTAATAACCCATCAATTAATGTAGTCCGTCAAAATTATAATGTAATTTGATAGCATTTTTTATTTAATTAAATAATATTATAAACAAAATTTAAAATATATAATCTAGAGAATTACTTTAAAAAATATACAAAAATTAAAATATTTATTCTTTCTATCTCACTCTAAAGCAATTTATAAATTTTATACTTTAATGAACCTAAATCCTCAACTTAATTTGATTGCATAATTTTAACTTTAGTCACAAATAATCATTAAATATATCATATAACTAAATACATATTTAAAACACTTAAACAATATTCCCATACTGTAAAAATCAAACCAAAAGATTAAATAAATTCATTAATATACAATTATTAATTTTATCCAAAAAATTAATCAAATAAAATAATTCTAAATATTTAAAATTAAAATTTTTTAATATTTTTATAATAGCTAGCCCTAAACCTTTAACCCCCCAATATAACTATTAAGGGGGGCGAATCCCTTATTAAATTTTAAAAAACAGTAACATTAAAGGATTCAACATATGTGGAGGCGAATTGTAATATACCATTTAAGTATTTATCATCTCATCAGGCTCATGTACTGAGAAGGTTAATTCGCCTTGAATTGAAGTGAAACAGTGATAAATTAAAAAGAAAATTCAATATTGATTCGCCATAGTAATTGGCGAATTAGTGCAAATTCAAACACATCTTATTCATCATCTTAGAGGACGAATTTCATTTACTTAAAATAATCAAATTAAGTGTCTGGGTATAAAAAATTTACCAAAAAAGGATTTAAACAAAAAATATTTTATTTTATAATATTAAGCTCAATTTCTCAACCTACCAGTAACTAGTGGTTCTTAATAGCATCTCAACGTTTCGCTCGGAAATATTTCGGCATAACACAAGGAAATATTTTGAATCACATATTTGAAGTAAAAAACCAAATACATAACTGCTCTAATGGAAACATAAGAACAGGAAACCAAGAAAGACATACCAGTTGATTTCATATTTAGAAGTGAAAACAAGGCAGCATAATACGTTTGATCTTCCAACAGAAGTATCATCGTTACTCAGTACTACGACCAATTACAATAGACAACGCAATGCCCGCAATAAAGCAACCAAAAAGAAAAAACCTAGGGGAAGTAAATAGGCCAATTGAAGTAGTACGAATCTCGAAGTTTCTTGTTCATATACTGGTTCCACTGCAACAGCATAAATTTCTTTTAAGGACACGATTATTTTAGCACAAAGTATCAGCCTTTTTCAGTTAAATATCTCAAGCAAAATTAGGTCTAAGAGAGTCACATAGCGTACCTTGAATTTATACGGCTGGTTCTTCTTCCTTGCTTGTTTCCAGTGATAATGCTCAAATAACATAGCTTTATCGTGCCAACTGCAAGTTATAATATCTTTGAGAATATAAGAAAGCAAAATGAACTACTACGAATTGCAAAAGAAAGCAAAATCATCAAACAAAAAAGATAGAAACTGCTGCAATTATATTATCAAATCAGCTCAGTATGTCAAAAGGATAGAGAGACAACAAACAAAGAAGAAAGCAGCAAATCAACCTAAGAAGCAATTCATTGCAATGCTTTGGTTACCCACAGATGATATGTGCGGACCAAAAGTAAATATCCTTAATTTTTGGTTCACTGTGAGAAGTTCTAGTAGCATCAATCACATCCTTAATGTATACGTGTAATCAACCAACTATGACAAACTTCTTTCACAACTATCTCCCGCGTGACTGATCATTAACAATCAGAACACTGGAAAGGACAGGTGCTAGCAAAGTACAGAGCTCTTCAGTGAAGCCAACTGAACCAGGGGCCTTGTCTTCTCTTTCTTTTTTCCTCGGGCATGGCGTGTGCTTACGTTTGAGAGGTTGAAGAAGAACACTTAAGAGAGGAAAGTGGTGTTGCATTAAGCAAACAACCTAGGGCGGTTCCATAGTATTGTCCATTTCACTTGGAACTATTGAAGGGTCAGTAATTTGGGAAAAGAAATTCAGAAGACAAGCATAGGAGCTAATTTCATCAAGACAACACTTTCTACCACATTAACCATTTCTCATGCAAAGTAAAAGTAGAAGTTAGAGCGCTGACAAGCAATACAATTAAGAAATCTGTTATTCTCATGATAAATGAAAAATATAGTATGAAAAAAGAATAGTTCATAACATCGTACATACATAAATATATATATACACACACACATAAGACCTCAGATGGGAGAAACCAAACTGTTTTAAAACTAAAGACAAGACACAACTGGAAGACTCGTCTGAAGATCTTGCAATGTCTTTGTGTATTGGAATATCTATATATTTATTGGACCGCAAGCATAAAGCCATAACTTGCTACAGATATCAGGGCTGGTATGTCCATTTGATAAAAAAATGCATTCAATTGATTTCAATAATGAAAGAATATTGATACTAACCAAGCATATGGCAAAAATGAACTGGGCAGAACCTAGGTCCCAGGTGGCGAGGATGCAAGGGGGTCAGGGGACTGAGAGCCACTTTAAAAAACTAAGGCAATCATATATCCTCACTTTCACATCTGTCCTTCTATATATATACGAAAGACGCCAATTCCTTTGTATTATTGTTGAAATAAGAGTACAAGCAAGTAATTTAACCCCAGTTGTTGATATTTTATTGTTAATCTCAATATCAGAGTCAAGTAGCATCACAAGGATTATACTGTAGCATTAATCCGATTAAACAAAGTATTAAGCCATTTATTCCATGATGGGACCACCCATCAAGCTAAACCAGTACCCACTCTTGAGCACTATAGTAGGCGACCAAAAGGTTGGAAGGGGCCTCAGCACGATAGCACCGCTGGTCCAAAACAAGATTTTAAGGTCTATAACAGAAGAGGTAAGGGAGGGAAGAGAAAAGAAGCTGACCTATCTAATCCTAGGACATCTATAGATCAGTAAGTAGTAAGGAGTGGTTGGAAGCCTTTTTGTTTAGGAGAAACCTCATCAGAAATCACTTTTGGAAGGAGAGGGCAGGCCTCTCGAAAGCCAGTTAGTGACTTTGTTCTCTACGTTTTCTTGTATATCTGTAATTTGTATTATTGGGGATTGTTCGGCGATCTGAGTTTTGGCTAATATCATCCTTTACTCTTCATCAGGGGCTGATATAGTGTAATTTCAACTTAATTAATACAAACCCCAAGTACTATTCTGTCATCTCTCATTGTGTTTTGCTGTTAAGTGTGGATATTGAGCCCGGGGTTCCAAAATTTCACCATCCTGATGGTACCGTTTTGAACAAGTGGCAAAAGAAATTAAAAAAAAAAAAAAAAAAATACCCATGCAAAATACCTACAAAGAGAAATATGATAAGCATTCATTCAAATTCACCATCCGTTGCATCATTGCACTGTACATACTTGAAAACAAGAATAGTAAAAGATGATTATATATAAGCAACATACTTTAGTTTCCTACCTAAGAAATCTTTTTATGCCCCCCAAGTAATAAGTGTTTCTCTATTTGCATCCAAAGAAACTCTAAGAGATCCTTCTAGAAATAGATAACAATAACAAATACTTATAAAATAGAACATTTCTTCATACTCGGCAAGCAAGTATGAAAATTTCCTTTTAGTTGTTATTATATTACTTTGGTCATGACCAAATATGTTACACTTTATGACTAAAGGATTAAAGTTTGCCCTTCGGTAAATTTATGAATATACTGGCACCCAACCGAAAAATCAAATTTTCTAATTTATGCGGACCCTGCTTGAAAGTAAGAGATACATCAACACGTAAACTCGGGGATAGGAGATGGAGGAGCTCCCATCAATAGCAGTAACTACTTAACGGGTTACATGAGCAACTCAGCATCACAGGAAATAAATCATATTACTACTTCTCATAAACTGGAGGGGTTATCATGTAAATGAGATTTTCTACACGGTATAGTTATCCAATGGTTCCAAAATTTTTAAAATGAGTAACCGCTGATTATAAATTCTTGCATGCCATAGATGATCAAAAGGCGTGCTTTCAGCCGCATAATATCAACGAACGAAGACAGGATTAATCGACTGATAGCGACAAAGAATAGAGAGAATAAGCAAAGAGATGTACTTGAACTGATTAGAAAGCTGCCACAGATAAGGATTAAAATAGCTGATAACACTGAATGCAGCAGACCCGATCCAAATGTTGGCGAATCTCTCCGGTTCGGCATGTGGCACGCCCGGGTCACCTCGATAAGCATTTCCGAAGTACTTCTCCATCCTCTCGCACGATTCTATCTCCAAGCTCGTGTTCCGGAGGGTTCAAGAGTCTCTCGAGCTTCTGGTCTTATCCACAGCTTATACGCAAAAAGTAACCGATACGACGACGTTTTGGTTTTACTTTAGCTTTTTTTTTTTTTTTTATACGAGTTACCGTCCCCCAAAACTTTAAAAAAAGAGGATAGGGAGAAAAAAGACAATGAGAATGGAAAATGCATTGGAGTCAGACACAGATGTTGTTCTGTCCTACCTTTCATTGGCCAAACCAATTCTCACTCTTTATAAATAAACCTTCCCATACTTGGTTCTTCGACCTCAATCTCCTTTCTTCTTTCCTCCGATTTGATTTTCCCTCCTTTTGTAGGGTCCAACCAGGGTTTACGGTTTTCTCTGTAAATTTTATGTGCCCTCTTTATCCCTGGCCTCAAGGCGCATCACTGTACTCTTTCTGCTTAAAGCTTCTGTAGAACCTCAATTCTATTTTTTCATGGTTAGCTTCGTCATAATTCATCACTTATTTTTTATTCCTCATATGCAACGAGGTGTTTGATTCGATGCCTCGGAATTTTCGTTGGTAAGATTGGAACGCTTGTCAACTGTATTATTGCTTGTGACCCTTCATTTCTATTTGAAATTGGCCTCATTTACAGTACCGCCCTAGATTTATCAAAATTTGCTGTGTCGGTATCTTTTCGAACTTCTCATTCTGACCTCCCTGTTTCGTTGCGGTGATAATGCTAGAAGCTGGAAGGCACCTAGCATTCAAATTTTGAAATTTGTTTCTTTGAGGGAGTAAAGAAGCTGTCATTGTGGCTTCAATTTTTTTCCTTTATCTTTCTTTTGTTGAGTACCGTACTTAATTGTTTGATTATTACAGTGGATGGGAAATTGCGCGGGATAAATGACCGCCCGTGAAAACCCTAATTGATATGTTGGTTCGAACATGAACCACGGAGGACGAGCTGCAGCTGATGACTTCGGGAGAACAGTGTCTAAAATTGCGGTGACACAGTTATGCGAAAGCACTGGGTTTCAGAGTGTTAAGGAGTCTGCTTTGGAGGCTCTCGCAGACATTTCAATCCGATACCTCTGTGACTTGGGGAAGATGGCGGAATTTTATGCTAAGTTCGCTGGTAGATCACAATGTAATGTGTTTGATGCGATTCGAGCGCTGGAAGATTAGAAGCATCGCAAGTGTTCCCGGGTGCATCGGAAGCAAGTCACTACCTTTCCCAATCAGGCACGGTAAAAGAAATTGTTGATTTCGTGGGTTCAGCTGATGGGGTTCCATTTGCTCAGCCAATACCTCAATTTCCTGTAATTAGAGACAGAAAAACCATCCCCAGTTTCCTACAAATGGATGAAACACCACCTTCCAAGCATAAACCTGCTTGGTTGCGAGCTTTGCCTGACCCCCATACTTACATCTGCATATCCATGTGGAATGAGAGGGCGACAGATCCTTTGGCTGATAATATTAATCAGGCAAGGCCGAGGAGGAAGGCTGAAAGGTCTTTATTGAGTTTGCAGCAGCGGTTGATGTGTAATGGTGCAGGGGAAACTTCTACCTCAGTTGTGCCAAAATTTGCTGTACAAGATCCGGGGAGGATTGAAGAGAATTCGTTCCTTCAGACTCCTACATCGTTTAGGGATAAAGATATTTCTTTAGTTGTCTTACCCTCTAAGCTTCCAGATGAAATTGTTGGTGCAGACCATGTTGCTGTGCTAGAGGCATTTGCTCCTCCAATCGAGATGGCGAAGTGTGGTTTAACTGAGGAGGGCCAGGAAGGGAAAACGTTTCTTCCTGTGATCAGGCCTACTGTTCATTTTAAGTTCAGAACTGGAAAGAAGCTAATCGGCGAGTCTTTGGATATGAGACATCAGGAGAAGGATATTGCGCGAACGGCGTCTTTGGCTGGCAGAGAAGAGGAGAGAGAAGATAAGAAGAGAAGAGCCAAGTATATTCTCAAGCAGTCTATGGAGAATACACAGGAACTCACAATGTTGTAGAACTGGTTTGCTTCATGCTAGCCCTAGCCCTGGGGACTAATTAGTTCGCATTTGCTGACATTCTGATTAGCATTTTCCGATAAAGCAGCCCATGACTTACCAGTAGAATAACTCGTAACAATTTTCCGGTGTAGTTAAAAAAGGTATTGCTTCTTGCCAGTTCAGATTTAAGTTACTTCCAGATCTCTTAACATGAAGTTCTTGGGGTCAATTCTCATTGTCTTTATATACTGAATTCGATTATTCAACTGACATAGTGAAAGAAAAAGGGAAAACGTAACAGTGTGGAAGAGCAGACCTAGTTCACAAGCTTTAGCTTATACAAGCGGAATTTTGGACGCTCATCAACTAATTCTTCTCAAACAGGAGTGCGATTCCTTGTATTTCTTTTCTCCCCCTCTCTATTCATCGGAATTACTATGATTCGGCGTCTGTTGAACCGTCATTTTAGTTTCATATGGCAAGGTACTGAGTTAATTCCGTTTCACCTAGTGTTCATATCCATAGATGACCGTTGTGTTATGAAATCCGCATGCTTAAGTAAAAGCTAGTGTATTCCAGGGGAATGCGTCAGCCAGAATTCCTGAAAGTATTTACCTATTTCGGTTAAAGGCCAACGAAAGCTTAGTGGTCTAATCCTGCACAAGCGAGGGGAAATCAATCCTCACGATGCTGCCGCCTGCCACAACACATTTGCCCATTCGCCGAGCAGGCTAGGTGAGTTGATGACTGAGAAAATGTTCCACAACTTTTGTTCAACTGTGTGTGCGTCGACCACCTTTCCCTCACAGCCTATCACAGCTAGTCAGTTATCTAATTCGATCCACGCAGCAAGTCATGGTTTCATCAGAGCTTGTCATTTGAATGCTGCTATGAGCTAATAAGGCTGATTATACAAATAAATGGACGCGTTATTTGCAAGAACACTCAAGTTTCACCTGGATTGATGGGATCGTATGCTTTCATTTTGGGCACCATGGCGATATACTCACCCTGTAAAAGTTAATTCGAAGGGTTCAGTAGATCATGCATGAAGTATATGGTCAAAATCCAGGCTACCTCCTTATAAATGGCCCAAGCAATAACATCCCTTTGAAACTAGAGGGACAAATGATCAATAAAGATATGCTTAATGTAAAGTTACAAAAGAAAATGGGAAAGCTCCGATATTAACCAACAATGATAAGTTGCAATCATTAATGGCATATTGAGATGTCATATGCAATGTCAACTTGTTTAATTTTCCAGAGGAAAGGTGATTTTTCTTCCTCGTATAAGGGATTAAGACACTTGGTTCAAAACTCAATGTCTCAGCTTCACATCCATTTCCACAGGAATGACCTTTCCTCGATGATTGAAGATCATGAAGTCCACATTGGCTGGTAAAGAAACAAACCTGCATCCAAGGAGACCACAATTCCTGATGAATGGGATCCAGATAACGTTGTAGCAAAAGATATTGATAGCAAAGTCAGATTAAGTACAATTTTACGAAGTTCAGTCCCTCAAGCATAGTTATTAATCATCCAAAATCTAATTGAATAAGCTATAAGACATAACACGAAGCACTTCAATTATTTTTTATGTTAACAAAGTTTAGGAGTGTCAGAATCAACCTAAGATATGTAACAAAATGTAAAGAAAATCAAAACAAGAGCAGAAAACCCTATGCCATTTGATATGAAAATAGCTTCTGTGAGGATCACAACGTGAAAAAATGAATCAGGGGCAGTGTTTGAATTTGTATCAGCCGCATAAGTTTGAAAACATGTTCTTATAACGTAATGATGCAAAAAACTAGCAATGAGAAATATATATATAGCATAGGTAGAAGTGAAAGGAAAAGAAAAAGACAAAAAAAGAATCTATTATGATAATAAACAGTCTCCATAATGGGTGTCAACCTTCCCATGACAAGAACATGAAAAACAGAGAAGAGAGGACTACCAGAAGGACAATAAGATTCATTCTGCCAGCTACCTCAGGATTGTCAGAAATTTCCCCGAAAGAGGTAAAGAGTACCTATCTTTCTTAGGGGTGTTCAAGGGTTTGGTTCAGTTCATTTTGAACCAAAACCAAACCAAACCGGGCAAATTGGTTTCGTATAATAAAGGACCTATTCAATTTTGAGTTATGGTCTGTTTTTTATTTGATTCCTTACAGGTTTGATTTGGTTCATGCTCACAATTTTTTCTTTCCTGTTTCTCAAGTATGTGTGTGACAATAAAAACATAGGTACGACTGGACTCAAATGTTTATCATGAACAACTTGCTTCTGTTATTCTTCAAACAACAACCCCTAACAACTTACAAGTTATTTCCTCCCTGAATTAACCATTAACCATTATCCACAGTTCTACACAATTAACCAACTACTTGCAGATATCATATTAGATCATGTACAAGAAGTCAAACAACCGGTTTTGATTTGTTATTCATTGCATAATCTTTTATTACACTTGTTCGAGTTGTAAATTAAATATGAATGGTGGACCAAAAAAAATCTAAAAGTAGCATTGGTTCGGTTTAACCAAATGAAATCCCCACAATGGGAAACCAAACTGATTTAGTCATTTTTTCATATGTAAAATACTGATCTAGATTTTAGAAATACTCTTGCACGGCATTCATTGGTCTGGTTCAGTTTGGTTTCGGTTTGGATTATATAAAAACACCCCTAATATTTATCCTTGGAGTCAAATTGCAGCACAATGGAATTTTCCCGTTTTCCATATCACATCAATTGCAGAGCTACACCTGTAGGCTATAGTGCAGTGCAAGGACCCATTATGAATGGCTATAGGCTATACAAGAGCTATAGCTATGCTATACCTAGCTATCAATGCCCTCAAGTGAGAGCAAAATGCTAATATGCAGCAAAGGAAAGTGACTGAGAATTCCTTTGACATAAGATACAAATATGTCATTCAGAATAAACAACTAGCCGTTGCATGACAAAGTAAATAGTTTATCTTATTTGGTCCATTAATATTTCACTGAATGAAACAAATAAAAATTTTACATATTAACAGGATGAATCACAATGGGGCGATGGGAGACTGATCAATGGTTGAAGCATGAGCCTTAAAAGGATAATTCTGACATGTGGGGCGAATGTCAAAAGTTTTCTTTGTTCTGTCCGTTTTGTTTGCAAACAATGCCCTTATTGAGCAGATTTGTCACTTGATTCAGTAGCTTAGCAGATACTGACAAATCATAATTAAGAAAATTGACAGAAGTAACTGAATGATCCTATTGACCCTTGCCAACAGATGATGAATTAGTCAGGTTCATCCAGAATATTGAATATAGAAATTGACTAAAGTAACTAAATTGTCCCATAGACCATTACCAATACAGAGATGACGAATTAGTATGGTTCACCCATCCTAACAAGAAACTTCACTTTATGCAGTTTAATTTATAGAACCAAAGGAAAGCGTGGGTTTGCTTGATAGAGATGAACACAAAGGATCAAAATGAAATAAGTTAAAATCGGTCTACCCTTAATTTTAACAAATTGTTCCTCTTGTTTGAGAAGCAATAAATAAAAAACAATCAATTTAAATTAAATGTCAAGAATGCAATTCTAATCGTGCCTAAGCAAAGTAAGATTGTGATTGTCCTTTTAAGCCCAAACAAAATGAACATTTCTAATTGTAGTTTGCCTAGAAATATAATGTCTATCTGGTTGTATTCCCAACAAGGAGACTGAAATCAATATTTCATGCATCATTTTCAAATTCTTGTGTCAACTTTCACATCTTCCACATTTTCACTTTTTTCTACAGTTTTAATTCCTCTCTGTCAAGTATAATCAAGACAAAGTGACATATATACACAATAAAGGTGGATCAATAAAACCAAGCTTAAAAGGACAGGATGAAGAGAAATAAGGGCAACTTATGCTAAGTATAGAACCCATTCATATACTACTGACATATATACTAATTTATGTCAAGTATATAATCAATTCAACAAAAGCAACCCAGTGTCATGCAACCGCAGCATGGCTTTTCTTGGACAGAGATGTAATTATATTCTATAAAGTTGGTTCTTTCTACTATTCTCTGTGAGATGATGACAACGAGAACTTAAGATTACTTAGTTTAACTTTCAAACAGAAACAAGAAGTTACCTATTTTCATCTGAGTGTGGGTGTATAGACAGAAACTTTCCTGGCACGATCAGCGCAGCCCAAGTACAGAGCACTAATCCTAAAAACAGCTCAATCACCACCTGCATTTCCCCAAAATTCCATATGCACGCTCACTGAAAAACATGAATAAAACCCACGTTTACATAGCAACAGAATGGAACAATACTTACATTCATAGGAGGCGCCGAAAACTCTTCCTCCGTAATCTTTAACAAAGCCCTATCTGCAACAAATCAGACCTGATATTAGCAAAGCATGTCTAAACCCCTAATTTTTGTCCTCGCAAGTCCCAACATTCAAACATAAAAAGCGTAGGAGTGTTTATAGGATTCAGAATTATGAAATAACAATACATTGGATGGTTGAATAAGCGGCATGAAATAGAATCAGAATACCCACGAAGCCGACTATTAAACCTAAACCCATATTGCAGTGAGATCTACTCAATTGGTGATTATATCACTTCGCACGGTGAAAGCTACAGAAACTTCGGAGATTTCGAGGACGAGTAGATCACCGGTCGCACACCCTCACAGAGGCAAGAGGCCTTCAAAATTAGCAACACCAGCCTTCACTTTTAAAAGTTTGGGCTCAAAATAAAAGTTGAGTTTGTCTATTTTAAAAAGTAATTAAATTAATTTTTTATTAAATATTTAATATAAATAATTTGTTTTATATATATAATAAATTTTTGTATTAATATAAATTAAATTTTAATTTTTTTAATTAACATATCACGTAATATTAAATTTTTTAGATATAATAAGTTTTATTAATTAAAATAATATTTATTTAAATCTTTTAAATTACTTTTAAAAAGTTTGAATTTGATTCATTTTATAAATTTAAATATTTTTTATTTGGACTCTATTTTTGTCAAGTCAAACTCATTATATTAGATAAAATTTTTAAATTATGATCAAGTTTAATCATTAGGCATATAGTAGCTTGCTCTCCCATAAGAAAGTAAAATAATATTAATTTAGGCTTAACAAAACTATAAAATTAGTTATACTTGTATAAATATTATGTGACATATTTATAAAAATATATATAATAATAACATGTCAAAATATATTAATTGTATATTAACTTAAAATAATTTATTATATTTACATTTTGATCTTAATATGTTTAGATTTTATTCATTAATTGACAAATTTAAAAAGAAAAACAATTTAATATCTCTATTTTTTCTTTTTAGTAATCCTATAAAACATTTCATAAATAAAAAATAATAATAATATTAGGAAATTATAAATTGATTAAAAAAATAAAAAAATAGAGGAGTGAGTTAAAAATGTTATAAACAAATATTTTTGTGTGGGTTATTAAAAATAAAAAGTATAGAGAATAAATTAAAAAATTAAAAAAAATTTTGATTCATAAAAAAAAATCTAAAAATAATAATATCAAGATATAAATATAACAAAATATTTTAAATTGGTATATAATTAACACAATATAACATGTTATTGTTAATGTCTTTTCTTTCAACTAATTTTATAGTTGCATTAAAAATTTAGACATTTATTTCAAAGGAAATAATATGAAGGTTTTAAATAAAAAGTGTCTAATTTAAGTAGGGTTATCTCCTCTAATGACGTTTAAGAATATATCATTCGCTATTTTTTTCAATTTGTGAAATTTGCTATCTTCTTTTTACTGTTTCTGTACCTTACCTATGTCATTCCAAACTTCTAAGCACTATTTAACAGAAGCTTAAAACATTGAAATAGTTTATATCTGGTGACGACTAATGAGGAAGAACAGAGGGGGCCATCGAAATGATCTCTATGCTTTTGAAATGAAGAGATATGGAAGACGGTTAGTTGATGAAGCTTTTTGCTTCTTTTTTCTTTCCAAAAATACTGTATTTTAGATTGTGGCATTAATTAGAAGCAACAGAAAATAATTGGAGTACGAGATGATTTACAGTCTCCTAAAACGGGGCACTTCACTCTTTGAAGTGCTTACCTTCGGCTAAGGGGGACATTTTAGAAAAATTTTGTGCATGTAATGAACGGTGTTCTAGCTAACTGAGATATAACCCTTGTGATTTTCATACATAATTTGCTAATCAACACGAATGCTGCATATATTTAGTCATGAATTTAATACTAAATTCTTATGAAAAGCTTGACGTACTAATAAAAAAAATTTTAAATTTTAAACTACTATATACATCTTTAAGTTACATAGTTTTGTAATAAAAAGTTGTGAAAACATTTTCCCCCTCTTAAATAGACTTAGAATTAGTCATTAAACTAATGATTATCTCCATTACTCTCAATTACAAAAAAATATTTGATCAATTAAGTTTTTTTTTTAATTATTATTGATTATAAAAGAGCATCCTCTCAATTTAAAATTTTTATGTTGCTTGTATCCCCTATCATAATCCTCAATGCAGCATCCATTAATTTTATTTCTTAAAAAAATTATATTTTACAATTTATTATTAATATATATATATATATATATATATATTGAAATGTGTGTATGTGATTGTGTGTGTTTATATAAAATTGGACCTTAAATATAAAAATTTCATATCGTCTAGAAGATCATCAGTAAATGTTATTATGTGTAAGATGAAGAACAAGTTTGCTAACATTTTTATTAAATATTTTGATTTTTAGAATATAATATGATTTTAAATTTTCAAGACATCGTGAAATTATGTAATGATATACTATGTGAGTCAGAAGTTTGATAAAACAAATTATAAAAAGCTTATTTTGATTTGCAAAAGAGCAGTTTAAAGGGAATTTGAGTGTTTAAATTTTGAATTTTTAACTGGTTAATATTGTTTCAAAGTTTTTTGTATAAATAAATATATTCTATGGTGTATTTTTTAAGAATAGTTGCATTGATGTAATTAATATTTAGTAAATAAAAACGAAGACATATAACAATTAGGTATTAAAATATATTGACGTATATTAATATAAAATAAGTTGTTTATTTACACATTAATCCTTTTTTTTTTTTGTCATATTTACAGCTCCAAAATTTATTGTAAGTCCTTTATTTTATTTATTTTTCCAAATAACCTCTAAAAACATCAATTCGTAAATTAGGAATGAAGGTGGAATGAGATATTTGTGGTGTTATTGGGAGACAAAAGTAATAGAGGGATGAGTTGAAAATACAAATAGATATTTTTAGGGTTGTTAAAAATAAAAAAAATAGAAATAAGGAGATTTAAGTTTATAAATAAAAAATCATTAGGGTTTTAATGTAAAAATAAAAAAATTATTTTACATTGTAATTTTTTACGTTATTATTATGTATTATTTTTTTCATGCATCATCTAGTGATTAATAAAAAAATCTAAAACATATTAAGATTTTTAAAAAAATTTAAATTGATATTCACTCAACATATTTTACACATTATTGTCATGTTCAATTTTCTAATTTGGCATATTATAATTTTATAAATTTCAAAACATTTATTTATATTTTTTAAAAATTAAATGACAGTCAACTTGAACTTAAAAAATACTCACACTGTAAACCCTAGTGTGTTCTTTTTTTTTTTTTTAAAAACATTTCCACTATTTCTCAGCCAAAAACTAATAAAATAATATCATGTTAGGACGATGCCCGGTATAGAACATTCTAGACATTCAACCCTGAAAGTCATCGGCAGAGTTTTGTTTTTTCCCCCTTTGCCTACATAATTTCCCATTTTTTTGCCCCAACGGAATTTGCATACTGGTAGTCTCGTATCAGGCAGAAGTTGTAGAAATGAAGATAAAAATTTTATCATATAACGGTGGTTGAATATGCATTGATTTTATAACTCTACAAATAATAATAAATGACACAAAATTTCTTTATGGCTCTATTTTTGTACTCTAAGATTGATCATGTAATATTAAGGTATGTTATTAATGTGACTTAAACTCAACTACTCGTTACTTGACATTGCTTTCGTTAAAACGCCTAAGCTTACCTTCCCAATTCAATTAGGATATTTGTAACTAATTTTTCTAATAAAAGATCAACACTAATGATCACTTCATGAATTTGAATTATAGCTATTGATTTCGAACGAACTAACAAATGTGCCTCTTTTCCTTTATTAAATTTTTTATCATTAAAAATAAAATAAAAAATCTCTCTTGTATTCCATAATTTGGTGGCAAGCAAACAAACAAAAAAGTTTTTCTTTGCCAACAAGAAACGGAGCTAACCGGCTTATAAATAAGAGTAGCCCTCCGGCTGAGACCCCTCTACCGCTTCTCTTCAATTTGCGTTCCTCTGTGGATTTTTTAACCTCTACAGAGCAAAGACCATCTTCTCTTTTCTAGTCTTCTTCTGTCTTTTGCTCCTCTAGGACCATGGCGAATCAACCTGAATCCTCAGATTCGTAAGTTTTTTCCTTTACTTGTTGTCAGATCTCCGGTTTGTTTTGTTCTCTGATCCTGTTTTTGTTACTCTTTCCTGGATTTCAATTTCGATACTATTTTGTCCAATTTGTTTCATGAAATCTTATGGTGGGCAACTTTCTAGTAAGGGAACGAAGAGGGACTTCAGCACTGCGATCTTGGAGCGTAAGAAGGCGCCCAATCGGCTAGTTGTTGATGAGGCCATCAACGACGACAATTCGGTGGTAGCTCTTCACCCCGAGACCATGGAAAAGCTCCAACTTTTTCGTGGCGACACGATTTTGATTAAGGTAATGCTTGGACAATTCGGATTTTGTGTGGCTTAATAGTAGAACTGCACTATGCGGGTTTGGCCCCTTCTCATTGCAATAACGCGCTGGGAGCAATTGGAAATTATTTAGCAACATGTGGCTGCTAGAGACGTAGGTTTTTGGGTTGTGATTGACTGCTCCTTAATTTTGCCCTGATTTTATTGGATTCTTTTTTTTTTTTGGTGTTATAATCCTGACAATTTGTTCGCAGAAATCTGTGAATAGTTTTGATTGACGCATGAATTATGAAACTCTTAACGTTTTGCTACAGTTGTGGAAGTCTACGGTGTTTTATTCTTTTCTTGCATGGTAATGTATTGTTCCCTATTTAATTATTTATGCTTCTTTGCTTCTTTTGCTCTTTAGGGAAAGAAAAGGAGAGATACAATCTGTATCGCACTTGCTGATGACACATGTGATGAACCAAAAATAAGGATGAATAAGGTTGTTAGAAACAACCTGAGGGTTAGGCTCGGAGATGTTGTTTCCGTGCATCAGTGTGCTGATGTCAAATATGGAAAGCGAGTACATATTCTTCCTGTGGATGACACAATCGAAGGGGTAACTGGGAATCTGTTTGATGCATATTTAAAACGTGAGTTACTTTTTGTGTGTTAGACATTATGAGAGTTTCACTAATATGAATTTTATCTGTATTGGGCACCTCAATACTTTTCTTAAATCGTCCACAACAATCCTCATATATTAAACACTTAGAATATGAGAAGTTTGTTGTATATGTGAATACACTTTTTTTCAGGTGATAACTTCTGTTTTAACCTGATGACATGTGTAAGTTAAAAATGCACGCCCACACACCCACACTTGAAATGACATAAGGAAAAAAAAGGTTGCTTGTAGAGTAGAAAAAGGAATTATCTGAAGCATTGAAAATCATTGCTCATTGTAAATAAGGGATTCCTATGCTACAGGAGGGTCAGTGTGGCATGTGTAAGGCAGGAATTTATGCACTTATGTGATTGGAATATATCTCATCGTCGCACAAGTTTTAAGCTAGTATCTAATGCTTACTGCAGATATAGTGAATTCGTTCAGGAGATATTTGGGGGTTTTTCTATGCATTGGTTTCTCGGAGTTAATTTAGGAATACCATTGATGTTAACTTGTAGAAAAATATGGTACTACTTCAATTCTTTTATTTTACTGGGCATTCATTATCTATTTGGTTCATTGGCATATCTTCTTGTTGCATTCTATTCACTTAATGAATTCATGTCTTTTTACTTTTGCAGCTTATTTTCTGGAGGCATATCGCCCAGTGAGGAAGGGTGACTTCTTCCTTGTCAGAGGGGGGATGAGAAGTGTAGAATTCAAGGTTATTGAAACCGACCCTTCTGAGTATTGTGTTGTTGCCCCAGACACAGAGATCTTCTGTGATGGAGAGCCTGTGAAAAGAGAAGATGAGAATCGGTTAGATGAGGTTGGTTATGATGATGTTGGTGGTGTAAGAAAGCAAATGGCTCAGATTCGGGAACTGGTAGAACTGCCATTGAGGCACCCTCAGTTATTCAAGTCTATTGGTGTAAAGCCTCCAAAAGGAATCTTGCTCTATGGACCTCCTGGGTCTGGTAAGACTTTGATCGCTCGCGCAGTTGCAAATGAAACTGGCGCCTTCTTCTTCTGTATCAATGGCCCAGAAATCATGTCAAAATTGGCTGGTGAGAGTGAAAGCAATCTGAGAAAGGCATTTGAGGAAGCTGAGAAAAATGCACCTTCCATTATCTTCATTGATGAGATAGATTCAATAGCTCCCAAGCGGGAGAAGACTAATGGAGAAGTTGAGAGAAGGATTGTTTCTCAGCTATTGACACTCATGGATGGGCTAAAATCTCGTGCTCATGTGATTGTTATTGGAGCCACAAATCGTCCCAACAGCATTGATCCTGCACTTAGGAGGTTTGGAAGGTTTGATAGGGAGATAGATATTGGTGTTCCAGATGAAGTAGGGCGTCTTGAGGTTCTACGCATCCACACCAAAAATATGAAGCTTGCTGAAGATGTAAGATTGGATTACATTTTCCTTTAAGAAATTGTCTGATTTCTATTGTTCTGAAAGAAATTTGTCCAATGTGCCATTTGCAGGTTGATTTAGAAAGAATTGCTAAGGACACCCATGGGTATGTTGGTGCTGATCTGGCTGCTTTGTGTACTGAAGCTGCACTTCAATGCATCAGAGAGAAAATGGATGTGATTGATTTAGAAGATGAGTCAATTGATGCTGAAATATTGAACTCAATGGCAGTGACAAATGAGCATTTCCAGACTGCTCTTGGATCAAGCAATCCTTCTGCTCTTCGTGAAACAGTAAGTACTTTAGCAGTTCTTTAATCAGCGCCAGTTTTCTGTTTCTCCTGTTTCTATTCTTTTGCAGTTTCATCTTCTCATCGCATCTCTAACTTAACTTTCCTAATGAACCAGGTTGTTGAAGTGCCCAACGTCAGCTGGGATGACATTGGTGGTCTTGAAAATGTTAAGAGAGAATTACAAGAGGTAACTGAAGCTCTTACATTAAATCCCATTACTGGTTTCTTTTTGTCTATCTCTGGATTCTCATGCTGTTTCCTTTGCAGACTGTTCAATATCCAGTGGAGCATCCTGAAAAATTTGAGAAGTTTGGAATGTCCCCATCAAAGGGGGTTCTCTTCTATGGCCCTCCTGGATGTGGTAAAACTCTTCTGGCCAAAGCTATTGCCAATGAATGTCAGGCGAACTTTATCAGCGTTAAAGGTCCTGAGCTACTGACAATGTGGTTTGGAGAAAGTGAGGCTAATGTGCGGGAAATTTTTGACAAGGCCCGTGGTTCTGCTCCATGTGTCCTATTCTTTGATGAACTTGACTCAATTGCAACTCAGGTTTGTGCATTTTACAATTGGCATAAATTATTGGCTTCTGAAACATTTATATATTGATCATACAGATACCCTAAATGGAAAAAACTATTACACTTTGCGGACAAGTTTCATAATTTTCTTTTGGTTCCTGTCTTGACATCTTTTGCTGTATCTTGCAGAGAGGTAGTAGTGTGGGAGATGCTGGTGGTGCTGCCGACAGAGTGTTGAACCAACTCCTTACAGAAATGGATGGGATGTCAGCAAAGAAAACTGTTTTCATTATTGGGGCCACCAATCGGCCAGACATTATAGACCCTGCACTTCTTCGTCCCGGCCGTCTTGACCAATTGATTTATATCCCCCTCCCAGATGAAGAATCCCGTTATCAAATTTTCAAAGCTTGCTTGAGAAAATCCCCTCTTTCAAAAGATATTGACCTAAGGGCCCTTGCCAAGTATACTCAAGGCTTTAGTGGTGCTGATATTACCGAGATTTGCCAGCGTGCTTGCAAGTATGCTATAAGAGAGAACATTGAAAAGGTATAGTTGGAGACACTTTTCTTTGCATGGACAAAACCGAAGTCAAGTTCCTTAATTTTTTGTTTTTTTTTTTTTCCTCCAATAAAAATATGACATATGAACTTTTTTAGAAGAGTGATTGGTGTGGTGCTAACTTGTTTTAAAAAATTCGTAAATTATGTTTTTATCAGATAACCTAACAGTGAACACAACTTTTTAGCACATTATATTCTTGGTGACTTGACCACTATAGAAAATTTTCTATTGGGTTCAACTTAAGTTTATTTTTTCTTCCCTTAGGACATTGAGAGAGAAAGAAGGAGGAGAGAGAATCCTGAAGCGATGGAAGAGGACATTGAAGATGAAGTAGCTGAGATCAAGGCAGCTCATTTCGAGGAATCCATGAAGTATGCACGAAGGAGTGTAAGCGATGCTGACATTCGCAAGTACCAGGCATTTGCTCAAACATTGCAGCAGTCTAGAGGGTTTGGTTCTGAGTTTAGGTTTGCGGATAGTACCTCTGGTGGTAGTGGTGGTGGTGCTGCGACAGACCCCTTTGCAACTGCGGGCGGAGCTGATGATGATGATCTTTACAGTTAGTATAACATGTGCCTTTATTTATGAATGCCTTTGCTACGTACCTTCTATTTTCTGTATTATTCTCTAAGGCTTCCATTGGATTACTATTGTTATTGCGCCGCAAGAGGCGTTGGGTCACAAGGCCAATGTTTGATGCGGAGTTGACCCTTTTAATGTTGGTTAGAATTGCTTGAACTTCCAACGTTTATAAATTACAACTCGACAGCTTTTGAGATTAGATTGTGCCCATTTCTCGGGTGCCACTGAAAAAGTTACTTGGAAGTTTACTGGAAAAGAAACCGGATTTATTTGATTGTTTATCATTGGTTTACCCTAGATATTACAGCAAATTATACGTACCCATTTTACATTATGGATTAGGTGCAACTCAAAAATCTGTTTTGGGGCCGAAAATTGATATCGGGCCCCCAAGATTATTGCTAAACGGGTTGATGCTATTTGTTATGGGGTAATTACTGTGTTGCCTTGGCGAATTCAAAGGCACCGGTGCCACATACACGCGGTTCAATAAGAAGATGCCAACTCAATCTTATTGGGCACTGTCGCCGAGTTTTTAAGAATATGTCAAAATTCAAAAAGGACCCAAAGATTCTCAGAATTTTTATAATTTAATCCTTATTGTTTTAAATGTTTATTTTTCCTCTCAATATCTGATATTTATGAGATTCACAAAGCTTGTCTCTCAACTTAATCTATTTGTATTTAGACCCAAATACCTTATAGTTTTGTAGTTTTTGTCTCCTATTATTTCCGATGTTACAAATCCAAAACTCGAAACCAAAGTAAACAAAACATAATGAAACCCATAAAGAAAACCCAAAAAAAAAAAAAAAAGAAGCGTCAACAAAGCTGTGAGCCCAGGAAAAAAATTGGCGAACAAAGTCATCCAAAAATTGGGAAGAGCACAAGAAAAATCCTTCAAATTCAGAACACTCAATGACAACAAAAATAGCAGTTCAAATTTGTTTTTGTCACGTACACGTATAATTATATGATTATACAAAGGCTGATTATTCAACTGTAAAGAAGACTACCAAAAGAAAGAGTGAGACACATAGCAAAACATCAAAAAAATAGGAAAAATGTTTTCAACCAAAATTTTAAATATATTTGGAGGGAAGAGCGGGGAAAATGAAATGAAGATAATATGTCACATTTTTTTATCGCTTTAAATACTTGTATTAATAAATAGGGAAAATTCATTATTTGGTCTTCATAGTTTTCATCAATTTCAAATTGGTCCTTAAAGTTTATTTATTTATTTTTAAATCACTCCCCGAAGTTACCAAACGTTTGAAAAATAGTCTCTACCATTGAGATCCATTTTTACTCCGTCCATTTGACGATGCGTTGGCGGTCAAAGATGATGTGGAGTGTACACATAACTGCTTATTTGGCTCTTGGGATCCACGTAAACAAATAATTGTTTTTTCTCTTAAACAAAGGAGAGAAGCCCACATACGCCATTACCACCCAAGAAAACAGAGAACACTAGAACCAGAAAACAGGATGCGATCATGCGTTATAGGCTTTCCCACCGTGGCCGTGCTTTCAATGAGTATAAAAACCATTACAATACCCAACTATTCCCTTAGACTCATCTTCCTCCTTGTGTTTTTTGGCTTTCGCAATTTTCCCATCACCCTGGATGTTTTCAAGCATAATCAACTAGCACATACCCTGGAGATTTATGTTTTCAAGCAGACAATTGTAGCAACATGCATGTTCACCTCTGCAAATTAGAAACAGGGATGTTCAATCAGCTTAAGTTAAATCAAATATGATACTTTGGTCCATTGAATCATTCAAATTGGTTGATGGAAAGTGGCCGGTTATATTACAGTCCAAAAAATAGTGGATCAGTTGACAAGTCTCTGTTACAGTACTCTTTTGTTTGTGGCAATAATCTCTATTCAAATAATTGCTTACCAAACATAATTCTATGTTCAGTATTTATTTTTCTTTTACGTCTAAATATTGAATTCATAGAAACGTAGACAAAATACGCGACGATAACTTATTGATAATATTCAGCAGTCCAAAGCTCAATAAAAACCGATAAATAGGATCCAGGAACACTAAGATGAAAGGATCTCAAAATAAAAATAATAATAATAATAATAAAGAACAAGACAAGTTGATGAAATTAGAGAGGCAGTCTAGATGGACAAAGATATCTTGAAATTATTGAGGGAAATGATGAACTTCATTTCTTTTTCTTCATGTTTTTCTCTTATTGGATCCAGGAAGCATGAAGTTAATGGGGAACACGATGGTAAAGTGGGATGGGATTGTGAAGGAAAAGGTTATTCCAAAAAGAGAAAGCACTTGAAGAGATTTTCCACTTGTGGGTCGTTTTCGGGATAATGAATTTCTTATCTAGGGTAAAAACGAGGCCTAGAATATGCGCCTGAGGAACACCGTGAATGTCACTGATGCGGTAAAAGAAAGGTTCATGTGTTTATTACACTCAACCTTGGACGAAACAGTAGATGAGGCTGTTAAAACACCTTTTAGGTTTTAGGAAATATGCGACAAGGGAAGCAAATCTTTCTAAGTCTGAGGCGTTGTCCATTGAGACACAGTGCATGCCAGACCTGTTGCCCCAAGGTTGCAGGTGGCGTTACGCTCTTTCGTTTGGAGAGTAGGTGAAAGTGCAATTCGAATCTGTTCCATATTCATATAGTTTGAATAGAAATCTAACTATTGAAACTTTTTTTATCAATAATCCCTTGTGGTTTTAATTTTTTATTTATTTTTAAATTTGAACCATTAAATTTTAATATAACGATATGCTTTAGTAATGAATGATACTGGAGCTAATCCATCTGTACGAAAGTGGGTTTCTCTCTCATGGGTTCAGAATTTTTTTTTGCTTACATGGATCTTAAGTGCCAAATAAGTAGGCATGCATGCCGTCCATGTCATTTTTGTTTGCCAACTCATCATTAAATGGATTGTGTCAAAATAAATCTTAACAGTATAGGACTATCTTTCAAATTGTGGTAACTCTAAGGAGTGATTAAAAAAAAAACTCTAGGGATCAAATTAAAAATTGATGAAAACTATAAGGACCAAATACTGAATTTTGCCTCTTAAGTTGTGATATGAATTCTTACTATAGTTTTTGTTATATTGATAATTTATTCCGAGTTTCCCACTCAAAGTTGGTCGGAAGTTCCCAACTAAAGCTCGGTTGATTTTCTTTTTTCTTCTCGTTATCAAGTTAAATTTTATATAATAATATATCACATTAAAATCATATATATTTTGAATATATTACATGCAAGTATATCTCATAATCAAGAGATAAATAAAAGAAACCAGAATAATAAAAAAAATTGAAGACACTAGGATAATAAAAAATTTAGAAATATTAGAGGCTAAATAAAATAATTTTTCAAGTGTTGGGTCTATTTTAACTTTAACCTATCATCACACAAGCGACAACTTATTTTGTCATTGCTGAATTGGCGGCCTGTTATTGGTTTTATCTTTATAATACATACATACATACATACATACATATATATATAATTCCATAACCACTTTAATGCCAATTAACCGGGGGCTTTTTTTTCTTTTGGTTTGTTGTTAGGAATAGTCATAGATATAATATCATAGTCTCTAATTTTAAATTAAAATTTTCAGTTAAAAATATTTTTTTTATTTTTTGATGTGTTGTCATATATTTTTCAATTTTATTTTTTGGTCTTCTTTACAGTTAATTAATGAGTCTATGTATAATAATAATATAATTATGTGTGTACATGACAAAAACATATTTGAATTGTACTAGATTTTCAGGTTTTTTCTCGTGCTCTTCCTACTTTTTGGATGACTTTGGTTATCAAATTCTTTTTTTCTTCTTGGTTCACGAATTTGCTGGTAGGTTTGTTTTCTATATTTGCTTCTTGGATTTATGTTTTGTTGGCTTCGGTAGTGATTTTTTTATTTTGGATTTGTACCAACTGGAAGTAATAGAAGACTTTTAGATTTATGCTTAAAGACTAACTTGTGAATTTTATAAATACAAGATATTGAGAGAGAAAATAAAAATTATAAACAAATTAAGAACTTAATTATAAAACTTCTTAAAATTGCTGGGTCATTTTTTATTTTATCATATTCTTATACCGTCATTAATACTGCCCAGTTGGCATCTTCCTATTGAACGGGCACCAATGCGTGCCAGTTGCCAGTGGCACGGAAGAAACTACTTTGTTTTGGACACTAAAGAGTCTAAAGCCTAATGACGAGTCTAACTAGGACTCTTTATTGAGGTAAAATCCAAGCCCATGGATGGAGTCCTGCACGCCATTTCTAGGTTGATGAATGTGTCTAATGCTGTCTAGCACACAACGTGGGTCATTGAATTAAGGTAAGCCTTATTTTGAAATCATTGAAATCATATCTGAGAACCTTGAAATCATGTAACGACGAATAAAAATGTTTGGTGAGAGAGTTAGGAAATTCATCATCATGGAACCCTCTATTTAGTCTATTAAGCCTATAGAACCAAGTTTCCTTTTTTTTCCTGAAGATTCCTGCCTTTGTTCCTAAACCTAAAAAATAGATAAACTTGTAGAAATTATTTATGAAGACCTTCTTTCTAGTCAATGCCTAGAGGATACTCATCTACATTTGATGAATCCTTATCAATTTTATACCTAGGATTGTTCTTAGGGTAAGTTTTCAAGAAATTGATTTGCAGGCCTAAATTTCTTGTCAAAGAGTATGTATATAGCGGAGCCAAGACCTTGGAATCAGTAAGGGTGAAATTTTTTATTTTTATTTTTAGAATTATATTTTTTAAATTAATATTTTTTTTAAAAAAATACACTTTTGATTCCTCACTTATTGAAATGATTAAAATAGTCCTAGTAAAAAATATTATACTTAATTACTAATTGTTAAAAAATTTATCAAATTTAGTCATTTTATTAAACTTTAAATCTTAAATTTTAGAGGCTAAATATGATATTTTTTCAAAAAAGTGAGATGTCAAGTGTAATATTTACCAACAAATAAAAAATTATTTTGGGTATTTCAATAAGTGAGGGACTGAAATGATAATTTGTGATAAATGAAGAACTAAAAGTGTATTTTATTTGTGGTTTTATTAAACTTTCAAATCAAACTACGGTGTCATTATTCTATCTGTATTGTATTAAATATTACTTTCCACATTAATATTGTTTTCAGTACCTAAATACTTATGAGAACATTTCTATCTACCTACTTACACTAAGAAAAAATATACCATCATTTAATAAAATCATGATATTTCAATAAACAATTCCAAAAAGCAATTTAAAGGAAAAATGTTTATTTGATGAAGTATAAAAATTTATAATTGTCAATTTGTAAAAAATATATTTATATAACATTATAAATATTATTTTATCGTACAATATTTCATGAATTTTACAGTATTTTTAAGAATAATTGTTCAAGACCCAACTAAAATAACATATTGATATATGAACTCAATTATATCGTACTCACTTATTATAAAACCACTATTTACTTATGTGTATTAAAAGTATACACATATTAAATATATAATTATACACATAATACATATGTAGGTCTAATGGGTTTAAGTTAAAACATCAGTTAATTAAAAATAACATGACCCAATGGGTGTAATTTTAGTGGGTTCAAAAATATAAAATATGTGAAGACATAAAATTATATCTTAATACTCAACACAGCAAACTAAAAAAATTTTGGGGGGGCATGTGCACCTCTCACTACAATGTGGCTCCGTCTTTAAATATACTTTTAGTCTGAAAAACTATGGAATCAAATCTTCACCTCAAGAAAGTATTTTGATTTTAAGATCCCTTAACAATTCATAAATCACTGGATCTAGCAAGAAATTCTTCCATAACCACAAAAAATCCTTCCCTGCAACAAATTGCATCCTAACTTCACTCTTTCAAGTGATGGAACTAGCTAAATGATTTTTGCTCTTTTATCTTCACTGTCACCTTAGAAATTTCAACTTGTTTGACACCTCTCATATATTCCAACTAATATTCCATTCCTCGTCCTTCCCAGACTTTCTCCTTAAACCTTTGATAAAAATGTTATGTGGTTCTTATAGCCATATCTATCCTATACACCACAACTATAAAGTTCTCTTTTATATATGGAAATTTTTTTCATATTAACTTAATAAATCTCATCACAAGTTCTTGCTTTAGACTTTTTATTGAATGGTATTTCTATTAGAATAAATTTTATTATTATTATGGATTAGCATTAATTTGTTATTAAGTCATATATCTTAATTAATTGGGCAATTAATATAGTTAGACTAAATCAAGAATGGATTAGGTCCTTGTCATCAGTGGATAATCAGTAATGGATCAGATTATTCACTGGCCTGTTGGGTAAAGATTCTAACTTGCAGCCCAGGTTTAATTAGTAATTATCCTATTGAATTACTAATAAGTAATAGAAAGAGAGATTATTGGATTTAATCTTAGGCCTAATTGAATTATTTAGTGAGGAGATTGAAGTACCTATAAATAAGATCATTATTATTCTTCTAAGACTAATCAAGCAATTCCTATACACTCTCAATCTTTCTTTCTCTCTCTCTCTCTTAATCAAGCATGGGACTTGTGGGTTAATGTTCTTGCCTCATCTTTTACTTGAAGTTTCGTTCTAATCATGTCTACACCATAGGGTAAGTTCTTTAATTCTTTTCTTTTTAATTTGTATATAATTGATTAACATTGTTCTGTAATTATATCATAATTGGTATCAAAACCTTCTTGAAATTTCAATATTCTTTTCCTATGGAATTTATTTTGTCTAAAACTTCTTGCATGTATGTATACCAATTTGTCCTTATATCACAATTGCTATGGGTTCTTTCCTTTTTTTTATTTTTTATTTTTATGAATTCAAAACACAAGAAGCCATTTGAAACTCTCATAAAGATTTCGAACTCCGCTCTTCAAGAACCGTTTTCTTGGAAAATTGGATTGAAGGGTTTCTCTAAGTTTGATGTTTCAAACGAATCAATATATATATTGCCCTTTAAAAGCTTAAGAGATATGTTGAGCAAGACTGGAACCCAAGAGGGGGGTGAATTAGGTTTTATAAAAATTTAAACTGAAAAACTCCTTTGAAGAATAACAATAGAATAAAAAATGTGCAGAATGTAAATGAGTAAGGAGAGAAGTATTGGCATAGAGATTTAATTTGGTTCAACTTCTACCCAAGCCTACGTCCAGTCCCCAAGCAACTTCTTGGGATTTTTTACTATCTCAAAGTATCAATACAAACTTCAGGAGAACCTCTCCTAAATTCCCAAGTCTCATAGCTTGACACTTTTAAAGAACCTCTTTGAATTCTCACTCTTAGGGATATACTCCACCTGAACTCAAGCTCTTTCTTAGATTGACTTTCTCAATGAACCTCCTTGAGACTCTCTCTCAGAAGAAAGAAAATTTTACAATTAAATAAATATTTGAAACAAAGTAGATGTTACAATGAAGTACTAATATAATAATGAGCTAAAGAGAATATGAAAACAACTAATATAAGCACTCTTGAAAATTTTTGTTGATGTTTCAGATGTCTCAGGTCGAGTTTATATAGATTAAGGTCTAATAGATTTGTTGGGAGTGAGTGAAAAATTAGATAATTCAAAATATAGCCGTTATAGATGTATTATAACTTGTCAGTCACTGACCAATCGACTGTTCCTTCATTCCCTCTCACAATTTTGAAATTCTGGACCCTGACAATTGACTGCTCACTTTGGATCAATCAACTTGTTAGTCACAGAGAGCTTCCAATTGATGGCCTCAATGCTGGTAGTTGATTGATGCGTGATCTAGGAGGTTACCGGTTAGCTGTTTGGTTTTAAAGAGCTCTCAGTTGATCTGGCTTAAGCTGACAGTTAACTGGTCTCATCCAAGAAGGTGACTAGTCGACTGTTAGCTTGTGAAAAGTCGACAATTCTTTCACTGAGAATGCTCAATTGATTAGTTTCCAAGTTGGCAGTAGATTGGGGGATTCTCAGCAAGTGACCAATCGACCGCTAGCTAGTGGTTAGTCGATTGTTTACTAACAGAAAACTCCCAAATTAGCTTTTCTCAACATTTAAGACCTGAGATTGATTATACATTCATTTTAATTGATCCCTATTAGCTCAATACCATTTACAAAGGTTCTTAATACATTACTAAACATTAAAATAATCTAGAACCTAAATGTTACATGGGAAAACTTTTCTTCCTGTGTTGTTATCATCAAAATCTTTGTTTCTCAGTAAATGGGCTCAACAATCTCCCCTTTTTTTATGATGATAACCCTGCAAATGTTAGTTCTTTATAAAGAAAAGTTTTCAAAATAATCTCTTTTGATTTTATGAAAGTTTTAATGGTTTAGCTTTGATTTCTTACAACCCTTAACTGGTTTCATTGTTTTTGCATATGACGACAATAATTAATATGGCAGCAGTAGATAGCAGTGAATGATATTGACATCATTTGTAATCAAATAGCTACTTTAATTCAAAATCAAAGCATGACATAAATCAAATTAAGCAACTAAGTTTAACCAGAGAAACCAAACAAGGAAACATAATTTGAAATTAAATCTCAATGTCATCAAAATCAAAATGCATAAAGCGTAAAGCCTATTTTTCTCTCTCCCTTTGTCTCATAAAAAAGGAAGGAAGATAACCTAAATCCTAAGTCCTAAGCTCCCTAGAAATTAGGACTCTGCTCATGGTATGACTCAATACACTCCAAGCAAGCATTGACATCTTCCATAGTCTCTTTAAGAGTTTGAATCTGGAGACTGAAAGTGTCCATTTTTTTAATGAAGAGCTCAAATCTCAGCAAGGAGAACAGGCTCTGGAATAATGATAGACTCAGGCTAAGCTGATGTGTAGCCCATGGAGGTGTAAGCATGTGGCGATGGCATATGAAAGGATGAACCTTGCTCAGTAAGATTGGCATGTGGAGAACCTAGGGGAGGCACATCAACAGTTGGTGGAAGAGGTGGCCTGGGCATCATTTAGGTTTTCCTAACCCATTGCCCCTAAGGAGTGTTAATAAACCCCATTCGCTGAAGGTTATTCCACCCAATATGTAGAGGGGATTCCACATCATCCACTAATGGTGAAATGTCGTAATGGTAGAGGATGGTGGCAATAATGGCAGCATATGGCAATGGAGATGGCTTTTTATTCTTACATGTTGCCATTCTTTGAGTGATGAGCTATGAAAGCTTAAAACTTTCTCCATCCAAAAGCACTTTATCATAAACACCTCCAGTTCAATGAGATATGCAAAATTTTCAGACTTGTTGATCAGGCAATGAGTAATGATGTAGTGTAACAACTGATTTTCCAAGGAACGGTTATTGACATTGATAGGAGTGTTTGGGTTGTTAATGACATTCTCACTTATCTAATTTATGATTTCTAATTTTTTGTACCCAGCCATAGTCTTCAATGAATTTGGATGATCAATAAAATAGTGTCCAGTGGGAGCGGGTAAATTAAGAATGTTAGCCAAAGTCTTATCCTTAAACACTATTCTAGAGCCTTTAACCTTAGTAGTAATCAGATAAGTAGTGGGATTGTATGTGAGGTTAGAATAAAATGCCTTGATGACTTTGGAGCTGTAATCCAACTTAATATTCAGAAGATAATTTAATCCAGCATTTTCTAACATATCAAATAGCCTAAATCCTTCTTCTTGTAGGAAAGGCAGATGAACATACCCACTAGGAAGTACACCCTTTTTGCTGAAAATTCTCATGAAGAAAAAAGAGGAGGAGGACCAAAAAAGGATCCAACAGCCACGTTTTTTGTCGTTGCGTGCTTGGAAGCTAGTCTTTGAGCTATTATTGAACTTGGAGAGGCAAGGAAGAAGGTTTGGAGGCAAGAGATTGAGAGAAGAGGTGAATAATTCAGAACAGGGTGAAGAATTGTAGAAAACACCCCTTTTAATCGATGAAACCCTAGGATTTTGAGTTTAAACAATGATTTGAACTAATTTGGAAATAAAAACTCAGAGATTTTATGGAGATTTGGCCAATAAAGTGAAGGGCAAGAGAGAGGAAGAGTAGTTGGCTAGAGAGAATAATAAAAAATGACAAGTTTTTAGGGTTTGACTGCCCTAAATAGCAATTTTTGTCATTGACCAGTCAATTGGTTACTTGTAATTAGTCGACTGTCGACTTCTATTTTTCACAAGGCTAGTCTCTAGAACCTCCTAGTTGACTGGTTATTTACCACCAGTTGACTGTTGGGTCTTCTAATGTGTCCAGTGAATTGGCCACTTGTTGGCAGTTGATTGTTCCCTTACAGAGAGCCATCAGTCAGCTGTTCCTTTCATCTTGAGCAGCTGGTTACTTCTTTAACCTTCACTAGTCGACTGGCCATGCCTTGGCAGTTGAATGGTCATTTAAAAATGTGACCAATTCGAATTTTTAAGGCCAAAATTCTAATTTTTTTAAAGGATTTATCATTTAACAACTCTTCTAAGCACAAAAATTTATTCAAACAATATTGTAAACAAGTAAAAACACTTTAAGAAATCAAAACATCCTGCAAAATAAATAAGAAAACACTCTGATGCTTAAGTCAGTAATGATTTAAACAGCAAATGGCGAAATGATTTAAGTCTTTTATAATTCATTAGGGTTAACCATTCCAAGTTTACCTCTTATAAAACAAAATCTTTCAATGGAAAGAGGTTTTGTAAAGATATCAGCAAGTTAAAATTCAATTTTGATAAATTCTCGACTAATATCTTTCTTGTGAACATGATCCCTAATGAAGTAATGCCTGATTTCAATATGTTTAAACCTTGAATGCATGATTATGTTCTTGTAAGATTTATTTCACTAGTATTGTCACACTTAATAAGGATTTCTTTAAGATCTACATTAAGATCCTCTAATTGTTGTTTCATCCAAAGAATTTAAGCACAACAACTACCAGCAGTAACATATTTAGCTTCAACAGTAGACGATACTATACTATTTGTTTCTTACTAAACTAAGAAATAAGAGAATTTCCAAAGAATTGGCATGTTCCACTGGTGGTTTTTCTGTCAGTTTATAACCCGCAAAATCTGCATATGAATATCTTACTAAGGTGTTAGTTGATCCTTTTAGATACCATAAACCCATGTGTATTGTGCTAGCAATATATCTAAAAGTTTTTTTTATTGCTTAGTAATGAGACTTTTTAGGACAAGTTTGAAATCTAGCACACATACATACACTAAACATAATATGAGGTCTACTTACAGTTAAATATAAAAAGGATCTAATCATACTTCTATTTTTTCTAATGCCATATGGCTGTCCCTTATCATCAGCATCCACTTTTATAGCAAAAGCCATAACAATGTCCTTTGTTTAACATTTTCAAAGCCCAAAATTTTAAGTAGTTCTTTAACATATTTAGATTGATTTATGAATGTTCCATTTTTCTATTGTTTAATTTGAAGACCCAAGAAGAATGTGAGCTCTCCTATCATTGACATATCAAATTCTCCTTTCATCATGTCAGTAAATTCCTTTCATAGCTTTTCATTAGTGGCTCCAAATATAATATCATCAACATAAATTTGAACAACTAAAATATCATGCTTTTCCTTTTAAAAAAATAATGTTATATCAACTTTGCCTTTAGAGAAATTGTTTTCAATAATAAAAGTACTTAATCTTTCATACTATACTCTAGGAGCTTATTTAAGACCATACAATGCTTTTCTTAATTTGTATACTTGATTTGGAAAGTTATGATCCTCAAAACCAGGAGGCTGTTTAACATAAACTTCCACCATTATGTATCCATTTAGAAAGGCACTCTTGACATCCATTTGATACAACTTAAAATTGTTTATACATGCAAAGGCTAGTAGAATACGAATAGCTTCCAATCTAGCTACTGGTGCAAAAGTTTCATCATAGTCTATGCTTTCTTCTTAATTATATCCTTTTACTACTAATCTAGTCTTATTTTTAGTAGCAACTCCTGATTCATCAAGAGTATTTTTAAATACTCATTTAGTACCTATTACAGGATGATTATTGGGTTTAAGAACAAGTTTCAAACTTGGCTTCTTTCAAATTGATTTAATTCTTCTTGCATTGTTAGAACCCAATATTCATATTTTAATGCATCATCAATTATATGAGGTTATATTTGAGATAAGAAGGCTTGATGATTATAGATATTTCTTAAAGAGTTTTGAGTTATTACCCTTTTGGAGGCTTCACCAATTATTTATTCACTTGGATGATCCTTTTTGAAGTTCTATACCTTTGGTAGCTCATTGCTGACTTCTCCTTCTTCTTACTAGAATTCATCTGAAGAGGATTGTTCTTCTATCTTGATGGATTTACTCTCATCCTCTTTTTCTTGAGTTGTTTGTTTATCTTCTATTGTGAGATCATTAAATTTTACTACAACATCTTTAGAGGATACATTTCTTGGCTCAAGAGGGTCAGATTCATCAAAATTCACATGAATAGATTCTTCCACTATCATAGTTCTTTTATTATACATCCTATAAGCTTTGCTAGTATTTGAATATCCTAGGAAGATTGCTTATCAACCTTAGCATCAAATTTACCTAGGTTATCTTTTCCATTATTTAGTATGTAACATTTACATCCAAATATATACAGATGAGAAATATTTGGTTTCCTTCCTTTGTATAACTCATATGGAGTTCTTTTTAGTATGAGTCTAATCATGCATCTATTTATTACATAGCAAGCAGTGTTTACTGAATTAACCCCAATATATTTAGGAATATTTCTTTCATTTAACATGGTTCTAGCCATTTCTTCTAAAGTTCTATTCTTCCTTTCAACTATTTCATTTTGCTAAGGAATTCTCGGTGCAGAAAAATTGTGTTCAATATCATTATCATCACAAAACTCTATAAATAAGTTATTCTCAAATTCTTCACCACGATCACTCCTTATCCTCATAATAGTCATGCCTTGTTCATGTTGAATAAATCTGGCTAACTTCAGAAAAGCTTTAAAAGCTTGATCTTTGTGAGATAAGAAGAGTGCCCATGTGTATCTGCTAAAATCATCTACAATTAGTAAGACATAATAATTTCTACCAAGACTCATAGTCTTAGATGGTCCAAACAAATCCATGTGTAATAATTGTAGTGGTCTAGTTGTGGATTCCTTTTGCCTTAAATGAACTTTTAACTTGTTTTCCCTTTTGACATGCATCACAAAGTTTGTTTTTATCAAATTTCAACTTAGGTATTCTAACAACTAAGTCTCTTTTAGCAAGTTTCTCTAATAAACTCATATTAGTATGAGCAAGCCTTCTATGCCATAACCAACTATCATCATTTACACTTATCAAACATTTTGAGTTTGCAGTAGAGACATTATCCAAATCAATAACATATACATTGTTAATTCTATATCCTATGAGTATAATTTTCTTTTCATCCAAATTTTCAACTAGGAAGTGTTTTAAATCAAATATAACTTTATTGTTTTTATCACATAATTGATTAATGCTTAGAAGATTATGATTTAATCCTTCAACAAGAAGCACATTATCAATGGTGGTGGAAGAACTCTTACTAACTTTTCCAATACCAGTGATTCTCCCATGTCTACTACCTCTAAATGTAACATTCCCTCCATTCTTTGGTTGAAGAGAAATAAATTTAGATTTGTTCCCAATTATATGTTTGAAGAATCCACTATCTAAGTACTACTTTGTTTCGGTAGCTTTCAAACATACCTCATCTTCATTTTCCATAGAGCAGAGATTGGCTTCTTCATCATCATCCTCATAATCATCATCTCTTTCTCCCCAAGCAGCTAATAGGTAGACTTTCTTCTTTTCTTTCCTTTTTTTCTTCTCAGAGTTGTCTTGTTTCTTTAAAAACTGTGAGCACTCCCATTTGATATGTCCAGGTTTTCTACATTCATAGCAGATAGGAAGCTCTTTAGTTTCTTGATTTCTTTTGGTTGGTCTCTTTCCACTCATTCTTCTGCTACTAAAGAATCTCCCAAACTTTTTAACAAATAGACCAAGAGTTTCTTCATTAATTTCATCCAGAGAGTCATCATCACATTCTTTTTCATTTAAACGTATTAATGATGAAGCTTTGAGAGCAAGCCCCTTCTCTTTCTTATCTTGCTTTTTAAGAAGCTGCTTCAACCTTGGCTCATGTTCTTGAAGATTTTTGAAAAGTGAAGTAATTGATTTTACCAATGGACCTTTAGCTTTTTCAATTGTTGTCAACTTAGGCTACCATTCCATAGGGAGAGCTTTCATGATCTTGTAAGCTTGATCTATTTATGAATATGTCTTCCCTAAAGCTGCCAAATGATTCACAATGTGAAAACGAATTTTCATTTCTTTAATGGTTTCACCAGGATTCATTTTGAATAATTCATATTGTTAGATAAGATTATAAATCCTGGACTCTTTTACTCATGAGGTTCCCTCATGAGCTATTTCTAATGCCTTCTATATTTCTTTTGCACTTTCATAATTTGAAATTCTGAAATATTCTTCTTGACTAAGTGCACCAGTAAGAATGAGTTTGGCTTTATTGTTTAATAAAACATTTCTTCTATCTGTCTCATTCCATTTACTTTTAGGTTTGGTTATGGTCTTACCTTCTTCCTCTTTCATAGACATATAAGGACCTTTCTCAATAACATCCCAAAGGTCAATGTCAATAGCTTCAATGAAAATTTTCATCTTAAGTTTATAGTAGGTAAAATTTTTACCATTGAAACCAAGGAGTTTTGTAATTGACTGCCCTTTGGGTAAAACATTATCACCATATCCAGCCATTTATACTCTTAAGATGGTTAAATCTTTAATTAAGAGCCCAAGCTCTAATACCACTTGTTGAGCATGGTTGGAACCTAAAAGAGGGGTGAATTGGGTTTTATAAAAATTTAATTAAAAAACTCCTTTGAAGAACAACAATAAAATAAAAAATGTGTAAAATGTAAAGGAGTAAGGAAAGAAGTATTGGCACAGAGATTTAATCTAGTTCAGCTTTTACCCAAGCCAACATTTAATCCCTAAGCAATCTCTTAGGATTTTTCACTATTTTTAAGTATCAATCCAAACTTCAAGAGAAACTCTCTCCAATTCCCAAGCCTCACAGCTTGACACCTTCAAGGAACCTCCTTGAATTCTCACTCTCAAGGATATACTCCCCCTGAAACCAATCTCTCTTTTAACTTTACTCTCTCAAGGAACCTCCTTGAGACTCTCTTTTAGAAGAAAGAAAATTTTACAATCAAATAACTTTCTGAAACAGAATAGATGTTACAATGAAGCACTAATATGATAATGGGCTAAAGAGAATATGAAAACAACTAGTATAAGCACTCTTGAATGTTTTTGTTGATATTTTGAAGGTCTCAGGTCGAGTTTATATAGATTGAGGTTCAATATTGGGAGTGAGTAGGAAATCAGATAATTCAAAATATAGTAGTTATAAATCCATTATGGCTTATTTGTCCCTAACTAGTCGACTGTTCACTACTAACCAATCAACTGCTCCTTCATTCCCTTTCACAATTTTGAAATTTTGGACCCCGACAATTAATTGCTCACTTTAGACCAGTCAACTACTTGCTTCTAGAGAGCTTCTAGTTGATCAGGCTTGAGCTAACAACTGACTGGTCACATCTAAGAAGGTGACTAATCGACTACTGGCTTATGACCAATCAACAGTTCTCTCACCGAGAATGCTTAGTCAATTAGTTTCTAAGCTGACAGCAGATCAGGGGCTTATTAGCAAGTGACCAGTTAATTGTTAACTAATGGCTAGTCAACTGTTTACTGACAGAAAACTCCCAAATCAACTTTTCTCAACCTTTAAAACCTGGGATTGATTATACATTCATTTTAATTGATCCCTATCAGCTCAATATCATTTACAAAGGTTCCTAATACATGATTAAACATTAAAATCATCTAGAACCTAAAAGTTACATGGAAAATCTTTTCTTCTTGTGTTGTTATCATCAAAAACTTTGTTTCTCAGCAATTGGGCTCAACAAAATGTAGGATGCCATTAAAGATTGATATCATACAAAACCTCAAATCTTTTTAAGGAAATTCCTCCCTTAATGTTGTGTTCTTGGCTGAATTAGTTTAAAGGCTATTCTTGTGAAAGGATTTTGAACCTAATGGCATCAATTTCATGCATAAAATCCTTGAAAAGTATTGTTGCCATTGAAGCTGAATTCATCCAAAACCCTCATTCTTTCAAACAAGATTACTCCCTAATAATGTGTTATTTGCAAAATTGTTATGGGGGGTCTTGTACATCTTGAAAATCTGAGTCTTTTGACATCAAGAATGCCTAAAACCAATCAAGAAATCTATGAGTCTACATCTAGAGGTCCAATCTGGTTGAATGACCTACTTCACAGCCGTTTTTGTGGGGAAACTGATAAACAATGATGTTCATCGATGCCTACTCGTGCCTTGTATCACTGTAGCGTGTGGACTTAAAATTTTGACTCCCACATTAATTTTCAATTTCCTAATTAATAGTAATTTTTCTAGAATTTTTTGCAACATAGAAATATGAGTTCTTGAATTTCCATGGTATTTTACATTGTATTTCATATAGGTACTCTCCGAATTTTAGACTGAAAAATTTTGTGCATATACTAAGTGCAACCTAGTACCATATAGTTTTCAAACTCTTAGAGGTGGAATAGTTAGATGGACCAAATAATTTTTTAGAAATTTAAGGCCTAAAACAGTATGAAATTGAGGAATTTTGACCTAAAAAATTTTTATATGATGTTTATAAACAGTGAGGAGTAGTATACTATGCTTACTCTCCCTAATAATATATAGATAAATTAAAATGAATTTATTGGCATTATTAATGGACTTTATTCCAACTTAGGGAAGTGTCTAAAGGAATAAATACATTGGAATATATTATGGACCTTTTTTTAGTCACTCACACCTAGTGGTTGTGTATTTATCTATTGTGAGTCCAATTATGATGTTTGGGTTTATAAACAACCTAAGTTATGGTTATTATTTCATTCCTCTCCTTTATAGACACCTTGTAGTAATTATTAGAGATAAGATTGAATGTTAGTTGAAGTCAACAAGAGAGTATATATATTATATTTGTAGTCTACATATCCTATTAGTAGGACATTATTAATATAACTTTGTACATTAGGCCAAATAATTTTAGAGAAATTATGCCTTTATGAATTTAGTATTGTGCTGAATGTAATCCAGAGACTAATTTTTGTGTAGATTTTATGAATTTTGGTTATGAAAATTGTTTTCTTAATTATTTAAAACCTTTTAGGCAATATACTCATTTGTTATTGGTGACATGAGTTGTTGTGATTGATTAATTGAGCTAGATTGGTTGGCGAAAGCCTAAGTTTATGCCTAAATAGGCAATCTAATTCAAAATAGTCATAACTTTTAGTACAAATGGAATTTTGGGCTTATAATACTAATTCAGAAAGCTCATTAAGAGCCCAATGCCTAGGCAAATTACCAAATATAGTCCAATTTTGGGTCCAAATTTCATTGTTTTCCATTGACTTTGGGACTTTTGAAATTCAAGAAACTTGATTTTGGCTTCATAAAATAGGCTAATGAAGATGGTTTGAAGCTAATATTACCTTTAAGAACAGTAAATATATAAAGCCTAATATTGTCGATTTGGATATTCTCTAATTTAAACAAAATTAGATATTAGAAACATTAATTTTATATTCTTAACAGTATCCTTTGAAGTAAAATGACATCCAAAGTGTTGGCGTTTGCTTGCTTTTAGGATTAAGTGATTTCACTTGTCATAAAGATCACTTAAGCATTTGATACTTTGCAATTGTGAGCTCACTTATCGTGAGACCAGTTGCAGAGGTGTTTATTGGTTAATTAAATTGAGGCATCCATCTCAAACTAGTATTATATAGTTATTGCTGGGTAAATTACATTGGCAGTGGATACACCCTATCGGTGTAGCACTAACAATGTGATTTGATATTATTGAGGTTTAGTTAAATTGATGTTTTAATATTTCTTGTTCCTCATCGATATGAAGATGTTAAAGACATTTAGTTGTATGAACCTTATGATGTATAATGAGTTTCTTGGTTTATTGTAATCCGAGATCTTTAAGTGGGATTATGATAAATAATCTTATTAATATAGTTGCATAAGCTGAGCCTTTTGGAGGAAACTTTGTTTTATAATTATGTGCATACACATAACACATGTTTCTTAATTTCATTACCTCAGCTCTTGTTTACAGCAACTATCAATAGTGAAAACTCTCAGTAGGACAAATTATAATGACTATAAAAAGTCCCTAAAATATGTTTTAGCAATTGTATTGATGGCCTTAGCTTTAAGGTGAATACACCTATTGCACTGTCTTAAAGAACCTTTCTTGAACTGTGACACCACCCAATTAGAGTGTGTGTGTGTGTGTGTGAAGACATTGATGGAAAGAATAATGGAATACATGAGGGCCACTCGAGAAATAGTTTAAGCTACTTTTTAAGGCTTGAGAAAAATCGTGACCTCTCCCAATTTGAAAACACTTGATTTGAAGGAGTGTTTGGTGTTCAAATAATACATATTGAAACTCGTGTACATTGTCATAAAGTTGAAATCCTTCAGTCATGTCTCAGGAGATAAACCTCATATCTGACACACTTTTGTATCTTCTGTCATAGTTTAACAACTGAAGGCTTCATACCATACTCGTCTAGATAAACAGATAGTTAATGAATCGATTGAGGTTGTTCCTTAAAAGGATAAACTCATGAGGTTGTTCTTTAAAAGGATAAACTTAAAGGAAAAGGGTAATACTCTCACAGTGAATCTTTTGAATTTAGGATCCAGTTAAGAGTTAAATGTAAGTTTACCAAGAACTAAAAGCCCTAGACCTAATTAGTGAAAAGCGTAGTGGGTGGCAAGTTAATATAATATTTAAGTTGGCTATTTTGTAACCTTGTAAGGGTAACAGATATTTTAGAGTTACTAGATCATGGATTGTCTCTCTAGCTCTAGCTAATCAGAATTCAACATTGTTGAATTTATGGTTCTCAATTTCTTTTAAATTTCACGATTCCATCATTGGATTTGATATTATAATACTCTTAAGTGTTATAGGGTAATTGTTTGAGTCATATTTTTGGAAAGAAAAGTTGATAAGCCTGATTGAACAGATCATCTCATACAACATTAAGTTTTGGATTTTGCATAGACTATATTAAAAGTAGTTATTCGTGTTAGAGCTAGGTGCTGAGGGATAAGTGAGGGTCCAAGACTATTAAGTTAACCACTAACATGAAAGTTTGTAACCATTAGTTCCTTATCATGATTCTGTTACGCTATAGTATGATATGCCAAATCCCTAAAATTTCTAGCTACTGGCATGGTTTATTTGCAAAACATATTTTGTTATGACTTATGCTTTACATATGTTACCATTTTATAAAAGTCAGTCATAATCTCACAACATGTTTGAAAATTTTAGAATTCACATTTGGGCCTTATGAAACTCATAATTATGAGTGGGTCTTCAAGACCCAATAAAAGGGTTACTAAAGAAAGATTTGAAAATAATTGTAAGCCCAATATGATCATAGTGATTGTAATAAGGTAAAAGGAATTAACTGTTCCTATACCTTTCATTAGTATCCATTAAAGGACACTCTTAGAATGATTATAAAGTTAACTTGACTTTTAATAAAAGATCAGTAAGCATTAGTAGATGATTTTGTCATTGATTGAGCACTTGATCTGCAAATTGAATGATCAATCTTGAGTTGAAACAAATCTTGGAAAATATTATCTTAAGTTTGATGAGGTTATTTGTAGCCACAATTTTATTTTCGTAATGTATGTTAAATGGCATGCTATTAGCTTGAAGGGACATTAACCTCTTTGTGTTAACCTAACATAATAAATCTTAATGAGACCTATTGTATTATTGGAATTCAATTCCATTGTGATAGGTCTCAAATTTTTTGTTTATTTCTAGGAACTCCTGTTAACTGAGTGCTCATAGAATTCAAAATGCTCTCTTGTTCCTTTTTTGGTGTACTTATTCAGATAGGTGACAGAGAGGTCATTTAAACCTCTTAGGTCTTCAATATAACAAAGAGAGGATTAAGATGGAAAGAAATTTCCATTTGCTTCCGCTGTTGGCAACTCAATGTATGCTCAAGTAGAACCTCAACCTGTGTATATATCTTTATGATGTCCTAGAGGAACTGTCTTGTTGTGAAGTGTCAATGAACACTTACAGTTATCTCACCTTTTACATGTATCTTTACGATGTTTAGAGGAGATGTTCTATTAAGAAGTGTCAAATGGACATTTGTAGCTACCTCATATATATAAGTGGAGAGTATGTTGATTATTTTGCTATGGCAAATTCTTCAGGAATATGGTCAAGGAAATAAGTTTTTTTTTTTTTTATGTTGTGCATATGTTTTAAGTCTTAACCATTTTTGTAATAATGACTCTGTTATAGTCTTCTCTCAAAATTATAGGAATTTCAGTTACATTGAACTTTTGATTCATAATTCCTATTTGATGGAGAGAAGATATGTGAATCTCATACTCATATTGAACATTTTGGCTAATCTGCTTACCAAGACTAACACATTAAAATTTTAGAAACTTTTTACTCTTGGGTATCATGAAAATTTTGATGTCTTAGTTCAGTGGGAGTCTTAGTTGTGTTCTTAAGGAACACTTTGATATATTCTGACATTTATAACATTTGTTTTCCTATCAGATTCAATGTTCTTGATTCATAGTTTCCTTTTCGAATTTTTTTCTCATTTCATACTCGAGTGGTTCCCATTCATGGTGAACCTATGTTTACGGGTCTATTGATGAAAGGCATACCCATATTAGTATTTCAAAATTTTGTAACTCATATGGGTATTGTTGAATCCTTGATGAAGCCTTGATCTAGTGGGAGTATGAGTTAAGTTCTTAAGGGGCTTTTGTGGTGTAATATAAAACCAAGATATTATTTCATATTTCATTCTATATAGATATTGAAACTAATTCATGATGATGTTCATATCACTTGTTTCCTTATCGAATTTAGTGATCTTTGTGTGGTTTCATTTCTGAATTTTGCATGATTTAGTATATACGCACATCAATGTATTTATGTGAATGATTAATTGCTTAATTCTATGGTCTTTAAAATTGACTTAATAATTGATCAATATTATCCAAGTGAAAGATTGTTAGAATAAATTTTATTATTATTATGGATTAGCATTAATTTGTTATTGGGTCATATATCTTAGTTAATTAATTGGGCAATTAATATAGTTAGACTAAATAAAAAATGAATTGGGTTCATATTATCAGTGAATAATTAATAATGGATTAGATTATCCACTGACCCATTAGATAAAGACCCAAACTTAATTAATTTGTTTGGGTCATATATCTTAGTTAATTAATTGGGCAATTAATATAGTTAGACTAAATAAAAAATGAATTGGGTCCATATTATCAGTGAATAATTAATAATGGATTAGATTATCCACTGACCCATTAGATAAAGACCCAAACTTAGTTAGTAATTATCCCATTGAATTACTAATAGAAAAAAAGATTATTGGATTTAATCTTATGTCTAATTGAATTATTTAATAAAGAGATTGAAATATCTATAAATAAGATCATTATTAATCTTTTAAGACTAATCAAGCAATTCTTAATGCATTCACAATTTTTCTTTCTCCCCCTCTCTCAATCAAGCAAGGGTATTATAGGTTGATATTCTTGCCTCATCTTCTACTTAAAACTTTGTTCTAATCATGTCTACATTATAAAATAAATTCTTTGATTCTTTTCTTATTAATTCATATGTAATTGATTAACATTGTTACGCAATTATATCACAATTTCATCCACCACCGCACGATATGATTAATCTAGAAGCTTAGAAGAGTAAAAAGGTTCGGGAAATGTGCACGTGAAATGAAAAACACACGCCGAACATATCTCATCATAATGACTAATGAATGAAAAAGAATACTTGCTTTGGTGAAATTAACGGGGCTCACATGCTCAGCAATAAGACCTGGATATCGTGGTAAATCAAAAATCTTTGAATGCATATGAAACACCTCAAGGAAAAGCGCACCAGCAGGCATAGTCACTGGGGTGGGTCCTTAATGGCATTTCCACCACATCACAATATTACCTACTTGAATGTAATTCAGCTTTGGTCCCCATTACCATCCCACTTTGGTGTTCACGAATGATGAGACAGATAATCGACCTGTTTGGTTCCATGATTAGCCTCATGAACGCGGCAATAGTTTTAGAACTACTCAACGAATTCTTTTACCCCCTAATATTAATGCCACTAGGGACTTTTCCAATTTTAGTAAGTTGCCTAATATTAATTCCTAATATATATATATATATATATATATCTCTCTCTCTCTCTCTCTATATATATATATATATATATATTGTTTTTGCCAAAGGAGGTCGTCAGTTGTGGGATATATATTAAAAGAAAAAGAAATGTTAAGAGTTCGTGAGTAGAATGGGACATCTCGGAATGCGTTGGTGGTCCAATAAGTGGTGACAAACACGTCAAATCATGTTCCATGAAACAATGACGAAGAAATCAACGTCATCTCAGGCACTGCCTAGATATAGCAATCTTCCTAAATTTAACTGCTAAACAAATAGGTAAATTAAGTTAATAATAAACAATATTTGTATTACTTATTTATTTTACTCAGTTGTTTTAAATCAAATTTACATTTAACATTGAATAAATTATTCTAAGATTTAACTAAATTATACTACTTATTCTATTCTGAAAATATCATTTGTGTCTTCTATATATGTAAAAATTTTGTTTACAGTTTATTTTTTTATTTGATCAAGAAGACAAAAGTTTCTACACAATATGGGGTTTTCTATAAGAAAAATGACCACTTAATTATTTTACTGTTATAATAAATATAAAATTATTATTAATTTTTTGTAAATTAAAGTATTAAATAAATATCGAATATAAACAATAAAGTATCAAGTCAATGTGATAACATGGTTTTGGTGATCAGCCACGTGTGCATATACACTTGGGAATCATTGAACCCTCTCTATTGAGTTATGTGAGTAATGTGATCCCAAGAGAAACGGATTGAAATCCATCACTTTTACCCTGAGGGCAATATTGGTACTAACTGGTTAGCTTTGTTTAATTTGTCGAAATGCATGCAGTATTCTAATTATACATTTTTTTTTCTTAATTTTTTGAGTGCTCGTTCAAGAAGATATAATAGGATCTGTTCTTCCTTATAAAATTATCTTTTATTTTTTAAAGCGTTCTATCGTCCTTAACTTTTACCGATAAAAGAAAAAGTGGCAAGAATATTAAAAAAAGAATGTGATGAATGTTAATAAACTGGATGCATCTTTGGGTAGGGTAACATTAATTACAAAATAGATCTCCCGCTGTATAATAAAAAATATTATAATTTTTTATTCTTAAATTTTAAAAAATTACATTTCCTGTAAAATAAGGGATCAAATTTCATTAATTAGCCACACCTCCACTTTGTCTAACCCATACTACCCCAACCTTTTTCTTTTCTTTACTGTCGGCTCAACTTTTTATTGAGTTTGGGAAAAACATAATTTTGATAGTCTCAAAATCAATTTTTTAATAAAAAATATTAAAATAATTTTTAAATATTAAAAATTAAAAATTTTAATTTTTTTATAAATTATTATATTTTAATGTGGAAAGAACTATTAATTTTAAAGAGTTTTATTTTTGAATAATTATTTTAATACTAATATTTGTGAAAAACCAATTTTAAAGTTTAAAATGAGGGACTAAATTTATATTTTTTTCCTTTTGAAATGATTTCTACTCATTTTATTTTTTATCTTTTAAGGTTTATTCAATTTCATTTATCCGTAAATGCCATTATCATATTATTGCAAATAATTCCTAAAAATTTTATGATTTAACTCTAAACCCTTCAAAGTGTGTGCTAGAGATAGAGTTGTTTTACAAATTTGATTTTAGTTAAAAGTAAATTTGTAGGATTGTGATTTATGTTTAAAAATTCATGTTAAAAATAATTTTTTTTTAAATTTTTGTACAAACAAAAAATTTGAAGGATAAAAATTATATTTAAAAAACCTAACTCTAAACCAAACAACATTATATGAAAGGCAAATCATTGTTTTAGTTTGTAAATGAGTTTTTTCAACCATGCCAAACCAAACACATAAGAATTTTATGTTCTTAAAAATTTATTTATTTTATCAATTTTTTTCTTATAGACATGTTATTTCAAATACTGCATTTCACAACACCGCACTTGATACTGCAAACTCTGATTTGTTATTGGTGCCAACACATCAATTGTGGAAAAAACTTTGATGTAATTTTGTTATGGAAAAATATGTGAAGACTAAAATAAGGCTACGATAATCTTTATTTATTCCCTATATAATATCATCATTTATGTCATAAAGAAAGTAAAAGGACAGAGAAACAGTTTCGCTTTCATCAAGGGATCATAAATAGACGCACTATCGTCCAAATGAAAAAGCTAATGATTTGTGAAAGCAACCACTCACAAAAGCTAGTGTCATGCTGACTCATTGGCCAACCACATGTCAAAATAAAGGCTTCCTCATTTTCACCCTCCTAAACTAAAATCATACTTTACTTTATTTATTCCCGTAACACCTATCCAGGCTTGTGGTTTCTGGTGTGACCAGGCCTATTACCTACTGTTTATGTACGATTTCCACTTCCACTTTTTTTGTCCAATTTCATTTCTTGCTTATAATGAAGCTTTTAAACCAAAAGACATGATGGGATTTGAGAAAAAAAAAAAAAAACCCCACAGAAAAGTGCAAAGTTATAAAATCGATCATGGACCCATGAAATTAAATTTTAATTGGGGCTTCCTAGTGTCTTGTGTTTCCTTTACAACAGGACCCTTCCTATTCCACTGTCACAAAATTGACTAATCATTCTGGATTTTTCCGGGTGAGACGGATGTTAACTTGAGCATTAAATAACTCGTATGCAATTCTAAAACTTGATTTCTTTTTTTAAAGCTTTGCGATTCTTCTCTTCTCACTTTAGTTGGACATCAACATATATCACGTGACTTAATAAAAAAAATATTAATTGATTATAACACATTCATGTAATAATTGATTTATTATATTAATTTTAATTTAATTATTTAAAAAAAAATAAGATTATTAAAATAATAATTATATTAATATTAATACATCAAATTAATTGTTATATAAGTGTGTCGATAATAATTAATATTTTTATAATTAATAAAGCCTGCTTTATCTTTAGTGAGAATGAGAGAAAATCAAAACGCAGGTCGAAGTCAAGAAGCAAAAGCAATCCAATGAAGTGTGTTGTGTCAAAAAGATTTAATTCTATTCTTTTAGCTGCTAATTGAGATTTCTGTAATTGTTAGTTTCCTTTTGGACCCAAAATACCCAAAAGGTTCTCGGAAAACAGAAAAGGCAAGTGACTTTATGCACCGTAATCCCGCCATGTTTTCTTATAAAAAATGGAAATAAGAAGAGAGTGGAAAGAAGAATGAAAATATTAAAATATTGTTTGATTGAAAAGAAATTAAAATAAGTATGTTTTTTTTATTTTATTTTTTTAATAAATTATATATTAAAATTAATTAGGTAGTGTATATATTTTACTCTATTATCTTTTATTATAAAATAAAAAAAAAGATATACATATCTTCGAATTATTAATTAATCATATGATTATATATTAATATATATTTAATTAACAATATAATAATTTGAATAATTAATATAATAATACATATAATAAATTAAAAATAATAATTTAATGATAAGTAATTAATAAATAATAATAAAATAAATAAATAATAATAAATTATGATTTTAATATATCACAAGAGTATTTTTGTTTAAAAATTATTATAAATAAAAATATTTTTATTGAACATATTTTTATTTTTAAAAAATTAATTTCATCTTAGAATTTTAACAAAAAAAAAATTTTTATACAAGAGAAAGTATGTTTTTAAAGAAATAAAAATAAAGACTCACTCTACCAATTAAATATATTCTTATTTTCAATTCATCGCTTTCATTTTAACAACCAATGGGCTCATAATATTTCTTTTCAACCAAGAAAGGAAAATCAAAACCTCTCGTCACTGATGTCAACGACGCTATTACTTTCCATTAGCATTACATGGAAGTGAAAAGATGCAAACTTGGAAAAGATGGGAAGCAGAAAGGGGGTCATATACTTATAAACTTGAATTTCCCAAAGAACTAAATTTCAGAAACTAATGTTGACATCTGAAATAGAAGATCTACCCAGTAGTTCTGAAGGTTCAACAGATCTAACGATCTCCTTCGCATGTCATCTACACTAACTAATGCACATAAAAATGTATATATAACGCAATTCTCAGAACACAAGGGTACAGTATTTAATTAGTAAAACATCGTACCCAATCTAGGAGGTGCAGTCTTGATTATATATGATGACATATAGATAGAGAAGATGATGCTCTCAAGCTCAGTGCTCTCCGCGCTCATGCCAACAGAGAAGCATCGCTATGCAACGGCGAAGAATATAGAACTTGGTTCGCTGCTTCTTCACCAAATGACTGCACTTCTGCCCGAAGGACTGGCAGTTTGAGTCGCAATCTTGCTGCTGCTGATTACTTTGGCTTGGGTCGCTTTCCTTCACTGCCATGAATCTTTATTGCCAGCTCGTGCAATAAATTTTAGTGGTAGAACTTGTGCTTCCACCAGGTGCTTATATATATATATATATATATATATATATATATATATATATACGGGTCTTCTAGATCAAGTACGGACTGTTACTATTGCAACCACCGCTTGTCAGACTCAGAACTTTATAATAGAAAAAGATTGGCCAAATGTTGCCATTAATTTTTCTTTCCTGGTGACCAAAAGTAGCACATTTTTTCGCTCCACGTACGCTAAATATATGATTTTCAAGGTTTGGGATTATTAAATATATAAAATTGTTGGGTTAACCTTCGACTTGAAGGCAAATAACGTTGTACATTGTTGGGAGGGGGAATATGCATGGGTTAAGGGCTAGAGTTTCATGGAGTACTAACCCTTTTGCCTTGTAGGAAGGACACAGCCACTGGCCCAGTCTATGTATATATGCTTGATACATTCAAATATCATGAGTGAATGATGGATATATAGCAAGCGGCAAGTGTGTAATTATAGAGCCCTTTGAGTTCCCTGAGGATTGTTTGTTCCTATTAGAATGTAGTGGGTTTAAGCATAATAGCGCTTTATCTTGTCTCTTCTTGTCTCCTTGTTGCCTTGTTCGTGGCAACCATGACATGAAATTTCCTTTCATCAACTATGTTACTAATGCAATGTCTTCGTCATTGGTCACGCTTTTTCTAACATGAGTACTACAGTAAATCTCTTGGCTTCTTCATTTTCTCTCCTCTGCTATTCGTTTTCCCTTGGGAGGGTTTGTTGGGAGCATAAAGTGAAAAGATTGAAGATTGATCAAACTATTCATTTTTAACTCATCAAGGGGTCATTACTGTGCTATTTTGCATCTAAAATTGATGCCAGCAAGAAAAATTTGAAGAGCCTTCTTAGAATGTTTGAATGGTTTACGCAGAATCCAGATAAAAATGCCTTATTCAATCTAATCTGAGGTAATTGTCTGTCGTGCTATTACATGACGTGCTATTACATACTTGGGGTCCTATTTTGTGCTTGGCCTGTCTTGGCATCACCTAGGATATTCCTTTTATATGATGCGTCTTCCACCACAACTGCTTCTTAAATTTCATGATCAGCGCCATCATCTTCAATGATTTATAAATTTCTCGCTTAAGCATTTCCGACAAGAACCAATCATGGATATTTTTTTCACTAGAGAAATGCTACTTCCATAAGTATCGGGAGATTGTTGTACATATCAACGACATGTTGGCCACGTGTGCCTTTCTGTTTTCACACAAAGTCACAAATTTTCACCTTATATACATGCATGATTTGTGAGTATATAATGTACGAAGTATATGAACTCTTTGCAATATGGTAAGTTAACTTTTTTCGTTTTTTCGTTTTTTAGTCTGCAGGTAATTCACTTGCTCTTAAAAAAGAAGTATTTATGAATTATTTTCTTCGTATGCAAAATGAGCTTGGGCTTTTGTGATTTCACCATCAAGGGCTTAAAGAAATAGATATAGCCCAAGGTTCGGCTGAGACTGAAAATGAGGACCATGCATGCACTTGACACATGAGTGGCCATCAAGAACAAATGATAACAGATCAGAACGATTTGATTTCAGATTGTTCACATAAATCTTGCTTCTAATTTCTCACCAACTGGATCTCTGATCAATAACACAGAAAATGCGAACGTTATTGCTATCTCGCTGAAAATGTATCGAGTATGAACAAAGCACGCAGTTCACGATCCCTCTGTGATTCCCGTTCATTATGAATATTGCGTGGATACACTATATATGTGATCTTTAGCAACAAAACTCGGTAAGGTTGTTGCTGTCTGATCTGAAGTTGAGACAATGATATGTTTCAAGATTACGGGTGGAGAGATAGTTCCAGAGATCGACATGGTGGGGTCGGAAACCATTTTTGATCTGAAATTGGAGATTCATAAGGAGCTGGGCGCGGAAGTGGAGAGGCAGAGCCTGTGGTACTACACAAGAGAGTTGAGAAATCACGAAGTGATTCAAGAGTATAAGTTCCGTGAACGTGTGACACTGAACCTCACAGTGAGGCCACTGGCATACGGATCGAAAGTGCATGTTCTGGTTAAGCAAACGGGTGCCAATGGATATGTGCGGGTGAGGGAAACAGACAACGTGTCTGACCTACGCAGGAAAGTTGAGAAGTATTGGGGCATTCCTCAAGCGCATTTCAGCCTTCGTCGTTTGAACAGGCAAATGGAGGATGACTTACCTCTTTATGCTTATTATATTACTGAGGATACTGAGGTTGAACTGTGCGTTAACCTTGAACCTCGTTAATTTGCAGCACCTAGGATGTTACTAGTGGAACTTGGGAGTTGGGAGTCTGCAATAGCTTAAAATTAATATTAATAAAAACTTGGTTTCAGTATTATACATTGTCTAATGATTTCTTGTTATTGATTCATATTAATATATATGGTTTCTAATGTTGGTAAGCCAGAAAGATTTATATTAGTTCATCTAATATTGATTTAACACTTTGTGAGAGCTATATGATTTTGGGTCTTGCATGTTGAAGCCTTCCATTCAACATGTCCCTAGCACACATCAGGCACAACAGCCCGGTTCAGGGGCAAGAGACTTGGGAACCCAGCATTAATCATCTACAATATAATTCGGATCTTCCATAGTTTATAGATAATACCAAATGTCATTTTAATATTATCACGTACAAATATTCTATTACATTTTTCCTTCCAAGTTTCTTTTCCCAACTGCTATGCCTTTAGGTTTCCTCGAAAACTAATGGACCATGGCTTAGCGTCAGATTTGCCTCCAAAAGCTTGATCGAGTTACTGTTCTTAAAAAAATACAGTCATGAAAAATGAACAGCCTAACCTTGTTATTTACTCGTCTATACAAGCAAGTCTGCATATGCATCAAGTCCCTGGCAGCCAAGGCACTGCTTGAGTTTGTACAATGCTCGGCTCTCCAACTGTCGAACCCTTTCCTTAGACAAACCAAATGTGTTTCCAATCTCTGATAATGATTTCTGTTCACCGTCCTCAATACCAAATCTTAGCCGGATTATCCTCCTTTCTTTTGGGCTTAAAATATTTAAGAGGTTTCGCACATGCCGCCTCATCAGCTGTTTAGCAACACTCATATCTGGGCTCTCAATTGCCGTGTCTGCAGTAACCTCCTGCAATTAAAACAAGAAGGTGCTTAATTCTTCTAATGCTTAGAACACGATACATTATGCAGAGGATCTATTCTTAGCCATGTCAAACATGTAATTACCAACATCACGAGACTATCCTCACAGAAAATTACATCAAAACAATTTGACGAAAAGTATAAAGGAATGCTGATATCACATTGGAGAAGCAACTAAATAGACAGGCTCGAAAGGAAAAGTAAAGGACAAAGTGGTTGGGCTTTGTAATGCTGCAAAAGATCAGTGTGGAAAAGTATTTAATTTCAATAGGTAAAAGACAATTTCAAAATATCAGTTGTCGCCACAAGTCTAAGAAAGAAGACATGCCAGAGAGAGACATTATTTACACGTGAAGACATAATTATTATAGCTTTGGTAGTAAACTTAAACATATAGTTCAGTAACTTATGCCATGCTTCTCTTCCTAATCTGCTAAAACAGTCAAAATACTGACAGCTTCCTCACACCCTTAAGAAACTTATGCTGCTGCTACTGCATCTCTTCATTACAGGCAAAATCAAAAGGCTCTCCTAAAAATCAACTACAGTTCAGCCTATTAGGCTATTAAACTATAAATTTGTTCTTACATTTATCAGCACAAGCAGAGCCCTTTATGCCAAATTACAACAGGAAGTCGAATAAACTACAGCTGTTCTAAACATTCTAAATAGATATTTGGGGTTTGCCTTTTCATTTTAAACTACAGGAAATCAATACCTGGAAAGTGGTATCCTGGTCTGCCCACACAGTTTGTTGCATCGAAAGAGGAATTCTTGCAACAAATAGCAACTTTTCTAACTTGTCTACTGTAATTCCTACCCTTCTTGCTAGTTCTTCCTTGGTAGGACGAAGATTTCCTTCTTGAATGTATAATTTCTTTGCCTCCATTACCTTACCCAAAAGGGTGTATATATTCTCCTGCAGATAATGCACTGGTTCCATGTTACAGAAATAGAAGTTATGTTTGTTTTATAAAAAGAAAAGATATTATAAAACGTTGACTAGTAATAGGGCTTCATTATTGTTCACTGTCAAGAAAAAGAAATTTCATAAGTTCTGACACTTCAATGAGGATTTTCTTTTAGGGCTTCATTATTGTTCACTGTCAACAAAAAGAAATTTCATAAGTTCTGACACTTCAATGAGGATTTTCTTTTATGGGAGGGGCCTCCCACAAAAGACTGTTAACATGAATTTAACCAAATAAATTAGTGAGAATAAATAAAACGTTTTTACCGGCAGACGGATTGTCCTGGAATGTTGAAATATGGCCTTCCTTATTGTTTGCCTTATCCACCAGTATGCATAAGTACCAAAACGGCAACCAGCCTGGGGTTTAAACTTTTCAACGCTCTTCGTTAGACCCATACTTCCCTCCTATAAGAGCACCAGAAGTAAAATGCACAAGTTATAGTAGTTAGTTAATGTTATAAAAGACAATGCCTGCAATAATGTTTCAAAAAACAAATTTGGAAATGATGGGAACCAATACTAGACTGAGTAATTCCAGTAGTATTATTAGTATAAACAGTGAATAGACTCCTCTGGAAAGCAAGCAGAGGAGTGGAAGTAACCGGAAAATACAAAAGAAAGAAAATGATAACAAAGCAAGCACACCATTGGCATTTGAGAGGCCAGGGTCTCTCCTCACACAGCCAAAACCTTGCCTAACTCCACCTCTTTCTTACAACAGGCTAATACCCATGCATTCTATTACTCCCCTCTCTCTCCTAAGCCACGTCATCCAATTAGTTACAAGCAAGATCCTCTCGAACCCTTTCCTCCCCCAGCTTACGACCCACAACCTTGGGCCTCCTAGAATAGACCTTACCTGAATATCTGGATACAGGCCCGGCCCATCAGGAAACCTGTTTCATCAAACATGTTTGTCCCCAAGTCGATGATCCAACTCTAAGAAAATATTTATTTAAGTGTTCTTCCTTGTTCAGAAACAATACAGGTTATATTTATGGCAAACTAGGTCTTGATAATAACTTTGCAAACTGACAGGAAATAATGAATGAAAAAAATGTAAAACGGTCCTAGCAGCAGGCAATGGAAGGACTTCAATTACCTGCAATAAGTCCTGAAAGCTGAGACCACGCCCCTGATAATGTTTAGCAATGTGAACTACCAATCGCAAATTTGCATATATAAGCTTGTCTCTGCTGCTGTTACCAGAATGAAGCTGTAACTGCAGGGCACGACAGGTAAGCCCCACACCTTCAGCCCACTCAGCTAAAGTTGGTTCCCGCCCAAATTGAGATTGAAGCCTTCTCTTCACACTTTCCAATCTCATTAAGTCCTGTTACATAATTCAGATCAAGGCAATTGCAGATCGATAATCCAGCATTCCATGCATGTAAATGATTAGGGAATTAAGAGAGAGACCTGTAGCTGAACAATCAATTGAGATTCTTCTTCCAGAGTCAAAAGTTGCTTTGTTTCAGGGCCCCACAAGAACAAGCGCAGTGGATCATTTTGATCAAACCCTTCATTTATCTTCTTTTCTAGATGTATTCTTCCCTTTACTCCAGCCTTTTTAGTTGGATAGCTTTCTTCATCTAAAACTTTTAACCTTGATTTTCTTCTCTTCTTTGATTGTCTCTCTAGAAGGCGTGTTGACCTCACAGTTTTATTCTTTCCAAGTGAAAAGTCATCCAAACTTGTGGAGGCCAGACTGAATGGAAGTTTTAGGCATTAGTCTCCAAATAACTTAACCTATAAATAAAACAGATAAATTAAAGATGTTAGACAAGAAGAAGAGCCAACCCAAGAGGAAGTAAAACATCATCATCAGCTTTGATTGATTTCAAGTCTTCAGCTACCGAGGCTGCTTGTTTTGAGGCCAACAAGGCTTGCTTAGCAAGAGCAACTGCATCATGATATTCATCATGTGCAGGCTTTTCTGAATCAATGGTAACAGCCTGCAGAGAGGAAGATGTTGCCATTCCCCCAGTTGGTAAGGAAGTCAACCTGCAAGACCATTTATGCGCCCTATAAGATTACAACGTAAGGTGGGCAAATATTCAAATTAGCAATTACAAACTGAAGAATATGTCAGGAAAGTAGAATTTATTTAATCATACAAGTTCCGTAAACAAGGCCAAATTTGCAATTGCTGCTTAAAGTCGTGCACTAACTGATCAGCATTGCCAAGGTTATTGTCTTCATGAACTGAGGCCATATCGATCCGCCTCGTATTTAATGTTGCCTTTAATAAAGCACAGGGAAAAAAAATTATTAACACGTACATTACATGATGAAGAGGAAGCCTATAATTTACAACCGAAGCAACCAGTGGTGGCATTTCAAGAAAAAAGATGGGATCATCATATCACATATGAAATAATGTAACAAAACTGTAAGCCTATCACAATTTGATTCATTAAGATGGCCAGTCAACTAGTTCTAAATTTCAAAAAAGGAAGAAGTATGAAGGATCTCATCATATGAATTTAAAGAAGCTTGAGGTTCATGCAGTAGGTATATGAACTAAACTTGAACCTGGGATGTCTTTTCTTCCTTATAGATGCGCTGTATAGGTCTGTACTCATCACGTTGCTCTTGTAAAAGAACTGAGGTAGGAAAATGCTGAGCTACAAAACTAGCAGACCTTGAGGTAACTGCAGGAACGGCTTGTTCATGAAACATCAAAACTGCAGTTAAATGAGTGTAAGTATGTCAACAATTTGAACACGCCCAAATGAGGTAAAAGGGAGGGCGAATATCATAAAGAAAAGTTGATTTGAAGACTGAGTAAATAGGATTTCGAAAATCAGCAAAAGGAATTCACTAGGACACTACGAAATTGGGCAGGGTTGAAAATAAGTTTTGCAATATAAGTATCCAATTATACCAAAGGAAGGGAGACATACAACAACAGCAAAGGAATGTAGAAAGTCTAATAAATTGGACAGCTTGTGGACTTCAAAAATAATATATTTAGTATGAAGGAAAGGAAGAAAAGGGATGAAAATAAGCAATGCATCTAGCCATGCAAGATAGCTTGAATGCTTGATACATTACTTAATTTCCATCCAATCATTTTTATCTCCACTAATCACCTTCCAATTTAACAATCCTCTAATACGAAAATGACACTCACAATTTTATCGATACTGGCAACAAAATATTACGTAATGATATGGGAAATAAAAGCATACCCAAATATCATACGAACCCAGCCACCTCATTTCAATCACCAGCAAAGAAAACAAAAACTCAACAAACCCATCGCAATCCCATCTTCCTAAAATTACAACAAAGAGAATAATGGATTGCAGGACGAAGATAATGGAAGTTTGATTGTAATTCTAGTAAGTGTACCGGAAGTAGAAGAAGTTGAAGAAGATGAAGGAAGACCGCTCCAGTGGTTAGTTCTAAATGGAAACGGTGGAGATGAACAAAACAAATTCTTTGCAGCTTCCATGGCGGAATTACTACCAAAATACTATCGCATTAAACAACTATATTTCAGCATATACTGCAGTGGTGTGTATTTAATCAGATCCTCGTGTTCTACAAGGACATAAATGTATCATCCATGATGGGTAATATAGATAACGCTCAATCGGGAGACTGCGAAGTCCATTTCGGACCTCAAAATTTCCTTTTCATCCCGGAAACGGATGAGGTTATCATTCGGGCTACGAAGTTGGGTCATCCACTTACTTAAAAGCTCATTTTACAATGTGAGGCCCATTGTCAACTTCAAGTAGCCCAATTTTGGCCCAGTTTCCCGATTGTGAATAATTTCAACAAATATTTAATTGTTCACCATTTTTCCAGGTCACCCAATTTGCTTTAGTCTATTAATTTTTAATTTTTTTCATTAATTTACTATTTTAATCTTCAAATTTCCTCTCAATTTGTAGCATTGAAAAAGAACTGATTAATTCATAAAATGATATTATTTTAAATTTTCACTAACTACTTTTTAAATAAAATATTGATATAGATGTAAATATTCTTTAGGAGTGTTCATTATGGATGGTCATGTCTGTTCCCGTCATATCAGGCTAAGTTAGGTCAAGTTAAAATGAAAAAAAGAAAGTTTACAATTTTAATCAGATAAAACGAGGTATCAAGATTTCATATAACTTGTATGGTATCATATTTTATTTTTTTCATTTTATTTTATTTATTTAAAGAAATTTTAAAAATATTAATTCTTTTTAATCACTTTTTACTCCAAATCTGAATTTTTTTTTCTTTCATTTCATTTTTTATTTATATCAAATCTTGAATTTTCTATTTTTTCTTTTAATTTTTTTATTATTAAAAAATATTTTTCTATAAAATAAACATTTTAAAAAATAATATATTAATCTGGCTCAAACCCAATGCGACTCGATTCGATCTAGTCACATACTAGGTCAAACTAGGGTAGCTAGGCCCTTAGATTTTAAAAAGATATTCAATCTAAAACCAAGTCACATATCAAGTTTTACAAAAACCCAACCCGATCTGTAATCACCTTTAGATCCATCAAGTTTAGGTTAAATTTTTTATATATATAGAAAATTTTATTTATAAAACAAGTTTTAAAAAAAATGAAAAAATTAAGATTTGAAATTAATGAAAAATAAAATAAACATTTATTAAATTTAAAAATAATAATTTAAGGATTAAATATAATTAACATTTACTATAAATAAAATATAAAATAAAAAAATACCTTAGGTTTGGTTTTTTTTTTTTTTTTTGTTAGTCTAAGCTGATCTCAAAACCTAAGTTGACTCTATTTGTGTTACAATTTGACCAAGTAAAATTTACAAATTTTTTATTTTGATGTGACTTAACTTCTTTTAACATGATCGAATCATAATGAGTTAACTAGGACAACTAAATCCATATAACCAGATTGACTCGGACTTGACCTATTTCCAACCCTAACTAATTTAATATAAAGAACATCAATTGGTTGGTCAAGGGATTTCTAAGAAATATCATGAGAAAATTGAATAACTACAAAATAAAATAAGTGGCAAAATTTAGCTTTTTGAGTTGCATGTTTCAAAAGAAAAAATTTTAAATGCTACTGTACATAATGTATTTTCCCTTGACATAATCCTACCCTATGCTATCTTTTATAAACTTGTTTTTTCACACTTCCTATTTTTATTTTATCTTCTATACTTACTCAAAATTTACCTAATTTTAAGTACTTGGTCATATCTCAAAATCTAAAGCATAGACTAAATTATGTTAAAGTTTTGAATAATTGATATTTATTTTTTATTATTTTAAACCTATTTATCAGTCATATTTTTATAAATATTTTATACATTTATTTTAAACAATAATTAAATTACTATCATTCCCGTATTAAAATTAAATTCATTTTTATTGTGTGAAAATTTATTTTTTATTAAAATTAATTTTATAAGATATAAAATATTTATAAAAATGTGAAGAATAAATAGCTTTAAAATAATGAAAATAAATAAATATCAATTATTCAAAATTTTAACATAATTTAGTTTATGCTTTAGATTTTGAGATATGACTAATTACCTAAAATTGAGCAAAGTTTAAGTAAGTATGAAAGATAAAAGAAAAATAAGAAGTGTGAAAAAACAAGTTTATGAAAGATAGTGTGGGGCAAGATTGTGTTAAGAGTGAAGAGAATAAGGCAAACATTTACTCACTCATCCATGTTATGCTATAAATTTTTATAAATGAAACTAAGGGACTCATAATATAATTTTTAGAGTCCCCTTAAGGTTGTTAAGGGAAAATTTTCGAGTTCCCTTAACATATATTTTAAAAAAAAAAATTGAAGGACTCAAATTGGTTCATTCTGAGTCTTAAAAATATAGGATAAGACTTAGATTAGTTCATTTTGAGTCCCAAAAAAATAGGTTAAGACTTGGATTTGTTCATTCTGAGTCCCAAAAAGTATAACATCATGATGTAATATTTTATGTACAATAGCATTTGAAAAAAAAAAATTTAAAACATGTAGTTCAAAAAGCTAGCAAAATTTGATGGACTTGTATGGGCCATCCCTATGAATGATGAATCTAATGGAAAATTAAGTCACAAAATTTGAAATTTTGATTTATGTTTCTAAATGCACAAAAAATAATCACAATTTCCAAGAATGGTCAATGTATGTGTCAGTTCGTCATTTAACTCACAAAATTTGAGATAAACCCCCTGAACAAGGCCCATTCATTTCAATCATATATATTTAACTATGACAAAAACACTATTATGGTCTCCCACTAATCAAAATTCCCATATCAATCCTCCACTCATCCCACCTTCATCCAAAATGGTTTTTCTGCTAAGCGTTGTTAGACATATGCTGACATGTTCGTTATCTGATGACATGTCAAATTAAGTGGTGAGGTGGAATAACAATAAACAAAATGTGGATGCCACATAAGCCCTAAGTCCTAAGTCCCTAGCCCCCTCACAAACCTTATCCAGAGCCCCAAAATCATTTGAACCTAAGTCCCTTCCTTTCTCTCACTTGGTCATGCCCTTTCCTCACAAAAGCATTCATCTTTCCTCAGTAGTCGTGTGTGCTGTGTGAAATAGGACGGGTTGGATGACGGTCGCCAGAATTAGATGAAGTGTCGCCATTTGAGCCATGGGGAGCGACAATGTATTGAGATGAAACAAGGGTCGAACTACATTTGTCATTGCCAATGTGTACGGAGTCATCCTTACCCGGTAAGTCGTTCTTAATTCTCTACCATTGTCAGACCTTCGAATATGTGAAATGGTGTGACAGTATGTTTATATCGTCATAAACAATTGAGGAGGCAATGGTGTTCTATTCGAAATATATATTGTTATGTTCTTTCCATTTGTTTGTTATGTACATTCATCATTCAAAAAATATATTGTTTTGCTCCGTCCATTTATTTGTTATGCACATTCATCATTTGAAATATATAGTTCAGCTCCTTCCATTTCTTTGTTCTGCTCATTCATCATACGAAATATATATTGTTCTACTCCTTCCATTTCTTTGTTATGCACATTCATCATTCGAAATATATATTGTTCTGCTCCTTCCATTTCTTTGTTATACACATTCATAATTTGAAATATATATTGTTCTGCTCCGTCCATTTCTTGTACTTCTTCTATCTTAGTCTATTTAATTTTATTTTTATAAGGAACTTTGATTTAAATTTTATATATTTGTCTTAGTCTCTTTAATTAGAACATGTATCATGTTGATTTTCTTTTTTCTGATTATAAGGAAGAAGAAAATAAGTTAAATTAGATTTTTGAATAAATTCGTTTGTTTGCTCATTTTGTTTGAAAAAGATGAGAGATGCTAAAAATATGGAACCTGATGGGAGACTCTAGGTTCTGCATTTTGCAACTTGATAGGAGAGTAGTTTACTTTCTTTTTTCCCTAAGTTAAGTTATATGTTTAACAAATTTTTATATGTTTTCCCGTGATGACATACACTTATATTTTTTCACTTAAATTCTGCCCACCTTTGTTAATATATTGTGATGATCCATCCTCGATGACATCATTTTTCAACACTAGACTAGAAGACAACGAGGTACGATATGATTGTGGACTGAGAGCTGTAGTTCGGGTATTAAAGACTAACAAGAATCCTAGGAGGAAATTCTTGGGCTATGCTTTATACAATTTCAGTAATGGATGCGACTTCTTTGATTGGGATAATGAAAAATGCTAGAATTGTGCAAAGATGCAATTGAAAGTGAATGCCCTTAAGTTGAAAGTAAAAGTTTTACATAGGATTATGGTTGCCTTGTTTGCAATGGTTGTGTTCTGTTTTTGGAAGATTAAGTAATGGGTGGGATTGGCAATGTGTATTTATGTAGTGTGTAATTCTCATGTGATATTGCTATAAAGCTAATGCAATGGGTATTATCAAATCTTATGCAGAAAATAGTTATTTGCTTTTGTTATGCAATAAATTTTTTGTTTAGTTCTTCTTTTAATAGGTAAACTTTGATGACTTACCATGAAGTGACTATCAAGCAGACATACCCATATTCTGCGTAGAAAATGATCAATGTTGCCTTCGAAAATATGATTTCAGATTGTGAAAGATGGGATAATAGTCTTATTGTCCTTTTGGATAATATAGTGTCTCAATGGTTAATTTGGATAAATTCATGGCAAAAAATATAGATGTTTTAATTCAATATTTGTATTTTCTACTATGTTTACAACTTAATTAGAGACAATAAGATAGAGCTCAAGGCCATCACTATTAGGATGTCAGCCCTCAATCAATCAACATCTGTGTCATTTAAGTCTACTATTAGATTATGCTTTTCATTAATCATATGGATTTGATTAGTGATTAATTATATGAACCTAGCTAGGAAATGGGTGATGTTGTGGATAATAAAATGACAGCAACATAAAAATATTTCTGGACTGATCACCATGACAGATGTCCTAATTAATTACTCTCAGTTTTCAAGTGTACCACTAGCTAATTAGAGCTCACTTGTTTAGTTTTTAACGTCCTACTACAGGTATGGTGATTATTTAAGGTCTTCACTTATAATGAATTGTTGACCCTTGACCATGAGCATAACATTTGCCACAGACAAGGATCTTCGCATTTAACTCTACACCTTTTAGCATCATTCTTTACAAATTTTACCTTCTTGCACCTAAATTAATAGCATAGTCCTTAACTGCTTGCTTAAAGACCATAAGATTCCTAAACTCCATCCCTACCTCAGAAGACATTTCATTGTAGCTTACTCTCTCATTGAACTGAGGCCATGCGATTTTCCTTCTACCCTCATTTTCTTCTTTAGAGTCTATGTCACTAAGTAGTTCTTCAAAGTTATATTGGTCATTTATGTTATAAGGGAGAATAAAATCAAATGGGTTTCCAAAGGCTCTCGTCTGGCATCAGTATAATGTCTATGTACCTGAAACTAAACAAAAAAGTGAATATAACGTGCACCATCTGTTCCTCATATTATATTGACATAAATGTAACTACTCTTCCCAATTGAACAAGTGGTCATCTTCTTTATTTGATACGTTGTCGCTATACCCCTTGTGCTGGTCATTTTCATTAGACCCAGCTCCATGCTCTTCCACCTCAGATTCATCCCTTATGGAATGGCTATTCACTTCAATCTCACTATCTTTGAACATCACCTTAATGTATGAAATTTATAACAATAAAAACACCATAAAAAGGGAAAAAAATAAATAATTAAATAAATGAATAAGATGAATGTAAAAAGTGGTAAAAAAATAATACTAAAAGTCAACATGAATGTGAAAAAGAAAATTTTGAAAGCACTTTAGAAATGGGTCAAATAGTGACATCAAAAGTACTTTAAACGGCAATATAACACTCCAATCAATAAATAAACAAATAACAAATCAATGATAACAAACTTAAAGCCACAAGCAAATAATAACAAATATATGATAAATTTATTTATTTATTTATTTTTAAAAATATTAACATATTATTAATTCTTTATGTTAGCACTAGTTAATTACAATATGAAAAAGAAGAAAGAAAAAAAGAACAAACAAAACTAAAGGACAAAACCCCTTCATAAGAAAGCAATGACTGTAAGGAATAGTTAAACAAAAAAAAAAGGAAGTACTGAAATTGAAGTTGGAATAGTCTAAATGCTAAAAAATGATAAAATAAATGAAATTGCTAGACACCAAAATGCTGGCTATCTTCCAAGTTCATTCAATAATTTTTTGTCCATATACGCATTCTTTATTTTATATTGTATAAGATCAGCATTTGAATTCCTTTAGTTCTGCATATCTTTTTATTCGAATATCTTTTATGCCAAAATAAGATAAAGGTAAGAACAAGACATGCTCCACTAAGGTAGGGAGCTAACTTGCAGAAAAGGTATTGGGCAATCTCCCCTAAGATTAGTCTATTGCGTTGACAGATTTTCATTAGTAGCTAAAAGAAAGGACTGTATCTGATTATTATATGTATTATATTCACACTAGATAACACATGCTTCCATTAGATTTCACATGCTTGTATCAGAAAAAATATATTCACTTCCAACAACTCAACATAACACTGTATAATTACTCAGAATTCAAACATATATCACATGTAGCTAAAGGAAAGGATTGCATCAGATAATTATCTAAAAAGATGTGCCTTATTCACCTCATTTTGAACATGTTGCCTTATACTATTTTTTCCCCCTCACTACAGACAACAACATGATGACAACACAAGGCTTAAAGTATCTTGAAGTATTCTTTCTTTTTACTATGCACATGTCTATTGGGACTACATGAATCAGATACCCATATGGCTTTTCCCATCTCATTCAATTACATCTTCACGCATGAGCACTATTAATGGACATATTTATTTCAAAGCTATGTTATTCTAGTACATTCATCAAAAGCAACATAATATGTTATTTCCCATTAAACTTTGTCATATTCCCGCCATTGACCCATTACAAATCCCCCCTAAACCATAGCTTGTCCCTTTTATGCAGCTGTGGAGTGGAAGGAGATTAGAATAAGAGCGGTTACTGCACGTATAGGCAATGACAGTGGTTTGTGTTCCAGTGATTTGTTTGCCTTCTATATCGGCTGAAAGCATTCAAGTGTTCCAGTGCTTTGTTCACATTCCAGTGCTTTGTAACACGTTTGAGTCTCTGTATCGCATTCCATAGAACAAAAAGTCGTTGCCAAGTCTAAAAGCAGAACCCTCAAAATGTTTGATTCAGATATAGTAAGGGCTTAAGTGGAGTGATTAGGTGGCAATGAAATTGTTCAAGTGTAAATGACCATGTCAGCGAATGAGTAATAGATGGTTAACAGAGGGACCATTTTGGCTGAAAATAGGATGAATAAAGGATTGATATGGAAATTTTCATCAGTAAGGGACCAAAACGAAAATAGGTAATAAGTGGGGGGATGAAAATGGTGTTTTTGTCATTTAACTATATATGAATATTCTTTTTTTTAAAAAAAAAACTTAAAGGTGATATTTACGAAAAAGTACAAAATTAATAAATGCAATCAATTATGTCATAAATTGATTCTTCATCTATAATATTATTGGTACATTTATGTTTGACGATTCATCTCATAAACTTTATAATCAAGAGGTCTTTTACTTAGTTTCCTGAATTTTATTACCATTTGGGAAAAATAATTTTTACGTGGTTTATAAAATCCATCTTACATTGTATCAAAAAGAAAAAAAACCATGACACAACTTTGATCTATAATTATGAAGGGACTGTCATTTTACTTCAATTTGAATTAATTTCAAATCAATATAATTATTGTGCACGGAAAAAAAGTTATTTCTACGGTTATTTGGGTAAGTATTTAATTTATCCTGTCGTTCAAATTTTACTTGAGATATCTTAGGATCAATACGGATAACTTAAAATTCAATACTAATTTATAATATTAAATATTTCATGATGAAAATATTATAATTGGCCGAAAAATATTAATATAGTATGCAAATATAATTTTAAATATTTAAAATTAATATATTACAAGTTGAGTATGTTCGTTCTGAACACAATCCAATAACAAAATTTATCTTTAATTTTCATTATTTACATTATTTAATGTGAATAAATTGTTTTTCAGATCCAACTAATTACAATAACAAATGGTAACCTTTTCAATATGATAAACTATTATCAGATCATTTTTTACGCAAGGCTAAATAATTTAAATCTCTCTCTAAATGATGTTAAGGGTACTCTTTTAACCTGAATTCAGAACATTTTCAAAAATAATTTTTATATTACAAAAGGAAAATGAATTTTAATGTGCTGATCTCAAATTCATAACCAAATTTGAAGTGAGAAAAATACTATGGTGGTCTTTTATTTTTTAATTTAGTTTTATTTTTGTCCTTCACTTATAAAATAATCTCATTTTCATATTTTACAAATTGAAAATTTTAAAATAATGCTTTACAAATTAAACCTCTTAAAATCATCCTTTATTTTTGTAAGATTTGACGATATGATCTTCGGAATTATTTTGGATTAAATCTTAAAGAATAAATAATTATTTTAAGACTTTTAATTTATGAAGAATCAAATAAAACTAAATTTAAAAGTGGAGATTCTTTTTAATATTTTTTAATTGTGAAGGGCCAAAATAAAATTAATATCAAAAGTAAAGGACTAAAATTATATTTTTTATTAATTAAAATAGAAGCACATATCTTGAACGATTAAGTAAAATTGTTGAAAAAAATACAGTTAATATGTAATGGAAGGACCAATTTATTTGTTTGGTGACGTTTGAAGATCTATTTTATAGATAAATGTAAAAAGATATCGAAGATTAATTGGATTATCAGAAAAACTTAAACAAATTAAAAAGGAAATCTGTAGGATTCAATAAGAAGTAAAACTATGCCGTCCGTTATAACAGAAAAAAAATTAATTCGATTATAAGAAAAATTTAAACGAATTAAAAAGAAAATCTGTAGGGTTCAATAAGAATTAAAACTATGCCATCCGTTGTAACCAAAAGAAAAAACAGTAAAAAAACAAACTACCCGAGTGCCTTCTGTTTTTTGTACAGATACGATAACGCGGTGGAGGCCCACTGGACCCACTAGCCTCACTTACAGAGACTCCTAATCCTAAATACACAAACTTACAAAAAGGAAAGCGACTCTCACACCCATGCTACTATATAATGGGCTTAACTCTCTCTGTGGGGTCAATAGAATCTATTGCTAACGCCTCTCTCTCTCTCTCTCTCTCTGACTCTTTTTCTGAAAACCCTAGCACCCATTCCTATCCTCTTCCCATCAAAACCCTAAATCACTTCACATGAGCTCCGAAGTGGTCCTCCAGAGATTCCCCCAGTCCGACCCAAAAGCTAACACAGGGCCACCCACCACGGCAGACTCCAACTCCAATGTACAACTCTCCCACCCTCGAAAATCTACCGCATTGTCTTCCTCTCGCTCCACCAAAGACCGCCACACCAAGGTCAACGGCCGCGGCCGCCGTGTCCGTATGCCGCCTCTCTGTGCCGCTCGAATATTCCAACTCACCCGAGAACTTGGCCACCGCTCCGACGGCGAGACCATAGAGTGGCTGCTACGCCAGGCCGAGCCATCTATCATCGCCGCTACCGGCTCCGGAACAGTCCCCGCCGCACCGGTTTCTACCAGCAACGCCGCTATCTCCTCCTCGGCAGCCTCTGTTCCTTGCCGGGTCCACTCCGTTTCGGCTGGTGGCAGTGGGCAGGGGATGTTCGCAATGGCTTTGCCGCAGCAGCAGCAGCAGCCGCAGCCGAGTTGTCGATTAGACTTGTGTCAGCCAATCGGGATGGAGTACGCTGCGGCTGCAGCGGCGGCGGCGGCTAACGGGTACAGGAATATGCCGTTCACCGCCTTGTTGTTGCAACCTTCAACGGAGGAGGCGGAGGATACTCAGCAAGATGAGACTCTCAGAGAACAATAGTCTCACGTAGAAGCGGAGCGAACGAGGTTAAGCTTGTATCGTATCTTGCTTAGTGTTAAGGCTACTATTACTTTGTGTCTAAACCGTGAATGTCTTTAGTTGAATGTGCTGTTCGTTATTTGGTTTTCGCCTTCATTCTAGACAGGAAAAACAGGGTGAGAAAGATGTATATGATTATAAACGGTGAAGGATCCTATATATATATATATATAATATTTGTGCAGTGAGGTATAATTTTTGTAAAAGTATTACTTAGTTTTAATACACTTGTTAGCTAATTTGATATATTAATTTTAATAAAATTATTAAAAAAATAGAGAATGTTAAAGAAACGATTTCATTGACGTCAAATCGGTTGTCACGATTAATTAATATATTTTAAATGTGCCCACCGGAAGAAATTGTGTTGAAAATCACACTATTAAATAAGCATTCACCTGATCTTATATAGTCCTTTAAAACTACGTATAAAATTTGGTTTCTTTCAGCGGCATGGCAGGATACCTAGATTTATAGTTACAAAAAGAAAAATCTATTGAAATCCTAAAATAAATTGGCCAGTACAGATTTGATAATATTAAGTCAGGCGTGAACCAAGGAAACACGTAAAAATTCGAGTCATGTGTGCCCTCTGGGCCAGGCCAGACAGACTAATGCTTACTCCCAAAGCTCCACCACCTCGTCTTCCTTCTTGACTCACTGGAAGGTATATCTGAATCAAGTCAACATAATGAGACCACAGCTGTTACCAGTAGCTTAATATAAAGGATATGCTAAACTGCTACCCGATTTTTGGAGCTAATAAATAAAACTCCAAATACCTACAAAATAATCGAATAAAAAAGAATGCCAATGGTTTTAGGGAGTTTAACAAAAAAATATCATTCCAGATAAATTGGCATTCAGTGGGAAGCAAATATAATATAATTAGGAGTGGGGAAGCGTGATTTATGTCTCCAATCATTCCCAACCATGCGATTACATCATTGAGCAAGCTTATTTTAAACTGTCTATATCCATGCCTATTCATACTAAGTATGGAAGAAATTTTGATTGTACCTCCTTGAGGGTAGATGGAGTTGTAATGCACCTCTGCCCAAAAGCTCAGGAAAATAACTGCAACAAACACACCCATGGGGAGATAATGATATGAGCAAAACAGCCCCCAATATACCAAATGAAATAGCAAATCAATCCGCTCGAAAAGTTCACACTAATGCTTGTCCGATAGAAATATTTATAATACATAAGAAATCTATCAATTTGCATGATTCCTCCAGATTGGAAACACGAGGAAATTAAAATACAAAGGTTTAAGTTACATAGCCATTCAGAACCATAAGCATCTTGTGAAAGTACTTTTTCGTTTCAAAATTATTATAAAAAAAAAAAAAAAAAAAAAGCCAATCTGGTCAAGATTTAGAAAATTTTCGAGTAATCAGTAATAATGTGATAAGAACCCAAAAAGTTCAAAAGATTACACAAGAGACCCAAAAAAGAGAGAAGGAAAATTGACTAATTTACTATACAAGAGGAAAAAATCCAAGCGTTAGTAAAAATCAAGCATCGGCCTCTACTTTGCATAAGCTAAATCCTTTGCTCAAAGCTCACCATGAATAAACCTTACCCCTCTTCGGCTTCTCAACATGAGGAAGTATCTCTACGCAACAGGTATCCTTGAAAGAAGTAATCAAGAAAATTTTCACACCGTACTGAAAGAAACAGGAGATAAAATTCAAAGTTATTAGTAAAAAATGATAAGGCATAACAGATTATTGCTGATTTCAAATAATACTCGAAACTTAGCACTGCCATCATCTCAAATGGAGGCTTAAAATGTGGTTTGATGAGAAAAAATGGGGAAGGATATACCGTCACTTTAACTACGTCTCAAAAATTTGATATACCGTCACTTTAAGTTCATTTTGTTTTTCATAGGATTAAACCCTGGATTGAAGACTAACTAACCCCCATTGTGATATGAACGATTAGAGTGTATCACGGTTTGTATCACAGTTGCAACTCAACAGCATTATATGACAGTTATCCACAGCCAAATTCAGCCATCTAGTCTCAAGAAAAATTAGGAATGATGACTGTAGCGAAAAATTGGCTTATGCGCAACCTAGGCTTAGCTCAGGTGATTGGGTGGAGAAAGGTTTAAAGAGACTCTATAGGTACGAATATTGATAACCAAAAAAAAAAAAAAAGGAGAGAGAAAGAAGGCTTAAGCAGAAGGCAGGCAACCAAAACTTGAAAATCCACAGCTTGGGGAAATTAAATTGTCACACAACTGATTCATATTGCTCTAGAAGTTTTGCAAACCAATTAATTTTGTCTTACAATAGATGAAAGTATGACGGAACAACGGAACAAGTGCCATAAAATATCTGGGAAATAGTAAGTTGTGAAGCGCATACCAAATCTGCAGCAGCTTGAAGAGTGACATGATCACCCCATTCACCACTCCTAGTTCATTGACAACAAAAGTGAAAAAGGGTAACTGGTTAGCTATTTTTTGTTCAAAAAATTATAAATATGTGTATATATAAAGAGACAGGCTGAAAGGCTATTGGATTATTACATAGACATCTTCTCCAAATAGTCGCCATATTCCATGGGAACGTATCCCTCATAAGTCTCCGGATGAGACTTAAGCTGGCAAAAAGCACCATGGGACAAACGACAATCAGCAAGAGTAAAGCACGGGTGCAGAGCAGATATTACAATTCAATCAAGCATGTAAAGTTAATCCACTAGACAACAAACCTGGTTCACAACTTGTCGTCTCACTAACTTGTGGTACTCAGGTGTGTGATACAATTGATCAGATAATGCATGAAACTGGGGAGAAAAACATAAATGATGATCATTATTTGATGCTTGCAAACTTAAACTAATGAAATGTGCTCTGCAACAGTTAAGAGAAACATACCTGACAATTACCATCGCCTGGTACCTTGTGCTCGACAAAGTCATATAACTGCAATCTGTTTAAAAATAAGCGCTGCTTTAATACTTCTGATGACAACAAGCACAAGAAATAAATAATTCTTTCAACCAATTTCCTTATTTATGAACTAGCAAAGAATCAAGAGATATGCGACAAAGCCCATCCGTGACATAAGTTTCATTCTACACATAGTGAATGACATAAAAAAATATAATAATAAATTGACAATTATTCACTTACTAGACAAAAGTAATAGATGTATCAGGAATGCAAGCATATTGAATTTTCTTAAAGAAAGACAAATGGATATATAAGATACCTATCCAGAAGCCTTTGATGATCTGAAGTTGCTTCATCAATTGAAGGAATATCTCCATTAATTCTGGGAACATGCTACACGTCAATAAGAAGCGTTTTAAGCACCATGGGTCTAGTACACGAGTCATTCAACTGATGAAAAGAAACTTACAGTAACTATATTACTTGGGAGGGACTATAGCTTGGTAATTAATTGATAAAATTCATCACAAGAATAATACAAATAACTATGTATGATAACCCTGAAACTGAGTGCCTGAAGAAGTTGCCATGTAATAAGAAAACTAAAGAATTTCACTATCTTCTTTGACCTCCCCTCCCCCCACAAAAATATAAAAAAACTGGAAAGATGATTCAAACAAGAAGTTGCTTCACTCATCACTGTATGGGAAGACTGATGAACCATATGAGTATGGCAATCCTCAATTAAAAATTTTATGACTTGCTTCGAATTTGAATATCATTTTATGTAACAAGATGAAAAAGTAGTCCAGAAAAGAAACTGTCCCTAGAAATGATATACAAAAAACAAGATCATGACAAATCAATTGCTGAATGACCATGAAAAGAAAAATCTGTAAAAAAAGTTTAATATTGTTTCATTAGCTGGTTGCTTTAAACAGATATATCTACAGAAGCAAAAGACGCTAAACATACAGGAGTTGGGATCATTTGACTCAATCTCCTTCCTAGTTCATCATCAAGAGGATCAGTTAGCTCTAATGAGTACTCTGCCCCTTCACAAGGACTAGAACATGAACTAGAATGTTCTGCATCATCAACTCCTTCCTGGGAATAATTATGACCTGCATAGGCAAATTTTCTAATCAAATTAGCCAACTCCTGGTAGACAAATAAAATAAATCCTGCATATAAACAAGCAAGCAGCAGCATCTTCAATGATACCTTCTGAACAATGGTTCATCATTGAAGAGTTATACCATCCAAATGCCGGTTCAGGCACATGGTAGTGCTCTTCACTTGCCTGTGAATATCTGGAACTTTCAGCAATGTCCAGTTGTGAAAACTCTTCTTGAAGAGTCTGAGCAATAATCTCATCATTCTCTACATCATTACTCTCGGCATCATAATGGTGATGGAAGTAGTGTCCATCATAAGTGTCACCAGTATCCTGTTGATTTATGTCACCATAGTATCCTGGACTGTAACTGGGGTCGCCATCAAGAAGACGAAGACCCCACTGAAGAAAATCTGAATGCTCATATAAAACCATCTCTAAAAGTCAAATTTGGCAAAAATCTTAAGCCTTCTTCTAGACAATGTTGGAACTATTCTTCAGCAGCAACAATATACCTGACAAGAAGAGCAGTGCATTAAGGGAGTGGAGCTTCAGCTGTAATTCAGACAATAATATCCAGCTACTCTAGAACAAACTGAAACTGCAACCTATCCCTTTAGCATAATTATTCGATATGTAAATTTTCTCACAAGCATTCCCATGAAATTACATGAACCTCTTGCTTTCCAAAGTTTGAGGTGGATCTCCATTCATAAAGGATACATGAACATCTCTAATATTATCAAATGTCTACTTTACTCTCTTTTAGGGATCGAGAGAGCATAATTTTTTTTTCTCCTTTGTGTAATTCTCTCTCTTTTCATAGATGATTCACTTGACAACAAATTAAATTGTGAGTTGTTGGAGTTCTTATGCCTAATTAAAAAGAGAAAAGAAAGATAGCATTTACTTCATTAACTGTCTTGATATCAGGGAATTATTATCACCCTCTATAGTTTTCCTAGTCTTGCATAATTGCCCGAGGTCAAAGCAACTATTTCGGCATGTTAGATATACAGGAAATCTTCTGCTACTGCTATTTAACAATTAACACCTCGACCCCTTCTCACTATGCTACAAAAAGAGCTACTGAAAAGGACACATACTCATGCCGCTGATCTTATACCTATTCTCTTACCCCTTAACCTTAACTGAGTATATAGGTGAGTATGCCCCTCGGCGCGCAAGTGCGTTGAGACTTAAAAATTCGAACCGCACCACAATTGAAATCCAGAGGAACCAAAGAATAACCTTTTCAAACTCCTAATTCAACAGAGAAATCATTCCAATCCAGACCTTGATATCATCGCCCATACCAATCGGAAATAAACCCAAATATGCTCGAGAAGGAAAGGGTCGAATTCAAATAACAAATGATCCAATACAATTCAGATAAAGAAAGATTTAAAACAAAAGAACCAGAAATTTAGCAGTAGAAGCAAATAAAATAGACAAAACATCAAAATAAGAACTCTCTAACCTTGGATTCTGCGTTAACTCAATTCAGATAATCATCATGTCTGTGTTCAGAAAAAGAAAACTGCCAGAGAAATCGTAGACCGCTTTTCTAACTACTGTTTACTAGTATGAGCTGAGAGCGCAATAGATGACGATGATGCATTGAATATTTATGCTGCAGGAAACGGAATAATAAAAGCCGCCCTTCACGCGCTTATATACAGTTTGCCTCGGCGTTAAAGGTCGAACTCTTGCATTGTTTCAATCAATTTGAAGCACTGATTTAAGCGGCATTTCCTTGGACGGCTTTTCTTAATCCCAAAAATTCATAATCTGAACTTTAATTAAATACAATAATAAGTCTTTTCTGAAGTCGGAACTCCGAATCATTCAATAAATTGCATTAATGATTGTGGATTAAGGAGAAGATCAGACTTTTCTTCTTATAAAAGGCACGGTTGGATCTGAGAATGTGTGAAAACGACGGTACAGATCGGTTACTGAGGGAAGAACGAACGTCTGCGATTGGTGGAGTATGACAGCAAACATTGGATGACTAATATGCCCTTTTGATTTTCTTTATCCCTTTTAGCTGAAAGGTGACCTTTCCATTTGATGCATGAAGCAGTCAGGCGTGGTCGGTTTAAGGTTCGATCAAAGATTAAAAATCCACATGGCTGTCGCACTTTCCTATCATAACTTGCTAGGTAAGTCATTAAATTATTTTTGTTTTCTATTATTTGTGACATACCAAAAATATGTGTACTGCACTAAGAATCTCGATGATATATATATATATATATCCCCGAGCTATCTATGAATATATTGAGGGTTTTGAGCTTATAAGAATAATTTTTTGACAGATTTATATGATCTTAATTTTAAAATATTTATTATAAAAATGTTTGAATTTGAAAACTATTTATAAGGAATTAAGGGTTTTTTTAATCAAAAGATATATTCTAAAATTTTGAGAACATATAATAAATTAATGTGAAACAAAATTTCAAAATTTTATGACAAAATTCTTAAAAATAAAAAAATATAGTCTGTCTTTCAAAATAATTTATAAATTTAAAGTTGGAATAGAATTATAAAATATATTTGGTATAGTAGAAAGAATAATGGAAAATGAATGGTAATAGATCAAAATGACCATAATGCCCTTATTATATATTACGAAAATATGCCTTTGCTTGTTTTTTTGTTCTTTTTGCCCCTGCTTGCCTTTCCCTTGCTTGCCCAATTAAAGGGCCCAGAAGAGGATGCTGTCGTCAAAGGTCGAGCACTGTGATAATGTTGACAGACTCTGGTGTTGATGCTGTGGAAGAAATTTTCGATGCTAATGCTGTGATAATGAAGGCCACCACGAACAAAAGCAGGGTAAAGATATAATCTCCCTTTCTTCAAAGAACTTTGCCTATGCAATTCCATCACTCCAAGCCAGAAACCCACCTACTAGGACAGATAGAAGTGCCAATTCCAGTGGAATCTGACCTTTATTGTACCAAACAACTCAACAAAACTTTTCATTGGCTTTTCTCTTTCGATCTAAGCAGTTTCATTCGCACTGAACATGTCACACTCCAAAATTTTTAGAGTAGGACCAGCATAAGACACAAGGAAAATTTTTAAACTTGCATGCCTACACTAGATAGACATTTAATACCATACCAAAACTATACAATTTCTACCACATACATAATAGTCTTGCCTTTATATAGAAATAAGTAGTTTATACAAAACAAGGAGTTTTGTATCGATTTCGGCATAACCTCCCTAATAAATAAGATATCCTGAAATTTCTACAATATACTGTAAGGCAACATAAACATATAAGAGAGCTCTGCTTTCACCAGCATAACCCAATATAACATATATCCAATTACAACAATAAGGAAAGTTCAGCTGTGGTTACTATACAAACCCAAAATACAAAACAATGACTATTATTCTAATTATATATACATCTCAAAAAGAATAAGCCATGAATATCAAAATAATACAAAAAATGATCCCGCAATCCCAAGCAGGCTCACCATAAGAATTCTCATAATTTCTTCGCTTCCTCTAAGAATTCACCGGCCTCCCTATCCAAGACAAAATTTTTTCGGTAGATAGCATCCCAAAACCAATAATAAAATTTCAAATATAAAATTCAGTCAACCGTGAATCAAGATTTGAATGAAATAGATTAACATTTAAACTGCGAATAATCACCGTTACAAATAAACAATTTCAGCTAGAAAACGCACATTTCAAAACATTGAATTTAAAATGCCATACATAAGGAATCAACAAGTTTCTAAATATCATTTCAGAGGAATGACTATTATGTACTAATATGGTGTGGCACACAGCCACTAAGGCAAATTATAACAGGCGATGACACACAATCCTTAAGGGCAAATAACCAACAGGCGTGAGGTTATAACTCACGAAAGTTTATGTTTCATCGGTCCTCGTGTGATGGCTGTTACACGGGGTAGCACCTTCATTGACCCTACTAGTTGAGTAATTACCTAGGTGCACCAAAGGCTAATAGTACTGCTGTTGGCAGCCAATGTCCTAACTAGTCATTTCAAGGGTAGTGGAATTACAACAAGCATGCATAGAGGAATATAGCCAGTATGCATGAAATCAAATTATTTTGTAATAATGATTTACTGGCGGTCATTCATAACCGTACACATGATGATTATCAAAAGTTTGTTCAAACCACATATGATGTAATCTAAGTATGTTAAGACTTTCATCTACCCATAATTACAAATTCCAACAAAGTAGAGTCACAGCAAAATCAAATTGGTAATTATGAAACATTTCTAAATACTGAAAAGTAAAATATGTAATGAAAAGTGTTGGGAAATGCTATTTGTGCACCTGAGCGTCGTTAACTACTAACGACCTAATGCCTTCCCTTAGGTGACCGTCTCACCCTTACGAGCTACTTACGCCATTTGAAAAGTAAAGAATTATTCTTCTTCCTCCTCCCTTAACCAATTTAGGCATTAAGCACAAACTATGAGAAATTATCTCCTAGCCTACAATTTAACATTAAAGAGTCTTTCTACTTCTAAGAGGCTTATCACAATGGAAAACCAAGTCCCAATCACTTCACCCCGCCAAGTTTTCCCCTCTTAGGCATAATATTAAGCAACCATGAATTTTTCCATTCTCACCCATTCAAATCTCATTCATTGACTTTCAATAACTCCCATGATTAAATTTATCCAACTTGCTTAGGCCATAGGTCATTCTTATCTATCCTAAATCTCCTTAAAGTAATTCCATACGTGCCAAAATTCAAGAAAAATATGAATAAATTCCAAATTATCATTCTCAACCAATCAACAATTGTTAAATATCCTAATTGTTGCCTTGAAGCTGCCAATTATACCTCAAGTCCCAAAATTTTCAATTTTGCCCCTAAGAACCTTAAATTTCGGCTAAATTGGGGGGTTTCCATTCTAAATCTGAATTCCATGCAATTAACAATGAATTATGGCAAGAAATAAGCTAAAATTAACAATGTATAGTAGAATTTAACTTAAGACTCGCCCAATCCAAGCAAAATGGCTGTGAAAGCTTGAAATCAAAGACCCTAAGCTACCCGCCAACCACCGGCCAACGGAGCTCGATGTTAGCTAGAAAGTGATGGCAAGGATGCAAGGAACAAAACCTACCCAAAAAATGACGGTAAAGGGACTCACTAGAGTTTCGACCAAGGTTGTGATGTTTTGTGATTTTCGACGAAATCATGCTCTTCTCGTTGAAAATGTGGCCATTTCTGGCCGACAACTCTCAGGGGGTGGTAAGGCATAGCTCCGACGAGGCAATGGGTAGCTCCGGTGATGATCAGAGGTCTGGCTCTCTCTCCCTACTTCTTTGCTTCGTGGTGCTAGGGAAGAAGCAGTAAAATTGCTAAGGGCAATTTCGTATTTTTACACTGGAGGGAGACACGTGTCAGCTCCTTAAAAAAATAAAGAAAGTTAAGAAAGTCAAGTTTCAAACCTGCGGCCACTTAAATAAGCATATGGAGCCTGACCACTAAGTCAACCTCAACTTCAATATAAGGTTCCACTTAATAAAATAATATACCTTAGTCAAATTTCTTGCAAAAATTTCTCTCCTTTAATTTTTTATTAACTAAATTATTAATTATAATTTATCCTTCTAATTCTCCATTAATTGGGTCATTACAAAACATGTTCTAAGTATATAAGAGCTTAGAAAAATGTATATTGAGATAACAAACAATTGAATTTTGTTTTCTACTAATAAAAAAATATCAATCAAATTTACAAAAATATGCATATGAAATAAAATTAGTTATAATGACTCCAGAATCTAAGATGCAATCACATTTTATTGGATCGTTGAACTAAAGGATTTGGATATCCTCCTATAAAAGCATTACAAGGGAATCTATTGTAAAGCAATTAGACCATCATATGAAATCTAGTGGTCCAAATTGTTTTAAAATTTTTATATTTCAATAAATGTTCTATTTTTAAAATAGTTTATGATAGTATATAAATATTTCTTAATATTTTAGATTAGATATCTTATTAAAGAAGAAAAAAATGAGGTGTTTCTATTAATTTATATTCTATTCCTTACATATTAAGTTTTGATATTAAGATTAAAAAAAAAAATGAACAAGTTCTAGTAACTTACAGTCTATTATTTACATCTTATAATTTATTTTTTATTAATAAAATATCATTATGTATGAAAATGATCTAAAATATTCATAACTTTTTGTGCATTATCATTTTTTTTGACAAAAATTAATTTTTATTGAAATAAGAAATTTTTAAAATAATTTAGACTATCAGATTTCATCTAATGGTCTAAGTGCTTTACAGGATATACTTCTGTAATGCATTTACAAGAAGATATAATGCATTTACGGGAATATATTGAATCCCAATATTCAATAACTAACTGGGATGCATAGTTGGTGCACCCAAATGTTCCATATCCAAATGCTCTTATATAAGTTGAAATAAATTAGAATTAATTTTCTTATGTCAAATTTCGATTAATTTTAAAGAAATAGTAGTAAATTGAATATGACAACTATTTTAGGTACTCATTATTCAAATAAATTCTACTCACATTGTGCTTTTTTAAAAAATAAATTGATGGGAAACTGACAAAAGAAAAATTGAAAGGATCCAACTAATTACCTAATCTCGCATTTCATCATTCTACCATGAAATCCGGGAGAACTGTTATCCATCGGCGATGAATATTCAACCCTACAACGATCCAATGATCTCGTGTCAACTAGCAGTGGATATTGTCAATGTATTTGGTACATAGGACCCCTATCAATTCCGATGATTATCCTCAATGGAAACTGATTTCTCTTCTAAAAGTCTAGTCAATTTGCGTCTTTTTTCTTTACCCTGTCCCAATCACGCCAATGCTTCTCCACTTTCTATATTTGCCTTCTGTTCAACCATTCAAATCGTGCAGAACAAAACTACGTTCATGCACGCATCATTAGGAGGAGACTATCTCAAGTTCTAAGGGTCAAGGTTCATATTTATCAACCTTTAGAAATAATACACGGCATATAAGACCTCCTATGCAGAATAAGAGCAGTAGTCACATGAGTTAGGTGAATGGATGTTTCCCAGGAGATTTTCCAATCATATTAAAAACATGAAAATATAAAAATATCTAAATCTTTCATATTTAAGATAGGAGACGAACTTCCACTTTGAAATTACACCGTGAGATTAATTTATTGACTTATTTTTATTTTAAAAGAGTGCCACTTGACTTATCTGAGTTTTTGTTAATACAAGGTCATGCAGTACCGTTTCACTAATCAAGATCTTACGGTATTGGCTCCGAATGAGGTACAACACAAGCCAATTATAGAAATAGAAGGTTTAGTTTCTGGTAGTAATCTAACAAAATTTCTGTATAATCTGAAAAGATAATCATCTGCGCATTTGAAATGTATCTTTGTAAAAATTCTAGGAAACTATAGAAGAAAGGACTAAAATTTACAATATACTATGATTAATTCAGAATTCCAACTGTGACTATTTTACACCCATTGATTCAATTTCACTATTATTTTTTTCTGTGAGAACAAGAAGTGAACAAACGGATGCACTAGGCTCAGCCAATATAGGTTGCATATCGGCCCCTGAAATTCCTAAATCATTCTTCTTATCTACTTAAATAGCATCCCTTTACATTTGCTCAAAACGCTTGACAAGGTGAAACCAACCCACTAAAGTAGCAGATGATGGCAGCTTTATACATATAGTTAGAGTAGAAATTGAATGGATCAGACATTTTTCGAGACACCATGACAATAGTAAATACACACGAACTCTTTCTTGTGTCCCATGACATCAGTAACGATTAATGATTCCTGTGATGATAAACAAGCAGCTTTGCCTTCAATTAACAGACTTGATCGGCCTAATGCAACAATAATCAACTTGCTTTTTGATGTTTTGGTCTCCATATCCTAAAAAACCAATTACTTTCTCCAGGTTTCATATCCATAATCCTTCTCTTGTTCTTTAATTTGGTGTCTTGGGAGGCTTCCGCTGATGCCAAATTCCTTAGAGGTAGCTGTGGACTTGCATTCAATGAAGATTCCACAATCTGATTCACCATATCCAATACCTCACTCATCTTAGGGCGATTCTTTGGATTTTTCACCAAGCATCGGTTAGCTATTATAGCAAGTCTTTGAGCTGACTTGACAAGGGGTTTCCTTTCAAGCCTCGGATCCAATATTAGTTGGAATTTCTTCCCATCTGATAGGTATGGCCTCACCCATTCCAAGAGCTTCTGCTCACGCTTTGGACGATTTCGATCAAAAGGGCGCCTGCCAGTGATGAGTTCATAAAGGAAGACACCATAGCTCCATACATCACTCTTTGATGTGAGACGTCCAGTTTGAACATATTCAGGAGCCGCATACCCCATTGTTCCCACAACCTGATGAACATAACCAAACATATGAACACAAGTAGCATATTTAATCATTGGATGCTACCTACAATTAGCTAGAGCCAGTGTTTGTACTTTGGACAGCATGCAATATCAACAAAAAGGGGTAATTTCTACTGTCAACATGGACATGATGAAAATAACAGTAATAAATAAAAACTAGAGGATCATGGATTGCTTGCGTAATTTTTGGAGGCACAAGAAATATATTCATTTTTTTCTACCATATGTAAGACATAGAGCGATCAATATAGCGATCAATATCCAAAGGCGACAGGAAAGGTTTCATAATTTCCTGTACCAAGTTGTGATTCACATGATGACATTTTTGACAAGAAAACTCAGCCCCTGATGACCCTAGATTCAGGTACCCATGCAAATACAGAAATTTTCTCTGTGCTGTATAAAATAACTCCAAATTTCAAAATCAATTCTATTTCCATATATGAGAATATTGAGTAGTAAATAATATTTGTATATTTATTTATGATATTGCGGATTAAGATAAAGGGCCATACCGCTGTTGAGACATGAGTTAATCCTTCAGGTGGGCCCAATCTTGCTAACCCAAAGTCTGATAGCTTTGCATTCCAATGCTCGTCCAGAAGAATATTTGAAGATTTGAAATCTCTGAAGATTATCTAAGTATCACACACACAAAGAGACACAACACAATAATAATAAGTTGTCACAACATATTTGAATTGCGAATAAGAGTACATTCACAGAATTCCAATTAGCTCCTGCCAGCTCCATTTCAGATTGAAGAATCCAAATGGGGCTCCAACCAGCTGGTAGACAAGCCTCAATTAAATTGAATAGGCAAATTATGTTGAATGTCTATACCTGAAAATCCATTTCCTCATGCAGGTATGCTAAGCCACGAGCTGCATCTTCAGCTATTTTCAATCTCTTACTCCATGGGAGAGGAGTCTCTGACCGGGGTGATAAATGGTGTTCCACACTTCTGTTGGGCATATATTCATAAATTAGAAGCCGCTGGATTCCTCTTTCGTCATCATCTGCACAGTAACCTACTAGTTTCACAAGATTTGGATGCTCGACGATGCCCAGAACATTAACTTCTGTCACCCACTCCTTATGCCCCTGCAAACCCCATGTCAAAACACAAGATTTACACAAGGTACTGTAAAAATATTATATAGATAAACAATGACTGCAAAATTCCTATATTCTGTAGCAACAAGCATATATCTCTGACTTGACACAAGAAAACTTTGAGCATCAAGTAAGGCTCGCCAATGACAATACCAAAAATTCCACGCATAGTGTTCTAACTTCTAATTTTCTCTTTTATTTTTTATTTTTTATTTTTTAGCCATTAACTTCTAATTGTCTCTACTCAAATAAACTTATTACATAACTCAAAGTACCAAGTATCAGCCGCAATATGTTCATAATAACTTGCATTAAGATATTAGAACACACAGTATATACAAAATTACCTATATGCATCTATACTACATCTCCTTATATTCTACTAAGATATCTGGTGATATTGCAGAAGCAACTAACTTATTAGACATTCTTAAGTACAAAAACGTAGGGCAAAGAATCCTTGCCTGCATTCCTCGTTTACCAAGTTGTTTAACCGCAACTTCAATTTTCCTGTTAGGATCCTCTGCACTCTTGATTAATCCCTTGTATACACACCCAAACCCTCCCTCTCCAAGCATAACAGAGCGACTGAAGTTCTTTGTGGCTGATTTTAGATCAGAAACAGTAAACACTCTCAGGTTGCTGGGCCTTTGAGACAAACTGGGTAATGCAGTCCTCCTAACGGAGTCTGTGCTATTTTCTGAAGCATCCTTAGAATTCAATTCAGAGGCAGATCTTCTCACATCATCTTCAGCGTTTATGGAAGTGCTGGACCGACCTGAAGCTAACTCCATGCTTGTCTGCTCTTCCTTCTTCTCTCGATAGTGGAATGGAAAACACTTCATTGCAAAAGGATTGATCTGCATTTTCAGAAGGGAGATAAAAACTAGCAAATAAAATAAAATGAAATAAAATTATTGAAAAGCAACACCCTTTTTTTTCAAAAAAGCTGTGTTCTCCTATGGGAGAACACAGCATCCCCTGCTGCAGGATTCTTACAGCAGGGAATCTATTTTAATCTGGCAGTGAAGTTCATAGATGATGATTCTGCTCAGATACTTCACGAATTTAGCAACGGAAAAATGGTTTCAATCATGCATATATGAACGGCAGTATATTGCATCCCTTAGCGGCCTATCTACCACTCCTGACAACTCTAATTTCAGATAACCGACTTAGAAAGGTTGTTAGAAAATGAAATCTAATATTTATCAACAAAGGCAAAACCGTCGACCATTAACCGAGTTTAGTTTCGAGCTACAAAAAAACTTAACACTGTTTTGGAATATAAGATCAAGAACAACATATGTTTCCAAATTTCCCATACCATAATCTAAAACAAGAGATGCTCAAAACGTCCATATATATTTTTGGCTTCACCCAAAAAGGGAGACAACCAAAAGAGAATCTAAGTAGGCTCACCCTGCAGTACGAAACAGATAGTCTGATCGCAAAAAGCCTTCAGAACCGAAGCTCAAAGAATCCCTTTTTTGTGAGAATCTAAGAGGACCCTCTTAAGTATTAACCCATTGCGCCTTAGAAAGATCTTACTAAGTGAAAAATGGGAAGAGAGACTCTTCGGCCCGAAGATACGTCCCCACACGGCAGCTTCTGGTCAGCTTACCAAATTGAAAATGAAAGCTTAGTTCGAGGACTGTAATTGATGTTGAAAATATTAAAACAAAAACCAAAAAAAAGGGGTTGGGGGTAGGGGTGTTGTGTGAATGGGATACGGATTCGAGACCAAGTAAACAGTCGGGGATACAGATGGAGGGTAGAGTTTGATTCCTTGGACGCAACGCAGTACTACTGTACATTGAGTAATAAATAAGCCAAATGTGGACGTACTTTTACCTTTTGACTAGGTTTTGAAAAGGTGGATTTTAGATTAATACAATTTTATAAATTTAATATCGCTAAACGCAATTTTGTATGATTAAAATTTATATTCAAAAAATAAAATTTCTCATTGATATAATTTATCATTGAATGTTAAAATATTTTTTATTTGTGTTTAAAATAAAAAAATAATTTATAAAAAAGCAAACATGAAATCAAACAAAATTTACAAGAGGAATCTTAAATTCTTAGTGAACAAACCAATTTCCCTCTTTTGGCGTAAGAGTCAAGCTAGTATAAAACAGAAACGTGGATAAAGAGAGAACAAAAAAATGAAAATGCAACCGTAATTTGTAAGAACCTTTCGGCAGTTTTTGTTTTGCGACAGAACCATCCCGCAATTGACCAGTTGACCGAGCTTAGCTTTAGTGGAGCCCAGTCACGGACCTTGACTGAGTATGGATGGCTTTTCGTTAATTGAACTGACTTCTTCTGGCCAAGTTCGTCTCATTCTTGCACCGACTCATTCTAATCGAAACCTTCTGCGAATTGCCATTGAATTTCTAGTTCGATAATGATGAAATTAAGTCAAGCAATTATTTACTGCCATTTGCTGCTATGTAAATTTTTCTTCAGGTTGTTGCAATACGTAGAGTCAGTTTTGTTAATCTCGCGGTCTGTTCAATCTCAAAGTTTTGGGCGCATTAAAAAAGTCTTTAATCAATCAAGTAAATTCAAATTCAATATTTACAATTATGTTTTCCAGTTATTACTCGTAACTACATTCTTCAATCACGAATTCGCATTCTCAATAGTTTTATATAATAAACGAGGAGAGATGATTCCGAGTAACATATGGATAAGTGTTATGGTTTTCATTTCCATATTCATATTTAATGAGTCAAAAAGTTATTTCATTAAATTCTTGAATTTCTGACCAAATTTAAGTATCAAAAAATTAAAAATAAATTAATTTTTTAGAAACAAAGATAATTTATAAACATTTTTATTTAAAATTACAACAAATAATAAATTCTTTTAATAATTGTTAATGTAATCCAAAATTTATATAATATGTTTTAATTTCTGTAATATGTTATATTGATTAATATATATATATATATATATGTATAAAGAATAAATCATAGGTGTTAAAATAGTTTTAAAAAACCTTTACATTTTAATTTAAATAAAAAAAAATATACGAATACCTTTGTGCTGTATGACTTGTCTATCAAGTTGATTTTTCTTTCTGATCTGACTCTCTTTCGGTCGAATCAGTTTGGTACCTGCGTGGGCTTAAAAGAATTCGAGTACAGTTTGTCTAACCTTTAACGGCCCATCTCGGGTTCTGCTTTTTTGATATCTAAAACAAAAAACCAAATATGGAACATAGAAATAAATATAAATTAATTAATTAATTAAAGATAAAAAGATAATCATTTTAAATTAGATGTGAACCAGCTTGACTGATTCTATAATTAGTTACCAAAGCCGTGTAAAGTGCAGAACACAATATTTAAGCAGCATATCTTACGTGGATTGCTTCAATGTGATATTGTTAAGATTTTGTTTAAATGATTATGAATGTTATTATAATGCAGGTTCTCTTGTCTTAAAATGCAGGTCAAACGGTTGATGGAAATCCTCAATACACCCAAGTTTTACGTACTCCTGCTGTCCTGTGCTCAAAGCCTTCAAACATTGAGATTTGAGACTCATCAATTACTTGAACATGCCAGGGCAACATTTCCTTCAGTCTAGCCAACCATTTCTCTTTGCCATTTCTTCCTCCCAAACAGAGCTAATAGGGGAAAGCATCAACTCATTCGATCTCTCGTCCCTTCCAAGTCCAAACTTGATGTTCATGTGCTGCAAGTTTGCTTTTCACCCTCTGTTACTACATCATTTGTTATCAGAGGCAAAAAGCTAATGATTTGCCTCTGACCGGCATATTCCAAAGGAACGGATGTTAAAGGACGTTGATGACTAATTTGGTCACAAAAGGGGATAGGATTTGGTAGGGTTATGAGTATGGTAATGAAAGGAGTAGCGAGGACTAATGCCTTCTGGTTTGGTATTGTTTTCTTGTTCTCTTTGGTTTCTTTAAACCTGCTACCACGTATTCTATGCGTGGATGGTAATGATTATAATCAGACGGGTGACCCCACTGTCCTCTCCGTTGTGACGGATTTCGTCTATTCCCGGCTTACCATTCTTACCACCACCATAACTAATGACCTCAAGACAAATTTTGGCTTCAGCAAAAAGGATGTGTCCGTCATGTTGCTTTCTCCTGTAGTAATTATGCACCTATACTGACACATCGACCATTGTTACTAACGAATACACTTTCTTGTCTTTTAGGAATAAAGATTTGAATGAAGCATTTAATTTTTTGGGAAGATTGAACTTCTTGACTGCTTGTATTAAGCAGGTTAAAGGTATAAGCTCTCTCTCATTAACATTTTAGTTTCGTTTACACTAACTCTATGCTTATGGAGTTATTTGATCATAGCTTTTACTCTATCCTTGAAGAAGATAGTTGGCATAGAATTTACTCTAGAACTCACATAAAAAGAGTGAACGTACTCCAATGTTATGTCTTAGCAGTGACTGTGACCTTCTTTGTTCATAATTCATCACGAAGATATAACTGTTTATGGCATGATGACTGTTAAACACTATCCAGTGCCTAAGACAAGTTTTGTGGAATGAAGGCATTGGAATTTGCAGGCCAAGGCACATTTTGGCATATACCAAATCCCGCTTGCTTCTTTCTCTTCTGAATTACTTTGCTTGAAGCAGATTTTGTAATTTATTCCTCTCTACTACTTCCTGAGCATAATGTGTTATAATCTATAGGAGATGTCACACGTAGATTATGCACCACAACTGAAACAAGATTATACTTCACAAGTGTCCTTAATCAGGGGGCATCATCTTCCAGTTACCTGAAACCTAACAAGAACTGCAATTTGACCTCATGGTTTTTTGGTTGTGAACCCGGTTGGGGTTGTAGAGCAGACCAAAATGTTAACCTAACTTCTTCAAAGGATATTCCTATTAGAACCCGGTTGGGTGCTCTCGATTGTCTTAGCAACAATTTTCATAACCTCCTTAATTCTTGCTCATTGGCTAATTTCAACAGAAATAATTTAGGAAATGACAAAAAAAACCTACAGAAGTCCATGTTAATGGATTTTAACAACTTAGCATAAACTAGATCTATACCTTGCTTTGCTTGTTTTTGGACATCATCCTTGCATTTTAGAAAGAATGAAAGGTTTTAGATCGTAAATTTGCATGCAGAGAATCTAGGCTGTAGATGCAATCAATCAGATAACTAGGAATTTAAAACTTCAAATAACAAACACCTGATATCTCAACATTGTTTATTAAGAGTGTATACATGACAAGGTAAATGACGTGAAACAATGGGTTAGATTTAACACATTACCTATCAGCATTCAAATCTAATGTTTCTGTTTATTGCAACATGCTACCAGCTCAATAGCTATAATGCAAACGTAGCAACCCAAAATATGCATGCTTACGCAGCTTTGGTTATTGTAAGTGGTTTCTCATCTAGTATTGGATGAAAGGTCATCGTCTGATTCCCCCTATATTCCATATTGCTTCATTAGTTATGTGCATGGAAAACTTACAGTCAACTTTAGTTTTCCTTTTCATGCTCTATCCAAGTTTTTATAGAGGTTTTTTTTTTAATTATTTGTTTTTTATAGATAGTTTATCTTGAAGGCTTATATGTCATAGTATATTAATTTTTTGGGTTATTATCTCATTCACTTGCTGCTTCAAAGCATCTGGATCTTTTTTTTCTCTAACCAACTCTGGTTTGTTATTCAACAATTAAAACGGAGAAATGTAGCATCAGAATAGCACAATAGTCTAGCAAATTCGCTTCTTTTTTTTTTTTTTACATGTTGCCTGAGAGAGTACTAGAATACTTCTTAATAGTTATCATGCATTTCTTCTATCTGGGCCCAGTATTGTATCATATTTTGTATTAGTTCCCTTGTAGGTTGAATTGAGTACTCTCCTGATCTTTATTTATAATTTCTATGATCAAGTTCTCTCTACTCGAGAAAGAAGGTGGCTAAATCCAAGGAAACTGCAGCAAAATGTGTAAGAGAAATTGCACAAGCTCGTGAAAGGTGGAAGCTAGCAAAAGATGTTGTTGAGAAGGGTGCAGTGGGATTGCAAAAGCAGATGTCCCGCACATTTTCTCAAAGGAAATTTGGAAGGGAGAGCAACTCTTGGTCAAGCTAAACATAGTAAAGGCGATGCTATATTGCCAGCCATGCCTGCAGATTCATCAAGCACATCTCAGCAGTCATTTGCAGCTTCAAAAGTAGAGGAAAAGAAACCTAGCAACCTTATTAAAGTGTTGAATTCCATTGAGAATGATCTAAATGGCCATGAAGGATTTAATCTGTAGATTGGAGCTAAAATTTTTAAAAAGCAGATGCCAAAGGCCAAACAGTTACATACCCAGAGCAAAATTTACAAGTAAGCATACGATCAGCTAGAAAAGGAGAAAGCTACGCAAGAGATGAATAAGGACCTTACTTTCTCATGAGTGATTTCAATGGCCACTGGCAATGAAATTTGGACAAGGCCTCCCATTGAGGTGGCTTTCAAAGATCTAACTATTGGCCTAAAATATGAAATGGCCTAAAACCCATATTTGATGGATGACAAATCAAATGAAGAAGGAAGGCCCAACCCACATAATAAAAAAAAAAAAAGCAAATATGGAGCTTTTAAAAACTCAACCCATTTCAACCCGCAAATAGAAGACAGCTCATCTAAGTACAAAAGCTACTGCACATTGAAAATCATCAAAGTTTTCTCTGAACTTCCTCTGCCACACTCTTCTTGCGCCTTCTTCTTGTCTCCTGAAAGTGCTGTCAACAACAACCATTAATAGCGCCTCAACAAAACTCAGATCCATCGTGCCATTGGAGCCAAAAACTGTATATCATGGCAGTCAAAGAAGAAGCAATGAAATCTCTCTCTTTGCATCAATATCTTCTGCAATATATGCTCGCCAACGTCTCTTTCTGGAAAAGCTATAAATAGTGTGAAGCTATTGCCTTGGTCAATGAAGGAATAGTGAGACAGAAACGAGAAAGAGCTAGAGGCATTCTATAACGTTGTTTAAATTTTGCTTTCTTAGAGCTTAGTCTCTGGTTTATCTACTTTTTAGAAGCATATTTGAGCTGTTAAAGAAAACCCAGTTGTGTAGGGTTTATAAAAACTTTTTTTACTGTTGGTATACCATTGTCTCAAGTGGAGAAAAGGGTTGTTATGGTTGTAAAGTTTGAGGTTGAGCTAGAAAGTCTTGTGTTTGGAGTTAGCACGTGAAAACTTCTTATGAAAGTCTAAGAAAACTTTTCTTAGTGAAAAATCCCTTGGAGAAGACAAGGGAATTGGAAGTAGGCACTGTGGTTGGCCGAACTAGAATAAACTTAAGTGTTTGATTTTCTTTCCCTGATCTTTATCTTTTTGTATACTTTTCAGTCAACTTAAAATTTTATAGTTAACTAATTCCTTCTTTCATTTGTTCTTTTTAAGAAATTCAGTTCACTGAAATATTTATAGTTAACTGTCTTTTCTTCTGTCACAATGAATTCACTAACTGTAAAGATTAGTCATCTTTAATTTATTACAGTTAACTATTTATTGCAATTTATAACTGTCTAAAGATATTTTCAGTTAACTCTCTTCTCCTTTCTTCTCTTCTAGTAAAGTGAACGTCTTATTGAAAAATTCAGTTGACTGTATTTTATTTCAGTCAACTGTTTATTGTGAATTACAGTTAATTGTAAATTTTTCAATTAACTAAAATTTTCAAGTAGAATTTAATCTTAAATTTTAAGTGCACCTATTTACCCCTTCCCTCTAGGTGCACTGTCACTAACTTTCACTTTGAAAAGGAAGAACAAAAATGTATTGAAGTGTGTGATTGGCAAAATCTTGCCTGGTCGAGTTTCTGTAGTCATAGGTCCCTCAGGAGTTGGTAAAACGACATTTCTTTCTACTTTGGCAGGAAAAACAAGAGGATGTTCTATGATAGGCTCAATTGTAATTAATGGAAAACTGAATCCATATATTGGTATAAGAAAATCATTCGTTTTGTGCCACAAGATGATATTGTGCATGGGAATTTGACAGTGGAGGAAAATCTTCGTTCTAGTGTAGCATGCAGGTATGTTATATAACTCCCAGAACTTATATTTGATAAAGGGGATGTATCAAGTAAGTGATCATATATGGTGACTAGAGGAAATAATTAACCTAAATCACAAATGAATATATAAGATTAATACAAAAATCACAAATGCAAAAATTAAGGAAGACCTTTATTACACATTAATATTGACTTTTATTTTAATCTTGACCATTAATTTATAATCTAAAGATGGTTAATTTTTCTTATTACCTTTCACATAAATTTACTTCTCTCACTTGATAGCTCCTGATTGCGTCCAAACTCACACATTCTTGCACATATGTTATGTAATAAAAAGATTTGGCAGTTAAAACCGTCTCAACTCTTGCAACTACCATTGGTACATATGGTTAATATACAATTGTCTTTCTTTTTTTCCTTTTATTTCTGATTCAATGTCATTGATTTAGTTTCGGTTCCTTTCTAATAGTTTATTTCATTTTTATGGATGTTTCTCAATATTGGAGACTGTCCGTGGACATGGCAAAACAAGATAAGGTTCTGATTGTCGAAAGATTAATTAAGTCCATGGGACTCTAGGTAGTGAGTAATTCCCTAGTTGGTACAGTAAATAAGCAAGGTATATATGGAGGGCAAAAAAACGTGTAAATGTTGGCCCAAAGATGGTAATGGAACTTTCTTTATTGGTCTTAGATGAGCCTATGACTGTTCTGGATAGTGCCTCTTCCAGTTTACTCCTGAAAGCACTTCGACATGAAGCTGTTGAAGGGGTAAACATTTGCATGGTACTTCATTAACCAAGGTAATGTTAATTATGTGCGTCCCTAAATTTATTGATCTTGGAACATTCTAGCTTCCACTTTCATTGATCTCTCATCTTGTTTTTGTCATGATGCAGCTATACTTTGTTCAGAATGTCCGATGATATAATATTTTTAGCTAAAGGTGGCCTTACTGCATATCATGGCCTTGTTTAAAAATGTAGAAGGGTACTTTACTTCCATTGGAATCATTGTACTGGATCGTATGAATTCTCAAGACCATTTTATTAACATATTGAAAGGTTTAGTGAAACTAAGGGCAAGTGTGACTCACTAACAACTTCTTGTCAGATGGATGCTTCATGATGGTTATCCTATACCACCAGATATGCTTCATTATGCTAATGAGATTGCTGCATCTTCTTTATCTACCTTGAGTTCAAGTGATGCAAGGACTGGTACTGATAAAGCAACTAAATAATCATTCGCTAGAGTGTTGTGGGAGGATATGAAAAGTAATGTTGAGATCCAACAAGATCACCATGAGACAAAATTTTTTAAGTCCAAGGACTTATCTAATCAAATAACTCCTGGCGTAGGCCAGCAATATAAATGCTTCGTTGCGTGATACGAAATCCTATGACTTAATTTAGATGCATATGATCAGATGTATTGTTTTCCATCAGAAGTTTATATATATTATTTAATAAGTAGAACTTTCAGCATGCAAGATATATCTTTGTAGTTTATATGGGTTGACTATGCCATTTCATCAATTACTTATTAATCAGGTGCATATCTTGCAGGGTTTTAAAAATAGATTTGCACAATAACATTGTAGAATACAAGATTCAAGATAGAGATTTTAATTGAAAGAACTCTTTATTGCTCTCCACAATATTACAATAATTACCAATGACATATTTCACTTTAAACTTCTATTTACACCTCTTCTCACTTCTTATACACTAATACAACTTCTCACTTTGCTACACACTCCAATTATCACATCTCCCTATTTATAATGCTAGCAAACCATTAATTCAACAATTTTAGAGATTTCTTTCATCCATATTTTCTAAGGATGGTTACTAACGCTTGACAAATTACTACTAACTTTTGAAAAATTTATAACTAACTTTTGAAAGATTTTCACTTAACTTTGAAATTATTAAAATTGTTACCTAACTTTGAAAGATTTTACCAAATTTTGAAATTCTTAAAGAGATAAGTCAGTGGCATATTTGATACTCACCATCATCGACTAATCTCTTGTATTGTTATTCTTAAAGTCATTCTAAGTTACTTTTGAAATTCTTCAAACTTGACTTCATTTACACCTTTGGTAAGTATATCAGCAACTTGATGATCTGTGTCAATGTACTTCAGGTTAATTTCTCCTTGCAATGCTTTTTCTCAAGTGTAATGATAATATACTTCTACATGCTTTGTCCTAGCATGGAAAACTTGATTCTTTGCTAAGAAAATTGTTGATATGTTGTTACAATACAATTTTACTGGATACTCCACTGATTGATTTAAATCTCTTAGTAACTATATCAGCCATATGCTTTCTTGTGTAGATGTTGCTGCTACTCTGTATTCGGACTCTGTGCTTGATAGAGTTATTGTAGGTTGTCTTTTACTGCACCAAGATATTATTCTCAATCCCAAGTTAAATGCATAACCAGTAGTTGAACGATGCGTATCATGATCACTAGCATAATCAGCATCACAATATACTTTTAACTTATGAATTTCCTTTCTTATAGAATATCCTATAATTTAGCGTACCTTTTACAAACCTCAAAATGCATTGCATTGCTTCCAAATATGGTTTTTTGGGATGTTGCATAAATAGACTTGTTACACCAACTACATGAGTAATATCTGGATAAGTCATCATTAAGTATATCAGACTTCCCACCAATTTTTTGTATATGGTGACATCTTTTAAGTCATTTACCTCAATTGAGCAAAATCTTGCTTTTGCTTCAATCAAAGTTGAGATAGGTTTACAATCCAGTATTCCAAACTTCCATAAAAGAATTCTAGCATAAATCTGCTGGCACAAAAATATTCTTTCTCTACTCCATTCAATTTCAAGTCTCAGAAAATGTTTCAATTCTTTAAGATATTTCATTTAAAAGCGTATTGTTAGATTGGTTCTAATTTGATGAATTTTAATCTCATCATCTCCAACGACAATTAGATCATCTACATACACTAAGACTATTGTCACTTTGTCTTCGCAAACTCTTACAGACATATTTGAATCTGTCAGTGCTACTGAAAATCTACTTTGTACTAGAAACTCGGTAAGTCTTCCATACCATGCTCTTGGTGCTTGTTTAAGCCCATACAAAGTTTTTTTCAACTTGCATACATAATCAGGATGAACTTTGCTCTAAAATCCTCTTGGTTGATTCATTTAGACTTCCCGATCCAATTCTTCATATAGAAATGTGTTTTTCTCCATCTGCCACAACTTCTAAGACTTTCTTGCAGCAAGAGCCAACAATACTCATATAGTGGTAATTTTTGCCACTAGACCGAATGTTTCTTCATAATCAAATCTGTACCTTTGGGAAAAACTATGTGCCACTAGTTGAGCTTTGTATCATTCAAATGATTCATTAGAATGAGTATTTACTTTATACACCCATTTGCATGAAATGGGTTTTACATCTTTGCGTTTTGACACTAATTCCCATATCTAGTTCTATTTCAAGGCGTCAATCTCTTTTTCCATAGCTTTCTTCTATTCTTTGGTACTAAACACCTCTTTATATATTGTTGGCTCATTATGTCTTCCATCTTCAATCACTGTTGCATTTCCATACTTCAGGTTTAGTTTTTTTCGTCTTGTTAATCTCCGTAATTGTTATGGCTTAGCAATATCTTCTTCACTCAAATCTTCTTACTCTTCAAGTTGACATGGTCTTTCTTCTTCTGGTGTTGCATGCATTCCTGTCTTCCAAGGGCTCCTTTCACTTTATTTGGCTCTTAAATTGTCATCTTTTATTATCGATTTCACTTTAACTTTAGAGATGAGTTGAACTTCACTTTTGTGCTTATTTAATTTCTCTTGTAATTTTTCTTCAATCTCCTTTGAATTAGGAAGATTTGTTGCTTGTAGTGACCATTATGATGACACCTCATCGAATACTATATTGCAAGATGTATAACATCTGCTAGTGGTTGGATCGTAGCATTTCCAACGTTTTCATTGATTAGCATAACCTATAAATATACACTAAACTTCCTTATTGTCAAACTTACTACATTGATGGTCAGACGTGAAAACATAACACACACAACTAAACACTTGGAAGTGACTTACGGTGGGTTTGATATTCTAGAGCTTCTTGTAGGGCGACATAAATTCAAGCTTTGCTTGTATTAGCCTATTAGTAACAAGAATGGTGATCTTCATGTATTCTGCCTTGAACCGTGGCAATACATTCTTGGCATGCAACATACTTTAATAAATTTCTGCTAAGTGTCAATTCTTTCTTTCTGCAACCCCATTTTATTAAGGTGTTCTAAGGCACGTCAGCTGTCACCATATTTTATTCTACTACAGATACTCATTAAATTCCTTAGATGTATATTCTCCTCTATTGTCGGAACATAGGCACAAAATTTTATGCCTAACTTCCATTTCATTTTTCTCTTTAAACAACTTGAATCTAAATAATGCTTATAACCTCTCTTTCATAAAATCTACCCATACATACCTTGAGTAGTCATCAATGAATGTGATCATGTACCAATACCTACTAATAAAGGTTTGCTTTACTGGTGTAAAAACAACAAAGTGCACTAGTTCAAATGGTTTCTTAGCTCTGAAACTAGACTTTTCATATGGTAACTGATATGCCTTACTGTATTGGCATCCGATATAAATTATACCATCTCAAAGTTCATGCTAAGGAAGCCTTCTAAGCATTTCCTTCTTCATTATTAACTTCAACTTATGATAGCTGACGTGGCCAAGCCTTACATGCCACAAATCTGTTGTCTTATTTCTTCTTGTCTTATCTACATATGCTGTCTGTGTTGACATTACGTAGACAGACTCTACACATTTGCCTTCTATAATTGGTGCACCAGTTGGATCTAGACTTCTATATACCTTAACATCCTTCGACCCAAACACCATCTAGTTGCCTTCAGATGTAAGTTGTGACACTGATAGAAGATTTTTCTTCATTCTTGGTACATGGTAGACATTTTGTAGATGTACTTTTCTTGTATTGTAGGGGTTGATTTCTGTATTGCCAACATGGGTTATTAGCAATTTCGATTTGTTTGCTATTACAATAACTCGACCTCTTCTATATTCAGACATTGTTGATATTTTCTCTTTATCTCCTGTCATATGGTTAGAACATCTATAATCAATAATCCAGTCTTCTTCATAGTTGAAAGATTTGTCGCTTAACGTTGCTAGTGTCATATCTTCCTGCGGTTCTTCAAAACAAGCTAATGTAATCTTTTCTTATTATTCTGTGGCTGCAAAGCATGCTTGAAAGTTTCATTCTTCATCATTATAATATTCAATTGCAACATTTTGTTCTTTATGAGGTGCTTTGCAATTTCTAACAAAGTGACATTTTCTGCCATAATTGTAATATATATTGTCTCTTTGTCGCTCCTTTTTTAATTCAGAATCATATGGATCTAGGTGAGCTCCCCCTCAATACAAGCCTTTCCCATGATGGTTTCTCTGCCAAACATTTTGATGCCTTTTATTATCCCATTTCTTTCTCTAGCTAGATTCTTCTTGTTGGCTTTTATGTTTGTTAAAGAGAGATTTTTCTTCATCTTTCAAAGAACTTTTAGACATTTGTAAATCTAAAGTCTCCTAGTTGGCTAGTATACTTTCCAACTCTGCTAAAGTTGGTTCCTTGGCCCAGCCTCTTGGGGCAGTGACAAGACTATGATACTTTGGGTTTACTACCGTGATAATAATTCTCTGCATTCTTCTGTTGGTAATAGCATTCTCTGGATCTAATTTTGAAATCTCAATGCAAATAGATTTAATCTTTAAAAAATATTTACTTATTGGCATATCATTTTGCCGAATTAACACAAGCTTGTTTTCCCGTCACTGTAAGTTTGCATCATTTGCCCTCACGAATAGTGAGGCAAGCATATCCCATGCCTCTTTTAGTGTCTTGACTTCCTTAATGTATCTAACGAATTGTGGTTCCATTGTAGAAATTAATATGTAAAGAGCCTTTCTAGCTCTTACAAGCCATTTCTTCAATTCATTTGAATTTGTTGGTGGAATTGCTTCATCTCCATCAATAAGGTCCTAAAGATTCTAGCATCCTAAATAAAGTTCAACTATAGTGCTCCAGACCTAATAGTTGTCATTATTTAACTTCTCAATTGAGCATGTATTCGTTGACATATTAGTCATAGCAACTTTGGTAGTGCCTTGCGCTTACACTAAGTTTGCTTGATTCCTGATGGAGTTTCTTTATAGTCTTTTATGTATTTCGGCAAAATCTCCTTATATGACGATCTTAGATCTTGTACTTGAACAAAGAAACCTCCTGGCTTAAATACTCAATTGACTAGACTCGAACTAGATTAGAGCTAGACTTTAACCAGGCTTTGATACCACTTGTAAAATACAAGAGGTAAGAATAAGGACTTTAATTAAAAAGAACTCATTATTACTCTCCATAAGATTACAATAACTACCAAAGACATGTTTCACTATAAAATTCTCTTTACACCTCTTATCACTTCTTACACACTCATACAACTTCTCACTTTGCCACACACTTCCATTATCACATCCCCCTATTTATAGTGCTAGCAAACCATTAATTCAACAATTCTAGAGATTTTTTCCATCTATATTTTCTAAGGATAGTTACCAACTCTTGACAAATTACTACTAAATTTTGAAAAAATTACCATTAACATTTGAAAGATTTTCACCTAACTTTGAAATTATTAAAGTTGTTACCTAACTTTGAAAGATTTTACCAAACTTTGAAATTCTTAAAATGATAAGTCAGTGGCATAATTAATAAACATGAATCAATTAACCATATTCAAAATTTTCAATTAGCAGATAGAGAAATTTACCTGAAGGTGTAGTCATGGTTGATGAAATTCTTTAAGAAGAAGATGAGGCATGAGCATTAACTTACAAGACCCTTACTTGATTGAAAGAGATGAAAGATTGAAAGTTTTAGAATTTTTTTTTAATTATTCTTAAAAGACTAATAATGATCTTATTTATAGACACTTCAATCTCATTCTAAAATAATTAAGCCTAAATTAAGCCCAATTATCTCTCTCGCTATTAGTAATCCAATGGGATAATTATTAAGCTTGGGCAGTAAGTTGGGGTCTCTACCTAACGAACTAGTGGATAATCTGACCCATTACTGATAATCCACTGTTAACATGTACCTAATCCATCCTTGATCTAGTCTGATTATATTAATTGCCTAATTAAGTAACCAAAATTATATGTATTGATTCAATAACAAATTAATGTTAATCTATCATTTATTCTAACAATCTCCCACTTGGATAACATTAATTAATCATTAAATTAATTTAAAGACAATAGAATCAAGTAATTAATATTCATACAAGTACATAAATGTGTATTTATTCTAAATCATACAATATTAAAAAATGAACTTATACAAAGATAACTGGATCTGATAGGAAAACAAGTGATGTTATAACTATCATAATAAGTTTCAATATCTGAATAAGATGAAATATAAATATTATAATTATCACATTTTGGGACTCAACTCAGACTCCCACTAAACTAAGGCTACATCAAAGCTCTCAACACACCCATGTGAATCACATGAGATTTGAAGACTCCTACAGATAAGTCTTTGGTCAATGGATCCACCAACATGTGTTCACCAAGAATGTGAACCAAACGAGTTTGAAACTTAACAATCTTTTCTATACAAATAGGAACTTCACATCAAAATGCTTAATACAACTTTAGTTCTTATAATTCTGAGAAAAGCTAACAATAAAAGAACTATCGCAATATATGGTCACAGGACATGATATAAAATCAACAAGATGCATGCTAGATATCAAATTCCTCAACCATATAGCCTGACGAGTGGCCTCATAACAAATAATATACTCTGCTTCCATAGTTAAGGTAGATGTCACTGATTATTTACAGCTCTTCCATGAAACAGCCCCTCCAAACATCATAAAGATGTATCTAGAAATGGATTTACAATCATACACACAAGATGCATAGTCTGAATCAGAATAACTTACTATCTCAAGTGGTTTAGACTTCCTGAAAGTAAGCATATAATGCTTTGTACCTTGAAGGTACAACAGAACTTTATTAGCAACCCTTCAATGATCGTGTCTTAGGTTGCTCAAATATCTGCCAAGCACACTAATGACGAATGCAATATCAGGTCGTGTGCACACTTGATCATACATTAGGCTGCCAATAACTAATGCATATGGAATCTTGTCCATTACAATCTTCTTATCATCATTTTTAGGACATAATGATTTAGATAACTTTTCACCTTTCTATACAAGTGTAGCACTGGGAACGCCAGAGTGCATATTGAATTTCTTCAACACTTGATCTATATATGTCATTTGAGACAAACCAAGAATACCACATGATCTATCTTAGGGAATATGTGTTCCCAAAACAAAATAGGCTTCACCTAGATCATTCATATCCAAGTGCATGACATAATTTATTTTGCCTCATTCAATAAACACACTGAGTTACTTGCTAACAAGATGTCATCAACATATAATACGAGAATCACAAAGCTATTTCCATCAAACTTCTGATAGATGCATTAATCAAAAGCATTCTTTGTGAAACCTATTGAGATGATAATCTTATCCAACTTCAAATACCACTGTTTTAAGGCTTGTTTAAGCCTATAGATGGACCTTTTCAACTTACACACTAAGTGTTCTTTCCTTGTCACAAAAATCCATTAGGCTGTTTCATATAAATATCGTCAAGTAAATCACCATTCAAAAATGTCGTCTTGACATCCATTTGGTGAAGTTCAAGATCCAATTAAGTGACAAGAGCCATTACAACTCTGAAGGCATCTTTAGTTGATACTGACGAAAACATTTCAATTTCCATCTAATTATAGTCTTTAGCTTTAAATCTTGCTTTGAATCTCTTAACTTCACCATAGGCTCCCTTCTTGGTCTTGAAGACCCATTTGCAACCAATATGTATGTATTTATTTGGTAACTCAGTTAGTTCCCATACGTGATTACGGTACATAGAGGTCATCTTATCATTTATGGCCTTCAACCATTTGGATGTATGGGAACCCAACATGGCTTCATCATAAGTGACTGGATCTATTCCGTCAACAGTATCTGATTCGCACTCTTGCAGGTACACTATAAAATCATTTGGTATTTTAGATCTATAAATCCTCTATGATCATCTTAGTTCAACCACCGACTCCTCTATACTAGCTGCAAGTGATCCTCCAATAAGATTTATTGGATTCTAAATAGGAATATTATTTTGAATAACTTGTTTAGTCGGTGGAGATGATAGGGCTGGTATAGGTAATATAATGTTTTCATTACACAAATTAATAGCCCTAGAAGCATATCTCCTACTAGCTAAGTCATCTTTAAAATAAAATACTCGATCTGACTTGATGACTTTGACGGTGTGAGTAGGGAAATAAAATCTGCATCTTTCAGATATGGAATAGTATCCAATGAAAAATTCACTAATGGTTCTAGAATCAAGCTTCTTGAGCTGAGAATTATAGGGTTTCACCTCTGCTTTACAGCTTTATACTTGAATGTGTCTTAAACTATGCTTCTTACCAATAAATAGTTCATATGTGGTATTTTCAACTGACTTGCTTAGAACTTGATTCTAGATGTAAGTTGTTGTCTTAAGAGCTTCACCCTATAGAAATTCTGGTAGGGAGGAATGACTGATCATACTCCTGACCATATCCATTAAGGTACGATTACGCCTTTTAGTAACTCCATTATGTTGTAGAGTACCGGCATGGTATACTGAGCTTCAATTCCATACACTTGTAGGAATAGGGCAAAAGGTCCTGGATTTCTACCGGTTTCTATATACCTCCTGTAATACTCACCCCCTCTATCAGACCTCACATATTTGATTGTTTTTTCATATTTTAACTCAACAACAATTTTAAAAGTCTTAAAAGTATCCAATGATCCAGATTTTTCACCTAGCAGGTTAACCTATCCAAATCTAGAATTGTCATTTATGAATGTGATGAAGTATTCATAATTACCCATAATAGCTGGAGTGATTGGTCCACTAATATCTGTGTGGATCAATTCTAAAATACCCTTGCATCTATTTACCTTATTTCTTTTTACTTTTGTGGGAGGTTTTCCCATGATACAATCAATGCAGAAATCAAAGTCAAAGAAATTTAGGTCGTGTAAAATTCCTTGTTTGATCAATCTTTCTAACCTTTCCTTTGAAATATAACCCAAACATCAATGCCATAACATGGAAAAATCTTCATTAATCCTTTGGCGTTTTTGCCTACTAACTAAACTAATGGACACCTTAATGGAAGAATTCAAATTAATACTCGCATCCAAGCAATATAAACCATTCATCAAATTTGCAAAACCAAGAATAGCATAATTAAAGTAAATGTCAATTCTTCCATTTCTCTGCCAAAAGGAATATCCTTCTTTGTCTAATATAGAAGTAGAAATTAAATTCCTCTTAGATGAGGATACTAGATAATGCTTCTTAAAACTAAATGGTGTCCTGAGTGTAAGTTTAGAACTACAGTTTTAAGGCATTTTACTGGAGCTGAACTTCTTCTAAAATGGCCCGCTCTCCATCATTTGGGCTCTCCTTATTTTTGAACCCCTGTAAGGAATTAGACATGTGAATTGTGGCTCTAGAATCTAACCACTAAGAACCCATAGGGGTATTAAAAACATTAGATTCAAAATAAATTAGAGCTTATGAGGCAACATTAAAATGAATACTTTCTCTTTCACGCTTATTCTTCAGTTTAAGTTAATAAGAGATCTTGTGCCCAAGCTTCTTACAGTAGTGGCACTCACCCTTAAATGGTTTCTTACTTTAACCCTTCTTATTCTTATGCTTCTTGGTTCTAAAGTGCTTCTTACCATCACTTTTATTTTGATGCTTCTTTCCTTTATGTTTATCGTTTCCACCTTTACTTGATGAATCATAAGATATGAAGTTCACTAATTAGTCGCTTGAGTTTATTTTCTTCAATGACTCCTCCTCTTAAGTCATTATGGAGATAATTTGATTCATGGTCCATTCAGCTTCTTGAAAGTTATATGTGGTCCTAAGGACTCCATATTCAGCAAGAAAAGACTGCAACACTCGGTATACCAAATAGTCTATCCCAAATCCATATTCAATGATTTTAACTTGTTGAAATAGTTAACTAGCTTTATCATGTGTTCACATACACCAGACACCCCATCATAATGAGTGTTATCGAGTAGGGAAAGGTAATAGGCTTTATAAGTCTTATCAAATTTCTTAAATTTTTTGCTTACAGCCTTGAGATATTCTAATGCAGTGTCCTTGCTAAGAATACTCTGTTTGATAGTCTTCTCAATAGTGTATTTCATAACTATTAAACATATCTTGTTCAATTCATACCATTGCTTGTGATGAGACTTGTCAACAACATTAGATTCAGCAGTAATATTTGTTGGTTTCGATTCCGTTATAGCCAAGTCTTCCTTAAATATAGTTAGGTACATATCTAGGGACTCATTCCAATCATCAAAATTAGTCATATTATGAGTTTTGACCATGGATAGTTACTGGAACATAGAAGCTAATGGAATAAAATAGAAAATATTAATTATGTCCCATAAACATAATTACAAAACAAGGTTTCCTTCACAAGATTCAACTTATACAATTGTATAATGAAATGTTCATTATAATCTTGCCTAAATGTCCTATATTTTAATAAACCAAGAAAACTCATATGTGCCATAATTTTAACCATGAAAGTAAATGTCATAAAATGAACTTAAATTTTCCATATTGATAGGATACAAGCAATCATGAATGCATTATTAAAAAAAGGAAAAAGTTGTTAACAAATCATAAATTAGTCAAACTCATAAATTATATCAGTAATGTTACACTGATAGGGTATGCTCATTGCCTAATATAATATATTTATATTTTCTTGTTGACTAATTTTGATATTCAAACTTATAACTAATAATCACTATAAAGTGTCTCTGAAAAAAGGAAAAGAACTGCAATTGTAATCAAAGTTTATTTACAAACATAAACCATTGTGATTAGGCCCACGATAGGTGAGCGCACAATCAAGTCCATAACAGATTTCAATGCAATTATTCCTTGAGGCACTTCTAAAATTGTAATATCATTTTTACAATACAAGTAAATTCGTTTTATTTTACCTAACAATTACTATGGGGAGTGACTAAGGTATTTAGTTTCCTAACTATGTATATTCATCATACAATTTTTTCTTATGTTAAAATCGATTGATTGCACAGTGTTTTGAAACCTTAAATTATCAAGAAATTTTGAAACTCATATTTTTAGAGCTTAAAAAATTTAAAAAAATCACAGAAAAATGGGTAAGGGCGAGTGGAATTGAACTGTGGAAGTCTAGAGTTTAGTCAACCAGAGCATGAGGTGCATGCATTGTCACACACAGTTACAGTGCTTCTTCAACCTCTGGGCCTGTTTGACCCGCTAGATGACCCGTCTTTTTGACCTGACTAATTTCAAATTTCATGCTTCAATGGCTTCTGAGAAGATTAAAGATGAAAGAGTTTTAAACATTCATTTGAAATGTTACACCAAGATAGAAACATTGTTTAAGAAGATTATTCTTGGTGTGTGTGGTGTGTTCTTGGCAAATTTTAGCAACGTAGAAAAAAGGGAAAAATGAAATTGAAATAAGATCATATGATTTCAAGCTTCAATAATTCAGCCGAGGATCAAACATATGCTCTTATACTAATTGAAAACATATTTGCACAATAACATGAATCAATTAATTATATTCAAAATTTTCAATTAGCAGATAGAGAATCTTACCTGAAGGCATAGTCATGGTTGATGAAATTCTTTAACAAGATGAGGTAGGAATATCAACTTGCAACACCCTTACTTGATTGAGAGTTTTAGAAATTTTTTTAATTAATCTTAAAAGACTAATAATGATCTTATTTATAGACACTTCAATCTCTTTCCAAAATAATTAGGCCTAAATTAAGCCCAATAATCTCTCTTTCTATTAGTAATCTAATGGGATAATTACTAACTAAGTTTAGGCTACAAGTTGGGTCTCTACCCAATGGGTTAGTTGATAATCTGACCTATTACTGATTATTCACCGTTAACATGGACCTAATCCATCTTTGACCTAGTTTGATTATATACATTGCCTCATTAAGTAATCAAAATTTTATGTATTGATCTAATAACAAATTAATGTTAATCCATCATTTATTCTATCAGGTTGGGAAGCAAAACCTGCGAGAAACTAAAACACAAGTAGTTGACTATATGATTTTATTCATTGTTGGCAATGTTGTCAAAATCGCAATTCTAGGTAAACTCGAAAAGGGGAGGTAGACTCGTAACATAGACTTGTAAGAGTTTATCTATACTTGTTATTTAAGCTATTGAACATAACCATATCACATAAAATTTTATACATAGTTCATAATCCATAATCTATAATATATAAAGTTCAATAAACTTTGTAATCCATAGTTCATAATCCATAATATATAATCCAAAATCAACATACAAAATTCAATAAAACTCTGTAATCCATAGGTCATAATCCATAATCCATAAAATATAATCCATAATACATAATACATAATAATCATTCATTTAACATAACAAACACTCAATATCAATTCAATAAAGATCATTAATCCCACGACTATCATCACTTTCATAATCTTGATCATCTCCTATATAACCTCCACCTATCTCATTCTCATTCTCACCATTATTATTATCTTCTTCTTTATCCTGAAAGTCATCATCGAAATCCATATTGTTAAATTGTTCATTAGCACTTGTACCACCAACATTAGCATCAAACTAAACAACCAAATCATTAATTTCTATTGCCGTCGAAAAAGGATTAACTTAAAGGGGTTCAAGAACCTCATCATTTACCTCCACATTGCCTTCATTTCCCATCTCCTCAGTTATCCATTCATCATCAAAATGAATATTATCAAAATCATAAACATGAGTTATTGTAGTTTACTTATTTTTTAATTTCAAATTGCACATCACAAATGACAAGTCATTCATCTTCTTTTGGTGCAAGCGATTTCTTTTCTTGGTATGAATCTAAACAAAATAAACAATGTTGATAAGTATTCTAACCCCTCAAAAAATCAAAATGAAAATAAAGAAAGAAAGTCATTTATAATTTTACAATTACTTACCCTTTCAAAGGCACTCCAATTATGTTCACATCCAAAAGAGTTACAACATAAGCTAAGAATGCGAATTGCTAATCTTTTAAGTTATGGGCATCCATCTCCATAGGCTTCCTACCATTCTGTTGGAGCCAACTGTGTTCTTAATGTCTGTGCAGAACCACAACTAAACATACCCTTTGCGAAATGGAATTCGATCAATTGGAACTCAATTTTGTCTCTTTTTCCCTTATCTTTAACTAGTCTTGCTACACATTCATATAGCCCTTGCTTAATCGAACAATCAGCTTGGAAGTTAGTGTTGAAGTGAAAATGAGGATTGAGGTAGTACGCAACTACATGTAAAGGCCTATGCAATTAAGCATCCCACCTTTCATCAATTATGTTCAATACAAGCTCATAGCTGCAATAATCAACAAATAATCAAGCCAAAATATATTAAAGATAAAGACACCAATATAAGATATATTTTTTTATATTTACCTCATTAAAACATTATTAAAGTTCATCTTAATTTTTGCCTTTGCACTTTCTATTTCTTCATATATGAATCTCATTGTTGGTTTTTCATCTAAATCCACTAAGTAAAGAACTTTAATGAGAGGAGCAACAACTTTAAGGCAAGTAATAATATTCTTCCACAACTTGTTATCCATAACACTTCTTGCCACTTTCTTCCCATCCTTGGTAGCAGAAAATTTGCTATCTTTCCATTCTTCATAATTAAATAGATTTATTAATGTCGCTTTATGGTCATTAAGACAACCTAATGTCAGAGAAGCTATGGTAAAACGAGTCACAGCTAGCCTAATCAAGTATCTCCCTTTTGTGAATTTTCTTAACATATGGATGAGCATTGATCTTGCATAAATATAAGTTGTGATTCTTCTGCCCCTACTTAGGATTTTTTTATGCAACTCTATTTTTTTTTATAAGTCCTCCAACATCAAATCAATGTAATGGGCTGCACATGGTGTCCAATACAGGTGTTTTTTTTTTCTCCATCAACTTTTGTCTAGCTGCCTTATAATTTGCAGCATTGTTAGTTATTATTTGCACCACATTCTCCTCTCCCACTTTCTCAACAACTTCAACAAGCATCTCAAACACTTTATTAACAGTTTTAGAAATATGAGAAATGTCTAGTGAATATAAAAACATGATCCCTTTAGGACTATTGACCAAAAACTTACAAATGGAACGCCTTTTATTATCCATCTACCCATCAGACATAATTGAACAACTTATTTTTTTCATTCTTGTTTAAACTCTTCAAGCATGGCATATGTGTTCTTAACTTCCATATTCATATATTTTTATCTAATCTCATGATAGGATGAAGGCTTAAACCCTTGGCCATATTTTTCAATAATCTCACACGTCTTAATAAACTTAAGATTTTTTTACATAATTAAAAGGAATGACACTTGTGTAAAAAAATCAAGCTACTTGTTGGCAAGCTTCTTCCCTAATATCTTTCTTAAACATGTGATTAATGGTAGATTGTGAGCTACCTTGGCCATTGCTATGTTTTTTAAGAGCTCTCAATAAATTTAAGAGGCCTTAGGGATTATAATGTCCTTGAGTGCCTGGAGTTTTCTCCTCACCAACATCAACCCGTTGTCTTTTCCTTTTAGATGATACACATTTGGCATCAATAACATGTTGTAACATATGTGCCTTAACATATTCTGGAACACTAAGACATGGTTCAACATCTATTCTTGTGCCAGCTAAATGATGTTTGAACCTATAGACTCCTCCGCTATAAACCTTGCTACAATAACTACATTTAACTTTTTTACCATCCCTACTAACATTCTTCCTATGTTTCCACCCTATATCAGATTTATTACCAGGAAAATTCTTCCTTCCAGCAGTTACATTTTTTCCAATAGGGACTAATGGAGTACTTACACCTGAAGACATATTTCCATCGATGTATTACAACAAAACAAAGATGAATAAATGTAGGAGATTAATTCATAGTTCACACAATAAGTTTTATTTGTTCAAAAGTGGAAAAATCTTATTTTCGCTCCTCAATCATGAAAGTGGAAAATGTAACTACCAATGAGAATCATCAATTCATATATGACAGTAAATTCTTGCATCTCATGCAAATTTAACTAACCATCTAATACTCTTGGTCAAAACAAAGGATTAAGATGATAGACATTCATATAATGACCAAGAAGAAAAAAGATGGAAGATATTCGTACATTGTGATACAAAACAATTCTAATTAAACTTAACATCTTCATTGCTATATCTAAATAACTGTTTCGTAAACCATTGTTATACATATCATCTTATGCAAAACTTTGCAATTAAAATTTACCATAAAAATAATGCGATTAGCATTCAACATTTAACAATTGTGTGCTTCATGTTGATTCTGAGTTTCTGACTGAATAATAATGAGTCTGTTATAAGCTTATAACAAATGTATGAACACAGATTTTGAGTTTCATGTTAAGGGTTGCATCTCCAACGTCACAGGAACACAGATTCTGACTAAACTGGATTTTGAATGGAAGGAATGATTCAAAATTGTTTAGGAAGCAGATATATTTTTCAAGGTAGAGGTTCGAGACTACCTGTAGGTGGAAGAAGGAATGAGCACGACGAGACGACTGTTGGAGGATTGCTACCACCTTCACTAGACCGAATTGTATGATGCAACCTGATGACTGAGTCGAACACAAGGCCATTGGATGACTGTTGCAACCCTTAACCGTATAATCATCGAACTGTTGTGACCTGATGACTGTTGCGATGCTAGGGCGAGAGGCAAAGCACTGTGAGGCGAAGGCAAGAGCAGGGTACCGTGAGGCGAAGGCAAAGGCGAGACCGCGAGACGAGAGCAGTGGCTGGCAAAGCCAAAGTCGAGCTGTTGAGGCGAGGACGAGGGAAGGGATTACGTGATGTTCACTAATTTTAGCATTTAGGGATTTTAAGTCTTCACTGTTCGACATTTCGCTTCTGAATCAGGCCAGAGAGCATTTTCATGTTTTTTTGGGCACTGTTCGATTGGGCTACAGGCCTTTTTTTTTTTTTCTTGCAAATAATATGAGGGTTTTGGTTCTTGGGCTGCAGAAATGGTCCACCAGGTAAACTCGACTAACTCGGTTAAACTCATTGAGTTTACCAAGTCTATGCAAGTTAATAGTGAGTTTGATTATGTTAGCATTGATTCTAATTTTTTTTATGATTTAACACAAAAATATTACTTAAGATCATAAAATTAATAATTTTATCAAATTAAATCACAATTTTGACAACATTGATTGTTGTCACTATGTTAAGAGCTCTTTCTAACGTGAATGACGAAACATTTGGGTCCCTTGGCTACGCTTATACTGTCATTGCAGTCTGTAAGTTTGATAGTACAAACTTGGTTGCTGTGCCATGTTGTTATTGAATTTAAATATTTCTTTTGCTGCCTCTAAAATGTAATCTTTCTATATATACATATAATTAAAGCTTTCCATTCCATATGTATCGTCCCTGATTCATATTGCTTTTCTGCAGCTCTATTGTACAAGATTGCAGCTCTTAGAAAAGAAGAACAGGGAGGAGATTCGGGAACCATGAAGTATAGTAGTCAACGTCGGGACGTCAACATGAAGAATGAAGTATGCCCGACGACGTCACGACTCACGAGTGTCGTTAACTGTTGTGACATTAAATTGAAGCCGCATGGGTAGGTACGTTAAGTGACTAGTAATTAATTATGTTATTGTCCGCATAATATAATTTCATCCTTATCTAACTCACACTGTCTAATCTACTAATTTTAAATCCTTGAATCTAACACGGGACGGAAAAATGTTAAGTTGAACAATAATATATTAGCAGTAAATTCGTGAAACAATAATTCTGGTATGAATGAAATGACACTATATTTGGCTCTATAGATTATAATGAAAACAATCAGATTCATAATGACCCTACAAAAATTGCGTGAAGTGGCCCCGGGTATTAAATCACTAGCTTGACGTCGTGTACTCTGTTACCTTGATTCGAGACAGCTGATAATATCCAAAACACTCTTTTAACGCCGTTAGACAACGTTAAAAGCGACAACGACCATATCCACGTGTCTGGTCTCGGCGGACTTCAAACGCACATTTTATTACAACCTCAGTCGTGAAACCTTTTGGATTCCGTCGAATAAAAAAAACAAGCGCACCCCCTATTTCCTTCTATGCCTTCATTTCGTGTCGTTCTTTCGCGGTTTTAGGCTTTTCGGTTTCGAACATTCGCTCGAATTTCTCTGACAGTCTTTTCCTCTTCTCATTCTCTCTCTCCCCCTCTCTCCCTTGCGCTCTTGCTCCCTTCCTCTCTTTAAGGTTAGATCTTTAATCCACCTTGCTTCTCTCGTTTCGGATGGATCTCGATGGCCTCTGTTTCTCTTTGCTTTTCTGAAATGATAATGATCGGGTTGTTTGAGCTTGGTTTCTTTGATGAATGAGGTTGGACTTTTCGTTGCTTCATTTGGTACCTTTTATAACTTCTCACCACGTTTTTACTCTATTTGGTTACTGAGTAACAGAGGAGAAACTGGAAATTGTAAATATTCCGTTATTTTCTCTGCTTACTATGCATGAACTCGATACTTGCAGGTCCTCTAGTTACTTTGCTATTCGGTTATCCAATTTTTTTCCGTAGTTTTGTCTCACAAAATTTGTTACGGGATTGGGGTTCTTTATGATGAAGTATACGATATTCGAAGTTCATCTTGTGAACAATCCGACCCTCAGTCTTTAAAAACTTTATTTACAAACTTTTAGAAATACCTAAAAGGCGTAACTCATATTATTCCAGTCATGTAATGCTGTTTAGAATTGGAGGTTGTTATGTGCAGGCTATGAGTCTATTCAGCACACGGTTATATTGCTTACGTTATGTTCACGCATCAAATTCAAACTCAAAGGGCTTTGAGGGGTGCGAAATAAAGCTTTTGGGATTGCTGATCCCTTACAAAAGCTATCTAGTTTTTTTAACCTGTTCTTATCGTGATATCTTAGTTTGAATGCGGATTATCATTTTTTCTAGTTCTACGAGGCAGGAATTGGTCCCATGTTTTCACTTCTACTCTTTTCTCCCCATTTTCAACCCTAAACCAATGTACGCTAAACTATTGTTTGAGAGTTTTTATAATGATAGAATAGAATAACAAGTAGGGATCTAATACATCCCCTTACTGTCCAAAATTTTTTTTTTGGTCCTTCCAAATTGGGGTTTAGAATGGAATGTAATGGATAGGTAGTACATATACAATTATATCTTCTTTGGCTAAAAACTTTTTAGAATCATATTCTAGTTATAAGGGTAATAATTAAAAAAAAGTTTAATTTTTATCCAATCCATTTCATTATTAACTTATTTCCTTTCGTCATAAACTTTAAACTATTGAATGGCACATGACTTGCCATTCCACCCTTTGCTATTCCATTATTGGTCATTCCACTATTTGCCATTTCATTTCATTTTCTCTTAAACTCTCAATCAAATTTTGAGTTTTTGACAATGTCATTGATGAAATCCAACAGCGCATGAAATTCATCAATGGTTGTGTGTGATATACCAATAAAAAACACTGATAAGTCATTCATAAGAGCTTGTAAGTAACCTGGGATAAGGCAATTGTAAAAGGGAAATCAAGTTAGAGAAGTGTCTAAGAAACATAGAAGTAGAATTGACAGGGTTTGGAAGTAGTGGTATAAAAGGGATTTCTGCTAATGTACACAAATAACTCACAAAATCCATGTTGACTAAATTTAGTCTTAACCCTTCAAGTCGCTATAAACACAACTTATTGTGTCTATTGAATTTTTCAGATTAACTAGTCTGAACTAGTTTATTGGTTTCCTTATGCACTCTGATTGAATCTTTGGACATTATTATGCAAGTAATTTGCTTTTATAGGAACAGTGGTACTGTTTTGTATATGCCTTGTCCAATCAAAGCTGCAGCCTTGCAGTTTTAGATATATATAAATATTTCATAAGTAAAAACGATGTTGCATGTGTAATAATTTACATATATAGAGGCATTTCATCTATTGATGCATCTTTCTTCTGATGGGGAGAAAGAGGAGTAAATTGATGTGCAATGAAATTCTAGGATGCAAAAGAGAACATGACATGGATCCAGAAGAATATTTGCAGAAGTGTTCGAATGTGAAATGCCCAAGGGTAAGGATTTGATCATGATTGTTTATGTCTTTACACTTCAAGTATACAGAATTTCTAACATTATATTTTAACCATAACTATACATTCTTCCTCAAATTGCAACGTCTAGGATACTGTCTATTTGCATTATGTCACTTTTTGTCAATTATTGACTACACTGGATTATTGAAAATTAATAGATTATGCGGGCTTATTATTGTAGTCATTAAAGTTCATTCCATGCTTGGGAAACTTTAATTTGTTCAATTTATTAGAAAATGATCCTCAAGCATGAATGTCTATGTGGCACATGCACATTCATATATAACACTTATATTTTGAGAGAATTTTTTTTAAAGCAATTTATGCTTCAATCTGTTGACCCATAAGGATTTTTTTTTCCCTTTAATACTCTGCTTTTTCTTTTCTCTCATAAATTGTAAACAGTATTTTCGTATATGTAAAGGTTTATGATTTATGATATGTCTGTTGTATTTTTTTTCCTAGGTTCAGGTGGAAGGATCATTTGGTCCTGCTATTCAAGATGAAGTAATGGAAGTTGAACATTTACTTGCAGAACCTAGAAACAATCATGTTTCAGTGGATGGCATCTTGTATTTTCATGAGGAGAATCTAGGGAAATGCTGTGGCGTTGAAAATCTTTCCTGTGGATTCGAATTTGGTCCAAGAACAAGTACCGGTAATTTTCAAATGACTTGAGTGGTCTTCAAATCTATTTGAATTTGCATGTTGAGAATCTTGGGAAATGCTGTGGCGTTGAAAATCTTTCCTGTGGATTTGAATTTGGTCTAAGAACAGGTATTGGTAATTCTCAAATGACTTAAGTTATCTCTATTTGCATTTACATGCTGAGAATTGGAGCCTTGCTTAGAGTATTTGTCTGCTAGGAAGTTTTTCTGGCCTACTTGCTTGCATTTTGTTGCTGAAAAAATGGAATAATTACAAAAGTAGAATGATGAGGTGAAAGGACAAAATAAGCAAGCAAAATCATAAACTGGGTAATGATAAATGAGACTGCTCACAAGTTCGAAAGAAATGTTGCATCTTTAAATCTATAAAACCAGATATTTTTATTACAATATATGGTGAGATAATTTATAGAAAAGGTTGATGAAGCTGTATTGATGTTAGTCATCTTTTCACAGAATTTTGAGAACTGCTGGTTTCAAATTTTGGTTTTTTTTTACTATTTGCTTACTACTGTATTTGCATGTCAGGTGGATCAGATTCTCAAACAACTTTGAATGGAAGAGACAATTTGAAACTTGAGGTATATATCTATATTTACAGTTATTATGTGGAGTGAGTTCAAAGTTACTAGCTCTCTCTCTCTCTCTCTCTATGAAGTTCTTGCTTAGTTCCTTCAGGGCTACATCACTTCATTTTATATCTCACTACCTTTGAGATTTTTCTGTTACTTTTTTATTTCTTGTGTATATAAATAATCTTGATAAGATAATATATTTTGTTAGGTACCTGATGGATTGCTGGATGATGTTGAAATTGATTATCTTAATGCAACAGATGGATTTTCTGGGGCATGCGAAGATTATCTTTTGGGTAGATTATTAACTTTCACAAAGTGGATTTCTGTTATGATGCTTTGATAGAAAGGAGAAGGTAAAACTATTTATGTTTCCTGTGTTTTCTATTTTTAACACTACAAATCTTTTTCAACCACAGATTTCGAATTTGCTGACAAAGCTGTGGGTCTTTGTGGTGAATCACTATTACAAAGTTCAAGCTCTGAGAGTCATTCTCCCAGATTAAGTGGAAGTAGCAATGGTGTTGGTGGGGTATCTGAATCATCGAAAGTGGCCATTGAACAATCTGAATACAAAAATGATTTTCTAGATAATAGAGTAACCCATGACTTACATGGTGCCTTCAGGAACAATCCCTGTCAAGCATCAAATGGAGATGGCATTTGCAATTCACTTGATATACAGCATCTAAATGAGTTGGATAATGATTCCCCTTTAGCAGATAGTATATTGTCTAGTGAGAAGGAAAAGGGTTCTGTAGAAGAATGTCAAACTGCTGCACTTAGAGAGAAGAGATTCCGCAAGCCTACTCTGAGGTATATTGAAGAATTTTCAAATTTACAGTCAAAAGAAAAGGTTTTGATTACTGCGACCAAAAATAAACACCCAGATCTGGCATCCCATCATGAACTTAATCATATAAGGCTTAGAGCATTGAGAAATATTCCAGGCAAGAATTCTGATAGTGGAACTAGAGATGAGGCACTTCCAGAGTTGCGTAAGGAATGTCCGAGGATTGAGGTATTGATTTCAACCTGCATTTTAGGACATGAACTTGTTTCATTGTACTACCTACCTGTCTTTGCACCTTGCATCTAAGCTCCAAGAGAGAGCCTGGCTGCTTCCTAGTATACATGCTTTTTAACTTGTGATCATATACTTCATCAAGTAATATATTACATTTAGATTTTCATTCGTGATTCCTAAACTATGAGATTCATGACCAGTTCTTTTTTCACATCTCTTTATATCTGTAGTTGTTTTATGGCTGGACCTTTGGGACAGAATGATTCCCATAATTGAGATAGTTATGCAATGATATATGAATAAATTTATCTATACAAGTGTAACCATTCTATATTGAGAAGACGACTGCACATTGATGCTGTTGCCTAATATTCAAGAATCATGGCTAATGGTCTGCATATCTAAATTATTGCCCCCCATTTGATGGGGTCAATTTCTTTTTAGGAACTTGAGTTTGATGAAGAGTCTTTTCTGTCCGAGTCTGATGATGAACGGTTGACACCAAAAAAAACCAGAAAAACTGATCGGAGGAAGCATCAGAGATTGTGGACTTTATCAGAAGTGATCAAATTGGTTGATGGCATTTCTGAATATGGAGTTGGTCGATGGACTGATATAAAGAGGCTTCTGTTTTCTTCCTCTGGTTACCGTACACCTATAGATCTCAGGGTACCCCCAAAGCTTCACTCATTCTTTTGTCACCTTTTCTTGCAAACTTGAAAACTAAATGTATTTTCTGCAGGACAAGTGGCGGAATCTTTTAAGAGCGAGTTCAGCACAGAAATTTAACAAAAAGGAGGTTAACTATCTGTTCATTGAATTTCTGTGAACATTTGTGCTTAATTGTATTGCTAAGTTCATGCGATGAAGTATTTACTTGAAGTTATATATGTCAAATATTCCTCCTTTGATCAAAATTCGTTTGAAAATTGACATGGTGACAGTGAGTTTAATGACATCCATCATTTGGTGATTGCAGACTGAACAAAAGCATGACCATGCCTTGCGTTCCTTACCAATTACTGTTCTTCGCCGCATCCGTGAACTGGCTAAAATTCACCCATACCCTAGAGAACGATACTCAAGGGAATCATCTGTTGCCCAAGTTGGCTCCTCTTCCCGTCTAACTCAGACTAAAGGTAGTCCTAGCAAAAGAAATGTACGTAGGAAGAAGTGTACTTGAACATTTGTAATCTCTGCTTGTGTATAGACAAAGTGCATACAAGCTCTTGAATTTTAGTTGCCGATACTTGCTGCCTTACCCCTGCAATAGTACGCTTCTCCGGGAGGATCAATGCCAAGTCATGCCTCATTTGTAAGAACTATCCGTGATTTCGGTCATGGATAAGAATTTGAACACTTGAACATCGTGTAGACTGTAGATAAGGGTGTCAGACATAGATATGTGATTTGAGAAATCCCGACTCATTGAGTTTTTCGAAATCGAGCTCACAGATTATTCGGTCCTGCTGTCGAACGAGATGCAAACATTTCAGTATACAAGTTGATGCGTAAATTAAAGTGTGAAGTATATTAAAATTGGTAAATTTTATATAATGATATTAATTAAATACAGAATCTTGAAATATTTTTGACATGTAACGTCCTTGATTGTCCTTGAAAGTTTTCAATTAATATGATGGGAATCATAAAATTGCATGATGAAAATTTCCATCGTTCTCGGGATGGGAAGTCGAAGGCGAACATTTGGATATCTGTTAATATATAATTTGCTAGTGAAGTATAGGGTAAAGGTCGGACCACGCATACGACATGGTAATAGCTTGCTTATTTACTACTGGAAGTAAACAATGAAACATAGGTGAGGGTCCTCTAGGTCTACAAAATTAGAGCACAAGCCACAGGCCCTATTATACAGCAGCAACCTTGTACCAAGCTAATTATGTAGGCATAACATGAGACATTGTTACCACTCCTCTAGGTCTACAAAATTGCAGCACAGACCACAGGCCCTATTATACAGCAGCAACCTTGTAACAAGCTAATTATGTAGGCATAACATGAAACATTGTTATCACTCGCGGTAAGCAACGAAGCATGTTATTATCAGTCCTAGACTATATAACCTCAGAACAAACCACGAGTCCTATTATATACATCAAACTTGTGGATCATATGCCTCCTCAGCTGTAAGAATATGCAGCTCTTAAGCATGGCCATCAACATGTTGGAAGTTCACATCGTCGTCTTCTTGAGAAGTGCCACCCCTGTTATTGAAGCTCTCTTTAGCCTTGACATGTCGACTTGCGATAGTGCTTTTTGGGTAGTTGATATCGATCGTCTGTTCTTCACTGCCTTCTATTATTTTTCCCCTTCCAACGTGGTATCGCTGCTCTTTGCCATATATACCACCCAGCCCCAACGTTCGTGAACCTGCAAAGCTGGAGTTCACAATTATAATTGCAAGAAACAAAGCGATGAGCTTCATGTTGAAGCAGTTTAGCTTCTCAGCTTTCTGCACTTGCAAACGAGGCTCAATATATTATATAGGGAGAACTGGCTTGTTCTTATGTGACAAGAGAAAGTGGGATTTCATGCAATTTCACTTGGATTATTTTTTTCACACTCGTGCAATGACGATCAAGGCAAATCTTCGTCCAAGATAAGCACAGAGAAGGATAATACCATCTCTATAAGTGGAATTCTTGATAATGCTTAATTAATGGGATCAAATCTTATAATGGGAGTCTGCTAGCAGCTCATTTTTTTATTTATGCATGATTAATCTCACTGGTTCTTCAACCTCTTTTCTATCTTACGGTTTCTTTTTCATATTTTAAAGGGGCTGCTACAATCATTGTTCAGCTAGTAAATTTTTTAGTGTATCGTTGAAAGTGATTGTATTGGTACATGTGGTCTAGTACATGATAATAACATGTTAAAATATTTTTATTATATGTCAAATTATAAAAAAAATTATTATATTTACATTTTAGTCCCAATGTTCTTTAAATTTTATTTATGCACCCAAAACACCTTTTGAATTTGTAAATTTACCCCATCTGCTTTGTTTTTTTTTTTTCCAATTACTCTCAAAAATATTAATTTATAAATTAAGAATAAGCATATAATTAGGAATTTTTGAAAATTATTAGAAGGATATCAAAGTAAAGGGTTGAGTAAACAAATTTACAAATTAGCATTGTTCGAAACTATTGAAAAATATACATAAAGTAAATAGCGTAAGTTAACAAATTCATAAAGGAATTTGAATTCATGAGAAGAATTTAAAAATTATTTAAGTTGAAAGATAAACATAAAAAATCATTTTAAATATTCATACAATCAATATATTTTAATATATCATTACCACATATATTCTTAGACTGCTACAATTACTTTTGATAATGCATAAAAAAATTTGTCATTATCTGCCTCCAATTTCTATTTGAGTAGTACACGTCACTTCATGCACTTTAAAATTGAATATTAGATTAAATTAATAATTTAATTCTTGAAAATATTTTTCACTCAACCTAACATTTTAAATATATTTTCAAAGTATTTCCTCGTTCTAATATTTTATAATACTTGCATTAGAGCTAAATAGTAATATATCGGAGAGTCACAAATGTTTTTTGGATAAGCTATTTTAATAGGTGAAAAATTATAAAACGATTAGATTAAGAAATTTCATTTTTTAAAATATCAAATAGAAATAGAATAACCTTTCAAGGTTTAAAGACAATACTACATGCTATAGTAAAAGTTAAATAATTTTTAGAAACCAATTCATTCATTTATTTTTAATATGATTATGTAATACTAACCGTTTGGCGTTCCTGGTACTGGAAAGTTTTATTACATTGCCTCTTTTTACGTTTCTATTTTGATTCTTCCAACAGATCTTCAGATACTTTTCATTTCGAATTCAAATAGATACATTTTAAGTAGCGTGTTAAAATCTGCATAACAGTATATAAGTATGATTAATAAATTACACGACGTTTTCTGAGATACGCAAAACCGACGCTTGTATACAGAAAGATTACATGAGTCTTTTGAAACCCCGAAAAAACAAGTCCATACGAAGATGAATAAATTGGTGTGGTTTCACAAGGAGATCTTTGTATTGTTGGACGATGTTACTCATTAGATTATGTTAACCTTGCAATTCAAACTCTTTATGTTCGAATGTGACATGAAGATATATTTAATTATGGTATATCGTTATATTAAAATTTAATTGTCTAGATTTAAAGATAAATTATATAATTTTAAGTAGTTATATTAATTTAATATAAATATGAATCATTAAATTTTTATTCAATGATTCATTTTGATTAAATATAAGCTTGTATTTTCACCAGATCATTTAAATTGTAATCCTTAGGACATATGTTTGTATTTATATTTGTATTGCCGAATTGTGGATGCCGACTCGTACTTGAAAAGGCGATTTGCAAACGACGCACAAATATTTCAGCGAATGAGAGATTTCAAGATTACAATAATGGTCAAATCTCACGATAAAATACCTAATAAATTTTCCAGCCATAAAATATTTGAAAGAAATATGAAAAGCATGTCTTTTGTACGGTTTTTGAAAAAAAAATTAATGATTTAATATCTAAACTTTTTATTTTTTATTTTTAATTTTAAAGATAAGTGAAAGCCTGTATAATTGTTAACTAATGATTTGAACTTGTCAAAGTTTCTTGAACTCAAATAACACAATTATGTTTAATTTCATAGAAATCAACTAACTCAATGAGATTTTCACTTCCTGAAATTAGGCAAGACAATGTTGTTTTAGGAGTTTAAAACATTTGGACAAGTCCAAATTATTACTTTATTAGCTAATAATTATGTAAACGAATGAATAGTTTTAATTTAAATTTAGAAATTAAATTAAAAAATCATTTTCCAAATCTTAAACCATTAATATAATTTTTTTGAAAAATAGAGACATCTTTGTTATCTAGACATAAAATGAGGACTCGAGATCAGACACAGTATACCACTTCCATCATTCAAACCCGTATCTAAAGAGAATGCACACCCAAAAAGTACAAGGTCAGTTTAGACATGCAATTTTTGACGGACCCATGAGGTTTGCTTTGTAATTTTCGCCTTCTCCGTATAAACCATGTTGATTGATACTTGATACCAAAAAACATGCCATTCACCAGTCTGCACACTTGAACTTGACACGGCATTCTGAGCAGCAGAGAAAGTGAAAGTGAAGATTGGTTTCCCACTAGAAGGCATGGAGAGGAATTAATAGAGGGGATATGATATGGGTGGATGAGTTATTGAGAAGTAGGGGAAAAAATTTAAAATGGGAGTGGATTGCCAGCTCAAAGAACAGAGAATTGCACGTGGAAGGGAGGTGAGTGAGCCTAAGCAAGTCAAATCAAATAATAATAATAATAATTTCAGTGCACAAAATGGCTGGTGGGCTGCCAAGCATATGAGCGCCTTGAGGTGTCACCAACCATTTGTCTTAGCCTCTGCCTCTCACTCTTTGGACACAAACCTAACACCGTTTCTTTACCCGTCACCTTCATGTCATGTGCTCCCTTACTCTCACCATTAGACTCATCACACCTTTTCTGCACATTTCCCTCGTCAGGCCTTCAACACTTGGAGCTCTATTTATCACATGAGCCGAAATCTCTCTCCAAGAAGCCAAGACAAGTCTACTCCTAGTGGTCTGTCTCATATCTGGAAAAACTGTTCACAGTTTACTACAAATGATGTGACAAATCGGACGCGCTATTCTTTTCAACCAACCAAGCACAGCACACTTCTGTCTCAAGAGGGAATGAATCAGTGTGCTGGCTCTCAATCATCTCTGCCCCATCTGCATAGGATGAACGGAATCAGACCACCAAGAAGGCGACCTCAAACCCTATCCTTCCACGACTTTTTCATATAATTGCAGAATGTCATTTTGGTCAAGCAAAATTGAGTTCCCTTTATATGGCGTAAACTGCTAACATATTATATTCCTACAAGACATCTCAAGCAAGTTAAATGGTGTTCCATAACAACGTTGAAATTTGAAGTAATGAAAATCAATATTCTACTTCTAGTAACAAATGTTAAGGCAACCAGAAACCTACGGTCAAGTTTCATGAGTTAACGGAAAAAAGGGAATCAAATCAAGGATGACACATCTATCGAGGGTCAAAAGTTCCTGCTTCCAAGAACTACGAATTTTATTCTCTTCTCTGCAGCCCTCTATATATTATTTTCTTCCATCCTTTTTGCATTGCATAGCCCATCTCCTGTATGCTGAGAGCTACTTGCAGATTAGTAAAGCATATCCCAAATCCATATGCAAGATATTGCTACTAGAACATTGAATGAGAAATACTTTTGTACGGATAGTGCACCATTTGTCCACATAAACAAAAAATGCTGCAGCCGACATGCACTAATTTAAAGATTATTCAATATAAGTAGTGAAACAAATTCAAAATACAGGCCTTAAAAATTAAGCTGCTCAAACTGACGCGGACACTGATTACCTGTATATAAAAAGTGAGTTCATCCCCCATCATTCATAAAGCTTGACTAATCAAGTAGTTACCTGACAAAGCTCACCCCAATCACAGTATATCCAGAATGCACTCAATCCCACCTTCATTTGACCCACTTTCAGGCACTAAATCAATCGTCTCACCGATGTTTAGCGTGGCAGCACAAAAATGTTCAAAGATTACGACTTACAAAGTTGAAGCATTTCTCAGATTAAAGCACTACAAGTTGTAATTATCCGTATGCATTAAAAGAAGTGGCATCGCACTACACCCAAGAAACTATCCCATCCCTCTTTCATATCCTTATCTTTTCCTCCTCCAACTTGTGGGGCCTTCACTTTGTGAACTTCCAAATATCAGTGAGCAAGTACTACCCTTCAAGAATTACAGAAAAAGACAGTCCTTACTTGGGAGATTTATAAATTGGTTTATAATATATACATATGAAATCATTGCAATGCATGTTCGTACAGTTTCGTATCAAGATGCAATGCTGTAAATGAGTTAACGAACTAGGTCCACAACTATCTGTAACTAGCACGCTTTTAAGTAATATTTTAGATCCCACATTTGTATTAGCATAAGCTACTTCTCATGTCAACCATTTAATGCTCCCCGGCACTACTGCTTCCCATGCCACAATTATATATACCTTTTCACGTTCGCAGTACTAGCCGCACTTATGTTTTCTTTCCCTCTCACAGCTCACACCCAATAACTATGAAGAGAAAGTTTCTGAGAGGGTGCCTTAACAAGTGGAAGAAAATGAGGAGTCAAGTCATACCATGTTCTGCCTGTGAGTATTGCTGTCAATGGCCTTTATGGTCTTCCACACAAGAAAGAAGATCCATCCCAAGTGATGTCCCAAAGGGTCATCTTGTTGTCTATGTAGGCGAGAATTGCAAGAGATTTGTTATCAAGGTCACATTACTAAATCATCCACTCTTCAAGGCATTGCTGGATCAAGCTCGGGAAGAGTATGATTTTGTTTCAGATTCAAAACTGTGCATCCCTTGCGACGAGCATCTTTTCCTCACTGTCCTTCGCTGTGCTAGCTCTCCACAGAGCAAAGGGGTGAGTCTGTGGTTTTGAGAAATCATCCTGAGACATTACATCGAGTTAAGTTTCTTTTGAACAAGTATGCTGATATGTAACATGTAGCCATATAATGTTGTGAGGAAATGTGGGCACAAAAGTCATCTAGCTCACCGATGTAAATCAATTCAGACATAGAGGATTCTGTTCTGTTTTATTGCTCTAATTAGAACAAGGTGAAAAGATTGTAAACTGACCAAAGAAAAGCCAGTTTTTCAAGATCCAAGAAATAAAGTTACTAAAGTAGCTCCAAAGGCCTACTATGTGTAAATGTGCTTAAGATTGATTAGATAAAAATTTGAAGAAGGAGCCTTAACAATGGAAATATTCAAACAAATTTCAACAGTCAAATATGTAATTAAATTTTACTGTTCCAGCGGCAGAAGCTAAGGCAGCAACAGACCTATTAGAGAAGTTTAATGCGTGATTTTACAAAATTTTACAAAACGTCCAGATCAACGGTGGTAGCAGAAGATGAGAAGACTAGTTATTTGACTACATTCTGATGCTCGCCAAATCAGAGGAACGCTCATTAAGATATCGATAATAAATGCTTTAGTTTCTATAACCTGGGAGAAAGGACATGGGAACAGAGAAGCTCCCAGTATATTCCAGACGCTGACAGCAAATAAAAATTTTTGAACCGTTGAATCAACAGGTAAAAGATCTTCACTTGAGCTTTGGAGGAAGGTAGAAACAAGCAATATAATATTTCCAGCAGCCAGAAGAAGCTTACTCAGAAGATAAGCCAAAACTTAGGCTGCTATATAACTAGATACCTCACTTTCAGGTATGCGTACATTCGAAATGCCGCTTAGATACCTCACTAATCACTATCATGCCTTTCAAGGTCCCCAGAAGTACAGAATATCTGAAAAATCAAGTTTTTCTATTTTGAGATATATCCATGTTTATATCAGAATATTTCCCATACTAGCGTGAGAACTATCGCGTACCAGAAGTCCCTGATATGCCGTCTATTCCAAAACTATCCGTCATCAAACTAGATTTCTGAGCCATCAAATATGCGAACGTCAATGCAATATAAAGCTTACACAAAAAGCAAGGGCAAATTGCAGTCAACAACAATATACACAAGAGAATGCAGTACATAGAGTCCCTTAAGGTCAATACACCTCGTAAAAGGTAGACTGTTTTTTTTCCTGTTTGGAAAAAATGCAGTACTGAGTTTCACAACAATATGAGGAGAAGAATGAAAGAAACGGATGTAACTGCAAAACCAACAGCTATAACACACGTTCACTGGCAAGGTCATATTGAAGCAAGTTGGAGCAAAAATAATGAGGGATGATGGTAAGTGCTTTGGGAAACCGCCACCAACCACAGTTTTAATAGCACAAATTTGCCATACTACAAGAAGAGACAATAACGAGATGACTAGGAGTAGGGCGTAAATGATTGGAGGAAGGCCACTTACCAATCATCTATCCTTTCTCTGCTAACAGTCACAATGGCGCAACTCAGTACACCTATTATATATGGAGACTAATCCATTGCAGTGTACAAGAAAGTGAATTCCGTCTATCGACATAAAATATGTTCTTTCGCTCCATAGTTTTCAAAAACTGATGCAAAGGACTGATAAATGGTTACTTCCACTCGTTCAAGATGTGATCCCTTAAATCAATGGAAATTTTGTGGTCATTCCGACCTAGTCCGTAATGAATCCAAGTTTTCCCTTCGCTAGATGAAATAGTCTGCATCACAGAAACCCAAGAGTGCCCATAACCTTTAAAAACCATAGAATCACCCTAAATTCCTATTAACCCTTCTTTGTACTTAATTTTTCCTGCTAAATAGCATGAGAAATAACCTACTTGACTTGCATGGGGTGTCATTGGCCCTAGTTGAAACCTCAACAGAATTTAATTTCACATGCTTCCCCATAATTATTAACATTCTGGCATTGAGGAACACTCAATATATCATTTCCCAGTTCCCACCATTCCAAGCGTCAACAACAGTTGATGCCAACAACAAACTTAAGAGTTATATTTAATTTGATTTTGCCTTTACAAGTCACTAGTCAAAACTACCATTCAAGATACAATTGATTGTAATCGGTAATCTGGATGCATCAGTAAAATATTTGTATCACCCATGTCCTCCAGTCCCCTTCTAAGATGGCAAAACATGCAAGCAATAATGAACCTGCACTCCTCAGCCCCAGGAAAATAATGATAAAAATTTGAAACTGAAGCAGGCCCCAAATCAACAATTATTAGACAATCAATAACTTATAAGAAAAGAATATAAAAAGAAGAGATACTATCTCTGACCACTGAACATTAGTCTTGTGGAACCAAACTCATATTGATCGTCAACATATTGAAATCAGCCTACATGTTTCCTTTCAGCGAAAACCTTGCATAAGTAACCCTCCACAAAATAAAATAAGTTACAATGGATTGCTGCAAGGAAAGTTTAAGAATGCAGCAGAGAAGTAATCATACATAACAAATGAAAGGTGATTTCGTCTGAACCAGCTCCACGGTCCACAGAGACATTTTAAAGGAAGAAACTGCATAGCTCACAATAGAACTTTCCCCTACACATGCAGATTAATGTGCATTCGTTCTTGTAGTTGTAGATTAAGCCACCAACAAATATCGTAGATTGACCCAATTTAAATAGAATATAACAGCAAATGGCTGTGATGTGATTACAGTGGTCATTACAACATAACTCCTTGCCGCACTGAAAAAAACATTACCATTCTCCATTTCCTACAGCGTGACTGACTATCATCACCAACAAGTATTGGTTGAACTAATTAAATGATTGCATCGATAATATACACATGATGTATCTTGTTCAGAATATACAAAAGAGTATATTGGACTCCTTGTAAAGTACATAAAATACAATGTAGGTGACAAAATTACAGAGTGGCAGTTATAGCCAGCAGAGCTGCATAAGTGGGAGACATAAAGCAGCGAAAGATTGCAGCAAAGTAAGCATCACAATTAAAGCCAGAAGGAGGAAATGCGCTCCAGTCACCACCATGTATCATCTATGACCTTCAATCATGCCCTCCAACTCTCTCTGCCCAAACCTCCTACCCTGTAGATTGGCATCCCTACACCTGGCTGCAAAGTAAAATATCAGCCAAGCAACCATAAAGTAAACCTCCATTGTTGACTGAAACATCTTGGCAAAAGACCTCCCACATATTCGGGCTAAAACCCATCTCACAAATGATCCACAACATATAGCTTCCAAGCACTTTATTTGTATAGCTTGGTTGAACATTGTAGATATCAAATAACAACCTTCCTTTAAAATTTCTCTCCCACTCCTCCTAGAGTCCACTATAGCAACCCAGGCATCAACAGAAAATATGAATGCCACAAATGTATCAACAAGAAACCAAGTGAACAAGAACCCGGAGATCTCCTTCTCAAACCCTCGAATCCATGGAGACATAACTGAGAATGGCATCAATTTCAATCTAACAAACAGCTTGAAGAAAGAATACTGATCTTCAATTTCACCGAAGTACCAGAGTCCTAAAAGCTGAGTCAAGGCGTCCCTGACGGCCCACCTCATCAGAATGAACCCCGAAAGCCTCTTAAGTCCCAATCTGGAACCATCCCAAATCATACCAGCAATTGAACCGAACCTCCCTAATAGATCGTTAACAACAGCAATGAAAACGATGCCCAAGACCCATGAATATGTAACAAGGAAAACTAAAATCACCCATCCATAGGCCGCAGATAGAAAACTCACAAGAAAAAACAGCGCCGCAGCATCACGACGACCGAGTTCCAATCCCTTTATAAAGAACTGCAAATCGACAGCTCTATCCACTTCTTGACCATTCCCCAAATCAACCTCTTCATCCTCAGCTTCTTTCTGGTTATCGCTATCTTTGTCGTCAGTAAATGATAAACCTTCGGCTTTAAAGGTGATTCCAGAGCGAACCACTTCCGAAACCCTAATGCCATTATCGATAAAAAGATCCGAAAACCCAGATTTCAAGTTAAACGGGCCGAAAACCACAAAACTGCCATTGACAGACGCTTTCTGGTTGGACCCGAATAAAGTGCGACCGTCGTCGTCATCGCTGGAGAAGAAGTCATCATCTAGGGTTCCGACGCGAGTGAGATGTAGAAACGGGCGACGACGATGGCGGCGAAAGGCTACCGAAGAAGGGTCTTCGGGAGATCGGAAGCGGTGGGGATTGGAGTTGCCGGCGAGGTCAAGGCGAGAGAGGAGGGCTTTAAGCGAGGGATCGCGGTCTATGAAAGAGGTAACATGGGTAGTGCCATTCTCAACAACGGTACGGAAGGATAATATGAGGAGAGAAAGGAAAAGGAATGTAACAAGATTGGAGGAGAAAGAAAAGGTCGCTTCTCTGAGTACTTGGGCAGTGGATCGCAGGTTCTGCAACCGAGGATGATGGCTCATGGCGATTATGCGATTTTCTGTTGCCCTCGAATTCGCCTATGTTGGGGTGTTTTTTCGATTCGAGGTTTTCGTCGGTGAGAGAAAGCGAGGTGGCCATGCTGTGAACTTCAAGGTATGAGAAGGACGAGTTCACGCGCTGAGTAAAGCCGTGAAATGCACGGCCGGGCTCCATTTTTATTACAATAATTAATTGTGGGGCCAACATTTTACTGTAACCTCTTAAATTTTTATTATATTTTTAAAAAATTAAATAATTAAAATTTTAAAATATGTAAAATAATTTTTAATATTTTTTAAAATTTAAATTATTATATTTTTATCTAATATTTCAAATTCTATTAAATTCATCTGTATTTAAAATTTTAAATTTATCAAATTCCAATTGAGATACTAAAACCGAATGAGGTTACTTGTATCTTTACCGTTCTCGTGTATCTGTCTGTTAATTGGATTCATAACTTTGGTAACTCTATGATTATTGATTCAATTAATATTCTTCGTACGATGTGAAAAATCTGTATAGAATAAGTTCACATAATTTGTTGAGGATATGCTTAAAACTTGTCCTGACTATAAAACAATAGTTACATCATTAACAAAGGCAAAACAACATAAAGCGCCATGCATTTTAATCTCTCAGAATGGTTTCATTATCGATTGGCTTATCCATAAATAAAATTAAAACAATAAATAGTCCTTTTACACGACGCGCACCCGCGCGCCTGTATAATCCGAATCACAAGCGTCTCTCCTTAATATTATATAGGACAAATGGGAATAAAATTCTTTTTATTTATTGACACGGTGAAATCTGATCACACGAGTAAACTAGCAATTTCGAACCATTGACTTTGTGTCAAAAAGTCCAGTTGTTTTTGTATGTTGCCATTTAAAGGATAATAATTTTTAATACATGAATCATTAAATGTTATTCAATAATTTAAATTTTATTAAATTTACTTAATTTCATATGTAAGAAATCCCTTTCGTTTATCAACGGTATGGATTAATTTTAGAAAAATATATATTTTTAATATTTTACTTGTCATAAAATTATCATTTTGATCCTTCACTTATTAAAATATTTAAAATAATTTCTCTCCTAAAAAAATATTACACTTATTTTTTATTTTTTTAAAAAGTATCAAATTTAGTTCATTTGTTAATTTCTAAACCTTAAATCTAAATTATTAAATCATATATCTTTTTTAAAAAATTAAAAATTAAATATAACATATTTTAATAAATTAAGAATTATTTTTAATATTTTAATAAATAAATTACTAAAATAATAAACTTATAAAAAATATATTTTACTTGATAATTTTATATTTTATGGTACGATTCTTTAGTATTAATATTATTCTGATAAAGTTATTAATATACATTTTATTTACTTCTCATTAATCTCTGACGTACCGATATCTCATGTGCCCTTGTAATTTTATACTTTTAACCTCGCCTATCGTTCCAAACCCAAAAAAAAAAAGAAAAAAAGGAGACTCCTATTATTATAGCTTTAGAAAAGAAGAAGAAATAGAAGATCAGGGCAAGGTATGACAATCGAATAATTGATCACGAGGGACCTCAAACAGTATTTTATTATTGTCATCTGAATTAAAGTCGATGACTTTTTTTTTTAATAAAAAAAAAGGCTCAGCTAAATCGAACCAAAAAAGAAAAGGTACAGAGCAAGATAATGGCATTTTTTAAAAAAGAAAAATCCCGTTTGATAGCATTTAATCCGAGAAAGGATCACTTGAGCACTTAACTACATCACTTAGAAGAAGGGTCCACGTTCAAAGCCAGCTGTAACGTTTAAATCTATTGTTGCAATTTATTACAATACTTTATGAAACTGGAATTCGCTTGCTTGCTATTAGACCCTCAGACTATAATGCATCGATTTTTTTCAGATTTTGTTGCCCTTCTCTGCCACTATATTCCCCAGCCGGGGACTCAATCCCAAACTGGAAGGCATGAGCCATAGTAATGACCAGCCATAGATTAGATGAGAACAAATACAACGATAAAATTAAAGTACAACAAAAGGCTTCTCAAGAATCAAAAGGGCAACAGAATCGAGAGTCGAGACTAAGAATTACTCAGTTGAAATCAGGCTTCTCTGGGAATGTACAGCCAGACCTTTGGATGATAACATTTGCTGCATAACATCCAGCTCTAACACATTCTTCGATAGGCTTCTCCTGAACCAATTGTGAAAGGAATCCTCCAACAAATGCATCTCCTACCAACACAAAGAGAAGAGTATATCACCTTGATTTTTCCATGTTGGCTGAATTTGTATGGTCGACTTCTCGATCCACTTTAAGTACTTATGGAATATACATGACAGATTGTTATACTATGCATGGATACTGTGACTATGAGCACATATAATGACCATGAATGAATACTTTTTTCTTTTCCATGATAAAGAATTTATGCACGTAAATTGTATGTGCAACTTTGTACCACATTTTAACTCCTAAACTGTAGGACAAGTACCTGCTCCGTTTGTATCAACAAGTTTCTTTTTAGGTAACAGTATCACAGGGAACTTCTTCACCTTCCCATCCTCAGCAACACACACAGGATCTGCTCCTTGTGTGATAACAGTTATCCTTTTGCGTGTTCTTGATGCCTTTGGCAACTGAGAAATTTTTAGAGCTATCTCCCCCACATTATCAGTCTAGTCAATAGGAAGAGACCTAACACGTCAGCATCTAAAGCCCACAAGGGTGCAGATCTGCTAGCAAGTGAAATTACCTCCCAGCCATGCACTTTAGAAAATGTCCTTGCCTCGGTCTCATTTCCAAAAACAAAGTCCATATACCTGAATTCCAGAAAGGGCCTCCTTAAGATCAATACTTAAATTTCATTCACTTGAATTTAAATGAGGAAGTTTCTTACGGCAGAAATTTATCGAGTGCGTCCTTGTAGAACTCACAGATAAGTGGGGCAGAGAGGTTCATCATGAAGACCTGAAAACAGAAATAAAATAGGAAAATATCATAGACAGTCAGTTAAAAGACATTGCCAATTTCATCTTGTCATACCTTTTTATTTGCAGCTGCATGTTCAGCAACTAACTGCACGGAATCTGGTGACACAGGGAGGAAGAAGCCAGCGATATAGAAATACTTGGCCTTTTCAACTATTTAGGAAAAGATTGCACAATATCATATGTCTGTCACTGGTGGAATTTACTCAGAAATTAACGGAAGAAAGAAAAAAAGAGAAGCTCAGCATAGACCAATAAGGTACCCAAAGCCCAAATTTCAGGTCTCTTCAAATGTTCCGACTTGTAGCAATTTGCAGCAGATAAATTGGCTACAAGAGACCTAAATTTAGATCCAACTGAAGATATTAAAAGAAGGGAAAAAATCCAGACAGTTACAAATGGCTTCGAAAATTGCATTTCAACCAAGTAAATATCAAGCTGGAGATGTACATTGTCGCGGAAAACAGCAAATAACTATGCAAGGGAATACGAAAAAAATCTAGCAAAGCTTGATATCTGACCTTTCACCACCAACTACACAAACAGCACAGGTTCCGGTAGGTGTGGTTTCATCTATGTAATACTGAACCTGATTTTGAATAATAAAGCTGATTTTAGAAATAGGATTCAAGGTAGGGTCCAGTTTAGAGAAGCAGACTACAAACGATAAGACAAGATTAAAGCCTACGTTTACACCAGCAAGTTCTGCACTCTTTGCCATCTCCTCCCCAAACTTATCCTTTCCAATGCAGCCTATGTAAGTCGTTAAACCTGGTATTTGAAGCATCCACTAAAAGGGGCAAAAGCAGATCGTAAATTACTTTGATCAAAACTCTGGATTGTTTCATTGACCATAAAAGGTAAGAAGATACATACCTGTGCAACCCTGATTGAATTCTGAGTAGCACCTGCAAGTAGGAAAATTTTAGAAAATTCAACGTGTACTTCAAATTTTCGTTTGAAGTGTGCTTAGATCTAATACATTACCTCCAGCGATATACTCCACATTATGCTTTGTGGCCATTTCTTCGTACCTGCGATGATCATATGCATTGGATTGGTCCATAGTTAAACTCATAATTAAATTGCCTTATCTTAAGATAAATGATTCCAAAATGACAAAGAAAATGTATAAACTGTGAGCCTTAGCTGTGCCGGCACCCAGTTTCTCTTAGGAACCAACTTTTCCGAGGTTCTATCCCCAGTGGATCTAAATTCCCACATTCTGTTGTCTTCTTATTCGGGAACGATGTAACATAACGTAAATTTCACAGAATGATGCGCCATGAAACTTAATGATCAGAAGCTCATTAAACAAACCAAATTCCTTTCTTTGATTTACAAAAAAAATTAACAGTAATTCATATTAATCATGCAAATCCATACTAATTAAGGAAATCGGTAGTTGAAGGATAACAATTTCTACTGTGACTAATGCCAAATATAACTTACACTATGATCAATATAAGTGAACGCGAAAATTTGAACAACTGTACTGTAGGTATCGACTGAGATTTCTTACATAGGCTGATGCTTTTCGTCCGCAAGAATTGCATTGTTCAACTTGATGTCGTATCTGCAAACAGAGCAGGTCAAATGATTCAGAAAATGAGATCTGACCCTTGCCATTGATTATCAAATATGACTCAATCATTTATTCTTCACAAATCAGATATTAAGAGGCCTCATATGCATACAATAGAACAGATTTTGTAAAAGAAAGCATTAGATATTATCTATAACAACGTACTAAACATAAACGTGTCGGGCGCAATCCCAGAAATGCCTCACACACTTTTACCGCAAGAACCACCAAATTCTCTGAACTTATCATTCTGTCTAACGCAAAACTAACACCAGCGGAAATTCTCTTGTGAGCATACTAAACAATGAGTTTCTGCTTTTCCGAAATGAAATAAATATGGTAGGCCGTCAAACTACAAGCCTCAAGTGTATAGATTCAAGAAGACACAGTAGGTGTCAATGAACTTCTGAGAGATATGTAGGACTACATATAGTCAGAAAAACTTAAGATCCTCAAAGTAGCATTAAGACAAAAGAATATACATAATTTATGTTAATTTATAAACAGCTACACAGATTCAAGAAGCTTTTAATATATGAAGCAAAAATATGGCCGGAGAATCAGATAGAAAAACAATGGCAGGAAACTACGTAGAGAATGAGAGCAGAGAAAAGGAAGTGAGATCTAACGTACTTTAGCAAGAACTGTTCGTCCACGACGGATGAGATGTCAAGGAGAGGATTACCCATACCGAATAGAATACCTTGGGACGCCATAGGTCGATGAGAGAGCCAAGCAGAACGAGGCGCGAGTTGGGCAGCTGAAAATGCGTCAAATAAAGAAAAAAGAGCGCAGGTAGTAGGTGGATCAGTGGGATTCAAATCTACCTCCACCACGGAAAAAAAAAAAAAAAAAGAGCAGTTTTTAAAGTATTTGGAGGAGCAATTTGGATAACTTATCCTCAGTTAAGAAGATGAAATTATATTTAAGCATAAAAATTTAATAATTTAAATTTATATAAAATTAATATAATTATTTGTAATTATATTTTTATTAATAAATTTAAACTGTTAAATTTTTATTCAATAATATATTATAATAAAAAAAATTTACCTCATATTTCCAACGAGATCGGACTGCTTGGAGGGGTGAGTGGTTTGGTGTGGCCCACCACAGATGGAAATCTACGGCATTCCCACTAAATTAATGTCACCGTTGCATCAATTTTCTTATGCCGCCATTATTCTTTTTTCCTCAGTGATCGCAATTCCTTCATATTTCAAACCAGAAATAGTTTTTTAAAAGCCACCCACAGAGAAACGCAATTTTCCATCTTAATTTAAATTCCAAACCCAGCGCAAAGAGGACGGAAATTGGGTTTGTTTTATTTAAGTCAAACTTAGTATAATTCCAACGATGTGAAAGAAATTTACACGAATATATATATATGCAACTCTAAGCATGATTCACTACTTTACTGATTTGTACTATAAGAACATATATGTACACGACATTGAAAGTGGAAAGGTGGTCATGTTAAAATTAAAGAATGTCTTCGGTCTCCCGTTTTGTAATTACTTACGCAACAGAGGTATGAACTGCAAGAAAGTAGGCCACTCGATTCCCGCAGTTGAATTGTCTCTCATCTTCTTCTGTCATTTTTATAAATGTTGATAAATATTATTTAAAAACAATAAAGACTCAATGGAGAGAATTTCGATCCAAGAAACAAGAGCTTGTTTGATTCTATTATTTATTTGTATGTTCTTAGAACAGTTTTGTGAAATTATTTTTTAAAATGGTTTTTAAAAATAAAAAGTTAAAAAAATTATTTGAATCCTTTGTTTTTAAAAAATACATTAAATTTTTTTAAAATATTTAAAAATAAGTTTTAAAAATACTAAGACCTTATTTAGTACAAAAAATTAAATTTATAATGTAGAATTATAATTTTAATTCTAATTCCATCAAAATTAAAATTGATTCATAATTTTAAATTTTATATTTGGGTCATGTAAAAAATTAGAATATAAAATTGTAATTCTAAATTTAATTCTCATTTTACTATTTAGACGAAAGATAGATATTTTTTCTATGTATTTATATGTATTACATATTTAGTATATATGTGCATGTGCAAACACATATATGTGTATATGCATATATGTAACAAATGCATTATATATGTATTTGTGCGTGTGGGTGTATATGGACATATATTTGTATGTGTAGGTACATGTATGTGTGCATTGATGCTACATATTTATATTTGTGTGTTAAACATATTTAATATATATATATATATATATGTGAGCTACTTATATATGCATGCATGTGTACATGCATATATATATATATATATATATAACAATTTCATTATATATGTTTTTGTATTTGTGCATACGCATATGCGCATAGAAATAATAATTTTGCGAGACAAAGGTAAGGAGTACTTCCTCACTTGCAATCCCCATCATTAATTATATCCCTTATCCCTATCTTCATTCTCTACCTTTGAAGAGATTTTCCCCAATCTTAATTCCTCATGAGGATGTAGATAGCCATAAGGATTTTAAATTTTTTTATAAAATTTGGGAAAAGTAAATAATGTTAATATATATTTAAAAAAAAAACTTATATTTAAAGCTCAAACTCCTTGTCTATATTATCTAACAAGTTTTAATTAAATTTATAAAAGCTACAAATATTAAATTAACAAGTTTTATAAATTACAACAGATAACTCTTAATAAGGTAAGTTAATTTTTTAAAGTTTAGAAAAAATATCATTAAAATTTAAAATAAAATCATTTAAATAATTCTAATTCTTATGTTAATCCTTAATCATAATTTACAAATAATTAATATTATTTTTCTAAATATTCACTTCATATTCTCTATTACAATGTGATCACAGTTCTTAGGTATGTTGAAAGTAATTATATTACATCATCCAAGTCTTGAAGAGGTGGAGACTATTATATATTATGTAATAAGTGAAATTATTTTTTAAGTTAAAATATTTTTTACTTTTAATTATTATAAATATAAATAAAGTTGAAATAACTAAAAATACAAAAATTAGTATGTATTTATGTGTGTGTGTTTATATACACATAACATATTTATATAGAATTAGCATGGACGGACACCTCACAGGGTAAGGGGTATGACCCCCGTCCCTATTCCCAAACTTTATTTGAGGAGTATTTCTCCCATCCCCATCTCTACAGAAAAAAATTCTATAAATATAGGTCTATAAATGGGGCAATCCCTCACAATGATCCCAAAATTTAAAGACCTTTTGCCATCCTTATGTATGCGCATGTGTGTTACATGTTCAATATGTAAAAGTGTGTGTGGAAACGTGCATATGCATTTTAATCAGGTTATAATATGTATTATGTTCATTCAAAACCTAGCTATGTATTATTTTATAAATTAATTTATTTTATTTATAAGAAATTTTTAAAATTTAAAATTTTTAAAATTTTAATTATTTTTCATTTTAAATAGTATTTTCCATTTTATTATTTTCATTTTAAATCTTTATTTCTTATTTTTCTTTAAAAATTTATTTTTAAAAAATTAAATAAAAATAAGATGTGACTAGACCTAGCTAATTATTAATCAACTAGGTTGGATCTCAAAATTTATTCAAACCTAAAACACAACTCTACTTAAATCATTTTTTACATAATTACAATTTTGTCTTTAATAAAAACAATTGTGAGAACAAATGAAAATATATCTAAAACTTGTTCTTTTTTATTATAAGAAAACACTTTTATGTTTTTTAATTTTTTTAAAACAATTGATTAAAAAAAACACATTACCAAAACAATTTTTTTATTTTTTAAATTTTTTTCAAAAAATTATTTTTATAAACAATATTCAAACAAGGCCCTAGTCTCTAGGAGCTTTTTGACCATTACAGTACTCTAAACATATTAAATGCGTCATTCCCAACCCTTGACCATTACAGTACTCTAAACATATTATATGCTTCATTCCCAACCCTATGATCCAAATTTCCAGCAATTTTTTTTAAATTTTTTTTAATTCAATAACTGTATTGGAAATTCCACTATTAAATAGTGTTTTATCCAATACTAGCATTAGACAAGCTTCAGAATTTATTTAGGAAAGTTGTAGCATTCCAAGTAGACTTGATTGTGAGTTGAATCTTTGCAAAAATAGAATTAGGCTTGTATTTGGGGCTATCTTTATGTGAGTTTGAGCCCAATTTTTTTCGAAAATTGGGCCTACGCCAAAATTTGGTAAAAAACTTAAAAGTCCGGCCTAACCTGTTTGATATTTACACAATAAAATTATAATACAATAAAACTCAATAGATATAATTTGTTAGACAAAGAAAATGACATTAGCAAAATTGAAAGAAATGATTCTCATTCATAAAATTTAATAAAAATATTAAATATATTTATATAGTAAAAAGAAATTAATGTCAAAAAATTATTATATAATGTTAAAAAATATTATATATATATATATATATATAATTCGTTTTTTTAGGATATGACAAGCTTTTCGATAGATGATCAAGTCTAACTCTAAGTCACTACATATTTGTTTTGAAATTATAATATACAATATTGTTGAGATAAATATTATTTTGGTTCTTTACTTTTTGTCTCAGTGCTAATTTAGTATTTCACAAATTATGATTGTTAAAATAAATTTAACATTAATCAAAAGTAATCTTTTATTGAGTCAATCATAACTCTTTTGATAGACTATTTTTAATTAATATTGAATTTCTAATGAACTATTTTAGCATTACAAATTTATGAAGGATTAAATTGACACTGAAGTAAAAAATAAAGGACTGAAATGAAATTTTTTCCATTATTGTTTTACAACTCTAATATATTTGATAATATATTAGCTTACAGTAAAAATCTCATTAACTATTTATTGGAGTAGTCTGTTTGTGACAAAAAAAAAAAAATATCGACTGCTTTTGACTCTTTTCCTACTACTTCTTCGCTATTTATGTTTTAGCATGATGGTGTTAATTTCTTTCGTTCAATAATGTTAACTATGATTCTATTTTTTAATTTAATTTAATTAATTAATAAATATTATAATAGGTAAAATCTTTGGTGCACCAAAGATGACACCTCAAAATAAATATATAAAAGAATAGTTTAGGAAAATTATGTTAAGCCAATTCTTTAATGTGAGAGTAATATAGCCTTTAAAAGAATAACTTTTTTGTGTGCATAATATATCCTTATTTTAAATATAAATTAGTTAATTGTTTTTATTACTATACTTAAAATAAAATTATAATATCGGACTTATTATAAGTTTAGTAGTTCTTACTATCTTACTTAAAAAAATTAATATTATATAAAAAAAACATATTTTTCTGATAAGAAAACAATATATCTTCTAATACATATAATTGGTACACACTAGTTTTTTATGCAAGAGAGCAGGTGAGGGAGAGTAAGGAAAATATGTTAACTTTATGGAAAAATTATATTTTTTGTCTTTATATTTTGTCTATCAATCAATTATCTACTTTTATTTTTATTATATGTATAAGCATTATGACATCATATAATTAGTTATATCAACAAAATTTAATAAAATGTTTACATATTTTAATTTTAGGAATTAAATTAAAATATTTATAAATATTTTAACAATAGTAATTATATACCTCACCTGATCAATGTTGCTCATTTTTTCATCTCTTTTTTAAATTTTGCTTACATGATAATTGCTTCCATCAAATTATGTTTTTCTTTTCAAATTTGCTTAAATTATTCTTTTCAAGACAATATTACTCTCACATAAATTCGTGGTTTAACATGATTTCCATAAACTATTCTTTTATATATCTATTTTGATTATAATACTTATAAATTTATTAAGTTAAATAAAAAAAATTGAGTTTTAGTTAATATTATCGAACAAAACAACTTAACACCATTAGGCTTAAGAAGCAGTAGTAAAAGATTAAAAAACAGTCGATATTTTTCCTTTTCTTGAGGGCTCAATGACGGTTTTACTACTTGCTAATATATTACCAAATATATTAGAGTAGTAAAACAATAATGGAAAAAATAATTATTTTAATCTTTCACTTGTTGATTTAATGTTAATTTAATCTTCTACAAATTTATATCATAAAATAATTCATTAGATTTAATATTAATCAAAAGTAATCCTTTAAAAAGATTATGATTGATTTAATGAAAAATTACTTATGATAACGTTGAATTTTTTATGAAATTTTTGGTATTATTAATTTGTGAAGGATCAAATTAATACTAAAAAAAGAAGAAGTAAAAGATCAAAATAGGAAGCAAAATAATTGGCTTTGAAGTATAAAACATATTTCATCAACTTGAGAAAAACAATTTCTTTTGAAAAAAAGAAAAGAACAAAGTGAAAGGTGGTCTGTTTAGAGAAATTTATCACAGAGATCAAGACTAATCAAGGGGTAACCTTTAGTTTATCAATTTCAAGTTTTTCTCATGTTCATTGCCTTACACTACGCGGATCTAACAAGGTATTTAGGCTCATTATAACACATATCTCAAAACATTATCACTTCTTAGCCCAAATGCACATGGATAAAAATTTTTAATTCTATAAGTTTTGGATCTTTAAGCATGACTTTATATATTAAAATACTCAAATTAAAAAATAAAAAATATTCCTCCATTATGAAGAGAGACAAATTATTAAAAAGTAATGAACGAGCTCTTATCAATTAAGAGATTAAACAAGGAATATAAGTTAAAATTATGTATAAAATTTAAAAATTTAAAAAGTACAATCTCTGTACTCTCTTTATATTCATGTCAATCCATAATCATAAAAGAAAAAAATTTATATTTTTAAGAAATGAGTAAACTCATAAATAAATTTATATATATTGTGTTGTTAAAAGAATAATATTTATAATATAATATCTAAGTTTTTAAGGATAATATTCAAGAAAATTTAATTGAATTATTACGTTTCAATATGATTTTATATTATTCTTTATTATTAATTTTTTAAATTGTTTATGATTAATATATTAATAATATATAATTACTTTCACACACACATAATCTATATATATATATATATATATATCGTGACCTCTTAATTTTTTTGGAAATATATGTTTTAAGCATATAAGTAATTAAAAAAAGCAACTCAGTCTTTTTAGCATTAAAGATATGTGCAGAAGAATGTCAATAAGAAAAAGTCTGTCTTCTTCCCAGTTCTAAAAATTAAACAAAAGAAGTGGAGAAAAGCTAAAATCTCTCTTCCTCTTAATTGTTAAATAAAGGTGTAATAAATGCTTTCCTTGAACATTAAATGAAAAATAATATCCTAAGGAAGAATTCTTATTTTTGTCATCACTTTGTTGCTTTTGCTAAAGAAAAACCAAGCAAAAAAAAAATAATAGAATTTTTGTATGTTAAAGCATTAATCTCTTTAGACAAGTTGAAAAAGTTGCAGCATAGTCATTCTTGAACCATATTTGTCAAAGTTCAAATGAAGGGAACGCTAGTTAAGAATGTGTCCATTGACTAGTTGAGTTTCATTTATAAAAAGAAAAACATAAGGAAAGGAGAAAATAAAGAAGTATCACGAAGAACACTCAAAAGACTTCGTGATCCTCCATATTGTCTTCATTGTACTTTCTATACTTAGTAAGTGTATGGTCGTTATCTAGATTTTGAGACCAATTTAGTGTGTACCTAATGATCCCTTTGATATAAGGGTTCCAAAATTCTTTTTTTTATCTCTTGTAATTCTTTCTTCATGAGAGAAAAGTCAATTTACAATGAGTGAAGGGAAAATAAAATCCACTTTGTGTAAAAGAAATTTTAGAAATTTTGGATAAACATTGTAAAACTTAAGTGTTACATAATTTTAAACGAGTATAAATATATTGTGTCAATGATAGAACATTGAAAACAAACCCTTATACTGTTGTTTGTTGATATGAGTTTAAGAAAAAAATCTCTAAAAATTTGAAGAGATTAAACATAAGATAAGGAGGTCTAAACCAAGATAAATTTTTACATCTTGCTTGAATGTATTAAATTGAGTTTTAGTCAACTAAAATCTATTTGTCTTCTTTAGGCTACAATATGGAAACTAAAACTAAGTTTCAATCAACTAAAATTTTGATATTGCTATTATGTTCATTTGATAAGTCTTAGTTGATTGAAAACATGTTTAAATCATCTGAAACTTTAAGTTACTCAACTACAACCAAGTTTGAATTAGCTAAAACTTTATTATATCTATTTTAATGATTTGATAAGTTTTAGTTAATTGAAAGCAAATTCTAGTCAATCATAACCAAGTTCAATCAACTTAAACTTTGTTTCAAATTTTTTAGTGCAATTCTTATTCTTGCAAAACATTTTTTTTAACTAATCTGCATTAAAGTTTATTTTTGCATAAAACTTCTATTTAACCCATTAGGTGTCTCTTCAAAATACTCCAAAAGAATCAAATAAACTAACAAGATCCAATGGTGTATAAGAATGCTAACAACAAGAAGTAAATTTCTCAAACTTGCAAAAGGGTCATTGCAAATGGCTATCCTAGTTGCATGGAGAAACTCCTATTATCAAGCCAATCAGCATAGGCATTGGCTTGTCTTCATCTGTGGCTAATCTAAATCTTGTAGTCATAATCGAACAAAATGAAAATTACATACATAACGTTCATACAAAAAAATTACTTGTTAAAGAAAACAAGATAGAAAGTTTATTTTTTTAAGAAAAATCTGAGTAAAGAGTCACTAGGGTTTGTTGAAATAATGACTAATTATATATATTCATATTCTTAAATAGCTCATGAATGCATACGCAACTCTAAATGCCTATAGCTGACTCTTTAACCCCCTCTACATTCGCAACAACAATGCTCAGCTTCATGAATTCTCATGAATCAATGCACCATATTGCTAATACACCAGGTTAAAGACTTGAACGAAACTTTAAGGGTCATCCGGTAGCCTCAAGCTCAAGGGAAGACATAATCCGGTAGCCTAAAAAAATTCATGAACAAAAATCAAAGATAAATGATAATATACACATTTCTAAGCATCTATGAACATTAAGGAAAATCCCACCAATCTTCTGCATAATGTTGGCTTTGTGTATTGCAGACACCTTTTCTCTTCCATATGTCTTGGCATAAAGAGAACCATACTCAGCCACCCTTAAACTTACTTGACGTGTAATGATTTTGAGGCTTTCTACTACGCCTCTCACAACCTGTCACTAGTCTATGGGAGTTAATAAGAGTTGGTGTTAATCTTAAATTCAATGATAAAATGCAACATCAATTGCTTAAAAACTTACCTGATACTCAAGCCCATTATGCTTTCGTATTCTCATGGATAGTGACAAGGTCTATATTATCATAACGAGTTTTATAGCCTGGAAGGTTGTATCAAGGTTGAACGTTGGCATATAAATTAGGTTCTTTCTTTACGGTAAGGTTTAATGAGCGATGATATTCTCTAATTGGGATGGCCATCGGCCCTTTCAAGCTAACCCTATTTCACCTAACTGATTCTAAGCTTTCCCATGACAAAAAACTCTGTGTACTATGTTCAATTTGATCCCCAACACAGTGTTCTTCCCGTTCTATCGGCACTTCATCTGCTTGGAATACGTAATAATTGTAGACATATTTATTGACATATTACATTAACTTCACTAGATGAATCAAGTTTTATAAATACAAATAAGAGGAAATATAGAGAGCAAGAGAGACCAAGACTAAATCACAACCTTTATTAATTTATTTCACTAACAACCGAAAAAATCATTGCAATTGTCAATCAATTACAACAACCAAGAAAAGGAAATGACCAAAGTAGAAAAATAAATTCCACAACCTACAGACATGCCTGCACTAGAATGCGAAAGTCTAAAGCATTGATTACGGGCCACAACAACTCCACTTATTTCCTCATTCCATACTTTATCTTGGCACCAATACCTTTACTATTCCCTATTGCTATTACAAATTCATATATTTAAAGGCTATTATAGCTTGACGATGGTGTATGCGGGCCATAGTGAAAACTTGAGAACCTGGCTTTGGTATATTTACAATCATATTATGAATTGATCCATCCGTCTACTAATACCTTCAAGTTGAACCAATTACACATCCCATTGGCGAAATGTTTAGGTTGAAAAAGCAATAGTTTTATGATATCTTCAAAGTCCAAACTAATTGCACTCACATGATGACCGAGAGTTCTAAGGTAAATTCAAAAAATGTCTTCCCGACAAACTTTTCCAATATCTCGTATGGTTCAGAACAGAATATAGGCTACCCAAAACAAACAAAAAAACAAATTTCCATTCTTTGGTGCCCAAAAAACATTTTCCTATGCTTTACGTAATAGTCAACTGAAAAATATTGTCACGGTCAATTCTTACAACCTTACCAACAAGAAACACCCTTTCAAATAAACAAATACTAAAATAAAAAAGAAGTTGCACTAAACATGGTTTCATTTTAAGATATTCTATTCGAGAATGTCTTATGTAAAAGCTAGTTTATTTAGCCGTGCATTATATGGGCCTTAGAGAAAATGAGTTTGATTTGTTAATATATTTTAAATCAATGGTATTTATAAATGTCAATAAAAAATTGAAATTAATAATATATTGTGATATAAAAAAAACATAAAATATTAGAAAAAATTTCATATATTTGGTTATGTGAAATTGATAAGGGAGATTGACAATAATAGGCTCATTGAGAAGTTATTATCATAAATCATTCAACTATATATTATTATTTTTTATATTAATTTTGGGTTTATATGAGATGGACGAGGGAGAAGTTATTACAATAGGCCAATTGAAAGGATATTATCATAAATCATTCAATCATATATTATTTTATCTTACTTTATAATCTTTTATTATAAGTTTAAGATATTGTCAATTAGTTAATTCATTGTTATTTTTGTTAATTCCAAAAAAATGTCTTAACTTCAAAAAATTTTAAATTTAAGAGATAATTAATTAATTTATTAATTTTTTATTCACGCCAAAAAATTATCAAACTTCGAATAATAATTCATTTTTTCTCATTCACCCCAAAAGATTCTTAAACTACGAAAAATTCTCAATTTAAGAGTCAATTAATTGATTATTTTATTATTTTTTTATTGACTACAAAAAATTTACATAAAATAATTATTTTATTATTTTTTTCATTAACTACAAAAAATTTATGTACATTAAAAATCCTTGATACATACATATATATATATATATATATAAAGGTAAAAAGTTATCATACGAGGAGGTGAAATTTAGTCAACAAATAAGTTTACTTTACGTATATATAATAAATAACAGATACTTTCAAAGAAAGGAGAATGTATCAAATTAACACACAACCAATGCCTTATTTAGAACAGAATAACGTCCATTGGAGAAAAGCATATTCTTCAATGAATTATCCGGATACAAACAAACCCAGCTAATCGAATATACAAAATTCAAAATGTAGACAACTACAAATCCGAAAGCGTAAGCTTAAAAGCAATTAAGAAAATTCCTGCAACTTCAATGCAGAACTGAGCAATATAGCAGATATTCATAAGTCTTAACATTGAATTGATGAATTAAAGGTCAAATTAGACCCCGGGGCTTGTGGTGGCGAATTAAGAAGACATAAATAAGCAATGGAGCTCTTACTAACTAATTCACATAAAAAAATCGAAACAAAACTTCCAAGTTGACCTATTAATTGAAAGGCAGAGCAAGAAAGGATGGGAGAGAATGATGGACGTATTTGATGGAGTTGGCAATTTGGGGCCAATACCACCGCCAGGAAAAGCTGAGAAGCCATCGTTGACGATGACCACCGATGGAGATGCCAAATTATTACTACTCCTGCCCAAAAAGTTGAGGGTCCCTAGTTTCAACGTGAGGTGCTCAAAACATTTGGCTAGTCCAATCACGAGGAGCCACTTTTCATTTCTTCTTTTTTTGCTTTGTAAAAATAAATTTTCTACTTTTCATGCCCATGTGTTACCTTTTTCAAATTCTTTTCTCCACTTAGTGTTAGGGAGTATTTGTGTTAATTAGTGCTTTCCTCGCGCATAGTTCAAAAGCATATACAACGCTAATGTCTCCATTATCAAAGTTATACGACCAAAATAGAAATTTGGAAATGTTCAAATTAGTTATTTTATAAATTGAAAATTGCAATAGTTATATATTGATTACTTATTCAAACTATTTGATTATACAATTAGCATTTATTTGTTCTTCTTGGCGATCTAATATATAGAGCAGCATGTCAATATATCATGGTATACATGTTGTATTAGCATTTGGCCACCTCCAATAGGTTTGAGTGCAAAGTGTTCCGCCGTGTGATAGAACTAGCCCGTAGGTTTTCTACAGTAAAAAATGTAATATAGAAGAATATAAATGATTTAATTTTGATCTAATAGTTTATATTTTTTATATATTTATTTAATTTAATTTTTTAAAAAAATATGAACCATGGTCCATATTCTTAATGAAAAATCTACAATAAGATACTAACGGTAGAGAATCTGAGCTCAATAGAACTATTGCTTAATGCTGAGAAAATTGTCAGTATTGAGGAATAGAGGATTCGGACATTGCAGTATAAAATAATTATGAGCCAAATTCGTAGCGAACAGTATTATTTTCAAATATTATGAAGTATTTTTTTTTTTAACAAAAAAGGGATTGCGTGAGAAAACTCTACACGTTGCGTGGAGAACGCAGCCAACGAAGTATGCAACAGGGAAAGCGAAAAGGAGATGTGGAAGAGTGGTGCGTGGGCGTTTACGGGGGGAGAGAGAGATGGGGAACAAAAACATAGTTAAGGACTCTTTTTTGCAACAAAAAACGTGGTTAATGATGGGTATTTGGAAAGATGAGAAAGTGAGGGTATATTTTCATTCATTTTAATTATTCAAATCAAAATTAATTTAAAATTTTAATTATTAGAATATATATTTAATATGTATTATATTAGATAAGTATATAATTTTTATTTAAATTTATCATTATGGTCTTTTAAATTACAAAAAAATTAAATATATATATATATATATATATATAAACATGGAAGAGAGAGAAAGCGAGGACATACTTTATATAAAAAGAAAGAATTGTTTAAAATAAATTAGCATAACTTTTTGAAACAAAGCAACATAATTTTTTGTTTTAGAAAATAAACCATAGTGAGATATTTTTAAATAAAAAATTTATATATTTTTCTAATTAATACATATTAAATATATGTTTTAATCATAAAAAATGTAAATTAATTTTGATTAATATAATAAAAATTAATAAAAATATGCTCTCACTTTCTCCCTCTCCCTAACACCCATCCATTAACAGGCAAAGAGCGCCTCCTGTAAAGGGGTTTTACAAGAGAAAATCCTGTAACAAATCATAATCATTGGTGTGATTTAATAGTCCGAATCTATGCCACGTGTCCAAGCTTTTATAGCCTTTTTTTTTTTTTTTGGTTATATTGTTGAAAGCTCTAAAACAGCATCGTTCGACGTAGAGGACTTTTCCATCTTTTCTTCTGGGAAAAATCTGACCTTCTCTCTCATCACCTTCCACAGTTGTCGTCTCGTGTTTTTTACTCTAAGCCATTTGTTAAATATTAAAGTTTTAATGATAATAAATACAAAAAGAAGAGTTTTGCTATATATTATTTAGATTTTAGATATTTTCAAATCTTAAAAACATTTGTAAGTGATATTAAATTGATAGAAATCATGTACAATGAATATAAAATTTATTTTAGATCTTAAAGGTTGAGAAAAAGTAGATTGGGGAAACTTTGGAAGTTCCCAATTAATTGGCCACTTTGGGAGCCAGCTACCAGACCTTGTCCAATTGAATTGGAGTTTTCTATAAGTGAACAGTTGATTGGTCACCTTTTGAGAAGCCCCTAGTTTGCTGCCAGCTTGAGCCTTGTTTGATTGGGCATTTTTTGTGAGTGAGCAATCGACTGATCACCTTCTGAAAAGTACTAGTTTGCTATCAGTTTGAGCCTTGATTGACTGGAAGTTCTCTATGAGTCACCAATTGATTGGCCATTTACCACTTACCAGTAGTCTACTACTAGCTTTAAGACTATCGCCTAAGAACTCTCTGTAAATGACTAGTCGACTGGCTAAGGATGAGCAATTGACTATTAGGGTCCAAAATTTGAAATTTTGAGAGGAAAAGAAGGAGCAATCAACTGCTTAGTTGATAACAATCAACTGGTCAATGACAGACAAGCCATAATGGATTTATAATGAATATATTTTGAAATTTTTGACCTCCCACTCACTTTAACGAATCTATTAGACCTCAATCTATATAAACTCGACTTATAGATTTTAAATTAACAAGAAAAACATTTAAGAATGATTATATCATTACTTTTAGCATCTTATCAGCACTTTATTATATTATTGTTTCATTGTATCTTATACTCTGTTTCAAAGAGTTCATTATTTGTATTTATTTCTTTTTTGTGAGAGAAAAACTCAAAGAAGTTCCTTGAATGAGTCAAGCTAAAATAAAGCTTGGATTCAGGGAGAGCATATCTTTGAGAGTGTTCAAGGAGATTCATTGAAGAAGTCAAGCTGTAAGAGTTTAGAATTAAGGAGAGGTTCTCTTGGATTATTGTAATTATTTATTGAGATAGTAAAAAATTTCAAGAGATTGCTTAGAGACTGGACGTAGGTTTGAGTAGAAATTGAACTAGGATAAATCTCTATATCTATTATTCTCTCTTACTCCTCTTACATTCTGCATTCATTATTTCAAATTTGATTTAATTGTTTTACTTTTAATTTTAAAAAAAATTTCAATAAAATTTTTATAACACTCAACTCACCTCTATCTTGATGAAATTGTTATTTACAATGACTTCACCTTACATGCTACGTGTCACATTTTTCTTCTTTCGACCCACTCTAGTGAAAACCTCCATTTTCTTTTAGTCTTTATTTTGCTTCAATGTTAGGGTCTACAATTTGTTCCACTCCGATGTGTTTATTTATCATGGAAGACAACAACTTCATTTAAAGTATCACATTTATTTTCTTCTTCAGACCTACTCTAGTAGAAACCTTCATTTTCTTTTAGTCTTTATTTTGCTTCAATATCAGGGTCCACAATTTGGTCCACTCCATTGTGTTTATTTATCATCGAAGACAACACTTTCATTTAGAGTAGGGAGAAGGAGACCGTTGATGAGAGAGAAAGTGAGATTTTTTCCCAAAGAGAAGATGGAAAAGTCCTCTGCGTCAACGATGCTGTTTTAGAGCTTTCAACAATTTAAAAAAAAAAAAAAAAAAAGCTCTAAAAGCCTAGATGCATGACATAATTCAAACTATAGGATCATACCAACGATCACAATTTGTTACAAGATTTCTCCTGTAAAACCCCTTTACAGGAGGGATGTTTGTCCATCCATTAACGGTGTTTTTATGAATTTGGAATCCTCCTAATAATATTAGATTGGGCTATTTTCATCAGTAAAAAGTTGTCTATTAGATTTAGATCCAATAATTCTCAATTTTTATATAAAATATATTTTTAAAAAATAAAAAATAATTTTTTTATAGATAAATATATATTTATATTTTAAATTTTTTTATAATAAATGATATATAGTTAAAAAATGAAAAAATAAAATTATTTTCAATATCTCACATTTTATTTTATAAATTTTAGAGTCTATTTTTAACTACATATCATTATGTATGAAAAAGATAATTTAAAATATTAAAATATATATATATCTGTTTATAAAAATAATTATTTTTCAATTTTAAAAAATATACTTTATACAAAAATTAAAGGTTATTAGATCTAAATCTAATAACCCTAACACATTATTGTAGAAAATAATCTCCGCCCATTACTGAAGGATCCGCGCGTTTTTATTACCCATCTCTTTCTCTCTCCTGTACGTACCACTCTTCCACATCTCCCTTTTTTCTCTCCCTTATGCATATTTTACTGTAGAGTTTTCTTTTATAGAAAAAAATTATGCACAATTCCATTCTTTATTTATAAAAATATTCTTTCTAGTATTTAGAAACAATACTTTTTGGCAAATTTGGCTCATTATTATTTTGCACTGCAATGTCATAAAAAAGAAAAAGCTAAATAATAAAATATGTAAAAAAATACAAAGGGGCTAGTACATGCTAGTACTCAAGTTAAATTGTCTTTTAACTTTAAAAATATTTTATATATTCCAAATTATAAAATAATTAAATTAAAAAGATATTTTGTTAATGAGTGGCTAAAGGCATGGACAAAGAATTATTCATTACACCTACTAATAATACTAATAATAATAAAAGTTTATTAGTTAATTTTATTACATCTCATTGATATTTTTATTAGAAAATATATTATATAATCCTTGATCAATAAAATTAATTAATAAATATTTAATATTATTATCAGTAGATGCATTAGCAAAAATTTATTAGAAAAAGTACTTTAATTACCAGCATTAATGAAATCCAAAGGACAGAAGGATGGAGAAGGTCAAGTTGGTGGTTGCAACTTGCAAGTGTCCATTGCAGCGATTACCTCCACATAATTTGCATCGAAGACACTGTACTCTAGCATATGGATTATTCGAAAAAGTTGTACCATAATTTTGAGATTCTATTTTACTGTGAAGCTGTACACCAGAAAGAGGAGAGCATCTTTAACGTCAAGACTAGTTGGGTATCTTCCCAAAAGCACGATGCTGGATTTAACCGCACCTGAAGATGTAATAATTTAGGAGAATATCTACTCTTCATACTAAAGCCCCAAGAATGGAGTCACCACAAACACAGCTCATTGTATTAGTACCTTAAGACGCCGATGTGATTTGAAGTCGCGAGAGAACTTGAGAAGGAACAATCGGCAAAATCTTATCCTTTGCACTAAACAAAGAATTCATTAGACTAGTTGCGCCTAAGAGCAGTGAGAATAAGTGAGATTTGATGGCTAAAAAAAGGGAAATTTAGCAGAAGGGTTCTTGAAAAGCAACATTCTTTACATCAAGGTAATGCATATATTATATTGGCTCCTGAAGCCATGGCAAACGAGTAAAATTTAACTTACAATGAAAAAATACAAGATCCTCGTAACATTAATAGAAACTAAAACAACCGCTTTCTAGGAGATTTGCCTGAGGCTTTATCCTTAAACTAACAAGCCGCTGTTTATCACTGCACATATGAAGAATTAAACAAAACAATTCCCATAAAAAAACCACAGAATTAGCAGATAGGAAGAGGAGCACCGTTCCACTCCCCAAGGCATTCGAGAAGAGGATCAATAATCTTGCCCTGACACATTGCTGTGAACACCTTGTCACACTCCTCGCCTGGCGAAATCACCCTCTCTCCGGTTAGCAATTCAGTCCCCAACTCCTCTCTCACAAACTTGTACAGAGGGTATGACCTGCATTCCTTAATCCTGTTTGGAATTGCAGAATTGCCGTTCTCATATGCTTCTCTTGCACTCTCGACCTCCTTTGGCAACACACTCTTCAACTCCTGCTCAAAAGTTCCAATCTTCTGGAAGATAGATGTGCTCAGATTTTTCTCGTTTTCGGCATCGGCCAAAGCATGGTCCACGAGTACCTGCCTTAGTTTCTGCATCAACGGGTAAGTAGCACTGCAGGGATCATCAACGTAGGCGAACACATACTCCCTGTCCACCACTTTCAATAAATCCTTCTCGCAAAACCTGGAAGGGTGGAGTTCTCCATTCATACCTGTGGTCAGAGTTCTCTTGGCAACTAGGCTAACGGTGTTCTTGACAGTGTTCTTCAAATTCTCTTCTAAATGCCTCAAGTCGATTGCTTGGCAGAGTGCAACCAAAAAAGTGGAAGACATGAGCTTTAAGATCTCGATAGCTTCGTTTGTTTTCCTGGACGAAATCAAACCCAAAGAGTTCACATCTTGGTTGTGCTGCTCGGCACTTTGGACGTGGGTTGTTACAGGGTTGGCAAGATATTGAAGTTCCGAGCAGTAAGAAGCCATGGCGATTTCAGCCCCCTTGAAGCCATAATCCAAGCTAGGGTTTCTGCTAGCAGACAAATTGGAAGGCAAACCATTGTTGTAAAAGTCATTGACGAGCTCAGAGAATTGAGCAAACATGAGCTTCCCAATGGAGGCAAGAGCCAAACGCGTATTGTCCATGGAGACTCCAATTGGGGTTCCCTGGAAATTACCACCATGCAGGGCCTTGTTCCTTGAAACGTCAATCAAGGGGTTATCGTTCACAGAGTTGATCTCCCTCTCGATTGATTTGGTGGAGAATCTGATAACTTCGACTAGAGGGCCAAGCCATTGGGGTGAAGTTCGAAGAGCATAACGATCTTGTTTAGGCTTCTGCAGGGGATCCATCTCGTGCAACTTCTTGGCTGCTTTAACATAGGAGCTTCCATCCAAAATGTGTTCCATGATAGCAGCAGCCTCAATCTGGCCAGGATGGTGCTTCAATTTATGCGTCAAATGGTCTGTAAATTCAGGCTTCCCCTGCATCACTTCAGCGAAAATAGCGGAAAGAACTTCAGAGAGCACGGCTAGAATGTTAGCCTCAAAGAGAACCATAGAAGCCAAGCCGGAACCAACGGCAGTGCCATTTACAAGAGCAAGGCCTTCCTTGGGCTGCAATTCGAAGAAGTCAGACTCGATGCCTGCCAATTGAAAAGCTTCCTTGGGATTAAGGGCTTCTCCGTTGGGACCAACGGCTTTGGAGTTGGGCCTGCCGGTAAGTAAACCGGCTATGTAAGAAAGAGGGACGAGATCGCCGGAAGCTGTGATGGTACCGCGGAGGGGCAAGCATGGGGTGATGTTGTGGTTGAGGAGCTTGGTGATGGCTTCTAGTATTTCAAATCGGATGCCCGAGTATCCCTGGAGAAGAGTGTTTATTCTCACGAGCATGGCTGCTCTAGTGGCTGAGTGTGGCAGGGTTTGGTATGACTCTGTGCCATTGCCAAATATTCCGGCGTTCAAGAATCTGAAATATATAAGTTTCGCCGTGATCAGAAATCATATGCTTTTACCATTTATTTCTGGCACCATAAAATAAAGACATCAAATGCCACGTGAGATTAGTATGTATGACTTCCCGATAAGGACTCGTCGGTAGAAAGCAAAATCACAAGTACTGGAAAAAAAAAAAAAATTTATGGTCACCTACCACGAGGTTAAGGGTACGACGCCACGTCAACCAACCCAGTCACCGACCTACTGCGGAGTCGCGTGCAAAACGGGTGATGCTTGTGCTAATCACTAAAGGCTAAGCGCATATTTACAGCCACAGAACGGCCTCGTTTTGTCTTTTCTCGTTTGCCCTTTTTGGCAATGAGCTTTTAGCCATTTTATTGGGAATGATTGGTTGTTATCCCGTACTTTTGATTCTTATAGTGCAAAAGGGAATTAAAACAAATTTATACACTTCTTATATGATTATTACATTGATTTAAATAAATTTTTTCTCACTTATTATAACTCATAATATTCATAGACGATCATCCTCTGTTTTTCTAAATTAATTTTTTTCCCAAAACCTAACCCTTTTGACTTTTATAGAATTACGGTCTGCCAATTCAGTTTTTATATATATATTTTGTTAATTAGGAGAAACTCTATACATAACTAATTCAGTTACCTGCCAGTTTAGATTTCAGATCACGTCGCTATACTTCTCTTTTTTTGGTAAGTAACCGATTACCCAGATAATACATGTCAGCATGAAATGAAAGGAAATAGAAAAAAGATAAATAAACGAAGCATGTGGTAAATGAATTCATGAACAGACGGGAGCAGAGAGAAGGGGGTACCTGATGAGCTCTTTCTGCAAAGCAGCGCCTTGTTTTGTTCGCCTGTGAGAGGTAGCACCGAATCCGGTGGTGACACCGTAGCTATCGGTTCCCTTGTTCATGCTGTCCATTACCCAGTCACTGCTGGCCTTGACGCCAGCCCTGGCTGACTCCGACAGCTCCACCTTCACGCCTTGGTCGTGGGCGGCAATGGCAGCCACCTGAGAGATGGTCAGCGTCTCGCCGCCGAGCCGGACTACCGGTTTCCGGTACTCGGCCACCATGCGCTTCACCTCCTCCAAATGGCTGCCCTTGAGTGACTCAGCTGCCACGCCCCAGTTCAGTGGATCAGCTGTACCATTGCTCAAGCAGAAGGTGCCATTTTGGTGGTGACCATTCGATGCCATGATGATAAATTACAGGAGTATAAGGTGTATCGTAGTTGGGAGAGATAAGAAGAGAAAAATGAGGATGAGCGTTGAGAGAGAAAGTGACGCTCAAGTTGTGAAGAGAGGGAGAGGAAATCTTGGGGATGAAGATTGGGATTTCCTGAGTGGTAGAGGAGAAAGAATTTTGGGTTATATAGGAGAGGGAGATGGAGATGGGGTTAGAGCGTGTTTTGGGTAGGTGGGCATAAGGGGAGGCAGAAAGCCACAAGGAGGGGGTTGGTGGTTGAAACCCTATTTCCACCGTGCGATCCCCAAGAGAGTCATCCAACGGCTACTATATTGCAATGTGGAAGTATTGTGTCGCATTATAATATATTCGTTTGAGGGTTAGCAGGACGCCATGTCAACACTAGTGGATGATGAAAATACTTGCACATGAGTGGCATGTAAGGAGACGTCAATTATGAACCTGACCTTGAATCGGTAGACTACGTCACATTTTTATCTTTTTTTTTTTTTTAGTCACTACATTTTTTTATCGAATATATTATACACTTCGTTTCAAATATAAAAAAGGAGGCTCTAATATCCACCACATCAAAATTTGCCTTCGTTTGTTTTTGATGGATTTCATTTTCATACTTTCCTCTCTTTTGGAATAGGCCTCCTCGGCTTGGGAAGTTGGGATTATTATTTATCGGTTCTTTTTAAATATCTGGCTTAACCGTCAAAGGTATATATACTTCGCACAGTGAAAGGAACAATTTGGTTCTCCCATATATTTTTTTTCCTCATACTATTATTATATCAGAGAAAAATAGATATAAAATGAATAATATTTAGTTCTATTTAAATATATGAGATCTTTTTAAATAATAAATTTTATTTATTATGTATCTATTTCTCTCCAATATAACAATAATATAAAGAAAATGAACATAAAAAAATCTAAATTCCTAAAAGGATACAAAGCTTAAAAATTTTGTAAAGCAATATAAGACTCCCTTTTATGATTAGCCTAACCAGCGGTACCTGCATTATCTATTAGTGTATGTTTAAATAAAATTAAATCATTTTGAATTATGATATATTACATCTTAATATGACTTCAAAAATTCACCAAGAATACAATGCTATTCTTAGCATTATAATTAATTTATTGAACATTGAGCTTATATTACTTACACATGTATTGTCTTTCTTCATACATACTATATTTATTATCAGTAAGTTATTATTCTTATTGTTATTTTTATAAATTAATTTAGTACATTTTACAAAAGTTTTTAAATAGGACATTGAATATAATAAAATAATTTTTTATCCAGCAATACCCATAGCCATGCTATACACGGGCCTCAAGCTAATTATATTATATTTTTCACCCGTAAATCATAAAAGTATTTCTTTCCTGTTTCATTGAACATACAAACGCCTGCAAAAATAAGTGAATAGACAGTGAGGGTGGGTGGGTAGCTGATATTGTAGGAGTGGAACCAAGTCAAGTGACTATGTCAGTCATTACTTTTTTTATTATAATTTTTATCAATAAATATGTAATTTAAAAATTGTAAGTGGGACTTCAAGATCATTAATAAACATGAGCCACCCCCTTTGAACGCTGACCCGGACGCCCCTTTTAGCGATATTTTGTAATAGGCAACTACTTTTCAACTACAATATTTCATGGAAGAATCAGAACTATTCATCTCTTGGCCGGTTAATAGTTATATCGCAACACAAGGCATTTGATTTATCAGGTACCAGGTTGAACGTAGATTTGGTGCCTAATTTCACAAATCCGTGTAATACGATGCGTTCATTATGCACTAAAAATGTGTGTGAGCTCAATAGCTAGCTTTGAATTAAAATTTAATCGTGCGTGGGTAGTTAATGAACACTTGAAATATTGGAAAAAAGTGAGTCTTGACTTCCTCTAAACTAATTTCCACAAATGCTTGTAGTCATCTGAAATACACATTCATTGATATTTGAATGGGTTAAATTAATATAGGCGTGACTAGGACTAATTTTTGAATACTGTTTTGTATTTTTTTGGTTATGCGGTTTGCTTTGTTGACCGAAATACAAAATTGTTGGGTCATGATTGCCAGCTAGAGGAAGAGAAATAGATATATATATATATGGGAAAATTCATCATCTAGCCCCTATATTATACCTCAATTTTAAAATTGGTCCTTATAATTTAAATTTTTTCAAACATGTTCCTATAATTTCTAAACCACTATAATTGATCCTCGCTGTTATGTGCTATTAGCCATGTCAGTCTCAAAGTAATGGCGTTGTGACAGCATATAACTGGCGAGGATCAATTCATAGTGGTTTGGAAATTATAGGGACATGTTTGAAAAAATTTAAACTATAAGGATTAATTTAAAAATTGAGATAAAATATAAGGACTGAATGATTAATTTATATATATATATATATATATATATATATATATATATAAAGATTATTGTAATTAGTTAAGAATGTCGAGTGAGTGGAAATATTCAACGCCAAGGAACATTTATAATAATGCCTTATGAGCATCAAAAAGACGGTTGATATGGTCCGTGGATTTGTTTTTTGGTTTCATTGATATATCATTATATCACCTTTACAGATAAATTTTAAACAGGTATATACAGACGACACTCCCAATTACCTATTAGTAAACGATTAATTTAAATTTTTCTTTTCAAATTTAATTGAGAACAGAAGAGTACAATATGTTTGTGCTGCATTAAAAAAATAAAATTATATGCAATTTTTTTATCTTTAAATCAAAACTTGACAAGTGTTTGATTAACAAATAATAATTTATAATTTAATTTAAAAATAAAAATAAATAATCATGTAGGTATTGTGATATAATTAAAAGATTAACTAGTTATGTTTCAATTGAATAATAACATAATAAACATATAAGTAATTGCATATCAGTTTTTTCTCTTTAAAAAAATTGTTTGTAATCCTAGTATTAACTTGTTTTTCCTTTTTATCTAATTGGGTTTTTTTTTAGAAAAAAAACTTGTTGTCCACAATAGTATGAATATGGACCCGACAACATGTGTTAATATAGTATGTGTGGTCCACTATTGTCTCTGATATTATTGATGAATTCTTTGGGAGTGGTAGTGGGAGATGGAGTACATGAATGCCCTTTAAAATTTTTCGGTTTTATGAAAAGAAAAAGTAAACTTGATTTTAATTATATTATTAAAAGCAAGCAAAATATTTCCCTCCTATTTTTAAAATAATCTAATTTTATCTCTCTATTTTCATCTAAAATATTGCCAAATTTTATAGTTGGTTGGCAATGACACGCTAACCTTGAATGAATTAATTGTCTTGAAGAATAATAATATTTTAATTTATTCTCTAACTTGACATTGAATTTTAATAAATTATTTATTAAAAATATAATATTAAATTGTTTTCAAAAACAGAAAGTAATATTGTCCGTTTTAAAACTAAAAAATTAAATTAAAAGAATTAATTACACATTTGAGCTGATAATCATGACATCCTGCTCAAGAGCCAAAAGATGGGGACGATGCTGATAATCCCAACATTTAAAGTTGTTAGATCTAAAAAACGGCGCGAGTAATTAGAGTGGCTGAAATTTAAATGGAAATTTAAGAATTAAAGTCCTAATAATCTTCCAACAAACCGAAAAGGAAACTAATACACTTAAAAAGGAATATAGTAACGAACCGATTTATCGTCTTTATCTTTTTCAATTATTATTTTGCCCCATTCACACATATAATTCTATTATTATCTTTTGTTACTTCCACATGCTACATTGTTTAAAAATTCATCTCATCATGTAAGGCATTAGAGCTTTATAATATTCCCAGAAAGTGAACTAAATATTGTACTCATATATTAACAAATATTCGATCTGGCACTTTAATAGCAACTTGGAAATGTATAAACATGGACACTACACATAATAACACAGACCGAGGACTATGGTGTCTTTGGCTTAGATAGAAAGAAAAATAACTTTAATAATAGAACGTGTTTATATAAGTGAAAAGTCTGAAGTCAAAGTGAGATAATTAAACAGGTCAACGTGATATAAGTTTGAACGTGAATACCAGTATACGTGAGTAATATCCGATTCAATTGAGTTAATTATTAATTAATATAATTCCCCACCTGTAAGCGTGCAGTAATCAGGTGGATCATCATGTACCTACCTACCAGTATTACCATAATGGGTGGTAGTTGTAAATTGTGATTATAAAGGATAACGCTAGCTCTAAATGTCAACAACATTTTAGTTTTGAAGTGTAAGTACGTATGTGTATTATCTTTTATCAACCTTAAGAAATTCGTCATCTTAGAAAATAATTATAAAAAAAAAAAAAAAAGCAGTGACTGCTCCAATCAATATATTATTTACACTTTAATTTAATATATATATATATATATATATATAATATTTGCGTTTATAATTCTATCTCACACACATATATATTATATTCAATTTAATACAAAGATACGTAGAAAGACAATTTGAATCATCTTTATTTCGGAAAAAAAATTACAGTATTCAGTTTAGAAAAATAAAATGATTTCATGCATATGATATCTATATTTGACAAGTGGATTTCATTACTTAAGTAATAAGTCTTAGATATTATATATTATTTCTTTAAAATTTATACTGTTAGTTAAAATGAAAAAAAAAAAAAAAGGGAACGACCAAGCAGTGAAGAATTGAAATGTGGGTGGTTAATGAAATAAAGATGCGGTGGGTGGGTGTGTCCCCATTTCAACAACCCCAATCATTTTTTCACTGTCAATTAAGAAAAAACGGGGAAGGGACCAAAATTAAATGGTCTGTGTCCATTTTACTAACCCTAATAAAGGATGATGGTCATGGCTGGAATAATATGATTATAATATTGTAAATATATACCTACGTTACTGTGTTCTCCCTTTGTCACATTTGTCATGAACTAAAATTCTATTTTGATCGTAGAAGAAGAATGATTTAATTAATTAAACAAACAGGGAAGGGACCAAACAGTGAAGAAAAAAGCAATGTAAGAGAGAGAAAGAGAGCGGCTCATTGACGGTTATGTTTTGACCTTATGGAAGGCTTCTCCTTTCTGCCTAACCCCTATTATTGTCAGTATCACCTACCATTAAGACTATTTCTTTTTTGCCAAATACCATTTATATTAGTATTAATTATATAACATTTCAAACTTACACTCAGTCATATGCTTTGAAATTAAAACACAAAATAGAATCACCTATAATTTATGTTTCGTCTAAGACACGCGTTGGATGTGCAAAAACTATACATGACGCAAACGGTATTATAGAGTAACTTATAGATTCATTAGCTATTCCAATTTTCCCTCAATATATAATTAAAATGAGTATACGTTGAATCATAATAAGATACGAATATAATAAATAAATGAGTTATATGAATAAAAAAGAGAAGAGAGATTTTAATATTTCAGATTCCTATTTCATATTTTTTATACTTGATATTTGATGTATTGAATTATACCTTAAAAAGCTTTTTTTGAAGGAAATCTGCCTAATTATTATATAATAATTAGGTTGGTCCCATTTTTTTAATTCTCTTATTTTTAGGAAAAAAATAAAAGAAAAGCAGAAAATGAGTGGAAAACCCACCGCGGTGCGATGAGAAGGAAGTCGCTTATTGGGGTCCACACACAAACACAAGAACCGCAAAGATTAAGACAGATGGCCCGACACCCGTCGAACGCACCGTTTTATTTTGCTCATTAGTCCTTTCTCTCTCATTTCCTCTTCGGTGAAAAATAAGAAAAAGGAATATTACTACTGGATACTTGTGCAAAACAAATGAATGTAATAGTTCTGAACCCTAATAAAAGAACATAATTCACCCTATGAATGCATAACTGTAAAAAAATTGTAAATAAGGATAAGAGAGAGCAGTCGTGGAGTCACTGGGGCACAAGGATTTTTTTTATATCTTATTTTAGAAAATTATATTTTTAAAATAAAATTATTTTATCTAAATTATTAAATTAAATTAAATGATATTAATTTACTAGTAATATGTTGATTTTCTCTTTCTTAAATTTAAAAATAATTTAAAGTATTGTAATATATATTATTATCCATTTGAATATAAATTCCACTATCTAAAAAATCATGAAAACATTTATATCTGCTCGTTACTTATCTAATATATAACAAAGATATACTAAAAAATATATACTATCACTTGATATAAGTATAATAGTTCAATAAACAACATAAAATAATATTTTTAAAAAATTAAAAAAATTTATCATATAAAACATTAAAATTTATGATTGTTAATTGTTTTATAGAACATTATAAATATTATTTTATCCATCAATATTTTTAAATTTTTTTGGATATTTATAGGAATATTTGTTTGAACTTAATTATATTCTACTTAATTATTGTAAAATTATTTATAAAATTAATCAAACATTTTTATGTGAGTCTAATAAGTTTAAATTAATGTGTCAAATAATATAACAAAATAGCATGATCCAATCATTAAAATCAATAATTTTAATGGCTTCAAAAGTTCAAAATATATAAAGACATAAAATTAGAATTTAATACAATATGAAAGAAAAATTTAAGGGGCACTTACCAATATTTGACACTATAGTTTCCTTATTTAAAAAAAAAAATCAGAATGAAGATCAGTACCTCACCATCATTAATGTTTATTCTTCTAATTATGCTATGTGTGGCTTTCAGCTAACAATTGCCAAATCATGTGCTATCAGAACAATAGAGACGTCAAAATGGGTTCAACCAATGAATCTATTTAAGAGGTGAGTTGTGTTGAGATGTTCTTTTGGGAATTCATTTAATATATTTTTATCAATTCTAAATGTTTAACCCATGAGTTAAACGAGTTAACTTGCAGGTTAAGCAAGTTGCCCATTTTTTTTTTAAAGAATTTTTTACTTAATCGGTCTAGCGCCCCAATCTACTACACTTTCTTATTTAAAAAAATTAATCATAATGTATGTGTTGTGTTGTTTCTATTCTTTTATAATTTGTCATATTTGAATATTCTACTCATAATCATATTCTTATTATTAATGAATCATTGAATTATTTGATTACTCTACTTATTTTAATATGTTGAAACTTGCTTTTTATTTAGTTATTTTTTCTTCATTTATACTGATATATAAATTGATTGATTAAACAAGACATGTATTTAAAGAAAGTCACATTTAAAATTTTATAATTTTTTATTTTATTTTTATTTTTTTAATTTTTTAATAAGTTAAATGAGTTAGTTCGCTTAACTTACTAGGTAGGATGGATTAAAATTTTCAACTCACCACTTTATAATAGGTTACATTGACTGACTTGTTTAATCTATCAACTCAGGTGAGTCAATTTGAGTGGATCGAATTGGCCCACTTTAATAGCTCTGCAGAACAAACTCTGTATCTGACCAAATTATTTTCACCATTGTTGTGTTTTGCAGCAAATGAAAGAAGAGAAGAAAAATGAGGGTGATGAAGCGTGGTGGGGTGTGAATTTTATAAAATTTAAATTGTTGAATAAAAATTTAATAATTTAAATTTTTAAAAATTATTTAATATTTATTAAAATTTAAATTATTAAATAAAAATTTTAAACTTACTTCTCTTTAAATACAAAGATCAAATGGAAAGAATTAAAAATATTAATGCTTGGTGGTGTAGTGCGTGGAGGAGGCCGAAGCCACATACTGCAGGTGGCTATTAATTTCTCTTCCTTGCTTTCTTTGACAGATATAATTTTTTATTATTAAATGATTGGATAACCACGTCTAATTATATTTGATTTTTATAAATTTAAGTTATTAAATTTTTATGTTTATCTTACCACTGGCAGCTACTACAACGAAGAAATGAGAAAGAAAGGAGCAGAAACGGTGCATTGAAAGGGGTTACATAATTCGAGCCTATCTAGCGATTGATTTGAACTTTCCTTTGAAGGACCATAAAAGAGGCGTCAAAACCGATTTAATATATTAAGTTAAGTCTTTTAATATACTAAATAAGTAGATTTGAGTTGAGAGATTTATTTAATAATTCAGCTAATTTAATCTGTTGGTTAAACATGTTTGCCCATGGGATAAATAAGCAGTTTTTTTTTTATTATTATTTAAGTCCTTCAATATTTAAAAATTATGTTTGTAATATTATTGATGTTTAATAGATCTTAAAAATGATTATGTGTTTAGCTATTTGTTAACTTAAAATATTAAATTATGTTTGTAATTTAGTAAATTTGGTATTTTTCAATATTTATATTGAATTGGATAATGGTTTGTTGGTCTTATATTAGATTTATGACATTAAAATTTTGATGGTTGGTTTGTAATTTGAATTTCTATAATTTTTTTATTGGTTAAAATAATGAGATAATAATATATTTTTTATATTTTTTATTTTTTGACAGGTTAAATGGATTAGACATTTAACTTATTAGGTGGGTCAAATTAAGATTTTTAACTTTTCACCTTATAAGAACGTTAAATAAACTGATTTATATAATCTATTACCTCTAAATTGATCTACTTTAATAGTTTTAAACGGTGGAGAGAAGGAGAGATTGACCCTCTCAAATTTCTATTTCCATTTCCCACACTATAAAAAATAAGAATAAATTATACTATTCTTTTCAAATTGACAAAATTACCCAACTATACTTAAACTTGTTAGTTTACTTTTTATTCAAAATTAATTTTTTTTATAAAATATACAAATTTTAAAATAAAATTATTTAACCATTTTACTTTTATAATTAGATAAAATTACAATTTTTTATCTTAATATCAATTTAATTAATAAAAATATTTTGTAATATTGTGCAAAATATTAATTTTTAATAAAGAATAAATTAAAATTTTATATTATATATTAAAATGTCAAGAGAATTAAATTTTTAAATTAGGAGTATCAAATATAATTTATATAAATCTAAAAAAGATCTAAAGTAATAGTGACCTAGCTAATAGCAAATGAAATAAGTAATCTGGTTGATTTTAAGAAAATTTGAAAAACTAATTGAATAATGTGCTATGCTATAATAATAACATTTATGACATATTCAAGTAACTGTTCTTAAATTTTGGGTAGAGTACAATTGATATCTTTCTTATTTAAAAAATTATACTTGACCTTTATTCAATTTTTATTTGTATGAATGAAATTAACATTCTATGAAATATAGATTTCGTCAAAAATGAAATGACTTAATTAAAATATTTAAAATAAAATCATACTTTTATGTTAAATTTTTTAACGTCAATTCAAATGTTTTTACTCTCATATGAAAAAAATAAATTCACAATATTATATTATGCAAATATTTATATTTTTAAAAAAAATTAAAATAGAAAAGTCAAGAGAGCCAAATTTAAATTTTAAAATAAGAAAATCATCATAAATAATCTAACTTGACCTAAAAAAATAGTGTAACGTACTCTAAAACCTGTTGTTAATAGATCATCGAGCGCTGTATTCTCTCGTAACAAAATAAAATCTAGTATTATCAAATTAAACTGAAGTAAGAATTATACAGGGATAATAAACCGACAAAGGCAAGTACAATTCGTTTAATTAGATGGATCTATCAAAAATTAAACGAAAGTTCATTTTTAGTTTCTGAAGCTTTATATACGTTATGTTTTTTATTGTAAAAAATTTTATTACGATTCAACGTGGTCTGCAAAATCTACCAAACGATACAATATTGTCATTTTTCAATTTTTTTTTGGGCCAAACAATTGACTTGTGCTTAAGCTTGCATAATATATTCTTTCAATTAATGATGGAATTCATGTGAATTAATTCTAATTGCATAAACTCAAAGTATTATTTTTGTTTCTTTCCATAAAGGCATGAATGGAATTTATGAATAGATGAACTTTGGGGTGTTAGAATAATTAAAAGAGATAAATGATGTAGGATAGATATAAGTTGCTACGTTTATATTTTCATGGCATCTTAATAAAACATTAACGTTCATTTTGAGACTCTGAGATAACACATAATCAAAATAAATAATAAAATTAAAACAAAATCTAAATAAATTTTTAGAAAGTCTAATTTTTCTCCAGAAAGATCAGACTATAAGTCTAAAAGCTAAGCATTGTTGCGATATTTGAGAGCATGGATCTGGTGGAAATCTTATTAGGTAAGGCAAGCAATCCAACTACCGTAGAAAAAGAGAGAGCAGAAAGGTATAGTAAGTGTAAGTCGTAATCACGTGGGCGGGTCGGGCGGCGCTGAGTCTTCTTCCCTACATCAAACAAAACCATTCGGACAGCATAATTATTAGCTTCATGTCTCACAATTGTAGTATACTAATTATCATCATTATTCTACAAATTAAACTACATACAACGAACCTTTCCCAATTTGGTTTAGCAGTGGCACATTATTTCTTTGACCCATTACCTCTAACGTGAAAGGCTTTCTTTTAATTTTGAAATATATTAGTTGACTGACACAGAACATTAAATCTATACAATTACTTAAATATAAACCATTAGATCAATTTTAACTCTAGAAAATCCGACTTCCTCCTAATGCTCTATACTAATTACCTAGCTTTTCCTTTGTCCGGGCCTACGCAATATCTTAATTTCTTTTTTTAACTATCTCACTCTTAGCTTGCATGCGCTTGATAGACCAAGTAACGAAAAATAGGCAATAAAACTGCAGGAGTTTTCGTCTAGCCATTTCCTTCCCTTTCATTTGCTGCAATTACGTACAGTAATTCATACCCTCTGTATGTAACAAACATACAAGGATATTAAATGTGCAGCAAGGAATTTGATACAGGGAGACAAAAGCTGAGAGCGGAAATTGCTACGAGTTATAGGGTGCTGAAGAGGAAATCTTGCGTGAAGCAGTCACTTCATGGGTGGGGTGGCAGATGTTTTGTTGGATAATCTGCGCTTGTAGCGTTTGAGAACAGAGGCCACATTTTCCTTTCCCCTGGGGAAAGCTACATCACCCGCTGCAGTTCCCGTGCGTCCTTTCCGATTAGAGATTGCAATTTCCACATCCTTTATGAGGTCAAGCATCATTGATGCAGTTGTGCATTTTCCCTTGCCTGCTTTTGATGCAGGTGGAGGGGGCAGCATTCCATTCGAAAGAGGAGGGCTTGACTTCTGCTGGTGCGCTGCGGGAACATGAAGGCAAAAGCATGGGGGCAACACGCTACGAGGCTTTGAAAAAGCTGGATCAATTACACCCTGCACATAAAACCAAATTTCATTATGAGGCTAGTGAAATGAAGAGACCACCTTGGATGAAATCAATAAATAGGGGACTTCTAGCTATGGTAGCAGAAAAGTCAAAATTCCCCAGCTAGCATCAACTATTGAGTGCATATAAAAAGAGCAGAACTGAAACTTAACTATCAAGAAAAAAGATAGCAAACTTTGCACATTTACCTGGAGGCGGTTTAGTACATAGGTGTATTTCCCCCAAAGCTCAGGCCGGCTCTCCATAAGTGAGAGCTCAAGAATACGGTGAATGCACCACACCCCAAAACTTATTATCAAGTCTGATCTCCATATACAGCCCTCCCCACAGTGAGGAACCGATGACACTGAAAAACTAGAGGAATTTGTCTCCCTAGCTTCAACTTCATATAGGAATTCCTCCCTCGCAGCTACACGATCTATCAGATCCTCGTCAACCCCACCATTCAGTCTAAACAACCAACCAGACCCTTCCAATTTCAAGAGCTTCAGAATGCAATGTCTAAAAGACTGAAGAAGTTTCACCTCTATATCAACAGCTGAAGCAGTCTCTTGAGAAATTGAACTAGGCCTAGTTCCACTACCTTCCATTGCAATATTATGGATTTTATCTGCTACACCAAACTGCTCAAAAGGCTGTCTGGTCCAGAGGGACCCAGTGTCAATGCCAGAACTCAACTGTGAAGAGAGGGCACCTCTGTAGACTATCGATGGGGATAGTTCGTCAAAGGCCAAAGGTGCTCCTGTTCTTGATCGAGGATTTGAATATGATGGTTTGTAATAAGTTCTTGCAGACCCATACCCAACAGAACCCTCAAAAGGTGCATTCTTATCAGATACATAGACATCCCTATGGGGGATTGCATATCCTGAAATATCTGGCAAGCTGTGGTATTTCTTTGTATTGACAGAACTGCCTACATTATCAGCAGGTCCCGAAAGGCCAAAATCATAGCAGGACCTCTCAGATGGCAAGGTGGATTTTCTAGAGATTGCAATGCTTTGGAATCCTGGGGGTTGAGCAACACCAACACCATTTTGCAGTTTTTTCCCCAAAGCAAATGCAAGTGAATCCCTGTGGTTTGTATTAGCAATTGAAGGAGATTTTAATGATGACACTTCCCCTTGACCATTTAAATTATTTTGAATTCTGTCTTTACCAACTCGACTAATGTAGGATGCAATTTGATAACCATGTACAGTTGCTGGCTGACAATCCCAAACCTCAGATGAAGGCAGATTGCGCACTCTGGAAAAGCACCTCTCACCAGATTCAAGAAGGTTGTGGCTGGAGTTTTGCATATATGCATCTAATAACTGGATGTGATTTGCCTGCAAAGAGGAAGAACTACTTTGAAGGCTATAAGGTGACTCGAAATTACTTTGCATCCTGGGCTGCTTGGGAGAGTCATATAGGCCAGAGTTCATTAGAGTATCTGATGCTCTAATTCCTACAGATACTAAGAACTCAGAAGAGTCCTTTCCAGATGCATTCACTTTAGGCATGGAACCAGAAAAACTCAAATCTACTCCCAACAAAACATCCAGTTTCTTAGCCTTTGCATCCTGGGTTGCTTGTCCATAGTAATCATACAGTTGTCCCCAGAATTCATCAAGAATAGCAGCTAGCTGACGCCTTGCTGCACGTCCTAAGCCTGCTAATCTTGATAGACTTCCAATGCTACTGCTGCCTTCGTCACTTTTCCCACTAAGACTCCTGAATGATGCTGGGCCATCAGATGTTGAAGATGGGGCACTTGCAGAAACCACTTTAGATGATTCTCCATTTTCCCATGAGTCCCCATCATCATCGTCTCTTTCAACATTTGTATCTGCCTCAACTTCCACAGTCTTCTCAACTGAGGCACTAGCTTCCAGTTCTTCAGTTTTGGTGCCCAACCTAGCATCAGAAATCTGATTCACAACAGTTGATACTGCCTCTGACCTTAATGTGGAAACTGATTCCTTTTCAAGATACATAGGGGGGCTGGGCAATGGTGCTATGGAATGATTCTCCTCTTCAGTAGTCAAATTAAGCTCTTGATCAGGATCCATTAAAGTTTCAGGTAGATCAGGATGAAAATTTGCAATTGATACATCTGAAATCTCCAAAGCTCTTGCTAGAGTTGAAGTTGGTTCATTCAACTTAAGGGATTCATCTCTATGATATCTAGTTTCAGTTAAATCTGTTTCCTGACTCTTAATTGGTGGATGTAGTATGGCCTCTGGCATATCACATTTCCACACCGGAGCATCTAAATGGACACTAGCAGATTTTAGAGGTGTAATTGCTAGCCAAAGCATCAAACTGAATGATACACAGGCAGTACTAACAAGAACTGAATAAGAGGCAGACATGCCATTCCCCACATTCCATCTCAAATAACCTGCCCAATTGCTACTGCCAAATATCATTTCTACCACAAAGATAATATTTAAGCCAAGTATCCCAATAAATACTATCAATGCCAAAAATTCCACAAACTGAGAGATCTTGTGTACACCCATTATCGATCTAGATGTTGCAATTCGGAAAAGGGGGATCACAGAAGATGGAAGTTGCAAAGCTACCATAACCTGAGTGAATATAAGCAGTTGATACATTCCTTCAGCACCAGCACTCCAAACACAATAAAGGGCTGGAAGAACGGCAATCACCCTGATTGTAGCATAATGAAGCCAACCTGGAATGTCTAGTTTCAAAAAACTATGTATAACTACTTCTCCCCCTAAACTCCATGCCAATGCTGTGGTGTGATTTGAAAGAAACAAAAATAGCAAAAAGGCAAGTAGAGCTACTGGACTCTGCAACACCTGCAATAAGAATCTTCAAGTTAAATTTGTTCAGCAAGTGAAAGACAGACTAAACATTTTAATGTAAATCAAGTATGGAGGGAAAGGAGACCTGTTCCATTGGTGATAATGCATCTTGAAAGGTAAGCAAAACGAGACCTGTACCATAGAACTCATTTGCTGAAGCGTTCATCATCATATTATTTACCAAACAGATGCCACTGAAGACACAAAAGATGGCCAAAAAATGGTTATGACACAAAGCATCCTTAGAAAAGTTTATTGATCCCCGATGCCACTGCAAAAAAGTGGATGAAGTTTCAGATTGACAAACCTAAATATCCATGATCAACAACTGCATCACACAAAGTACATTCTTTTTCCTCCTAGGTCTGCAGATGATTAAACGTGAGAGAAAGCTTCATTAAAGAAGGCTCAACTTTGATCAGGTGATGAGAATATTGCTTATATGAAAACTTCACGGAAACTCTTACTAAAATTCCGTATGGATAGCTACATTATCTAGTTTGGTCCACTGCTTCGAGAACTTGCAATAAACCATTTTCTCCCTTCTAAAGTAAACTGTGCTATAAGTTCAATTTTCAGTTGCCGGGAGATAAATTGCTACATGAATCTTGAAGAATTTTAAGAAGTCACAAAACAGGACATAGATCAGTGCAATATATATACTAATTAATTTACCCCTTTTTTTTTCTTTTGCCAATGCCATATCATTAACTTATTCAGGATACATGTCACATAGAGGGGCTGTCTTCATGCCAATGGTCAGTCAAAACTTTGCTTAAAACTATTTCAAAATCTTATAATATAAATAACATATAGTTAAATTCCAATAAAACAATGACCTGTGACGACAAAACATTAGAAACCATCCAAAAATATGTCCCATCTTTGTAATCGCAGATGATCCCACAAATGAACTGTTTTTGTTTTGTGACCAGTAAAGTATTATTTCTTCACTTTTAAGGAGAAATCAGTCCCTAATTATACTTTCCTGCAACTCTACTGTAAGACAGAAATATTACTTTAACAACATATTAAAATTATTTGAAGTAAATACTCAAAATACGAAAGGTTTTCCAAAATGAACCTAACTTAGTCATTGTCAGAAATACCATTTAGATTAGGGGCATAGAGCTGAATCAGAAACGTGCTTAAAAGGCAAGTACATTAAGTGAGCAAGATGTAGTTATATATCAGTAGCATAAATAACAAAAGTCATGAGTATATGATTCAAATGAGCAAAGTAAAACGTGCCAAGAGAATGCACAATGAATCAGATGAAGGAGGGTGTGTTTCAGAAACCCTTCCTATAATCACATTTCAAACAATACTGTAGTATAAAAGTTAGACCGAACACTCCCACTAAAGATACTCATTGCAATTATTATTTTGGTCCAGGCATTTAATTGAGTAACTGCATTACATAAGGAGCAATTTCCACTGTTACTGTGCCTGCCAGTAGCATACTCCTCCATAAGAATTAAAGCCAAATCATGAGCCTAATAGAGACTGCTACATTTTTCTCCCAAATAAATTATAGTCATTGAGACAGTAAGTTTCTCCTTTTTCTACCTAACATAGTGACATCAATTCCAAAATAATTCCTAAGCCATACCTGACAATGGGTATACAAAAGCAATAGCACAATGACCATATTTCCACAATAAAGGAACTTGCATAACTGACTTTAACTAAGGTGTAAAAAACCAATTAATGGATTCATACATGATGCAGTAGACAGATTGAAAAGATAAAAAAATATACTGATAGATGTAGCCTTTGAGACAAATATTCTAAGCAACCTTTTATTTCGACCATTTAAAATAGCGATATAATTCTAACATTAACTAGATAACATGCAACCAACTTTGTTAGATAAAACAATTAGACTTCGCTACATGACCTATCAATTCAGACCACATGCTTGTAAGTATTTAACTCCCTGTGCAAGATGGCTCTTAGTCCAAATTCAATGATGTATAGTTGTGAGACCAAATCACTGACCACTCAAAATCCAAGGATCTTAGAAGTACACAAAATCAGATTACTAATAGGGGATGAAAAAGTATAGTCGTTTGGTAGTCTGGAGGAAAAGAGGAAATTACAAGCAGAAAGTGATTAGCACTGTTCAATGAACTTGGGCATAAGATCAAGGAAAAATACTACAAACACAGCAGAATGGCATCTGGCCATGTGAGTCAACTTTCATACAACAATGCAGATACTACATCATTCAGAGCAAGCAAAACACATAAGATGCGCATATATATACAAGCACACAAAATAGTATACGATTGGAAGCATGGATATGGATGTTCCAGTATGTATGCATAGAAAACTATGAGAATTTAGAGGAACCGATACCTGTACAATAGAGGAATAAAGGTAAAGGTTGTGGGGTACAAGAGTTGCTCCCAAAAGACTCATAAGCACAAACACGCTCTCCCCACTCAACTTTGTTAGTATTCCACTCATTGATACTGGAATTTCAGGACGATTTATGACTACTCCAAAAGCAAAGAAAAGCAATACAAAGCCTGCAACCAAAAGGCCCAGGACTTTTGTCTTCCCATTGTCCTAGACAACAGGAAACTTAATAAGTCAATCTTAATCAAACAAGTGATAAATACACAAGTAATAAGACTTACAAGAAGGATGGCAATAAGCAAGTGAAAACCAGCACTAGTAGCAGCCAGAAAGACGCAGGTGAACAAGTCCCACCCAAACATGAGATTTAATACGTGTGCGATGCCCAGGATCTTGGAAAGCAAATAAAACCAGTGTCAAAGCAAAACAAGTTCAATAATGAATATTAGAGGCTACAGAAGCCAAATCTTGACGGATTAAAAAGAATGAGATTATTACCATGTTAAGGTCTTGCATAATCACTGAAAGTTCTGTTTGAATTCCTAGAAACATGCATGTCCACGCATCATACTCATCTCTGCAAATCTTTGGAACGGAGAGAGAGAAATTAATCTATAAGCATTATGCATTAATCAAGTGTATGCATGATGTACTAAATCTGTTCATATAAGCATGTGTTGATCTGAATGTATGTCTGTTTGTGTTTCAAGGTAGTTATAGAGAAAATCCAGTATTCAACTCATTAATGAACTCAACAAGCAGATTACCGTACCCCTCCGCCCCCTCCCCAACAAAGAGGCGGTGGGGTAATATATGTCACGAATAGCATCGTATAGACAGATCCATATGGCGTCCATATGGAAAAAGAAAAAGGAATTAAAAAATAATAATTCTGTACAAACCCGTGTTAATTTATGTTTTCATCTCCATTTTTTTCTCCGTTTGCTTCATAAAGTGAGACAAGCTCAGAGAGGAGGAGAAAAAAAAATAAAGAAACAAACAGGTGAGCTGGAAAGATCACCTTATTCTCTATATTTACTTTTAGTATGGAAGAAACAATTAATAAGTATGAGTACTTTCCCTGCTTCCCAATTATGTCCAAAATGGTAGAATACAACATAAAATGACCTATAATGAATTTCCAGAAACTTACATCTTAATCTATCAAATGTTAAAATATATACTGATAAAAATGAAATGATATAGTTTCCTACCCCTTTTATCCTACAAAGCATTGACAATCCATAGTTCAAATGACTTTCCATTCATTTTTTCTACTAACATGCACTAGAATTGGAAACGGGAGATTGAGGATGTGGTACCTCTGCAAGATCTTTTCCAGTAATTACACCAATCCTAGCCGATATGTACTGACATAAGATGGCAGCAAAATTGAAAGACAGCATGAATACCATCAGATCAAACCCAAATCGTGCACCACCTTCAACAGTTGCAGCCCACTTTCCAGGGTCAATGTATCCCATTGATATTATAAGCATAGGTGCAACAGCAAGAAGTGACCGATGAAGAAATGAAGGCAGGTGGTTAGCATTCAGTATCTCTGCCTCCATTTTACTGTTCAGCACCTCCAAGAATAAGGGTTCACAAAGATATGATAACACTTTGAAGTTGCAATAATTGTTGAAGAGCCGTCTATTAATTACATTGCTAGACTGACGCTAGGTTTTTACGTTACTTGTGAAAAAGTCCATCCATCACAAGTTATTCATTGAAATGCAAGCTGCTTCAATAATCAAACACAACTTGTATAAAAATCGCTCATAAAAAAACTTGTGCGCCTGTCAATCACAGTTGCGTCAATTAAGAATGGCTTCTGCTTGTATACTGGCCCGTTATCTCCCAACATTAACTGTGACCATCAGATACCAATTTGGTGTTTTCAATCAAATCAACCAGACTACCATTGCAATTTTAATACAGCCCTATTTTATTCATGACCTTAAGTCCCAAACGTGACTGAAAGTCAACCCAGTTTATGACAAACTTCTTGAAGACCTAACGGCAAAAGGATCTAATAATCAATGACTAATCCAATCGCTGCTCCTCAGACTTCTCCAATCCTGTATATAATTGATCAATGTAACAATGTAAGTACCAAAAATGAGAAAGAAAATACGATTACCAGCATTGGAGAATACATTAGCTAACGCGATTGAATTATAAGAATTGCTCAAAACAGAAATCGCAGAGGAAAGCCGTATGCAGTTTAAAACTCTGTTTTGACCCTGACAATGTACTAAAAAGGACGACTCAACCCAGCTGAACCAAGTAATACAAAAAAGTAAAAGCCAAATTTATATCACATATTTTGATAAGCCCAATTTACAGAACTCTATTTGAAAAAGAATGTTTGCTTAAACAATCCTCATAACCACAGCAGCAAATATTACAGCATCTCAACGAAGTAAAAACCGCCTAAAGAATTATCAGATCTTCATCGGGCTTGACAGCCGACTAAAAACAACCAGCAAAATACAATAAAGTTCCGAAACAAAGACAACAATGTTCAGAAACGGAAAAACGCAGTCGTCCAAGGACGGGCAGAGGCAGACCAAAACCCTACAATTTAAAGCTGAAGTAACAAATAAAAAGATAAAATGAAAACGCTACCGTGGATCTGACAAATGCCGATGATGATATTATTGACGTCTTTATCTCGCAATAGACCCGTACATACCAGTAGCTAGGGTTCTGAAATCTTTACACTTTTCTTTTCATCTGCAGTCTCCGTTCCGTTCACTTCTGCCAGTAGATCTCAGAGACTCAGGATAGCCCACTGGATCATGAGATAAATAATCAAATTTAATATAATAATATTATGCTCGATTCTCCGGGAACGCAGAGAGAGAAAGTAAATACGGGTTTAGTTTTGAAGCCATACTGAAGAAAGAGAAAGGGTAAGCCGAGGGAGGAAAGTTTTCACCTCTTAAAAACAAACATAGTTAAAGATCTCTCCATATATATATATATATATATATATTTAAAAAAAGCTGATTGGCACTTAATTGTCCATCCAACAATGACTATTCTCTCTCTCTTTAAAAATACATATATATATATATATATATATATTTTTTTTTTTTCTTTTTTTCTTCTCTTTGAATTTCTATTGATCTTCAATTTTTTTTTTTGATTGTCAGGACTTGGGATAAATTAAAACTATGAATAAAAGGTTCGAAAAGTGACCAGTTCCCTCAAAGAAATGTAAAATTGGTATCTCTTTTTTGCCAAACCGCTCGCTCCTAACAAGTCAATCTATGAATGTCTGCGAGTCGTGGCAACTTTTTTCGTCAACTTCAATATGCAATTTTTAAGAACCTGCTTTCTCTTACACTTCTTTTATTCACTAGCAGCTTTATGTTTGAGACATGCTTATTTTATACTATTTAGCGTTGCAAATATGTTCTTTTTCTATTGTTAATGTTTGTATACACGAAAGTGAACAATCAGACTTTGAGCATTTTTATAGTAAGAACCACTAAGATTTTGCTTCGCAAACTATGTTCGCGACTAAATTTTGATACTCTTTGGTCAAAGAGTGGATGACAATAAATGAAAAAAATAAATAAAATAAATGACGTTATGGGCTAAGATAGCTAGAACTCAATGCGGTTTGTCACAAACAATAAAACAAAGGAAGAAATGAAAGGATGAGGATGAGGAAGACATGATTGAACACGAATAAAGAGCAGGTCACTTTATCCAAACTAACAGTCTAAATATGAACTGTTCAAGCACTGAAAAGAGGAGAAGGAGGTCCCATCATGATCCAATTATGGTAAGTGAAGTGGAGGGAAGGATTGACCATTTTTGGTGTCGTTGTGTCTGTATGTCAAACCAACAGTAAATTCACATGCAGACCGTAAAATTGAACGATTTTCATTAAGAATATGAATTTTGTTTTTTTTGGTTTGTTTTATACATAATATTTTATTCACTAGCTAAGAACTAGCCCTCCTTTTTCGAAGTAGGATAAGGGAAAGGGAACTAAAATTCCATCCAACCCACACTAATGACACATAATATGAAGTTTGACTGTTGAATGAGTCCCAACATGTTAGAAACCAAACCCAATCAAACTTTATAAAAAAGACGAGACTAGGTTGAGCCAGTTGATTACTTGATTTACGTGGCTAATGGCTTTGTCATAACCCTCTCCTTCGTTTAATTTGACACGAACAAATTACGAGGGGGCTTTATTACTACTTTCAGCACTTGCCTTTTCCACTGGGACCTCTCTTTTTCTTTCTTCTTGTGGTAATTACCACTTTTAATTTGGCAATAAGAACAAATTAAGCTCCTCGGACTTTCAAATCTCGACCGATCTCTCTCGTTCATAATGTGGCAGGCCATTCAGTGCATCGCATTATTGCATATGATGTTCATTGAATCGGGCGAATCCTTAATTAATTCGCAATCTCCCACTTCAATAAATTAAATACGTTTGTTTATATTTTTTTAACACTGAAACTAATAGGTGGTGAATAACACAGATCCCTGAAAATAGGCAACATGGTCCACATCACACCATGCATGCTGCCAAGAATCTATTCTGCACTTACTTTTGTTTTCTAGATTTGTATTTTCGGGCTCTCTGAGTTCTGTGGTCGATATATATATATATATATAACATTGTTTTGATTTGTGCTAAAAGTCACTTCCTTCGTTGCATCTTACCCCAAAACTTGGCGGAACAATGAATATTCGCTATAAATGAATGCCTTAAGCATTAAAAGCAGGCGAAAGTTTCATTCTGAAGTTTGAAATGATTATTTCATGATCCCCATGGGAAAATAACGTATTTTATATGCTTTACGTATCTAATTGGCTCCATGAATATCTAAGGGCGGAACATACTTAAGTGAAAATTAAGTATGCCCTTACAGAAGTAAAATTTTTCATTAAAGTCCCTGTAAAATTATTTATGGCCCCTCACGAAATATAATGTTTACACATAAGTCCCAATAAAATTTTTATTTAATTAATTTCTATTTTATTATGTCCCCCAGCCCCCAAAAACTTTTATTTCCTTTACCCCTAATGTATCATTAATTAATTAATGGAGCAAGAGCTAAACATCCATATATATATATATATATATATATATATATATATATAGTGCTATTTCAATAGTGATTCATATAATTATATAATAATAATCATACATTATCGAGGATACTATGTTCCTTGGTTATGACGTAATTTATTATTTACCAAATACAATACAATATTTTCCTAATTTTAAAAGATTTATTACTATAATTTATTTTGCTAATGGATTAAGCTAATACGCAGTTCTTTATTTTTTTTGTTATATTGTTTTTCCTATCAAAATATGACAAGTGTATAGTTAACTAATAATAATATATAATTTAATTTAAAAATAATACAATAATAAGCAATAACCGTTCATATGTCTGGATATAATTAGAAAATCATACACTTTTCATTTTTCAAATGAAGAAGAGCACAATAAATATATAAGGAAATGCATGTAAGTTTTTCTTTTTTTTTAATTACTAAACACAAAACCTTTTAATAAAATATTGTTTAATATTTGGTAACTAATTGCATAATAACTAGGGAACATAGTATTCTCGTTAACATAAAATTATCACTCATAATTATATATCTAATTGCAACAAGGATCCATTATTGTAGCCCATGCTATAACTACAAATGTTGTAAATCAATATGCAACGTCTAAAAGATCTAACACCTTCCGTTCAGTCATGTTAATTATAAACTTCAACTGTATTGTTTTACTTAAGTAAAAATGTGCGTTTAAGGCAAAATTTGTTTTTGCTTTTCGGAGGTTAGAATGACGGTGTGTTTTGGGCTTCTATTTGGTAGTGGCAGTGACTCAAATTGCCAGTATTTCGGGCTTAAAAGATCCTCCAAACTTTTTGGACTTAATACAGAAATGGGTGGATTGCTTCAGCTCCATGATTTCGTCCTTTTGTTTTAGCGCCAAATATGAATTGCTTTAACTCACGATTTCTTCCTTTGTTTTAGTGCCAAATAGTCTCTTGTATTTTTTCAGTGGCAGCAACAGAAGAAGAAAAAGGTGAGGTTTCATTTTGGATGCTTTTTTCTTTCATAAAGTTTTGTTTTTGGATGCTGCTGCTTTTTGTTGATCTACATATACATTTGGGGAATGCTCTTAATATTGAATCGAATCTTGGCCAATGTTTTAATATTGAATAGAATCCACAATGTTAAAAATAAATTATTCTATTAAACTATTTTTTTAATGAAGAAGTATTAGATATGATGGATGGTTTAAAAATAAAATAAATCCATTTTTAGAGATAAAATTATAAATATCACTACTATTTTAAATCTAAACATTAAAAAAAAAAATCCAATTTTGAATTTGCATTCAAATTTTGTTTTCATTAGGAGGCATAGATATCGTGGAGCTTAAAATGTCTAAGTCTTATTTTGATGTTGAATGAAACATCTATGTTTATATCTTACAAGTATCCATAAACAAAACCTAACTTATCATGAAACCAATTTTATCCTGTTTTTTCACATAAAATCTTCTTTGATATGTATGTTGTTGGGTTTTTTCTCTCATGTGTAGCATTGTTTAGAAAGGCATGACATAGCATTCAATGAATTACGATGAATTAGGTGGCTCTAGTATTCCATTGATCGAAGATGGTAGCTTGGGAGTGGAATGGAAGCCTAGAATAGGAAAGGAATTTGATAGCATAGAGGTGACATGACAATTTTGGAAAGCATATAGTAAGAAAGTTGGGTTTCGTGTTAGGAGAGATTATTTGAATAGGAGGAAGAAAGATGGTTATTGTACATCTTGTAGGTTTGTTTATTACAAGGTAGGGTTTTAGAAGTATAACAAAAGAGACTTTCTAGTTATTAATCCTAGGCTCGAGAGCCAAACAAATTGCAAAGCTATAATATCACTATCTGCAATGAATGAAAAATTTGTAATCTATTAATTTGTTGATAAGCATAACCTCCCTTGCTAAATGGTGAGACAATGCATATGTTGGCTTCCCAATAAAAAAAATTTGAAGTCCAAGCACATGAGATTGACTTAGTTGAGGGCTCTGGTTTGTAGCAAAGATCATTGTTTCATTTGATAAGCACACATGCTCGAGGCAAAACTAGTCTTAGTTTTACTAGGTTGGATGTTAAAAATTATATTTGCACCAAAAGATAGTGTAGCACGTGATATGGAGAAGTTAGTTGTGTATTGCATTATTTCCAAAAGCAACTTTTGGATAACCCTTCACTCTTTCACATATATCAAATGGACGTCGATGAGCAGATAACTAACATTTTTTGGGCTAATACATGCATGATCATTTGACTATGGATATTTTAGGGATGCAGCGTCCTTAAACACAACACATTATACTAACCATGCACATCGACGGCTTGCCTTGTTTTCAGGCTTCAATCATTATAGGCAAGCAATAGTCATTGGAATTGCCTTGTTGCATAATGAAACAACAAAGTCATTCAAGTAGTTGTTCAAGACATTTTTAGAGGCTCATAGGCAAAAAAATACCACAAATTATTTTCACTAATCAAGATCAAGTTATGGCAAAAACATTAAGTGATTAATGTGCTTTCTTATGTCATTTTTTATTTTTTAACCATGCAATCTATTTTTTTATGTCAAACTTATCTCTCTGTCAATGCAGGTGAAGTGATTCTTAAAAGTTACCATGGCCTTTGTACATGGCACTTAATGCAAAACAAAATCAAGCACTTTAGGTATTTGATGAAAGATGTCTTTGATTTCCTATATGACTTCGAAAAGTTCATGTACCAATATGATGATGAAGTTCAATTTGAGGCATATTGGAGAAAATTGTTGTTAGATTGTGATGTTCATAAAAACACATGGTTGAAATCAATATATGCAATAAAGCATAAATGCCCAACATATCATATGAAATAGGCTTTCACACTAAGGATAAGAAAGTACACGACTTACTGAAAGTTTAAATTCAAAATTCAAGGCAACCTTGAAACTAAATGTTAACATGTTACAATTCTTCAAGATATCAAAATGATAGTAGATAAGAAATGATACAATAAGCTAAAGTGTGAGTACGAGGCTCGACATAAACTATCATGGTTAAAGTCAGATCATTTAACCGTACTCAACTAATGTGTACAAGTATATATTCAATGCTACCTGTGTAAAGCATAGGCATGAAACTCACCCTTTATATGAATATGTTATAACAATGGCTAACTGAGAGGAAGATTAGACAATTTCATATGATGTCATTTAACAATCCATCCACTATAGTTGTAAAAAGTTTAAAACATGTGAACACTCATCCCCAAAATAAATTAGGAATAAAAATTAATGAAAATAAATAAATAAATTGATTAATTCATTAATTAAGCAACTATAAAATGGGTGAATTACAAAATAAAAATCCAAAATATAAAAAAAGAAAGATAAAAAGATTTAAAAAAAAATGAAAAACAAGATAAAAAAATAAAAATATGGAAAACAAAATAAAAAATAAGAGAAATCAAAATAAAAAGTAAGATTAAAATCAAATATGAGAAAACAAAATAAAAATAAAAATAAAATCATTTTGATAATGGAGTAGCAAAGGAATACTCTATGGCATTGCACCCAAAGCCACATTTAGAAATACCACCTATGCTGCCAAAAACAGAAGAAGACAAAATAGAAGGAGAACCGAAAAAACAAAGGTACCTCTGTAGCGTTTTACTGAAATGATGCAAAGAGGACCAAACTTTGCAATGCTAGTATTTGCCTCAGCCACCGATTGCCATTAAAACATTGCAGTGGATGAAAGGAGCAGAGGAGAATGGAAATGAGAAAAAGAAGAAGCAGTGGATAGAAGAAAGGGAGCTTGGAGTGATTAAGAAAGCTAAGACCATGAGAGACCAGAAGGAAAAAAAAGAGAGGCAAAAAGCTGAGAGAGGGCTAGAGGCAATAAAAAAATGCAGAGGGAGAGAGTTAAGGAGGGCACAAAGAAAGGGGAGGGGAGTAAGGAAGAACCGGGGGCTTCATGCACCATGGTTGTATTGAGCATGGAAGAACATAGCACGAAATGAAGTTAAAAAAAGCAACATGGTATGGGAGAGCTAGTCAGCAGAGAAATAAGACGTGAAGGAGAGAGTTGAGTGATAGGGCTCTCGATTTCCTACTCTGAGCGAAGGCGTCAGGATAGCACAAGAGGAGGTAGCACCGTCGATACATCGCCAGAGGCAACTATCGGAGGAGTTACAACCAATAACAGTCTCTCAGTCTTCGCCGGTGACTACAAGTTCGAGGACTTTCGGCTCTACTGCTAAGTCAACAAGAGTTGTAGTACCCATGCTTGCTCCTCAGCTCTTCACCAACATATTTGGCTCTGAGAGTCTAAGGAAGAGAAGAGAGCCCGAGACACCCCTGTTCTCCATCCACGAAATAGGAATTTTAAGTGTGATGATGATGGTAAGGGAAGCTGAGCAGTGGAAAGAGAAAGAGATCAAGTCGAAAGGAAGAACTAAGTTAGAGAGTGTGAAAGAGTGTGAGAAGGCTCAAAGAACCACACTAGTACACTGTTGAGTACTTTGTTATAAGGAGGTTCTGACTTGATCTTCATGGAGTTAACGTGAGACCTGTTGCACCAATTGGAAGTGCAAGTAGAAAGCCTTATGTGGATACTGCACTTTTACACTGATGCTTACCTAATGAAATGCTCCCTGAGGTCTTTACCCGAATGAATCCATATGACTTGGGAAGGGAATCTTGTGTCCATCGAAAATGGAAGTACACAATTTGTGACCCTGTATATTGGCGCAGTGCATGTTTGAAGGCTTGATAGCTCTCTGGAGTGGTAGAAAACTATAAGATCATGCATTCAAAGTATAAGAGTTCATGGCAAAAAAATGTGGCCCTTAAAACCGAGGTTGTGAACAGATGGCCTTTACATAAGTAGGAATACTTATATTCGAGTTGGAGTGGCAAAATGGGAGACTACTAATCCAATTCATGTGGTCTGCTATTACTGGTACATGAGGTTCTTCCCTTCTAGGCAATTTCTTTATAAGAATTCTTCCTAAAAATTAAAGGATATGGTAAAGTGCATGAACTTTCAATCGACGAAAGCATACTATGTTTTTAATGGCCAATACACATTGTCAGATGACAAGGTTAGGTTGAAGTATTTGTCAAATTAAATAGTTGAACTTTTTATATTAAGTTGACTGTTTCCATTTTTCTTTTGCAAATTTCATCATCAATCTATTTGTGCTAACATTTCCTTTCAAGGAACAATTTTGTATGCCGGCTATATTTCTTTGTGTCTGTTAAAACATTTCAACTATCATTGTATGTTGAAGCTGTAACATCCTAGAATTTTTAAATTTATGTTAATTAAAAATATATATTTGGATAATTTAAAATATATATACGAGGCCCAATTAAGTGAAAATTAATGTTGGCAAAGTAACATATAATTATTAGTTGGCTTATAAGAATTTAATGTGTCAAGAAAATAGAATTAAAATAAAATGTTAAGGACTAAAATGAAAGGATAAAAAATTTGGGGTAGAAATTATAATTTTTAGGGACTAAAGTGAAGATAAAATAATATTTTCCTCGATAAAATAATAGTTTTAACTTTTTTGAAAGAAACAGAAAATTAAAAAGAAAGTGTAAGCTAATTATTGCATAAGGACCAATTGAAAGAAAAAGTAATATTTAGGGTAAAAAATATAATTTTAATAGGGACTAAAATGAAAAGAAAATATATTGTCAAGATAAAAGTATAATTTTAGCTATTGCATAGTAACTGCATAGTAAACGACGGCTAACGCACCGAAAACGTGTTTTTTTACTATTTGCATAATAACTTGCATAGTAACTTGAAAAATTTCGATAAATAAGATGAACATTTCTTAAATTTTTCATTTGAAATTAAGAGAAATGGAGAGATAGTGGAGGAAGTACTCATAGGCAATTCAAATTTCAAACTCACGTTAAAGGTAGTCTATATTTGTATTCTCTATATACTGTTTAAGAAATGGTTTATTAATATTTTTTAATATATTTTGCTATATATGCATTTGGTTAGTTTTGTTCTTCTGTAAATTACCACATGGTAATTTTTAAAGGAAAAATGATGAGGTAACTATAAGTATGGGATTATGGTAATAAAAGAAACTAAATGTGTATTCATGCATTAACATACATAGCCCATATTAATGTTTCTAGTTCTTACAATAGGTATGTTAATGATACTTGTATATTCCAAATAAAATATATAACTACTGTGTGTAATCTTATCCAAGTTGAATAACATTTTTCAGGTAAAAACTCATAAGCAAATAAAAGAAAGTAAGCTATGTAATAAACTTTAGGAATATGTCTTTTTTTTTTTTGTAATGTTATAAGAAAATAATATGTATAATATGTTTGAATTATGTTACTACTACGAACTTATTTATATTTATCAATAAAATGTATGTTTTTATATAAGATGTTATGTATACAGACTTTAGATATGAATAATTAGAATTGATTTATGTTATACTAAGTATTATTATTATTTTTATTGTTGTTATTATTATTAATATTAATTTTGTATGGGGCCTAATTATTTCAAAGTATTAGGCTATTTTTTTTTATATAAATTTTTACATGTATATACATGATAGTGGTGGAATCCCAATTAATGGAATGAGCAAAATAAGACATTAAAATGAAATTAAATAGTACTTTTAAGGAGCCTTATAAACCTTGTGTATATCAGATTATGGCAGGCTACGCCGCGTAAATAATTAATTCAAATCCCATAACTCCTGAGATTTACGACAGGTTTTTCTTTTATCACCTAAATGGTCACTAGAAAGTAAGGTTACTAATTTTCCCTATCAGAAACATCCTAGAATATGAACTGTATTAAAGACTTCTGGACTAATTTAGACTTAGAAAAGTGAAAACTAAATACACAGTAAATTTTAAGAAAATAAATGGGATTCTTATCTACCATGATTAATAATAATAATTATTATTTTATTATTATTATTTTTAAATGGTCTAGATAGCCATAAAGTTTTAAATTATAAAAAAGATGTATTTAATTGTTTTTTTAGATGTTACAGAAGCCACACAAGGTCATTTGTCTCTTTAACCTTGAAAGTTATATATGATTTTTTTGATTGATGATAAATAATTAAATAAAAAAATTTAAATTATAAGATTGATTTCCTTAATTCACCATTTGATTTATTATTATTATTTTCACTTATTTATTATTATTATTTTGGAGTTGCCTTGTGGGATCCTTATTCCCCATAGACACTCAAAGATTAACTAGTCAAGGCCGCCTAAGATCCTTTATCTCTTCAGGTCTTGGAAGTTGATATCTAATTTCAAAATACAAAAATGGAATAATTCCAAAAAAAACAAAAAAATTTCCAAAATTAAAAAAAATTCACTATGATCATACTTTCAAAAATTAAAATCAAAATTCTAAAAATCCAATAAAAAAAGGGAAAGAAATCATCAACCAAGAGATACGCGTTCCTCGTCGAACTACATGGACTTTGATTCCTATCGCAAGATATATAAGTCCTAGGCTCTGATCTTAAGTCAAATCAGCCTTTGTAAATATTTTATTTTTCCTCCTTTATTTTATTTCCTTAATTTCTTCATTAATTTTCCTTTATTTATATGTAATTGATAAGAGTAATTCTTATTAAAATTAAAGCCATATAATTTTTGCATAATCAATTTTAAGTAATCGTTCTTAAGAACGAGTGCTATGGGATGCTTAACATATTTCCCACACACAACTGACTCCCAGACTTGATTTTTGGTTCGCAAACCACCTTATCATTTTAATTGGTTTTCCAAGGTTTTCCTTTAAAAGTTTTGGTGGTGACTCTAAAATTTTGATTTTCGTTTATTAAGCGAAAATTAAAATCATTTCTTTTTCCACACCTTGCGGTCACATTTCAGGTGTGACAAAACATTTGGCATGCTATGTTGTCATGCTTTGAAGGTCTTAGTCATGGTCAATATTAAACAAATTCCCACCTATTATATCTTAAAGTGATGGACAAAAGAAGCATGCAATGTTATTATTCATGATGTGAGAGGAAATGAGCTAAAAGGTGATCCTAGACTCGCAAGCACTCGTCGGTACAAGAAAATTTGTTCCAAAATGATTAGGCTTGTATCTGAGGTGTCTAACTATGAAGAAATGCACTTTTTTATAGATAAATGTTTGGATGATTTGTGCAAGCAAGTAAGGGAGGTTCAATTGAAACAATCTTATGGTGCAACATTTTTCAATGATACACCAACACTTGTAAGTGAAGGTGTTATATAAGAAGAAAAAATTTAAGTGACAAGGCATAAAAAGGAAAAGGCGTATGAAAAATTAGATTAAGCTCCAACTTAAAAGAAAAAGAAAGCTTCAACTATTGCACATCCATAGGACATGACAACTAAGGTATATAGGCTTATATTTGCAATATTTTACATAAGTACTTTGTTTATTTCATACTATTAATTTTATTCATGCCTTGAAGGATACTAACACATGAAGTCAGATACAATACAGAGTATCTTATTTAGTATCGTCAGCACCTTCAGCATCTTTTGTGTACCAACAACAATCCAATCAACTTAGTTTAACTATATTAATGGTAACATAGTTCTCTTATAACAACTTATGTTGTTGTTTCTTGGATTTATAGTGTAGGATTCATTTGGCATTCCAATACAATCAATTGGAAACTAAGACATATATAGTGCTTCTACAAAATAAAGTCATCAAAGAGGTCGTAAAACTATTTTTTGTATTAATTACAAGTAAATGATAGTACAATATAACTAAAATTTTAATCTACATTACACACTTGTATAAAAAAAAAAAATACAAGTAAGTGAATACTCTTTTTTGTATTACACACAAGTTTGAATTCAATACAAAATACAATGACTATTATAATTGAAGAAATGTAGGAAGGAAGATATATGCAAATGTTGTAAAAGGAATTGGCTAAATTCATACATTCATTTCATTGAAATATATGTATATTTATACATAAAAGAGAAGGGACAAATTGCTTAAAATGTCTAGAAGTAGTTAAGCTGCCTTTAGAAAAATTATACCTACTTATACCTTCCTTTAGAAAATAAACATACTAATTAGAAAAACAAAGCACATATGAGAAATAAGGGAAATATGTGATTGCCAACACTCCCTCTCAAGCTAAGAAATAGATGTTAATCATCCCTAACTTGACTCCAAGTTCTTCAAATTTGACTCTTGTTAATATCTTTGTCAATACATTCGCAACTTGTAATTTTGATAAAGTGTGAGCAAGCTCTATTAATCGTAAATTAATTTTTTCATTGATAAAGTGCCTATTAATCTTAATATATTTTGTTCTGTCATGTTGTATAGGATTCTTTGCAATGCTGAGAACAGTTATGTTATCACATAGTACCTTGATAGGAATTTCATAGTTAATTCTTAATTTTTCAAATAACTTTTTTATTCATAATCTTTCACAAATACCTTGAGCTAAGGATTTGTATTATGCTTCAGCACTACTCTGGGCCATAATGGATTATTTTTTGCTCCTTCGTATTATTAAATTGGCTCAGACATAAGTGAAATAACCTGAAGTAGATCTTCTATCTATTACAGATCTAGCACAATCAACATCACTATACACCTTAGTTGTTCGATTTTCCCCTTTTTGAATATGATTTCTTTTCTAAGTGTCATTTTCAGATACCTTAATATTCTACATGTTGCCTAAAGATGAGATTCAATTGGTTTATTCATAAATTGGCTTATTGCTCTAATTGGGAAACTGATATCGGGCCTAGAGTGAGTCAAGTAAATAAGCTTCCTTATAAGTTTTTGATATCTCATGTGTCAACTGAAGGCTATTATAAGAGACTTTAAGTTTGTAATATGCTTCTATAAGTGTTTTTACTGGTTTACATCCCAACATCCTTGTCTCCTTAAATAAGTTAAGTGTATGCTTCCTTTAAGACACTACATCTCTTCTTTAATCTAGCTACTTTCATTCCTAAGAAATATTTTAAAGGGCCCAAATCTTTTATTTCAAATTCTTTAGCTAGTGAAATTTTTAGCATCTTAATTTTTTTTGCATAATTACCTGTAACAATGATATCATCTACATATACAATTAAGATTGCAATGCAACCATCATTAGCAAACTTAAAGAAAAAAGTATGATATACTTACCATTGAGTATACCCTTGCCTCTTAATAACTATAGTAAACTTTTCAAACCAAGCTTGAAAAGATTGTTTAAACCCATAGATAGATTTTTCAAGCTTGCATACCTTACCTTTGTTGTGGTCTTCAAACCCTAGTGGTCTAACTCTTTATTGAGGAAAGCACTTTTAACATCAAGTTGGTATAGGGGCCAATCTACATTAGCAGCAAGAGATAATAAGATTTTTATATAGTTAAGTTTAGCTATGTAAGCAAAAGTGTCCTGATAATCAATTCCATATGTCTGTGTAAATCCTCTTGCCACCAACCTTGCCTTATATCTGTTGATGCTACCATCTAAGTTGTACATGATATTAAACAACCATTTACATCTAATAAGTTTCTTACCTTAAGGAATATCAACCAAATCCCAGGTACCATTCCTTTTTAGAACACTCATTTCTTTATTCCTGACCTTTCTCCATTCATCCTATTTCAGTGCCTCATAAATAGTTTAAGGAACTTTGTAACTTAACACTTTAGATACAAAAGTTTGTCATGAAACCGAGAGCTTATCATATGAAACAAAATTTCCAATAAGGTGATTAGTGCATGATCTTATACCTTTCCTTAAAGTAATGGGCATGTCTAGACATTCATCTTCATTCAAGTTCACTCTTGGACTTGGGTTAGAGTCATGAGCTTGCTCATTCAGTGGGCTAACTTTATCCTCTTGGGTCTTCCTTCGAGAATATATAATAGGATCCTTTTGCTTCGTAGAGTCATCAATATCAGGCTCAGGGTTAGTTTTAAGCTTATAAGTGTGTTTTTTTTTTTTTTGTGGTTTCATGTGATATGGTTATAAGATCAGTGTAATTTGGAATAGCCAAGTCAACTAGGTCAAGGTGTAATGGTTAAGATTTCATTTTAAGACCATTGGCACCTGGTTTATTATAAAAACTTTATTCCCCAGTTTTAGTCTCCCTCTGAATTGATGTTTATGGATAATAGGGTTGAGTTTTAAAGAAGGTAACATCCATAAAGATAAAAAATTTTCTTTAGGAAGGAGAATAACATTTATACCCTTTCTTGGTGGTTGAATACCCTATAAACACACATTTAATGGCTTTAGGTTTTAACTTACTTTGGTGAAGAAAGTGAACAAACACTGTGCAACTAAAGACTTTTAAAGTTAAAGAGGAGATAAAGTGGGTTTGAGGAAAAAAATTTAAGAGAATATCGCATAGGGTTTAACAATCAAGGGCTTTCATGGGCATGCGATTAATGTGGTAAGTTGATGTTAGAATAGCTTCCCCTAATAGTATGTAGGAACATTCATAGTGAACATAAAGGATCAGGTAACTTTAAGAAGGTGTCTTTTTTTTCTTTTAGCTATCCCATTTTGTTGTGACATAAGAATACATGAGCTTTAGTGATAAATCCCATGAGTTGTCAACTAGGCAATTAGATTGCTATTGAAGTATTCTTTTTCATTATCACTACGAAGAACCTTTATAGAAGTTTGAAATTGTGTTTAAATGAGTTGATGGAAATTTTGGAATATGTTTGCAACTTTAGATTTTTCTTTCATCAAATATACCTACATAAATCGAGTATGATTATTAATAAAAGTAACAAACCATTGTGAACCATAGACACTTTTAATCTCAGGGGGACTTCAGACATCACTGTGAATAAGGTGGAATGGATGAGTTAGTTTATATTGTTAAGGTGGGTAGGTGTTTTTAGTATGTTCAGCAAGTTAACAAGTTTCACATTGAGAAAACACGTCACTTTTATTAATAAGGTTAGGTACATTCTTTTTCATATATTGAAAATTGGGATGACCTAACCTATAATGCCATAAAATAAGTTGTGATTTTTTACCGGCAATGAAGGCCTCTTTATCTTTTAAGGAAGATCCCATGAGGTAGAGTCCAGCCACCTCATTAGCATTGCCAATCTTCCTTTTGGATGCCAAATCTTAAAAAACACGACCATTATGCAAAAAATGAGCTTCACATGAATTATCCTTAACTAATTTACTGATTGACAACAAGTTGCATGCAAGATTAGGTGTTAATAGTACATTTTCAAGTACTAAATTAGGTGAAAGTGTGATTGTAACCAAACTAGTCACATTTGTAAATGAACCATCAGCAATTTTTATTTTTAACGGTTCAGGGCAAGGACTAAAATCATTAAATAGTGATAAATCATTGGTCATATGATCTAATGCTTTGGAATTAACCACCAAATTAGGATTGTTTAAATTTTTTGTACTCAAAACAAAGGAAAAAAATATTTGATTGTGCAATATTACCAATTATCGTTGTCCTTTTGTTTTTGTCGCTTGTTATTGTTATTGTATTCCGAGTAACAAATAATTTTGGAGAAGTTCCAGTTGGTCATGACTAAAAAGTGAGATTTCTGGGATGGCTGGAATTTCAGTGATTGTGTTATAGCTTTTAGCATGTCCCTTGGTTTATGACTTCCAATCAGAAGGCTTACCATATATCTTCCAACACTTCTCTGAGGGATGTCTGGGCTTGTTGCAGAGATCACACCACTGTTTGAGTTTGCTTTTACGGTTTTAAGGAGTAAGACCTTTAGCCATAAGTCTTACATTTTTGCCTTGAGAGTTGCTCGAGTGAATGTTTTGTACAAGATTTTTTCTGGCCTTTTCTTGTCTAAATTTAGAGAAAAATTCCTTTAGTAAGGGAAGTGGAGTTCTAGCCAAGATTCTCCCCTAACCTTATCAAATTTGTTATTAAGACCCATTAGAAATTGATAGATACATTTTCTTTTTACCAATTTCATGTAGGTGGTTGTATCCATGGCACATTCCCATGTAATATTTTTCAATGCATCCAGATGTTACCAATATTTTATGATGTTGTTGAAATATTGGTTCATTGGTCCATTTTCTTATTTCAACCCTTAGATGCTTTCAATTTCATATGTTTCAGTAGCACTTTCTCAAGTTGAATATGTTTCAAAAATAGCCTCCTATATATCATGGACAATTTTGTATAGAAGAAAATCTTCACCTATTTTATTGTCATAGAACTTATTAGCTAGGATATAACAAGATTATTTTCAGCATTTCATACCTTAAATTTTAGGTCACCCTTTACTGGTTGTACAACCTTACCAGTAAGATCATCCTCTTTACCTCTACTACACGCAAACATGAAAATCAATTGGCTCCAATGGAGGTAATTAAGCCTGTTGAGTTTATAGCAAGTAATCAATGCAAGATTGGAGTTAAAACTTCCTTGGGTGGCTGTTTGGATGTGCAACGAGCCTCCTTGTGAATGTTGAAAGTTTTGTAATAACATTTGGTATACCTTATTTCTTCATTCATGACAGTAGTTTGTAACCTGAATTTTGGCATAGTCAGGCCCAATCAAGGTCTGATACCATGAAGAAATGTAGAAAGGAAGATATATGCAAGTGTTCTTGTAAGAAGAATTGACTAAATTCACACATTCATTCCATTGAAACACATAGATATTTATACACAAGGGAAAAGGGACAAATTGTAAGTAGTTAAGCTACCTTTAGAAAAATTATACCTATGCATACCTACCTTTAGACAAAAAAACATACTAACTAGAAAAACAAAATACATGTGAGAAATATGAGAAATAAGTGATTGACAACACCTACTATAGAGATTTCCTAGTACTATATCTTCAATTGGCTTCAAGTTAGTTTAGTTTGCTTCCAATGTTTGCATTTTACAGCATGTTGTTTCATTTTCCAATGTTTAGCCATTATTGTATTTTATAGGTATACTCCATGAACAATACTGAATATACAGGCTATAAGATTTTGCGTTTACATAACACAATACAAAAACCTTGAGTTTACATAAAAGGAATGCAATAGATTTAAGTTTAAATTATACAACAATACCATATTCTAATTTTACATAACAAGTTCAATTAAAACTTATAAGCTATATAACACTAGCAATAAATGTATATGCAAATATTATAGCATGTTGTGGTTTTCCAAGATCCTTCATTCAAATATAAATTGTTTAGGTGTGTTTTAATTGGCAATATTTGGTCAGTTCAACATATGCAACATAAACATTATTCAACAACTTCTCATATGCATATGTAAATTTGGTCAGTTCTTCATATGTAACAGGTACCATTCAGATACGTATGCATCAAGAGCAATTAGCCATTTATATTCCAACATTTATTATAAGTCAGTTTACATGACAGTGAAGAACAAAAAGCCACAAATTAAATAATAGTATTTAACAACTATTGATTATTCATGAAATTCCAAAATCTTCCCAGTAACTTAACATAAAAAAGTCAAATTACAAGAAATGGAAAATTTCATATTATTCCTATAAAAATAGGTGAGGGAAACATGTACTATAAGAAATTTAGGTTTTAGAATATGGTTATCTTAGTATTCAAATGCTAATACTTCATTAGAAAATGTTGCATTTGAGTAGTGCCTAAAACTTCGAAAGAATCAATATAGTCCAAGACTAAATGTTTGAAGCGTTTATGACCATGAATTTATAATAAACTTCATATTACAAAGATAAATCAAAGTAGAGTTTTAACCTTGCCTTTGTTTTAATTTATTGATGATTGATAAAGCAAAGCAACTTTTCAGGTCCTCTAGTTTTCAAAGTCAACTACATAATCAAAATTGAATATAATTTATGGCAAATGGGAGACTTAGGACCAGTCATATGATTTTGAGTAATTAATAAGTAATAGTTCTTACTCTAGAAAAGTCATCAAATATGAATATGCATCTTAATGAATATCAAGAGTAAGGATTTATTACCTGACTTCCCCATTATAGAATTATATTCATAATAATGCATGTACTGGTTCAGTGAGTTCAAATTGAAATATCAAATAATAAAAAATAACATAATATAATTATGTAAGAGTTATGTATAAGGACAATGATCCAGTGGTCTCAAATATTTAAAATATTGGGAGCATAACTTCATAACTTAATACTACATACACAATTTAAAAAAATTTCAATGTGAGCAAGTGCCCACCCTAGCCAATAGATGGCTCCACCACTGGTTATAATTGACTTAATGAAGGACTAATTATGATTAATGTTAAATTTTTTAGGGAATATTTTGATACTTTTAAATTTGTGGGGAGACCTAATTTACACTAAAATAACAAGTGAGTGACCAAAGGGAATTGTGGCATGAGTACCAATATACCAAGAAAATTACAACAAAAAAAAAAAAACTCAAGAGTCACATATTTAAAATCCAAATATTCTACAATAGTACTATTTGTAGCAATATTTTTGAGTAATTAGATGCAAATCTAAGAATCTAAACTTTTATTAATGACGGTATACAATATTTTACTATATTTAAATTTGAATTATTAAATTTTTATTACCACACAACACTATAAAAAAGGCATTTATCGAGGAAAACCATACCACACACATTTGACATCAACTAGGGCCTCATTTGATATGCAAAATGAAAGTGGATGAGAAAGGGAATAAGAAAGAGAATGAGAAAGGAATAGAATAGAGTAGAAAGTTTTGATGCCAAAATCTATTTGGTATGTTGAAATTGAAAAAGAGAATGAAATTATAAAATTTGTTTGGTATAATGATGGAATGAAATTGATAATAAGGCAAAAAGACTGAAGTGCCCTGCCTTATGCCAAAAACATTAAATTAATATTTTTTAAAATTATTTTTAAGGCATGCTTAATAAAAAAAATTAAATTATTTATTATAAATATTAATAAATGATTTTCTATTTTTATTATGTAATAAATATTTCAAAAATTATAAAATTAATTATATTATTTTAACTAAAATATTTATTTTTTAAGTTTTAAATCGGGTTTAATGAGAATAGAAGATGTACGAAAAATATATTATGTAAAGGATGCAAATGATATTAAAGCGAATCCACCGCGGTATAATAGACCTGCTGTACAACGGTGAGTTAGAGAAAAAAAATTAACAACAAAAAATTAAAAAAAAATTTATGCCTATACCAGTCATACAACAAATCTACTGTACGGTTGATGATCCGAATGCAAATGATATAGATAATGACACAAACTTAGAAGTCACACGCTCCTCAACGAATTTGTCCAAAAAAACAGTCCTCAATCGATAGCTTTTGAAAAGAACTAAATTAAGGGTTCTCTCCTAATTCCTTGGAACCACAAACATTTTTTTAAATTTGAGATTGGAAAGTACTTTCCCACTCATCATGGCAAAGAACATTCCCAAGGCGTCCATGCTCCATCCTATTAAACACACTTAACATCCTTCTCTCTTACTCCTCTCTCCCTCTTACTAAACATAAAAATATGTCTAGTTGGTAAAATGTTAGGAAAGGAATGAGAATGGAATTTTAACAACTATGTTTGTTTGGCAACTAGAGGGGAAATCACTTTCCCTCATGAAAGCCCATTTCTACATTTGTGGGAATGCCCATTCCACCCAATAAGTGATAGAATCAATAGCATTCCCTGGAAAGCAACTCATTTGAGCAAAATTGTCCCTTTGTTCTATAGTCAATCATAATCAAGCCTTGAAGTAGAAATTCATTTCGGATTGTTGTGATGCTGTAATTGTGCTATCCAGCCGCATGGTAAAAAAGGCCCCTTTGCTCGTACTAGTCTTTGCTTGGTATAATTTGAAGTGGATGTCATTAATGTTAAATCAATGTTTAAATCACTTATTTAATTACAAATATATTGATATTTTTCTATATTATTGCTAATGCAAATTTTTTCAGAAATTTGGAAAATATTAATAAATAATTTAATATTTTTTATTATTAGCATTATTAAAATATTTTTACACATTAAAATAAAAAATTAAATTGTACATATTTCTTTATAATTGATAATTTAAAAACCTTTTTTAAACATTAATAATAAAATAAGCATGACAATAATAATAATAAATGTATTAAAATAAATAAAATACAATTTTGTATTTAATAATTCGAGAAAAGTACAACATTGGTCTTCCACTTTTGTACTTTTATGATGATTTGGTCCATTATAAATTAACTATGACAAATTAGTCCTTCATAAATTCAAATTTGTATAAAATTGATCAATCTATTTAGATTAATGAAAAACTAATTTTACATAAAATAAAAATTTTAAAGAACTAATTTGTCACGGTATATTTATAAAGACTCAATTTGTCATAAAGTATAAAAATGAAAAACTGATTTAATATTTTTCTCCTAATAATTCATTATATCATAAAATATAATATTTTAGAATAAGAAACATTTTTGTCATTTGGTCACGTTACTTCTTTAGTGTTTTTCTACCAATCGAACATTGTAAAGGCAATGTTTTATCTTTTCTTTTATATTTAATCAAATATAATAATGATTATGTCCATTATTTTTAATTTTTACTTCTACTTTATTCTTATTTTCATTCCAGTTTTCGCAAGCAAACGGCCGTTAAGGGTTGGGAGAAAGAATATAGTATATATTGTCCAAACTCAAATGGTCTCTGCCAGTTTAATCCCGACAGTTCTTACGTGCCTGTCATTTGTCAAAGAATATGGATTAAATTCCACTCTGTATCCGACGGTCTTGTATAGGAGCGAAAGACTAAAAAGCTGGGGCTAAGTAAGATTCTACTTGACCATCTCTAATATTGAAGAGATTGAAATTCACAACTATATGTTAGATTATATTTTGTAATTAGTATGGGTTAGCATTAATTAATTTTAAGAGTAGATATACATGTGATATTAAATAATTAGTTCATGTTTAATATTCTTTAAAATGAATTGAATTATGAGATTAAATAATTTATAATAGGTAAAGTTATCCATAAATTCATTTAATAAAAAAATCCAACTTATATATTATTTTAAAGTTAGTAATTTTATTTATTTTGACTAAATGCATTATTGTTCTTTCATATATATATATTGGCATTTGTAGGTTGCCATTCTCTTTATACTCTTTAAATTTCTTTCATTTTTTTTTTTTTCTAATTTTCCTCTGATTTCCTACCATTGCCATACATAGGACAACCAAAAAGGAAAAAAAAAAAAATTGCATGAAATTTAAGGTAGGTTCCGTCATTTAACTCATAATCTTCCTCTTGGATATATAAATATAGCCAATCCAACCAACCAGGTCATTATATGTTCACCGGAATTCTTAAAATGCTCGAGTAGTAAAACAACATCCATCATTTGGAAACTTGCGTGATAGAGACTATTATTAGATAACTACAATAATTGAACTTTGTATAATTTGATATTTTGTTATCGTTTCACAGTCACTATATAAATATGCATTATCTTGTTAGTACTTTGGCCATCATCATATCATCGTTATATAATCTGGTGCAAACAATATGAATATATACACGCCATACCTGTCATTTGCTTACTCCACACGACACCAAAGAATTTATTCTTAATGAGCATTGTTCTATTTTAAATAAAAATCAGAATTGGTGAACATGTCTATAACAAATAATGCTTTCAATGACGATAACGAAATGAGCAATTGGACAATCATGCAGCGAATACAGATGGGGTATGATTTGTGGCTTCAACAATATATGAACCTACTGAAAGCGGAACTAGAACATGTAATTAAATATAATCATAAATTGAGAAAATAAATAAATTAATAATCTGACCTGATGAAGACATCGTTGATCTGAGTATTGGTTGAGTCTAACAAATTCAACTCACAATATCCAAGAGCGTTTCGCAGAATGTTTTGACGGTAGAAAGAGGGTGACAAATTTTGTTATATGAAAGTTAGGGCTTCAGTGAGTTATTTATAGAATTTTATTTAATAATATAATTAATCAATATTATTCAGTAAAATCTTCCAGAATCTTTAAAACAATTTTAAATTTAATGAATCAATCAAAATCAAGCTCATAAAATCTCTTTCTGGATAACAATATTAAATTAGTAATCTAATGGGATGATTACTAATACTCTTGGGCTGTGAGTTGGGTTTCTGCCCAGTGAGCTTGTGAATAATCGAACTCATCACCGATTATCTACACATTTAAATAAAACCCAATTCATTTTTAGTTTATAAATTATAACATTAATTACTTTATTAGAATTAACAAGATACTAATCTAATAAAATAATTAATGCTAATCCATAAATATTAAAATTATTTCAACACCCACTCATCTATCTTTTTTGTTTTTAATTAATTTAAGGTTTATATAATCTGACGCAATTCGGAGGTATCATAGATGATCATGAAAAGCTATCCACGTAGGACTTAATTTTAAATATTTGCTAAAAAATACCATTCGGATTGTATGAAATTTTTATCAATATAAATAATAATAATAATAGGACATTTTAGGGTAAAAGTCCAAGTAAAAAGCCTATATTTGTTAATTGTTATGATTTTAGAATTTCCAAGGCGAAAATTTTCGTGAAGGAAAAGGAAGAAATAAGCCCAAGTTTAGTACTTTCTTTTATTTAGGTCGCACACAAGTTGGCACTACCTGTCCACTTTTTGGTCTTTGCATGGGATCACATTGCTAGCCCACTTGGATGAGATGGATTCGGACACGGGCCTCTGGTTGCAAAGTGTTACCTTATGTGTTACGCGTTCTTCGACCAAAAAAAAAAAAAAATTGTTACGCGTTTGTACGTAGTGAAAGTATCTCTGCATATATTTTCGTAATCCTAAGAAAATGAAAGTTGGTTAAAATCGTCTTTTGATTTCCTAATTTTATTTATTATTTCAAATTAGTCCCCTAATTTCAAATTCATCTCATATAAAAAATTTTGATAAGAGTTTAAAACTTGAAAAAATATTTTAAAATATCTCAAATTTGAGAGACTAATTTTAAATAATAAATAAAATTAAGAGACCATAATACATTTTTATTTTCTATTAAATTTTGATGAATATTTTCTCTCTATTATCTCCTTTTTCTTTCTTCTTCTTCTTCTTTGTTTTTAATATTTTTTTATATTTATTTTTTTAAATTTATGTTATTTATATTTACCAAATAAAAATTTATAAAAGAATCATTTCATTTATTACTTTTACAGGATTATATAATATAAAAAATGAATTTGAAATACATTAAGTATAAACAAAAGAGATAAAGGAGAGAAATTTCTTTGACTTTTATGACATTTCTCATGATATCATAGTTCAAGTAATAGTTCTAATATTTAATAATTTAAAATAATAACAAAGTATCTATATTACGTAAATAGAATATAAGAGAGAGAAAAATAAGAAATGAAAAGAAAATGAGTTAAAAAAATGAAAAAAAGTTAGAATAATATTATAATTTATTCATTGTTTCAAATTAATTATTTAAAATTGGAAACATTTCAAATTAATCTCTAAAGTTTGAACATTTCAAATTAATATCTCAAGTCTTATATTTATTTCAAATTTTGTTTCTTACATAGTTTTAAAAGATAAACTTATAACAAATTTAAAATTTAAGGAATATTTTAATATTTGACATTTAAAGAACCAATTAAAAATAACAAATAAAATTACAGTACATTTAAACTTGTAACCATAGAAGGTATAGTAAAGATAGTTTAGTGAAATTCTTCATACTCATTTAAATAATTTTAAATTTAAATCTTAATGAAAATAAGTATTCTGAATTATAATATAATATCCTCTAAACAAAATTTTAACTATCGAAATCTCCGTACGGGAAAATCGAAAGGTATTATTGCGCCTTATCAACTTCTCACCCTTTCCTTCCATAAATATCCCTCTACATTCTGCAGAGACTCTTCCATAGGTTCCCCTTTCTCGTCTGTGTAAGCCTTATCTGGTTAAGCGCCGAAACCATGTCCTCCTCTACGGCTTCCTTAGCCCTTCCCACTCTAACCTCCAAGCCCCAATCACTCTTCTGTTCCAGACAAGCTTTGTGCTCTCCCCATCGCATCACTTCCGTTTCCCTCGGACTCAATTCGAAGCCCATCTCTATCTCTGCCTCTTTCCTCCACTTCGACAGGGCTTGTCCGAGTATTTTATCTAATTTCGTCCCGAATGTCGCCCTTTCCTCCATGTTCGACCAAGAAGAGGAGACTATGAGTGAAGGAGACGAGCCCAACTTCTCCCCCGACCTCAAAATCTTCGTGGGTAATCTTCCCTTCAGCACCGACAGTGCCCAACTCGCTGAATTGTTCGAAAGCGCTGGGAATGTAGAGATGGTTGAGGTATACTTTATCTTAAATTTTCTTTCCTTTCTTTTTAAATAAACATTCACTATGCTAAAATAATGGTAAATTCCAGTATAGGATTTACTGGCATTTCGGTGAAATTGTTCTTTTCTATTGGGGGTGGAGAGGGGGCGAAGAGAATATTGCCATGTTGCTGAATATTCTGAAGTTATTGGTTTTGGCAGGTAATTTACGATAAATCGACCGGAAGAAGCAGGGGATTTGGTTTTGTTACCATGTCTTCCGCTGAAGAAGTAGAGGCAGCTACTCAACAATTCAATGGCTATGTAAGTAGTGATATCCTGTCTACTCATAACACAATGTAGTATGGTGATCATACTCTATGTATGTTCTAAGGCACATTTTCTGACTCCATAGTTAGTACTTAGTGTCAGCTTGATTCATTCAGTGGAAGTTAGCTACACCATTCAAATTCAAAACTGGATACTATAGGTTTATTATCACTTCTAAATAAATATCTCTTGTTACTTTCAGGAATTAGAGGGAAGGGCATTGCGAGTAAATTCTGGACCTCCTCCTCCTCGCAAGGAGAATTCCCCTTTTAGAGGTGCCAGAGGCGGTTCTGCTTCAGGGGGAGGAAACCGAGTTCATGTGGGTAATCTTGCATGGGGTGTTGATAATGTGGCACTTGAGACATTGTTTGGTGAGCTAGGAAATGTTTTGGAAGCAAGGGTAATCTATGACAGAGAAAGTGGAAGATCAAGAGGATTTGGATTTGTGACTTACGGTAGCGCTGAAGAGGTTAACAGTGCTATTGAGTCCTTAGATGGAGCGGTAAGCACATTAAACATTTCCCTTGAAAAGTGCATGTGAATATGTAATCATTAGTTAGCATTTTCACATATTATGTAAAGGATATGACGTTTTTTCTCTTTTTCAGGGTTCATATATCATCTTTTTAATAAGCAGCGGCATTTTTTATAAGATTTACAAAATGTTTTTGTTTACTTAAAATTTGTTGTTAAGTGAACACACATATATATACATATATTAATTTTGGTACCTCAAGCATGATTTACCATTGGTTAAATGCATAATTGAAGGCACTATGTGTTAATACTATCTGTGTTAGACATGGGTCCATCGTTTCCAATGTTAACATTTTAAGCCTGGTGGTTGCTATTGGTTCCTCACTCAAACCTGCATGCATATTAAACGTGCTTTTTTAGATTGTCTTTTGAATATTCCTGTTCATAAATATATGACTGCATATCCTTTAATGGTAGGGAATTTTTAAATGGGTGTTATATATGCCTTATGTCTGAACGTATGAACCTTTGTTGTGAAATGCTATTTTCTCACTTGCTTTAGTTGGGTTGGATCCTCGTAGAGAGTTTTACTGACTTGATTCTTTCTGGCACGATGTACAATCTCATGAACAATAACCAATTTCTGTTGCAGGACTTGAGTGGCAGGCCCATTCGAGTCTCATTAGCAGATGCTAAGCCAAGGCGTCAATTTTGAATATTCAATATTTCATTTGTACCTGATCAAAAGAGGACTTTCAGGTAATATTTTGGGCCAATTCAATATACTTTTCGTTTGAAATAAAGCATTGTACTATTTTTGGTGTTTTTTGCGCCATACTTACTCACAAATAAAGACTTTAAACTTATGGACCGAATTTACTAGTTTGGTAATATTTGCTGAATACATTAACAGGTAGTGGGGAATTAGGTGGCGGCAACTTAACGATGTTACATCTCTACTGAGATCAATGTTTGATATGCTTATCCGGAGAAGGGCTGATATGTATTGTGGCTGTCAAAAGTTTAAATGTATGTCTAATACCGTGATTTCGAGTAGAAACTTCTGTGTAGCCAATAGTTTCACCACATTTAGTTAGGTAAGTAAATGACTCATCATTATTGGCTACCCAATAATGTTGTGGGAGAATATTTTTATGGTGAATGTGCCAGTAGTATTCTCAAACACGGAGATTAAATTTTATTTTTACTGGCTTTTCTGTTAGCGGGGAATGGAATTAAGGATTATGTGATTTTGTGTGCCGTGTTATTGTAATTTTGTAGTGCCAAGTCCAAAAGAATTCCTTGATGATGATTATATGCTCATGTTTATTAGAAGAGCTAACGAGTGATGGAAACTCTATGTTGTAGGTTTATTCTTGTTAGCAATCGGTATCAGAGTCATAGATTTTATAAATGATCTTTATTTATATGATTTTTTTGTATGTGTGTTCATATACATGTATATCGTATGATCATATATATATATATATATATATTGCTTGATGACTTTTGCCATACTCCTGTAACCTGTTATTTTTGTCATATAAAATAGTTTAAATAGTTTTTTAAATCCTCTGGTTAGCCTTCATCAGTCTTCATTGAAACCCAATTCAAGAAAACTCAAACATTTTCGAATGAAATTCACATAATCAGTTTTGTTTCGAAATTGAATTGGGGATTTTATTAATTATTAAATTTTGGTCAAAATGATGGCAGAGTGTGCTTGCACTGCGAACCAAAAATGACATCCATTAACAGTAGAAATTGAAGTTTTTTCGAGCCACAAATGCTTCAAAATCCTATACTTTTGATCAAAACTAGTATAGGGGTTTTGTTAGATTCATGATTTCAAGTATAATGATGTGCACTTTTGGTCAAAACTTGAGCAAATTCTTAAATGTTCTTGAATAAAAAATGTCTTAATTTTTAGAACCAAAATACTCATCAATGGATGTGTTTTACTTACAATTGACAAAGGGATTTTGTAGATCTATAAATTTTGAACTAAATGATACCTATTATACCCCATAAAACTCACTAAAATGATGGGTCAAATGTCATACTCCAAAATCCTGGAGTGTAACCAATTATTGAACTACTAGATGAACATAAAATCAATTAGTTGCAAGTAGGTCTTTAAGACTAAGAGAATGACATGAACATAAAATCAATTAGTTGCAAGTAGGTCTTTAAGACTAAGAGAATGGTAGATGATGAAATTGAAAAGTATAAAGTTAGAATCGTAGTTAAAGACTATAATCAGAAAGATGACATGATTATACAGAGACATTCTTTCCTGAATCTATTAAGAATGCTCTTAAGGTAGTCATAGCTTTTGTTGCACAATTTGACCTTGAATTTCACCAAATGGACATCAAAACTACATTTCTAAATGAAAATTTGCATGAGGACGTATATATAAAGCAACCTGATGGACTTGTAGAATCAAGGAAATATCATATAGTTTGTAAGCTAAATAGGTCTTTCGATGGATTGAAGCAAGCTTCGTGGCAATGATATCTTAAGTTTAATGAGATGATTACTGCGCTTGGATTTGTTGAGAACATTGCAGATAAGTGCATTTATCATAAATTTGAAGGGGGTAACATTGTAATTTTTATACTCTATGTTGATGACATCCTATTAACCAGTAATTATGTGGATCTATTAAATAAAACCAAACATATGTTATCATGCCATTTTGATATGAAAAATCTTGGTGAAACTTCTTTTGTTTTAGGAATTCAGATTCATTGTGATTGATCACATGACATTTTAGGTTTGTCTCAAGCAACCTATATTGATTGAGTGCTGAAGAAGTTCAACATGCACTCTTGCACCCCTTGTGCTACACTTGTACAAAAAGGTGAAAGATTGTCAAAATCATAATGTCCTCAAAATGATAATGAGAGGGTTGCAATGGAAAGAATTACATACGTATATGCAATTGGTAACCTTATGTATGCTCAGGTATGCACACGTTTGGACATTGCCTTTGCGATTAGTGTACTTGGCAGGTACCTAAGTAATCCTGGCTGGCCATGATCATTAGAGGGTTGCAAAGAAAGTTATAAGATACCTTCAAGGTACAAAGCATTATATGTTGACTTTTAGGAAGTCTAATTCAGTGGAGATTGTGAGCTATCCAGATTCTAACTATGCATCATGCATTATTGATCGTAAATCCATTTTAGAATACATCTTTATAATGTTTGGAGGAGCTATTTCGTGAAAAAATATTAAGCAATCAATCACAGCTACCTCAACTATGGAACAGAATATATCGCTTGTCATGAGGCTACTCGTCAAGCTATATGGTTGAGAAAACTAATATTCGACATGCATCTTGTTAATTCTATATCAAGACCTATAACTATATATAATGATAGTTTGTCTGCTGTTTACTTTCTCAAAACCACAAGAATTCCAATTGTACAAAGCACTTTGATGTCAAGTTCCTGTTCATTAGAGAAAACGTTGTTGAATCTCATACTCATTTAGTTCACATTGCTAGTAAACATATGCTTGCGTATTCGTTATACTTACCCGTGGGAGTATTTAAAAATCATGTATTTTGAATGAGTGTTGTTAAATTTTTTGATATAGTATTGGTCTAATTAGAGTTTGAGTCCTTAAAAGTACTGTTTACGTTGTAAGATGACATATTGAATGTTAATTTTATGATCCATTCAGTTTAGATATTGATTTTTATTTTAATTATATCATTTATTTCTTTATCAAATTCAATGATATTTTGTTGTTTTACTTCTGAACTCTGTATGGTTTTGTGTATATTTTAGTTGCTTAATTTTATTTGATATTTGTTTAACTAGTTGTTTTAATAATTAATTAATGTTATCCAAGTGGGAGATTGTTAAATAAAATATTGTGGATTAACATTAATGTATTATTAGATCAATTTATTTGGTTAATTGATTAATTAAGCAACTAATTTTGACATAAACTAGGAATGTATTGGGTTTGAGTTAATTGTGGGTAATCAGTGATAGGTTGAATTACCCACTGCTTATTAGGTAGAGGCCCTAACCTGTAGCTCAAATCTTATCAATAATTATCCTATCATATTATTTACTAAAAGATAATTGAAGAATTTTTTATAAACAAATTTAAAAATTATAATATCTAATTTTAGATATAGAATGTGAGTAGTTGTGGGAGTTATCGTTTAAAATAATACAAATATTTTATTTATTAAAATAAGCATATACTCAGAACGTGTGATAATTTTTCATATTCTGATGACTCACGATAAATTTTTTTTTTTTTTTTTTTGCTTATTTAAAGTCTTCTCTCTCATTTTTCTTTAGCACAAAAAGGAAAATATTTCAAGTAAAGTAGATTATTCTCTCTAATTACATATTATAATTGTATTGGGTGCTTTATTAGGTAAGTACTACTTCATACTTAATGATTTATTTATTTATCTATCGCTATTATATGGTATTATATTAGCACTTTATTATAGTCCTTTTAAAGGAGTGGTATTTGGATGACTAGAAGAGCCAGAGTGATGGAAACTCTATGTTGTAGGTTTATTCTTGTATTGAAAGAGCTGGGATTCCCTCAATTTACCTTCCTTCAATTTCTTTTAATTTGAATAAAACATAGACATAACTGGGTGATAAGTTCTATTTAAGTATATAAGGTCTGTTTGAATGAGAGTAACTATTTATTTTTGTCTATATATTAAAAAAACCCTTAAAAAACCACTTGTGATTTCCTCCTCTTTTTGGAACTAGAGAAAGAAATTGAGTTAAAAAGACTACGCGACCACATTAATTAACGAATGCCCTTCAGAGGATAGTTCTTTTTGCAATTTCAAGTTTTGCAGCTATAAATGTTGGGGCATTTGCTGGGTGATGATAGTTAAAAGGAGTAAACTCATTGATTCATATATATATATATATATATATGCAAGTTTAGCTACTTATAAAATTCTTTTCTTAATTAATTTTTCATAAATAAAATATTTTTTTAATTTAATCATTCACAAATAAAATTATTATTAATAATATTCTTCATATTTTAAAAATATTATTAGTAATATCATTTATATTTTTTTAAAATTAATATTTAAAAAAATATTATTGATAACAATTTTATTTGTGAGAGATCAAATTAATTTTAGTCATAATTTCACCATATCATGTGATAATTGATAATTAATGTGATGGAGTGTAGAAAAAGAGATAAAAATTATGTAAATCAAGTGAGCCTCGCCTTTCCCTCTCAAAATTAATAAAAATTTTGTCATATTCTTTTGAAAAAATGAATTTGCAAGTTGAACGTATCAGCGACCAGACGCAATTTGAACGTTTCATAGATGATCATGCAAGGCGTCCACGTTGGAGTTAAGCTTCATTATTTGCAAATAAAAATCATCAGGATTGTATGCAAATTTTTTTAATATAAATAATATTAAAACATTTCAGCGTAAAACTCCTAGAAATAACTCAGTTACATGGATTTTATTATGAAATTATACAGACATCTATTCTTGTATAAACTTATAAATTTACAATATATGATATTAGGTAAAAGCCTATTTGTAGATTGTTATGGTTTTTGAATTTCTAAGGCCAAAAAAAATATCGCTGAGCCAACTCGTGAATAAAAGGAAGAAATTGGCCCAAAGTTAACATTTCTTTCCCTTTAAGCCGAACGCAACGAAAGTTGGCACTAACTGTCCACTTTTGTTTTTGCATTACTTGCCCACATGGATGAGATGGATATGAACACGGGCCTAGGATTGCAAGTGCGTTTTAATGTGTTAGGCGTTTGGTAGCGAAAATATCTCAGCGTATATTTTAAGTAGCCCCAAGAAAATGATAATATCCGTAAGGGGCAAATCAAAGGATATTCTTGCGCCTTATCAACTTCTCGCCCTCCTTCCATAAATATCCCTTTTCTGCAGGGACTCCTTCATAGATCCCCCTTCTCTTTGAAAGCCTTATCTGGTTAAGCGCCGAAACCATGTCCTCCTCTGCGGCTTCCTTAGCCCTTCCCACTCTATATTCCAAACCCCAATCACTCTTCTCTTCCAGACAGGCTTTGTGCTCTCCCCATCCTATCACTTCCGTTTCTCTCGGACTCAATTCGAGGTCCATCTCTATCTCTGCCTCTTTCCTCCACCTCGACAGAACTTGTCCGGGTATTTCATCTCGTTTGGTCCCGAATGTCGCCCTTTCCTCCGAGTTCGACCAAGAAGAGGAGACTGTGAGTGAAGGAGACGAGCCCAGCTTCTCCCCTGACCTCAAACTCTTCGTGGGTAATCTTCCCTTCAGCATCGACAGTGCCCAACTCGCTGAATTGTTCGAAAGCGCTGGAAACGTAGAGATGGTTGAGGTATACTTTATCTTCAATTTTCTGTTCTTTCTCTGCTTAATAAACATTCGCTATTCGAGAATAATGTTAAAATTTTGGTATAGGAATCACTGGCATTTCGGTGAAATAGTTCTTGGGTAGGGTTGGGTAGAGGGCGAAGAGAATCTTACCATTTTCTGAATATACTGAAGTTATTGGTTTTGGCAGGTAATTTATGATAAAATGACTGGAAGAAGCAGGGGATTTGGTTTTGTGACCATGTCTTCCGCTGAGGAAGTTGAAGCAGCTACTCAACAATTCAATGGCTATGTAAGTAGTGATATCCTTTCTACTCATAACACTATGTAGTTTGGTGATCATACTTTTATGTATGTTCTAAGGCAAATTTTTCTGACTCCATAGTTAGTACTTAGTGTCTGAGCTTGATCCATTTAGTGGAAGTTGGCTACACCATTCAAATTCAGAACTGGATGCTATGGGCTTGTTATCACTTCTAAATAAATATCTCTTGTTGCTTTCAGGAATTAGAAGGAAGGACATTGAGAGTAAATTCTGGACCTCCTCCCCCTCGCAGGGAGAATTCCCCTTTTAGAGGTGCCAGAGGCGGTTCTGCTTCAGGGGGAGGAAACCGAGTTCATGTAGGTAATCTTGCATGGGGTGTTGATAACGTGGCACTTGAGACATTGTTTGGTGAGCTTGGTAATGTTTTGGAAGCAAGGGTAATCTATGACAGAGAAAGTGGAAGATCAAGAGGATTTGGATTTGTAACTTACAGTAGCGCTGAAGAGGTTAACAGTGCCATTGAGTCCTTAAATGGGGCGGTAAGCACACTAAACATTTCCCTTGAAAAAGCGCATGTGAATCTGCTAAATCATTAGTTAGCAAATTTCTCATGTTTTGTAAAGGGTGTAACTTTTTTCCCTTTTTCAGAATTCATATATCGTCTTTTTAATAAGCAGCATTGTTTTTTTAAAAGATCTACAAAGTATTTTTGTTTGCTTAAAATTTGCTCTTGAACATTTATATTTATTTTACAATTAATTTTTCTTTTGGAAACTTTCATCATTGATTGAAAGTCTATAGAGCATGCTGCAGGAAACGGAGGTATCTGTCCCTTAAGCATGAGTTACCATTGGATATGCATGATTGAAGGCACCATGTATAATGGTATCTGATGTTAGACATGGGTTGATTGTTGCCAATGTTAATATCTTAGGCCTGATGGTTGCTATTGGTTCCTCTGTCAAACCTGCATGTATATTAAACGTGGTATTTTTAGATTGACTTTTTGAATATTCCTGATATTAAAAAATACATGACATTGACAGTATGCCCTTTAATGATAAGAAATATTTAAATGGGTGTTATATTTGCTTGATGTCTGAATTTATAAACCTTTGTTGTGAAATGCTATTTTCTCACTTGCTTTAGCTGGGTCCTTATATTGAGTTTTAGTACAGAAATAATACATGACCTGATTCTTACTGGCACGATGTATAATCTCATGGACAATTACCAAATTTTGTTGTAGGACTTGAGTGGCAGACCCATCCGAGTCTCATTAGCAGATGCTAAGCCAAGGCGTCAATTTTGAATATTCAGTATTTCATCTGTACCTGATCAAAAGAGGACTTTTAGGTAATATTTTGGGCCAAGTCAGTATGTTTTTTTGTCTGAAACAATGCCTTTGTACTTATGGTGTTTTCTGCCATACTTCCTCACAAATAAGCCTTTGAATTTCTGGGCTCCATCTACAACTATGGTAATATTTGCTGAATACATTAACAGGTAGAGTGGAATTACGCGGCTGCAACTCAACGATATTACATCTACACTAAGGTCAATGTCTGATATGCTTATCCAAGAAGGGCTGATAGGTGGCTGTTACCATTTAAATTGTATGCTTCTAATACCATGATTTCGAGTAGAAACTTATTTGTAGCCGATACTTTCACCACTTTTAGTTATGTAAGTAGATGACTCATCATTATTAGCTACCCAGTAATGTTGTGGAAGAATCTGTTTAAGATGAATGTGCCCGGAGAATTGTCAATCACTGAGCTTGAATTTTATTTTTCTGGCTTGTTTGTGCGCGGGGAATGGAATCAATGATTAAGTGATTATGAGCACCGTGTTATAATAAGTTTATAGTGCCAAGTCCCAAAGAATTCCTTTTTGGTGATTATATCCTCTTGAGTCTAGTCATTTAGAGGAGGGGCATTTGGATGATTAAAAGGGCCAAAAGTGATGGAAATTCAATGTTTTAGGTTATTTCTTGTATAGAGAACCGCCAAAGAACGGTTTATGAATGTTCTTTACAGAACAGTTGTTTATGCAGTTTCTAAGTTTTAACATGCGGCTGTAAATCTTGGCGTAATGAGGCATTTGCTGGGCGATAGTGGTTAAAGTTCACCGTATCAGGTGATAAGTGATAATTAATGTGAATGGAGTGTAGGAAAAGAAAGAAATAACATGAAGTTAGTAGGAGAAAAGCGCTAGCACAATTTACATTTTTTAAAATTATTTTTCACGATTTCTTAAGAAATAGGATGGGGGGATTTTAAAATGGAACAAATATACATGCAATTTATAATATCTTTATTATATCATTTTTTAATTAGATTATGAAAAATATTTATTTTTTTGACTAATAATTATGATGTGTATAGTTATGGTATAATTTTTAATTAATATTATATTATAATTGATTTGTACTTGTTATATATTAATTAAAAAATATGGTATTTAAAATAGGTGTCTGGCCAGCACGGAGATTTCAATGATGGACGTTGTACGTATTTACTGGTAAAAGAGGCAGTTTTACAGTTCAATTGTTGGGGATCTATAGCAAAGCTTGATGGGAAATTTGCCGATGCATCCTTTAAAAGTTTTTTGTTTTTCCAATTTTAAAGTCAGGAAAAAATAAAAAAAATACAAATGAGTAATAAACATATATGGAAATTATTTTTTTAACTTTTCTTTTATTTCTCTTCAAATTTATAAATTAAATAAAAAAAAAGGATCTGTGCTCAACTTTTTATGCTATTTCTATTGTTTTTGAAATATTTTTGTGCAGCTCGTCTCAAATTTTTGCGAACAAAAGAGCAATAAAACTAGATGCATAATTCTCTGCAAAATTTTTAGTCTGTAAGTAATTACTGATTTGAATTGGATAATTCTTAAAAATAATGGCATTTTGATTTTTTTTTTTCCCTTTTAGGAATTGCAAGTTCTTAATTTCCACAAAATAAGGCTCTCTCAGTGGAAAATAAGTTGCTGAAAACAGTCCTTTATAGATTTACACATATTTAAAATGTTGCTTCAACATCAAGTTTAAAATTTAGGATTTAAGGATGAATTCCTTGAACAAAAAATAAGTATAAAAATGAGAACTTTCAAACAACTAAGTTATAAAATTTGTTCCAATGTATCACATCTACCCTCTAATACAATGTAAAGAAATTTTATTAAAATAGAGACGACCAACAAATAACAAGGTAACAAACTTTTACTATTTACTCACAAAGTAACTTAATAGTAGTCAGCATTATAGCTCTTATAAGTTTACGAACTTGGATCATTTCTAATATAATTTTTTAATGTAAAATTTACAGTAAAATGTGAGTCATTAAATTAATTTAATGACTCACATTTTATTTATTTATTTAAAATGAAAAATAAAATGCAAGTTATTAAATTAAAATTTAATAACTTATATATTATTGTAGATTTTACAGCAGAATATATTTACTACAATCCTTGTAGATTCCTTATTGGATAGTAACATGTTCTCAACTAAAAAAATTATTCTTCACATTTTTAATTTTCTTTTTTCAATTGATCTCCACTTCTGCCGTCTAGCATTGCATTTCAAAGTCCTTCATAAATGGCAGTTTAGTGTTCAGCGACTAAGAATCGGCATTAAGTAAACCAAATCTTCAGTCTTCATGTTTCATTAATAGATTGCCACATGAATAAACCTGGCCATGTAGTCTTTTTCAAAATGTTTCGCTTTTCCGTGCCTTAATTTCCGTGCATTTCGTTTCCATTTGCCGACATCTACAGAGTATTAATATCAAAGCATAAACGTATGGATCATGATAATTCAGCCCCATTAAAATTGATCGTTACCAGTGATTTAAAAAATCTTTTATATTAGCATGCTTCGTATAATTAAATTAAGACTTTTCCTTATTTACAATGATACTTTTGTTATATACTTGTCCACAAATTGTATAACCATAAAACTTAAGTTAGCTCAAGTCCTATTAATTAAGTAATTAATTGATTAAATAAATAATTAAAAGAATTAATTTTTAATTTGTAAATTAAAAAGTAGTTTTTTTATATTTAACCGTAACAAACCACTAGATGTGAGTGGTTAACAAAATATCTAATAATTGAAATTTGAAATTTAGAATTATTAGATAATAAATGTTATCAGATAAAAAATGTTTATTTGAAAACAGATCCTTATCTCTGCAAAAGTTACGTGTTCTCTCTTAATCCATTACCAATGCACAAGTAAATTAAAGGTGGCCAAGAGATAGAAACATAATCTTCCTTTCTCATATTTCTCTTTTGAGATTAGGAATATAAGGGTTCACACCAATTGGGCAATAAACTAAGGTATGAATTTTTTCCTAATTTGATAGTATTGTTTATTGTATAGCATGTAAAAATTTATGAGTTCCTAAGATCTAGTAAATTATAATTGATTGATAATTTCTATCATTAGGGTTAATAAACTTAAAAAAACTTATATATGGTATCAAAGCATAGGTTTAGGAACTCATAATTTTTCACTAAAAAACATGATCTTCCAATTAGGAATTATAATTTTGATTAGAATATTAAGATCTAGCAAGAAGCATGATCGTTATTGCAAATTAATGTACAATATTGATATATCCATAGGAAAATTTAATAAATCAAGATGTTCCATTAAAGAATTATTTTTTTCTATCAATTATGAAGTTTTAGAAATTTATATTTGCTTCATCAATGAAAAACTCATACCATGTTTGAATATGGCAAGTTGTAATGACAAATTAGGTTATGCACATTGTTGTTGATACATTTGTGTAGCATTTAAATTAAGTTTTATTTTAAATTATGTATCATATCATATGGATGACTTATTAGTTATCGAATGATTGAGTCATAAAATTTGATATTTATCAAATTATATAGTATTATGATTTATTTTGATATGTATATTATGTGATGCTATGAAAGTTAATTATCGTTTTTTTTTATGGGTATATTAAAGTTCATTGATTGTAAAATACTTAAGGATTACCCAAGGGTTAATTAGTCATTTTATAATTATGAACATAATTGTAGTCAATTTATATACCTAGTTAGACATGTTTAGCATATCCAAAGATAGCAAATATGTTTGATTAAAGTATATATAATCACTAATTATGTGAAATTTGACTTCAACATCAATTATGTTTTGTAGTTGTATATTAGTGTATTACCCAAAAATGAACATTAACATGCAATTGATTGTTAAATGAATTATTTTAAGAATCTATATAATATGACTCAAATCATTAATGTTAAGATATTATTTCTTGCAATATCTATTTCTAATTTGCTTCATTCGCATGTTTTGTCTATTCCAATTTTAATAGGTTAAATTTTTTTAACTAGAGCGAACAAGTCCAATTCACCTTGGTGTCTTGGATCTTGATTTGGTACTCTAAGTTAAGCGACTTGCTGCTATTATTGATACCAGTAGCAATGAAGAAAAAACTCATTGTAAGAATTGGGAAAGGTCAAATAGATTAAGCCTGATGTTTATACGAATGAGTATAGCCAATAATATTAAATCAACTTTTCCCAAAACTGAAAGTGCTAAAGAATTTATGAAATTTGTGGAAAAGTGCTCCTGAACAATTGACAAGTCTTTTGCTATGACATTAATGGGTATTCTAACCACCATGAAATTTGATGGTTTTCATACCATACACGAGCATATCATTGAGATGACATATATGGTAGCACGACTTAAGTCCTTTGGAATGAATGCGGATGAGAATTTCCTTGTACAATTCATAATGAACTCATTATCGCCTGAGTTTGGCCCTTTCCAAATGAACTATAACACCATAAAAGATAAATGGAATGTGTATGAACTGCGTAGTACGTTAGCTCAAGATGAAACAAGGCTTAAGAATCAAGAAAATCATTTTGTTCATTATTTAAACCATCAAAGAGATGGAAAGAAGAAAGAAAAGAAACATGACAAGAGTAAAGGACCATTGAAGCTAAATGAGTCCTTTATATAATCCATAAGAAGGGATGAAAGAATGACAAATGTTAATTTTTTGTAAGAAGTTTAGACATTTTCAAACAAATTGTGGTTTGAAAAGAAAGGTAAGCATAATGTTAAAGCATGTTTCGCATTAAATTTAACTAAAGTTCCTCATAATACTTGGTGGATTGACTTAGGATATACTACTCATGTTGCTAATATGACGTAGGGATTCCTTACAATCTGAACCCTAATCCCGAATGAGAAGTTTATCTTTATGGGAAATAAAATAAAAGCTCTAGTGAAAGCTGTCGGGACTTATCATTTAATCCTAGACACTGGACATCATTTAGACTTATTTGATACTTTTTATGTACCTAGTATCTCTAATTCCATTGTCTAAACTTGATGTGACTGGATATTCTGTTAATTTTGGTAACGAATGTGTAAGTTTGTTTAAGCATAACTATCTTATAGGCCTTGGTATTCTCTGCGATGGATTATACAAACTAAATTTAAATAGCTTTTATAATGAATTGCTTTTGACCCTACATCATAATATTGGTACTAAATGTGGTTTAGTGAATAAATGTTTTGCTAATTTGTGGTATAGGTGTTTAGGTCATATTTTTAAAGAATGATAGGAAAGATTAGTAAAGAATGATATCCTTTCAAATTTAGATTTTACTAACCTAAATACTTGTGTGGATTATATAAAAGGAAAACAAATAAAACACACAAAGAAATGAGCCACAAGAAGCACACAACTTCTTAAGATTATACACATTGATATTTGTGGACCTTTTGATGTCAATTCTTTGAATAAAGAAAAGTATTTCATCACCTTTATCAATGATTATTCACATTATGGATATATTTATCTACTGTATGAGAAATCTTAAGTAGTGAATACCTTAACAATATTCATGAAGTTGAAAGATAATTGGATCGAAAGGTTAAAATTGTTTGATCAAATAGAGGTGATGAATATTATAGGAGACATGATGAAACTGGATAACATCTAGGTCCATTTGTTAAATTTATTGAGAAACGCAATATATGTGCTCAATATACTGTACACCACAACAAATTGGCGTACCAAAAAGATGCAATAGAACATTAATAGACATGGTTAAAAGTATGATTTGTAATTCATCTTTACCCACCTCATTGTGAATGTATGCTTTGAAAACTGCCATATATTTGTTGAATAGGGTTCTTAGTAAGGTAGTTCCAAAGATACCTTTTGGAAACCTAATTTAAGGGACATGTATATTTGGGGTTGCCTAGCAGAATTAAGAGTAAACAACCCGTAAGAAAAAAAACTAGATGCAAGAACAATCAGTAGATATTTCATTGGTTATCTAAAAAAATCTAAGCATTATATATTTTATTGTCCTAACCATAGCACAAGAATTGTTAAAACTAGAAATGTCAAGTTCATTGAAGATGATGAGACTAGTGAGAGTAGAGTTCCACAGAATGTGAAAATTAAGGAAATAAGAATGAAATTTCCATTAATTTGTAATTGTTCTAAAGTAGTTGTTCCTCAATTTGTTGAACTACAAAACAATAAAGAAGAATAACAAATTAATAATCTCATTATTCATAATGAACCTGTAGTAGATAAGTCACAAGAGGTAGTAATAAGAAGATCCCAAAGGGAGAGAATACCAACTATCTCTAAAGATTATATGGTTTGTTCACGTGAGTCAGAAGATGACCTAAGACAAATAATGATCTATTTTCGTTTTCACAAACCATTCATAGCACTAATACAGATAAATGATTAAATACTATGACAGAAGAGTTAACATAATAATGTGTGGGACCTTGTAGAGTTGTCTAAAGGTTACAAGAGAGTTAGATGCAAATGGGTCTTTAAGATCAAATGTGACTCTCATGGCAACCTTGAATATTATAAGGCCAGACTTATTGCCAAATGTTTTACTCAAAAAAATAGCCTTGACTATAAGGAGACATTTTCACCAATTTTAAAAAGGACCTTTTGGAATTATCATGGAATTGGTAGTTTATTATGATTTGGAGCTACATCAAATGGATGTGAAAACTGTGTTTCTCAATAAAACTTAGAGGAAGAAGTTTACATGGATTAGCCAATGGGGTTTTCAGTTAAGGGAAAGGAACACATGGTATGTAAACTAAAGAAATCAATATACGGTCTTAAACAAACTTTTAGGCAATGGTATCTTAAGTGCAATGTTCTATTTTTAACTTTGGATTTAAAGAAAATAGCGTCAATCGGTGCATATATCTAAAGGTCAGTAGGAGTAAGTTTATATTTCTAATTCTATATGTTGATGACATCTTGCTATCAACTAATGATCTTGGTCTATTACATGAGACTAAGAAATTTCTCTCTAATAACTTAAAAATGAAGGATATGGGAGAGGCAAACTATGTGATTATGATAGAAATATTCTGAAATAGATCACAAGAATTGTTAAGTTTGTCTCAAAAGGTATATATCAATAAAGTTTTATTAGGATGGAAAATTATTCAGCATCTCCCGTTCCAATTCATAAAGGAGACAAATTTAGTCTCATGCAAAGTCCAAAGAATGATTTGGAATGGAAACTAATGGAAGAAATTTCTTATGCATCTGTTGTTAGGAGTTTGATATATGCATAACATGTACAAGACCAGACATAAGCTTTGCAGTTAGAATGCTGGGTAGATACTAGAGTAACCCATGATTGGATCATTGGAAAGCTGTAAAAAAAGTCCTTAGAGCCCGTTTAGTAGACAGATTTCAGGTGAGGGAATGGGAGAGGTATTACCTCTCCTATGTTTGGTGCACTTACACATAAAGGAGTCGTTTTCCCTTGGGTGTGTGCTTTCCTGTGTAGAAGGTAGTGTGGTCTCCCACCATAAGTGATGGAAAGCTAAGGCTCTCCTTGGAAAGAAATACAGTATGCTAAATTTGCCCTCTGCTTAGTACACCTATCTTATAGTACCACTTTGATTTCAATAACTTGCAAATGTATGCTTTTGGTGGTTTTAATTCTTAAGAGCTCTTTTGCTTCCTCCACTTTTAGCCTTGGTTGGGATTGAATGAATCAATCTTGTATATATACCAAACCATTCTCGAGCTCTGGGCAAGTTTATCAATGTTGTACAATTTACTTATCCTTTTAGTAATATAAATTTGTGTTGTTACACTTGTAACAGTTTCTTTTCTTTACACGAAAAAAAAAAGGACAAATTACAAATTGCTTATTTTACAATACTTTTGAAATAGATATTAAAAATTAATTAATCAATTAGTAGTTATATAATTTAATTTGGTTGGGCTTAAAAATATTATATAAATATTTAATTATGTTAATATACTAGTAAATATAATAATAGAATATATATATATATATATATAATGAATATAATTCAAAATTAGAATATATTTAATATGCTAATTTTGAATATTTTAAATATTCTAATATGTAATATGCAATAACAAAAGAAAATTATATTAAATATTAATAAATATATAATCTAAAAAACTATATATATTTTTATTATAATTGTATTTATTTTATATTCTTTAATTTTATAGAATTTTTTTTTACTTTTAAGATTTAATAAATATTATATTTTTTAATATATATTATAATAATAATTTTTTGTTCAAGGGTAATATGGTAACTTTGATCTCATTCATTTTTATTCCTTCACTGATTCATCAAACTAAACAAAGCATGACAATCTCTTTTCCATTCCATTCCATGTGTAACCAAACGTGCATATCTACTCTCCCTCTCTATCTCTTATTCCCACTCCTGTTCTCATTCCCTTTCCATCACATACAATTCTGCCCTTAAATACTTGCAAGGAACTAAGGATTATATGCTAAAGCATAAAAGGTTTAATCACTTTGAGGTGATTGGATATTTAGATTTAGCTTTTGGTCATTGTGTGGGTACAAGAAAATCCACTTTTAGCTATTTATATCTTTTGGTTAGAAAAGTCATCTAATGAAAGATGACCTTTGTGACATGCTTTAAAAATACTGCTCATGATTTATGACTATGAACTTTATTTCAGGATTTGGAATTATTGACAGTATTACCAAGTTGCTGAAAATTTATTGTAATAATTTCAAAGTTATCTTCATTTAAAGACAATAAGTATTTCAAGGTGCTAAGTATATGGAATTAAAATATTTTTTCGTTAAAGAAGTTTGGAAATATACTGTGTCAATAGAACAAATTAGCACCAACCTTATGATAATTGATCATTTAACAAAAAGGGTTACCGCCCAAAACATTTAAGGATTATATCATAAATCTGGGCATTATTGATAATAAGAACTGTTGAACATTATTAAAGTATTGTATTTTAATACTATGAGCTCTCTAATAGATATGTTTCTAATTTACTTGTTAATTAAGTATTATATACATGAATGATCATAATGATAATAATAGGTTTTGTCTTTAGTAAAGACATAATGTTGGGCCAATTATACACTTCTCACTTATAGGTCATAATAAGGAGAAAGGAATGATGATGTAGTACATGGAATTGAGTGTGTCGAATAAATGATATATGATCGCCATGACTCATATTAGTTTTTATCCTTATTTATGATGAGTGATGTAATCAATGTATAAGAAATAAACTATTTTTTATGCACATTATGATTTATTTGACTAGTAAGGCAATATCACATGAGCCAAGTAGGAGAGTGTAAGACTTAAGTTGGCCCAAGTGATGTTGATTAAGTAATTAATTAGTTAAATAAATAATTAAATGAACTAATTTCTAATTGGTTAATTAAGAATTAGTTTTCTTATGTTTATATGTAACAAACTACTTGATGGTAGTAGTTAATAGAATATCTAATAATTGAAAATTGAAATTATTAGATAATAAATATTATCAGATAATCATGATAGTTATCTGATAATAAATATTTATTTGAAAATTAATTCCTTTCTCTAGCTATAAATATGAGTTACGTGTTCGCTCATAATCTATCACTAATGTACACGTAAATTAAGGAAAGCTAAGAAACATGATCTTCCTCTCTCATATTTCTCTTCTAAAATTAGGAATCTCACGCCAATTGGGCGATGAATCAAAGTATAAATTGTTTTTATAGCATGTGAAAATTTATGAGTTCCCAAGATTCAAAAAATTATAATTGATTGATAATTTCTATTTTTAGGATTAAATATAAATTAAGAAAAACTTACATATCTTTAGAGTAAATCCAAAATGCAACTTTTGACCCAGAACAATATTTCTCTAAAATTAAATAATTTTATGATACGTCTTTCATAATGAAAAATATCAAATTAGCTTTTGAACCAATTTGTTTAGAAACGATTCGGTGATTGTAGCATAACCTTTTTATTATGTCAAGTAACGTACCAATCTGAATAGAACCAAAGAGATTGATTTAGTTGCACATTAATCCTATGTTTTTCAGTCCACTTGTTGACTTGTCCAATTCAATTTTTATTTTGGAAGGGCCTAAACTCGGAAAAAGAATTCATCTCTCACCTTCTGCTATGACTTCTAATTTGGTGAACACGTGAAAGCAAATCGTTACCGAAATTTCCGTTTCAAAATGAATGGATTATAACGATGGGTCCTCACTGGCATTTATTGTTCGTAGCTGCATGCACAATTGCTTCTTGCTTTGTGTGGTTGCCTCCAAATGAATGTGATGCAACTTCAGCTTTCTCTTCAATGGCGACTGCACAAGTATCTCTTTCAATGCTGCCAGGCATTATGACATTTAATATGTTTAATCACCATTCACTAAATCGTCTTACTTTTCGTACCAAACTCATGCTTATTCTGCCTCCATCTTTACCTTAATGATATTCATCTTCGTGAGTAATTCAGCATGGCGAAGTGCTGTCTATGTCCTTGTCGTCACTCTATGTTCCTATGTTCAGGGTTCACTTTTCCGATTCACTGAGGTAAGCCTCTACGTCTTGTTGACAAGTCAAGTGGCAAGTCAAAGGCAAGTCTGATACGAAGCAGATTTCAGATGGTATGTGAAGGACGGCAATGCTTTGAGCTTGACGTCAACCTTACATCAACATGCCCTACCAAGCACGAAATATGATCCACCTGTTTGGTCGGAAATAGGGCATTGTGGTGCTATTGGTTAACGTTGTCGATGTTTACAATTTTACACGCTCGTAACGCGTCTGCGAATTATTTTAATCAAATTTACCTGGCCGTCTCTTCCACAAATATATTAACTATTACATGTGTTCAGTGTTCTGACTTTTGGTTTCTAGCAGTAGGCAATCTTCCAATTACTTTCACTCACATTTTTTTTCAAACAATCCATAATTAGATTCATCTTTCTCTATAATTCCGAAATTTGGAATATTAAAAGTGCCAGTATAAGTTGGTGCGCACCAACAAGCAAAGTGGTTTTACCAAAAGAGGGAGAAAAACTTAGCACAGATTCAAGACCAAAGAGACTCAAGTTTCGTGGTAGATGCCAAATACTAAATTCAAGGGATTTGCACCACCTTCCATTAAGTTGATTTTCAGTTGGTCTTCCTCTTTTCCACTTCTCATATGCCGGCGTACAGTTGAATGTGCTATTTTCCAGTGATAGCCTTGCATGGGTATATAAAATGGAAGCGTAAGTGACTTGGGCATTTTTGTGGCTCTACAATGAAGTCACGTTTTAGTTCATATTCTTCCTCTAATATATTCAACTTTTACCACAGAAGAAAGTAACAACCACATATTTCTGAAAATCTGAGTCCATGGGGCGATTTTTTCTGACCACGAAGTCCATAGAACGACGACTGTATTTATTCCGGAAGCTTTCAGCTAACTCACAGGTATTACATGCACTCTTAATGCCAAAACAACAACAAAAAGTTTAATATGTCGTATGCATCTATAGCTTCACATATTAAGTCTTCCCACCTTATCGATTCACATGATTTTTGTGAAAATTAGTACGGAAAACTTCGCTTCTTTTTTATGTGATTCGGTTAGTGAGGCAAATTTTTTATTGGCAAATATATAGAGTGCTCTGACATGCATCCTAACAGGCGAAATTCAGTTTTTAGTTGCTATGTCTTCTGGTAGATCGAGATCTGTAAGGTTTGCCTGTACCTACGACGTAGTAATGCAAGCTACATCTATTTAGAATTAAGCCACTGCCTTCTATTAACTTCTTTTTACGGCTTATAAAATCAATGTATACATAATTAAAACGTTTGTAGTATTTGGCTATTGGTGCTGAAATTATTGGTTATATATGTGAATCCAGGTTTTCGGATGATCCTGAGAGAGATATTTTAACGACAAGCACAGGAAGTCCCATGTCGACGCCGGCCTATAAGATGAATGCAAAAAGCATGTTATTGGAGGGAAAGAAACTTTCGAGGGTGTTTTCTGAGGATTATGATGCCTCGAAAAGAAAGATATTCGACCCCAGAGGACTAAGTCTAAACCGATGGAACAAAATGTTCTTAGTAGCATGTTTGATTTCACTATTTGTGGATCCCTTCTTCTTTTACTTGTCAGAGGCTAAGAAAGACAAGTGCATTGCTATGTCTGCTAGCCTCGAAGTTTCTCTCACCACAATTCGGTCCATGGTTGATGCATTTTACATTATTCAAATATTTATTCGGTTTCAAACTGCTTATGTTGCTCCTTCCTCTCGTGTTTTTGGTAGAGGAGAGCTTGTTATAGACCCTTCAAAGATTGCATCAAGGTACCTCCAGAAAGACTTCTGGCTTGATATTGTGGCAGCCCTCCCTCTTCCACAGGTATGTTACTGATTAACTAATCTTTTCTAGTCTAGATTTCTGAGCATTTGTTGATTAAGACTATGGTCTTTCATTTATTTAATCTGAGCATTTACACTTTTCATATGAATTTCAGGTGTTGATTTTGGCTGTAATTCCAAATCTAAGGGGGTCCCAAATGATTGCTTCAAGGCAGATTCTGCGCCTTGTTATCATTTTCCAGTACCTGTTGAGGTTATATCATATCTTCCCTCTTTCATCTGAGATAGTGAAGGCAAATGGGTTAATGATGGAAAAAGCATGGGCTGGGGCAGCATATAATCTGATGCTCTATATGCTGGCGAGTCATGTAAGTCCTTTGTGATAGTCTGGTGGAGTTGGTTGGTTCCTAACTAAATTGTCAGATTATTCTAAGCTTCTCAATACTAATTGATCCTCTGTTTCTCGAAGGTCTTAGGATCCTCCTGGTACCTCTTGGCAATTGAAAGGCAGGATGAGTGTTGGAAGAAAGCTTGTAATCTTGAGTTCCCACATTGCCGGTATCATTATCTCGAGTGTCAAAGCATAAGTGAGCCAGCCAGAGCAGTTTGGTTCAGATCAAGCAACCTGTCAGGTCTATGTGGTAAGGACAGTGATTTCTTCCAGTTTGGTATTTTCGCTGATGTTATGACTTTGGAAAGAGCGGACTCAAAGTTCTTAAGCAGATACTATTATTGTCTTTGGTGGGGACTACGGAATCTCAGGTAACTCATTTTGTTCAATTCAACGTTTAACCGATTAATCTAGATCTTTGACCCTTTTTTTTTTAATTTTTTTGTCTAGTCTGTGATTATCTAACCAATTACATGTCAAACTTGCAGCTCTCTGGGACAGAATCTCCTAACAAGCACCAATGTTGGAGAGATTATTTTTGCTGTGATTATTGCAATTTTAGGCTTGGTGCTTTTTGCACTGCTAATAGGCAATATGCAAGTAAGTTGAAAGTACCTGTATTTCAATTCGGATTAAAACAATCTTGACCCTGTTATTTTTCTCATATCTTGATCATTTTCATGTAATTTGTTAACTTGTGAACAGACGTACCTGCAATCAACTACCATGCGACTTGAAGAATGGAGAATAAGAAGGACAGACACAGAACGATGGATGCATCACAGGCAGTTACCTCATTACCTGAAGCAAAACGTGCGACGCTATGAGCAATTCAGATGGGTTGCTACTCGGGGAGTTGACGAGGAAACCATTCTTCGAGACCTTCCTGTCGACATCAGACGTGACATCAAACGCCACTTGTGTCTCAACCTCGTTCGACAAGTGCGTCCTGCTTTTCTTTTCCAAATTAATCTCCTTTTATCATACGCGATGTCCAGATGGTAATAACAGAATATCCACAGGTACCACTGTTTGATCAGATGGATGAGAGAGTGCTAGACGCAATATGTGAAAGGCTGAAGCCTTCTCTGTGTACTCCAGGCACGCTCCCAGTTCGCGAAGGAGATCCTGTGAATGAAATGCTCTTCATCGTTCGAGGACGCCTAGATTCTTGTACCACCAATGGTGGCCGATCCGGGTTCTTCAACTGCTGCAGAATCGGGCCAGGTGATTTCTGTGGCGAGGAGCTATTGCCATGGGCTTTGGACCCACGACCTAGTGTGGTCCTTCCATCCTCAACTCGCACAGTAAAAGCCCTGACCGCAGTGGAAGCATTCGCCCTCATAGCGGAAGACTTGAAATTCGTGGCAGCTCAATTCAGGAGATTACACAGCAAGCAACTGAGGCACACGTTTAGGTCTCACTCGCACCAGTGGAGGGCATGGGCTGCATGCTTCATACAAGCGGCTTGGTTTAGATACAAGAGAAGGAAAGAGGCGAGTGAGCTGAATAAGAAGGAGTGTGGGTTGAAGGTGGCTTACAAAACTGCGGCGGAACATTTCTCTGCGCCTCTGCACTTGCAGAGCCGAATTGGTTCAGGTGTTACCATGCATAACGCGGCCAATTTGGGAGGCAGCCCGAGGAAAGGTGGAAGCTTGCGATATGGTTCTGAACTTGACATTCTTGGTTCCTTGAGGAAGCCCCTTGAACCTGACTTCAGTGTTGAAGATAGATGAACCCTATCCATATGGCCTGCCAATATATGCTATATATGTAAGGGCTACGATCATTAGTGGAGTTTGAGCTCCTTCGTAGTGTAAATTTTGTGAGACTGAAGGACTCGGGTAATACATTAGCAAGGTACTGGGGCGCATGTTGTTCACTTGTTTTGATTGGTAGTAGAAAATAATTGGATAAATAAAAATATTTTTTCAGAGAAGGAGTAGGTTTCTGTTTTTTCTTTACCCCTTGTGCCTCTATGAGATTCATAACTGCTTCTTCTACTTTTGGAAGGGCTTGAACTCTTGATATTGTAAACGTTTTATATTTAATGAGTTGTCAAACATGTTTAATTATTGGAATTATTCCTTTATCGATAATCAAATAAAAGTTTCTAGTTCTGCAAATATCGAATTTGAAAAATTCTACTGAAAGAAAATGAAAGCACAAAATCTAAAATTAAGAATTGTATTTTTTTTGTGGGTTTAAATTTATGTTTGAATTTATTATTATTATTTTTATGCCAAATTTTGACTTTATTAGTTAAAAAAATTACCAAATCCATTTTTACACTTTGTGATAATCTAATTTCTCACATATTTCACATACTAAATTAGTTTCTTACAATTCTTATTTTATGTAAAATTAGTCTCTCATTTATCTCAATTAACAAAATAATAAAAGGATTAGTTTTGAACAAAATAAGAATTATAAAAGACTAAATTCATATAAATAATTTGTGAAGATCAAATTGTTACAAAATGTAAAAAATGTAAAAATAAAAAATCTATTTAATACTTTTCTCATTTTTATATTTTAAAAACGAGGAGAGCAACATGACGCCCACTTCAAAGCTTGAAGTTAACATATCAACTGTAGGTCGGCCCACTTGTGAGTATCTTTCCCAAGTAAGGGGCTAGGCCCAATATTTATTTTCAATGGCACGGCCGAGCTGGAAAAGGCCTTCAGATTGTGGGGCAAACGAAAAACATAAGACCTTTTAGCCTCAATTAAGTTTTTTATTTTAATTTTTTTCAATTGTTTGTTTTTTAATGAAAAAATAAGAAATAATTAGTGCGGGCCCCGTCTCGGGTATCTGAAGACAATAAGCTGTGCAAGCAGCAAAGTATACGGAATCCACAGCATGTTTTTTAAAGTGATAATGCAGAAAGTTTAACCCAGGAACCCATTTTCCAAATCCACTTGCAACACTAAACGATAAAAACAGACCATAAGATTCAAGAAAAGGCCTTTTTTTTTTTTCTATCTAATATGATTACATTTTACCAGTCAAAGATTTAACCTTGAATGTTGTATCCTAGTCACTATTCCATTTCCCATTTTTTCTTTGAAAACTTTTCAAAGCATTGCCATATATATATATATATATATGGAGTAGCCAATTTCGAGTTCCAATAAGTATATATAATGCCAATTGAGCAACAGTAACAGCAGCCGTGAGTTTTGCGTTACGGAGTATGGACTAATGATTAGTAAGCGCATTTTAAGAGTCAATAGCTATACTCCTTACCAACAACAGCATCATTTATTCTTGGAAATCTGTCTTGCAAGCCAACCCAGAAAATGAAATGAATGCTTTCCTTCCCTCTAATCGATGCACGAAGTTAAACTTATTCACTTGACTGTCATGTCAACCATAGACGCGCTAAGCTTTGATATCATAGTGCTTGCATGCCTAAACCAACTGCTATATTAATTATTTATAATAATATTATCATTATTCTCCAGTAACATCACTCCCTCAATGTACTTAGTCCTCTCACCCACCCATTGTTCTTTCAAACTTGCTCGTTTCGTATTATAATAATAAAAAGAATACATCTATGGTGAAAATTAGAGAAAAAAATTATATTACCAATATATTTGAATATGTGCTGCGTGAAATATACCAGACCAAAAAGCCTTTTCGATTGAAAGTTCTGGGAAGCAACCTTGGCGGTGCTGAGAAATGTAAGTTGAAGCGTTTACGTTGTCTCAAAAATCGAGGACAAACAGTCTTTAAGGAGCCATATCAAGTGCCCTTCATGTTCTTATGCCCACTTTGTGTTTGTCTTTTCCTCCGAAATGATCGCTCTTTATCTCTTTGCAAATATTTAGAGGATCTTCATATGTGATTCGGAGTTATATAACGGATTCTATGCACCACAATTTTAGGTTTTATTTCAGGTGATTTGGACGTCTTAATCTCACCTATATATCTTGCAAATTACATCGATAACTTAGATTCGATTGATAACTTTATTACGGGCTGTTAATACTGTTGACTGAATTAATATATGAAATACGTGCGACAAACCGTTTTTATAATGTGATTTATTGTGTGACAGGTACAATTATATATTTTGGTTCCTCTTTGGCTTTCGAAACAAATCATATTCCATATGGTAATGACGTGTTGAGAGTTGATATTATAACTGAAGCTTGGATTGTGTTATGATTTTGCTGTTAAGTAATAGAGGGGCATGATATGGTAAGCAGGTCTAATTAATGAACCGCGTTGCTTACACTTGAGCAGGGTGGGGCATCGATCCAAAAATGTGAGCATAGGATTTTCTGCATTTTCAAACGTTGTCTTTAGAAAGCACTCAAAAGCACATGCTACCCAATTGATTACGTATCATTGTTCTTTTGTTTGGAGTACTTTGTTTGACCAGACCCCTTTGAAATTTCACACTGCCATCACTTTTAATCAGAGACAAAGCAAGACACGAAAAAACAAAATTCAGCTGTGAATAACGTGGGAATCCATACTAATATATATTCAAAAAGTTCATCTCCGGAACAGTCCATAATTTAAAGCAGCTTTTAGCCATCATTGTGTAGTTGGGAGGTTAATTAGCAACAGAGAAGTTTGCAAAACAAATGCAGTCAAAAAGTGGTTGTTATTCTATCATTAGAAAGAGAAACTATTGATTGCGTTTTCTTAATCATTTTCCAAACAAGGTTAGAAGTTGAAATGCTAAACGCGAAGTGCCCTAATAGACATTGCAATATCTTAAAGGAGACGAAAATTTAAATAAACAAAAAAGCTTTTTGAGTGCATGCATTTATGTCCGAGTATTGTCTCGGCAAATCAATAGAACTTTATCATTTCTTCTAAAGGAAGGTTTTTTTGTCGCCACGAAAATCAGTTTTTTGGTTTGTTTGAAATAAAAATAAAAGCCCATTAATTGTTTCTTTCTCTGGCTATATAAGACGATGAAAATTAGAAAGTAGACAAATTTGACCAGTGGCTCCAAATTCCAAAACCAGGTCGGTTATGTTCATAATGGTCAAAGTCCTTGAAATTAGGCTTTGGCTTGTAAACCATTTAATCAAAGCATAGGCACGCCAGCATGACCGCAAAAAGCCACCTTGGTGATTCAGTAGGGAAATACATACCTCAAAATAACAGAGCCTAATTAAATTAGCAGCCCTATCTGAATTGTACTATTGGGGAAATCATACTCTGCATTTCCATGCAAAGTGACGAGAATGATGATTGTAGTAGTAATTGATGGAGGGATAGAGTGACAGAGACAGAGACACGTTGCGTGGTCATAGAGGTAGACACGTGTCGCGTCCCCATTGATTGGGGAAAGATCAGGGTGGTGCAGGGTTTAATGCTCACCCTTCCCAATCCCAATCCCAATCGCATGGCATATAGTGAGCATAAAGATATGGGCCGAGTGCTATGTGGACCTCTTAAGTCAAACCACTCAATGCTTATATAGCAGCCTTTTGTCTCGTTTGATCCTTTCCCTTTTTTCCACTCTTTCGATTGCCATCTGCTAGAATATGCCAACCAGTATCATCCCTTCCCCTTATCTCTTGTGTCCCCTATATTTATTCGGAAACTTTTGGGATTCGCGCGACCTATCAGCCCCTATTTGGGCTCATACCATCCTTTTATCTGCAATTTGAATCGCATATAACTCATTAATTCCGGCTTGTTATAGATATAGATATTTTGATTATGAATTCTTCTGTCTACGTCACCCTACCTATCATCCTATATATTCTTATTTCACCTCAAGATCTCAATCAGCTCGCCAGGGTTTCTTATTTTGGCGTGCAAGAAGTGACAAACAATCCAAATTATCTGAGAGGAAAAATGAAAAAAAAAAAAAGAAGTGAAGCATGCTGGGTGGAATTCAGAGGAGGAAAACATAGTGTGTCGACAATGGTGCCGGCCAAGCGTGACCCAAGAAAATAAGGAGAAAGAAACCACAAAATAAAATTGAGAATCTGAAATTGCATAACACCGCGAGCAGACAGATAATGACCTCTCCTTATATTTTAGGATCTTCTTCGGAAAAGATGGAATTGACTTTCTCTGTGAATAAATAAACTTTCGGCAGCTGCTGGTTCAAATATTGTACATTGTAGCAGTTGTTTAAGGACAAAAGCAAGCGTTAAAACCTTTTCGTTTCCTCGCCTGGTCTTTTCTTTAGATGTATATGTATATTCAATGGAACGTGATGTCTCGTAGGACACGATCACATGGCTAAGACAATTATCCCAGATCAAGATATTCATATTCTGGTATATGCAGTAGTGGGAATAAAAAATAATTAATTGATCACATGAAACTAAGGACACAATTTTCGTTACCGTGTGAGAAAGAGCTCATGGTTGTGTATTTTTGTCCCTCCATTGCGTCACATCCAACATAACGCGTTATCTTGTGTGTATGGAATTGCGAGGGCCTAAGGGCAATGTTTCAATTTCACTACATTAATTACTAAACGGGCATGTGCCTATCTTGCCCTAACAATACGCATACGTCGTTTTCAAATTTTCTTGGCGACGCCGACCTCATATCGATAAGCTAGCCTTTCTTCCAGTATATATCCTTCATAGGGCTATTGGTTCCGTTTTCTTGGGATGCATTTGTTTTGTTTTGAATCTTTCAAGTATAATTGGCAAAGTTGAATTCTTGACACAGTAAGAATATTGTGAAGTTAGATGTAACTAAAAAACTGGTGGCTGATAAAAAAAAAAAAAAAAAACTGGAGGCGGGAGACTGAGAGTAGTAGAAATTAAAGGCAAAGCGCAAAAGGTATATAGTCGTTTTGATGGAATGTGACAAAATAAAGCTGAAGAGAAGCATAACTACCGTTTTATGATTAATTTCGGGCACATGAAACCCTTTTTCCTGATTTCGACAACTTTAACTACGCTCATGAAAATGCGAGAAGCAAAACTCGCATTCGGAAAAAAAAAAAAAATGTACACCTGTACATCCGACATCACTTTTCGTCGTAAGCTGGTTTTGCTTAAACTTAATTGGAAGTTAAAAGCCTTGCTTATTGGCCAGAAACAAAGTCAAAAAGCACCCCCAAATGACCAAAATAAACAAGAGGGTAGGCATGATTTTGGCGAATAGGCATAATCAAGACTTTTAAGGAGGAATTAATGTCACCGCTTTATTTAATGAAAACCCAATACGGAGGGCCCCTAATGAAAAAGATAATGACATGGAGGAGAAATTAATTAGTAGCATGAATTGAAGAGAACAAAAAGGAAAAAAAAAAAAAAAAAGAGGAAGAGACATGATGAATTGGGTAAGGTCGCTTCTTGTTGGGAGGCAAGAGGGAGAGAGTGTAAGGATGCTGATGGGGGCCACGTGTCAGGAAGGAGGCAGCTAAAGTGATTATGCGTGTTAGTGTATCAATGGACAGATGAATGTGATAGCTAAGACCTCACTATAAAATGTCCGAGACAATGAGTGCTTCTGAATCTAAGGCTAACGGGCATCAAACTAATTCACCTTGTGCTTTCTGTCCCATTCAACCTCCATGAACATCACCAAACAGAGAGAGATGCGAGTATATAGTAGAGCATAGAGAAGAAAGACACATGGATCGAATTTCACAAATGCTATAGCTTAGTGTGAAAATGAAATAACTCAAAAAGCCAGCAGTATGGTGTGCAAAACTCAGAGCTGGAACAGAGGGAAGTGTGTGTATGTGTATTCAAAAGAATATACTTTTGCTTTGTGCCGGGTTGCTGCTCCTGATTTTCAAATCAGACAAAGAATTTCTTTCCACGTCATCATGCGTCCTTTGCAATTTCTCATGTATGTATAGGGGCATAATTATTTCACTCCTTTGAATTCCCTCCTAACGTTATTCTTTCTCCTTCGTTTGTGTGATATTTCCTGATTTGGAAGAATCCTTGATCCTGGAATCATTTATTCCCGCTTGTACTAACCAAAATAGAAAGAAAACGTATGTATATATATATATGTATGTATATCATTTATACATACTGACCAAAATTTCTTTTGGACGTGTGTTTAGATGTCACTAGTATTAAATAATTTTATTTTAACAAAAAAATATTCAAATTCCCTCAATATATATTCACTAAAAACAATTTTGTTGCGTGGCATTAGACAAAAATCTGGTCTTTCATCACATGTGTGCTTTCAAATACTTCGACTCTGGCCAAAGTAACTGTGCCAACAGGCCAATAACGCTACCTCCTTTTATCTTTTTGTATAATTTATTAGATAAAATGTAGTTTGATATGATGTGGTTTGGCTGGATTATATTTTGGCATTTAATGATTAAAAATTTTACATTTAAATAGTTTCATGTTTATATTATTAACACTTTGTTATTTTGTGGTATTGCAATCAGTTTGCCTAGAATTTCTAATTTCTTTGCTAATTTTTTAATTTTTATGCTTCGAAAACCAAAATTTCACTCTTGCCAAATGCAATATCAAATTTAACATACACATCAATATTCCTGTAAATAGAATATCCAATTGTGTCTTAAATTTATAATTCCTTGCGACATTAACTAACAGTCTATGTATTGAAAATTGAAATTTCTTCCTCAACCAATTCGACTTCGAAATTTTGACACATACGACATCTCCTAAATTTCTCGTATAAAACATAATCCCTAACTGAATCTCTAATTTTGCTTTCAATTCCTGGTTTCCTATGGTTGGGTTTGATGCATGGGAATGATTTTCATGTTTGGTATAATATGAAGAAAAAAATTTTAAATATCATTCCATTCTCATTTTTAATTAGATAAAACCAGTGCAAAAATAGTAAAGACGGCTGTATAAATGATCCTAATACTTCCAATGTAAAAAAAAAAAAAAATTGTTATTTTTAGTTTGTAAAAGATATTTTTACTACTGTTAATAAAACATATTTAAATATTAACCATTTTATTTTTTAAAATAATTTTCGTAATTAAAAATACAAATTAAAAAAGAAAGATTTCCGTGAGAAAAGCAAGCAAGCACTAAAAGGGCAAAATGATTTGAAAAAAGAAAACATGCATGTGCATCTTTTCCTTCTCTTTTTCATTTTCTTTGCACTATTTTCTGCATGTTTTCCTGCGTATTGTCACACGCAGTGTAAGTATTCTAAAGATGAGGTTACATGACCTTTTTCAATGAAAAATGAATATATCGAGAAAATTATTGGAACGTGTTCTATTATGAAATGATACAACAGAACAGTACTATATTAAAAGTCATTACAAACTTCTAAATCACAAAATATTAAAATAGAATGAAATCAGTAGATTAGTCTAATTTATTTTCACCATACTGTGTTGCAGCAGAGAGAAGCCAGAAAGTTATGGGACTTATGTTGAAGACAGAAAGATGAGCATTGGAAATGGAAAAGGATTACAGTAAAGAAATTATAGGTCGGGCGTTGGTAGGACTGGTGGGTGGTGCGTCACACGCTTCTCTGCCTTCCTCTTCAGTCTTCTGTCTCTTCCACCTTCAGCATTTTTCCCACTTCCACTCTGTAAGCTTCAAATATTCATGCATATGTTTCCCTATTGCCTCTTACTTCTACCTCTTTATGTTACCCACATTAATTGCTTCCACAGAATTTGTTTTCTTAATCAAAATCTGACCACTTATGTCACATTCTTTGCTCAATTGACTGGGTAGTTAGATGGTGTCGTTGTACTCAAATTGGAGATTGTTTCATCTACGGCACAGACTAAAAGCCTTAAATTCTGGAAGACTTATGAATTACTACTGGTCTCTGCGTGCGTGTGTGTTCCCATCAAGTAAGTCCAGTTTTTAAGGTTATTCATAAATACCGTGTTAAGACGACTGGGTAAACTCACTAACACACAAAAACATGCCTTAAACGCGCATGCAAGCATGCGGGGGGTTGGCGTTAATATTTAAACACTCAAGCTCAATCCCCAATTAAGAAAGAGTGATCATGAGTTTATAATTTCTAAACAAGAGAGTGGGGTAAGAGTGTGCAAGAAGTAGACAAACAGAGGTGTTAATAAAGCTAAACAACAGCAGCCAGAAAGGCCCTTTAGGGATTGGAGCCATAAAACTACTATTATAACAGTGGCTTAAAGGCACGGATTCAGTTCCAGCAATCCTGGCAATACTGATGCAAGCAAACTGTCAGCAATTAATTAATCCATCAAACAGCTAAACCCCATTAAAAAAAAAAAAAGAAAAAAGGAAAAGAAACTGGCAAATGGGTTTGATTAAAAATGGAACGCAGTGATGGGTTTTTGGAGAACGGAAGTTTGATCTGGAGATGGGGATGGGGACAAGATGCTCGAAGAAATGTGGGAGAGAGGACATGGGGAATGGAAAGGAGCGTGTGGAGAAAAAATTATATGTTTCCTAAGCCTACAACAAGAGTGTCGAGTGAGGGAGGGTGGATGAGGGCACAGGGTGATAGGTTATTGCCCACTCATGTTTTCTCATTCAATCATCAACGCAAAATGCTCAATAGCACCACCCCACCGTCTCAAGTAATTCCTACTATTACCCATAACTTGCTCAGAAATCAACTAATATTTCGCAACACAATAAATAAATACCAAAAATCTGTGTCAGGAATGCCCATTCACAAGGCACAACCATTTGTTAATTAGTTGTAGCTTCCTCGTTTTTTTTTTTTTCTTCCTTCTTCAACTACTTCACGGACTCTGCTTCTTCTGCTCTTTTTTAGGCCATTCTTTCATTTGTGGGTACGATAAGTGATTAACGGGATATTCTTGCGTATGTTTTAGACTTTTAGTGACGCGTGAATGGATATTGATTAGTTGAAAAATTGTGGATAGGTGAGGAAAGGCTGTCTTAGCAGCATAGTCCTTTAGCAGAAAGATGAGGGACTCTGCCTCTCTGCGATTTGTTCGACACTTATAGTGAAGTATCAACACAAAACAGAACAAGTGGAGGCACAGTTGCAGAGTTGCGTGCATAATTGATAACTGGCACTATTATGACTCGTGACACTGGATAAGCCAACAGTTCTCGTTCACATTGCAAACCCCTCCATCTCCATTTCTCAAATTTCCAGATGCAGTAATTCTATAAAATAACCCTCATCAATGGATTGACATTTTCTATTTGCTGATAGTTCTACACTTTCCGTGTCTAATAAACAATGTTCTTTATGGAAATGAAAAGGTTTCTTTTATGGTATAAAGGTCACACATAAGATGAGGAATTTTGCCATTTAAAATATCAAAATGTAATAATATATTAGTACTCTTGTGATTATAATTTTCTCGTCCAAAGGCCTGCCAAAGGCAAAGCAACTAGGCATCCATTTGAATATTTCGTTTAGCTATTCTTCAATTTTTCTTAAATTATATTTGATATATTTGTTATATTAAAAATTACCTTCAACTCTCTTTAAATTTACTTTCCCTCAATAAATTTAAACTCCTTTTTCCTGATAAAGTTTTTTATGAAAATAAAATTATTTAACTATTTTTACTATCATATTTAGTCTTATGTTAAAATTTAAAATAATTTTAGTATCTTTATTCTCAATTGATTTATCGTCTCATGTTGTCCAGAAATTTAACTTCATGAAAAATAAATAATATAAATTTTTTAAAAAAGAGGTTTTAGGTTGGGATGGAAGAAAGAGCACTCGTGCGCGCGTGCCAAGGCTGTGTATGTGCGTGGGTTTGGGGTGCAAGCGTGCCAAGGCACTCATCACGTGCGATGGGGTTTATATATAGGTATGAAGAAGAGGACGCACTTCACTCAATGCTCAAGCAAGCAAATGGGTGTAGTTGATACTCGTAATTTCCATGACACATGTATGAGTTTGTAAAGCATAGAAGCAGGAGGGGAATCTAGGAGAGAGATTCTTTTGTTTGAGAAGTGTCTCTGAATCATACATAACAAAAGCAGAGTGAGACAGAGTGTGGGTGTGAATAGAATTATTTCGTAGCAATGGAGATAGAGAGTGAGATGAGGCAGTCAAGGTTTAAGAGGATTTGTGTGTTCTGTGGGAGCAGCCAGGGCAAGAAGAGCAGCTATCAAGATGCCGCTATTGAGCTTGGCAAGGAATTGGTATTCATGCTTTTCTACATTATTGATTTTCTTTGTCATGTTTTGGCCCTGTTTTGTTCACTCCACATACTCCTTATGATCTTGTTTTTACGAAAATAACCAGAAGACTTTTTGGGATATTTTCTCTAGAAAGCTTTTCATATATATACATAACAGTTCAGTTGATGGATATCATATGGAAGCGGTTAAACTTCGTCATTTGATGTCTTGCAGATTCTTGTTCCATATAAAATTTCTTCTGGGTAAACTCCCTGTGTTTATGACATGTTTGATACTTATTCATGGCGTTCTGTAAGTTAAAATTTACATTGATTCTAGCTTTTCTTTTATCTGTGTCTGTATCTAGCATGCACACGATGCCAAATAAGCAACGAGCCCAGCAACATCATGATTTCGGACAAGTCCTTTCTAAATTTCCTGTTCTTCCACGAATCTTTTCAGATTTGTGTTACCCTTCATCTCCCTGAAGTTAACATGCTTTTTCTTGATTTTTGCTATCTCCTTGGTGGCTCAGCACCTTTGAACTGAACCGTTTCAACTTTCACAAGTGCCCTCTTGCTGACCGAGTGTGCGTTGCAGAATCATTTTCAACGCCTTTTCCTTTTACTCCGTCTCGGGGTTTCAAACAGCTAGAATGTAGCATCATAAAATTATATGTCCAGATGGGTCACCATGAATTCATTTTTTTGACATCATAGTATGACAGCCACTCTTGTCTGCTTTTGTTATTTAGTGTTTCTAGGCTGATTAGATTAATGGTCTGAAGGTGTCAAGGAACATCGATCTGGTCTACGGAGGGGGAAGCATTGGTCTAATGGGTTTGGTTTCACAAGCAGTTCATGATGGTGGTCGGCATGTCATTGGGTATGATTGTTTTTTGCTTTTCCTCACCCTTCCCTTTTTCAATTTTTCTCTTTTCTCCCCAAATATGTTGGGAAAAAGGAAGATCAAGCAAACAGAGTCAATGAGTAACCACGGCTTATGTGGGATTCTTTTTCTATCGACACTGATTTTTGTCACGTTATTGTCTCTCGCAGAGTTATTCCCAAGACGCTCATGCCTCGAGAGGTATTTCTGCTCCACATAGGAGAGAACCTTTGAGTATTTTTCTTCTCGTAGTAGAGTGTTGCAAGTTGCCTTATTTATTTGTTTCTCTTCATCAAGGCATTAAACGCAGATTTTTTCAAATTTAAAATATATCAGTAGTCTATTTAATGAATATCATTATCAATAATTAGATAAATTAAATAAAGGCATTAATGATATCAGATACATAAAAGTATTCTTTTTTTTTTTCCGAGTCTATTTTCTGTTCAAAAAGTTCATCTGGTTACATCTCCCTTTCCCGTAGATTAAGCTTCTTGTCAAAGCTTGAAATGTTACCTTTTTTTTTTTTTGTTGAAGTTTCTCTTTATGGTCAATACTTGGCTGTCTTATCCCCGTTATCATTAGAATAGCTGATACAATCCCGATGAATCTGCATATCTTCTTTCTCTCTGATTCTACTTTGCAAACAGTTTCATCTTTACACCTTCAGTTGATGAGCCCTGTGCGGTTTCACCTGTTTTACTTCGTTGGCTTACATTGGGAAAGAATTTTTTCTTTCTTTTTGTTTTGAATTTTCGGTTATAAATTACTATCACATGCGGGAAATAGGTAGGGTAAATGTGCATGTAGAATTAGTCTCCCCTTGCTGCAACCCTTATCATTACGTAACCTGCATAATAGTCCAAATCATGTGCCCTCTTCTCTCTCTAAATTTGACTTCCTTTTCCGTCTCTAATCTTTGGTTCTCTCTGTTGCAGCTAACAGGCGAAACAGTAGGAGAAGTGAAAGCAGTAGCAGACATGCACCAAAGAAAGGCTGAGATGGCTAAGCATTCTGATGCCTTTATTGCCTTACCAGGTTAGCCTTCATCAAATACAATACAGAGGCACAGAATTTTGTTTTTTAAAAGGATCATAAAGTGCATTTATAATTCTATTTTTAGTATATAGCATTGAAATATTGACCGATCACAAGGTTTCAATACTTTATAGAACACTAAATGACATTTTTACTTATCAACGTACACTACTTGCTACCTCACATATATATCTATATATATATATATATGTGTGTGTGTGTGTGTGTTGTATCAAACGAATCCCGAAATCGTTTACTCACCATTCCTGTAAACTCAGACTGTAGTTATTTTATTTGCTACCTTTTTGGCCTAATATCATTACAAAGATTATCACGCCTAATCATGGATGTTGTTTGACAAGGTTTTTTTAGTACTTGTGTATGATTTGGAAGTGATTCCGAATGGATAGTGTCGACTAGTCCTCCACTTACTAAACATTGAGGCATTGAGGAAACACAAGTGGGGTAGGATTTTCTTTATTTTAAAAATAATCTGCAGAAACACTTGTGTGCCACTATTATTCTATTGGTGATTTAACATGTTACTGAATCGGAACACTGCTGTAAAATCAATAATGCGCACTGTGGAGTCCAAAAACAGCTTTTCTTGATGTTCTTTCACAGACCCCAAGGCCATGATTAGAGAGCGACCCTTCAAACAAACCTAGCTCATGGCCTGACCTCTTAACATTTTACACTGAAAATTAGAGCTATCTGAGGCTCTGAGCAACTGCGCTTCTGGTTTAATGCCATTTTTTCCTCTCTATCTTCCTTTGAACCGTGACATTATTATACTAAAAATCGAGCCAAAGATAGGGAAGTAAAGCAAGGGACAACTTTCACTTTGATAACTTTTTCCAAATAGCACCTGTACCTGACAGGGAATCATGCTTTGCCCTTTCAAAGACCTTTCTAGCAGTTCTTATTGCCTTCAGTAATTAAGTGCTGAGAAACTAATGAGACAGAAGAGGCATGCAGTGACAGAGTTGTCATCTGCTCTATCTGGGTGGGACCACATGTATGAAAGTGGAATCCTCACGTCAGGCCGCCCAAGAGTGGAAGAGAATATGAGTAAGAGGGTTTGGAAGACCAGATCAAAAGATGACCTCTTACTTGACGCTATGATTATGAGATCCAATATGGAATTTGAACCCAGTGCATTTGATTCCACAAATCCAAGACTAAACACCACACACCACACATAGTGAGATATTAATACTAGTGAATTCCTTAATCTCACTTCTTTACTAACACGGTACATGCTTCTTTTTTTTTAATCATTTGGATGGCCTATGCTTTTGAATTAATTTTTTTTTTAAAGAAACTCATACAAGTTACATACAGGCGGTTATGGGACTCTAGAAGAGCTTCTTGAAGTCATAACCTGGGCACAACTTGGGATTCATGACAAACCGGTAATTAACTGATTATATATTCATGTGCTTGGAGGTGCCTTGTACTCAGTCTTATCCTAAGTAGGTCTGACATTCCACAACTTGTAGGTGGGATTATTAAATGTTGATGGATACTACAATTCCTTGCTGTCGTTTGTTGACAAAGCCGTGGAAGAGGGATTTATTAATCCAAATGCCCGCCACATCATTGTATCCGCACCAACACCTAGAGAGTTGGTCAAGAAGTTAGAGGTAACTCAATTGATGTCCTCATTTCGAACACTATCTGTAAATGCAAATAGTTCAAAATTCCCTTCTGCTCTGCCTGATGTCCCCTGATTTATTCTTAACAATTGCTTTGATTTCATCATGAAAATTAAGAAATTGAAAGGTATAAATGCAAACATGAAATTTAATTTTGAGATAATGGGATGGACCAAAATCTTTTCTGTCTCACAACAATTAAGCACATCTCTGTTATCCAGTTTTGAACATGCAAATCCTTTTCAGTGCATTCTCGTTTTGCTCTGCAGATTGGTACAGATATATAATATGTTAACGGATAATGAAATATTATTATGCTTAATTTGCAGGATTACGTGCCCTGTCACGAAAGTGTTGCTCCTAAGTTGAACTGGCAGATGGAACAGCTGGGTTACCCTCAGGAGTATGATATCTCAAGGTAGCTGGGTTGACTTATAGGCACGGAAGACGAATCAGATAGAAGTAACTTTGAAGGTGGAAGAAGCTAATTTTTAATTTACTATTTTTTTCCCATTTTAAATTTCTTTTGTATATTACCGGGATAGACCTGAATATGTGAAACATCTTAGTTTCCTATTTGTGAAAGTCTGATTTCCTTTTGAAGTTGTAAGTACTAGGGGCTTCTGAACTTATTCTTCAATGTCAATTAGTATGCAAGTTTAACTTTCATCCAGTGTACTGTGACTTGACATTTTCTGTGCCACCCCATGACTTTTTTTATGCCAAAGCTCCTTTCATTTAAGATAATTGTGCAAAGAATCAAAAGAAATCCATGAACGTGAATATTCAAGCGATACATATATATTTATTTCAGCGAGTTTCCACGACTCCCTACAATGATTTTAACTACAAGAAATGTATGGAAAAATTTCTCTGGCACGAACTATCAGCAATTTTTCTTTTTCCGTTTCCAACCGAGTAAACACAGAACCGTTGTTTCATCGTTGCGGACAAGGGGAAGGGAATATAAGAGTCTAGTAGTGTATAGTGTTGCTGACAACACAGAACCACTAAAATTAAAAAGAGAGAGGACAAGGAGGAACTAAATGGGGCGAGCCAACAGAATATAAGGTCCAACTTGAATGGAGGTCAGGTAAGTATTAATAATTAAGAGTGGGACCAATAATGTGACAGACATGTTCAAGGACCTGTGTTTGAAGGTAAGTGGTTTGAGTTCAGAAGGTGTGGGAGACAAGACTGTCCCAACCAACGACCGGTAACGGAAGACCAGGGCCAATAGTTGAGTGGAACTGCGATGGCAGGCACTGCATTCCTCAGGAAGGACTCAGCTAAGTAGACTGCTGTTTGTAGGGCCATCTATCACCCACCAAATGGGACAGTGCCGTGTATTCCTGAGGGCCACCTGGGATTCAAACTCAAAACTTAAGGATCTTGTGCCTCACACAGCTATGGACAATATGATTCCATCGCCTTTGGCCCCAGTAACATCTAGCAATTGCCAGTTGTTGAACCAACTGCCTTTTGGAATTGGGGCTGTTGCTTCGGAGGTGATCCCAGAAGCTTTGAATGAACTCTGACGTGTTCTTTTGAAAAGAGGTACAAACATGGCAAACAGGAATTGAAGGAAAAGACGCGTTCATTATGCCAGAGAGGGAAAGTTGGGCGTTATGCGTAAAAAGAGTCCCCTCTAATCAACTTTATCCTTGAACATTCTACTCCCTCATATTGAAACGTTCCTAAGAAAATTATTCAAGTTAAATTTGAAATACCGATGTCATTATAGAAGAAAGTAAGCTACTGCTTGAAGACTTAAAAGCTCATCCTGAAGGAGACACGACCCTTGATTTTCAAGCAAAGTGGAAGAAAGGGAAAGGGAAAGGGAAAGGAGAGGATGATAGGGAAGGTTAGTGTCAGGAAGAAGCTCCTTTAAGGGTAACAGCCAACTAATCCTGTGAAAAAAAAAAGAGCTAATCTGGGCAAATGACTAAAATTAAGAGTTAAACAACGAAATTATACGGTGCTAGTTATGGCAAACATCCTGTAGGACCACTATCCAGCGATGCACCTTTCAAGGACCTTTTTCATTGTAGGGTTCAGAGTAACATGATTTGTATATCACAGCTAAATATCTGTTATGTCAATCCGAAATTTAAAATACAGCCACAACATTGCTGAACTTTCACTGTATAAAGGACTTGCGACAGTTAATTAAATTGTGTCAATTGTGAGTCCGATAAGTCAGACATCAATATCAGCTGAGTGTCATATCTATGTGCTTCACCTTCTATAGAAATTAAGCTCTACATGTGCAATAGTCTTTAGTCATATGAGTAGGGATACTTTTGTCCTGATTACCGAGCATGGATGCTTCGTTATGGAGGCTGCCAAGTTACTAACGGATGAGGGCATGAGATGATGTTCTATGAGGCCTTTTTTTGCAGAATTAATCCCTGGAGTGAAACATCTCGACTTGGAAGGTTCTAGGCTATACCTGACTGGTGGACTGCAAGTAAACAGTCCCCACGACTAAATGAAAGGAGCCCAGTCATGACAACACTACTAATACACGAAAAAAGACAATAAGATGTTGGGGAGTCTCTCAAGGCCTGTATGGATTGGAATTGGGGTCAACCTAGGGCTTATTGGTTTACCGATTAAAGCACTTTGTTGATAAGTTGAATATTGCATTACTACGGACACTCAATTTCACTCTCCTAAACCTCATAATTGATTACAAGAACTGGACAGGGGGAGCATATATATATGCAAGTAAATGTCTTGGAATCAATCGTTCAAAAGTCATCCCAGGAAGCACTCGCTACCCCGAAATGTTGCACTCAACCTTCAATGAATTCATGTGTCAGTAATTTACATAAGAGGATTTCCGGATTCAATATAACTCCAGCTGAGGCTGCATTTGAGGACTATTAGTTCGACTTGATGCTGACCGTTATTGGTTGTCCCTTTCAGCTCCACTCCATGTTTACTTTGATTGGTCACGTCTTAAATTTACTTTTAATACTCTTCCTTTTTTTAGCGTTTCATTGGTAACAAAAACAGTAAGAATACATCAATCTGCAGCCACAATAAAACGGAACAAGTAACTTGGTTAACAGATTTCCTTTCGTCAGACTAATAAATGAAAGGTGAGAAAATATTTAGCTCTCATTTGGAAGAATTGATTAATACTTAATTCTACCAGCAAGTTTGATTGTCAGTTCATTACTGCATTAACACAGACAAAATTAGAAGTAACGAATAAAAACAGGAGTATTTACACTTACTTGAGCTATGAAATTCAGTGAACCCCTTTACTATTTTCATGATTTAATTTTCCATTCATCGCCGGTGCTGATCCCTTGGCATTGCCACTGCTTGATTCTTTTGTATTGCAACACTCAGACTTCCTTCTAAAGCCTAATCTTTTTGGGAAAAGACTCCAACTTCTCTTCGTCTTTGTCAGCTTCTGAAGCTCATTCTTGATGCTCGAGCATTCCTTCTCAAGCTCGGAAACCCGTTCCCTCATGTTTTCAGCATCCAGTGCAGGGTCCAGTTGACGAGTGCCATTACTCTTTGGGAGGCCAAGGCTGCCGTTGGGGTTTTGTGAGTTCTCAAGATTGTCAGAAACAAAGAACCAGCCAGAAATTGATGTGCGGAGACGAAGCTGTTCAAAAAATAAAACTTGAACAATAACTCTAAGTGGAAGTCTTTCATTTTGCGCTGCATGGGTGCTTGCTTCCAATGATAGTTTCTGGCAGTTCATAAGTCTGCAAATTTGCTCCCTTTCAGAATCTGTAAGCCAATGATGTGCCTGAAGTTGCCATAGATGTGGTTATGTTAAACTTATAATGTTGAACCAGATGAACACAAAAGAATTTTTTTTTTTTTAAAAAAAAGATATTCTATACACTTGAGACCCCTTTGAATAAATACCTTGAATGGTCTTAGTACTAATTTTCAAGGGAAAATTTTATTATTCTTTTCTTGATTTATTCTTTCTTTTTCACCAAATAGACTTGTTAGGTACTCTTCTCACTTTTTTTTTTTTCCCCTCTTCCACAATTCCTTCAAGCAACACTAATACTAATCCAGAAGCATCAAGAACTTCACAATTGTAGTTAGCTATGGTTTTGGGCATTTTGGAATATTTTTATGATCAATGCTAAATCATTCAGTCAACTGCAAGAATTAAAGATGCATAGTCTAGGGCGGGCGACACTATCCAGCATGGTCTTACCTTAAGGTATACATCAATTGCATGATATAAACCATCGCCAAGTGGCCTGGCATAATCAGGAATCGCTGCAGCAAGTGCCTGAAACTTGGGCAACTTCAAGTTAACATCTGGGGCCACCTCAGCAAGATATGCATCCACCAAATTCGACACCATTGTCAAAGGTGTCAATGTATCAGCCTCACTAATCAACGGCGCCCCTTCAGTTATGCATGGAGAAGCTGATACAGATGGAGGCAGGTATATTGACAAAAAATGATCAAGAATCCTCTGAATGCAGTCTACATCATAGAGAGTCTCGACTGAGTATCCCATGTTTGGAATGAGAAGATCCACAATCGCAGCCTGATCTAGTTGAGATCCCACCCTTTTCTCCAAATGTTCTCTGCATGATGGACTTGCATGTAATATCATGGCAGTGCGGAGCAGCCTAAGCAGATGCTTGGAGGATGTGACCCCCCGCTTATTAGGAAGCAAGCCCACGATTTCTTCCAGTAGAGCCCTTTGATCTGCTTCAGAAGTAGTAGAAATGGTTGTCCCTAGGTTATGATGATTTGCATCATTGAAGCTAGATTGCCTATTCATCAAGGGGAGAAACCTCCTGACATAATATATGAGGGATCCAGCAACACTTTCTGGTTTCATACCTTTTGATTCAACGGCTAAAATTAGTCTTTTATATAGAGGTAGGCTTAAGAAGGAAACATCCTCGTACCACCAATTATCACCTAAAGTTCTTGGTTTTATCTCAGAAGAAATTCCATTCCATAAGACAGCATCTCCAGGGCTCTGTGTGCTATTACGTTCTGCCACAGGCCAATTGAACAAGTTTGGATCTGAACAGGCCTTTGTAGCCAAGGAATCAATGCATCTTGAAACAATATGGAGGTCTTCCGCATATGATTGAACTTCCTCACATGTTTCAAGAGCTTTAATGGAGTCTGGCCAAGTACTGAAAACTTCATTAAGTAAGGCCTCTGTCTGTGAAATAAGATTCCCTTCACCATAATTTTCAGTCATTTGAAGGTACTCTGCAGCACATCTAAGGCTGACTACATTTAGCGCCGTGACTTCTATTTTTACACCATAGCAAAACTTGGTTACAAGCTCAAATGTTTTAGCTCCACCAGGCACATCATGAAGTTGCAAAACACAACTTGATCCATCCTCATTTGAGAACTCGGCAATGAGCCTTTTCAGTAGCCCACTTCTAGAAAGCAAAGGGAACTGCATAAAGATCACAAAGAGGGAAAGAAACTAAGTTCTAGCATGAAAGTATGGCTGAGTTCAGTTGAAAACAAAACAGAGAGCAAAAGAATAATTCAAGACAGCACATGCATCCAAGGATTCTTTTCGACAATAAAAGTTCAATTAAAACATACACCTTGTGGAGAAAAAAAGACATTTCGCCTACTTCGACAGTAACATCACTTGGAAGTCCTGTTGTACAAATCCTGAAACCATATAAAACTATGACCAATGAGTCGAAAATAAAATCACATTGTATAGGAATTGCTTGATAACAATATCTACTTGTGAAAGCAATAAAGCATCCTAAAAGTTGAGTATACTATAGACCTCTGGAGATAATTTGCTTGATGCCTTCCACTACTTTGCAACTATGTCTATACTCTATAGTTGTGAAATAAATTGCAGGGGAGCCAGTAAGCATACTAGAGAATAGGATTTTACATCTCCACCTGATTATAATGGACGTTGTCTCAAGAAAAGCCGATTACTCTCACACCTTGAAATGTTTTACAAGTTGTGCGGTCAAGAGCAGGTTTATTAATTCTCCATTTGCACGATTAGTATAATAATATCATTGCCAATTTGTTATCCACCATTGTATAAATAGAATACAAGAAAAAAACCATCCAGGTATTTCCTGCCTTCTGCCAAGGGTACTGTATACCAGGATACAATCACCAACTGTGATTTTCCTGAACTTTACTTTAGGATTTGACATAGACCAAATGTTTATTTATTCATCCTCCCATTATTCGGGAGATAGCATGGCATACACCACTTCCATTTTCCTCCTGGCAGGGCATGATGTTAGGCAGCGAATGACAGGCAATTCAAAAGCCTACCTTTCGATCACAAAGTCAATATGACTTGGGGGAATTTCCGGATGAGATAGAAGACCTTAAGCATTTTAAAATATCAGTACAAGGTTTTATTCCAAAATGAAATAATCAACAACTAAAACAAGACTAATGCCAATCAATTTACAAATAAAAAAGTCTACGTAATTAGAATATCAATACTGCTCAATGAACACCACCGAATAGAACAACGTGTTGGCCAATTGGGACAGAAACGCTCACCATGATTGGCCTTCAAGACGGAATGATTCAGATTTTGATCCGAGCTTCAAGAACGCCATTTATTGGAGCTTGTTCAATCTGAGAAAGGTTGGAAGCAAAGTTAAGAAAAAGAGAAAGATAAATAGCGTAGATAACATGCGAATGGGGAGTGGCAGAGGAGGAAGACGAAGAAGTTGAGGAGTGAGAAATGAGGGCAGAGTGAAGAAGTTTCATTGCGATTATGCTCGACAAGAGAGGTAGCGAGTCTGAAGCCAGTAACCGAAGCAGCGAAAGAAACGGCTCCCCTGGCTATCTGGAGTGCAGAAACTCCCCTTAGCACTCCTTTCTCGCTTCGCTTCTCCCCCGCATTTACTTGCTCTTGCATGCTCATGTTTCGGCATGTCACCTCCAACATTGCCCGCAAGAAATGCCACGTCACCCTTAACAAATAAAAAAAAAAAAAAACAAATGTCATGTCATTTTGTAATCATATTTTAATTTAAGAATTGCAGGTGTTTTTATCAGAAAAAATTGAAAAAGAAAGACCGACATTTGAATTTTCATTGGGCTCCGTACAGGTAAAAGTATAGTTTTCGTTTTTATGACAAATAGACACAGATTGAGATTAAAATAGAAAAATTAAAATTAAAAGAAGAAAGATGTTTTGAAAATTTGAATATAATATTATAAAATAAAACATTTTTTTAAATTTTTTTAAACAAAATTTTATAGTCAAATACTTAATCTACATATTTAAGTACAAACTAATTTACTGTGATTCAAAATGAATTAACTTTAAATTCAGTGCATCCAAATTTTTAAAAATTAATTTTAGGCACTTCTATATATATATATATATATATATATATATATATATATATAGCAAGACGTTCTAGTCATATAATCCTTTTTGATGTAGTAAAAATTGTGTATTTTTTACTATTTCCTTTTAGTTTGATTTGCAAAAATCTTGATTTACAATCAAATTTATTGAATATTTGTTTTCATTTAATTATATTATACAATAATTTTATTTTTGGTATAGGATATTTATTTTTTACTACTATTTCATTTACTTTCTTATAATTGATTACCATTCGTGATTTATCTCTTTTCTCTTCACTACATTTCATTATTATTATAGCTGGTGAATAATAATTGGACCTGTTTTCTCTTAGTAAATCATATTTTTTTCATTTCATTAATATGCATATAAATTCTTTTTTGTCATTTTCTGTCCATGAATAGGGTTTACAATTTATTTCTTTGTTATAATCTAATAATTATATTTTGGCCATAGGCTTGGATTTTTTCCAATGTATTAAGGGATTATCATCATAATTTTCTACTAATCTTTGTTCTATTATTTTTGTTTCCATGTGAGTTTAGTATCTTTTATCTCTATTGGTTTTTTATTAGGAACAAATTGTACTTTATTTTCGTATTTTTTTCTTTCTAAATATTGTATCTATTCTATTGTATGGATCAAGTATTCTAATTCCCAAATTTTATGTTTACAAGGTGTTATTAATACTAAAGCTTTATGAGCAAAATGTAAATGCATATATTGTTTTAAAAAATTTATTCCTAATATTATATATGGTGTTGATTCATTATATTAATATAATATTGATATTTTTAAGTCATAATCACTTATTTGTATTAGAATATTTTTTGCAAATAATTCTATCATATGAATTTCTTTTCCTGCACTACTCATTCTAATTGGTTTATCCTTTTTCCATAATTTTGATGGCAGGATATTATATTTAGCTAATGTCATATTTGCTCCTGTGTTTGCCATTGCCTGAGATATTCATGATTGATATTTTTCATAATTGAATTTTACCAAGATATAATAGAATTTCATTTATATCAATCTTTTTTTTTTATTCTAATATCACTACTTGCTGTTCGATATTGATTAATATTCTATTTTCTTGAATTTTATAGGGTTTAACTTTTTCTAAGAAATCTTTTGCTAATATAAGTTTATAAGTTTAGATGTTGTTTACTTCAAGATCTATATATAATTTTAATCTTATTAAATCTTAAAGTGGTTTGGGCTATTGTATCCTCCTCCTCTATTTCCATATTATTATTTATATATTCTAATTGTATTATACTTTTTTTATAATTTGGTTCTAATAGAGCTATAATTTCTATCGATAATCCTTCCTTTTTTAGTTCTACTAATATATAGTTTTTGGGTTTTTCTATTAGGTTTATTTTTGGAATTGATGTTACTGGGATTTCAACTTATCTATTTGCATCATAACTACTTTGGCTTCTTGACCGAAGAAGATTTTGTCTACTTTCTGGTCTATACTCTTGGATACTTCTTCTAGGGTTGATATTTATGTTTACCTTAGTAGGTGTATTGATTATAATGCTTTTGCTTCCTAGTCAGTTATTATACTTTAATCTTCTAGGATTTTCACTTTGGTTTATTTCTCTTGTATTATCTAATTCTAATTGCAATTGTCTTGGTATTGTTATCCTTGCAGGATCTAATTTTAATTCTTCTAATACTGGCATAAAATTCTAATCTATGGTTATGTTTCCTTGGTTTCTTTTATATATTTAATATTCGTTTGAAAATACTAAACTTACCATTCCTATTATACTAATTATTTTACTTCCTAGAGGCATTTTTATACCTTTGAGTTTGTGATAAATTACCAAAGTTTTATTCATATTCATTTCTAATCTAGATCTTGCAAAATTTGTATTTATTGTGAATTTTAATTTTTGATATATTAGATTTCCATTTAGTGCTCCTAAAATGAAATTTGATACACTATCTATTATTCTATTATCAATAATCAATAATTCTATTGATGTATCTATTCCTGCGCTAAAATAAGCTTTTATTAGTAGTTGTACTCTTGGTATATATATTTATGTTATCTCATCCTTTATGTCTAATTTTTCAATTTCTTGATTTATTAAAGTTTTATTTATTAAAGGTATCCTTAAAACTCCTTCCGTTTGGGTTACTTCTATTGGATGCTTTTTCTGTAATAGTACACAAGCGTATTTTTCTTTTTTCTTTTGGCTTTATCATTTTTTCTATTCGTGTTATTATTCCTAGTTGCCTTAAGTCTTGAGAGGTTAAATCTAATTTTTTATTTCTTATCTTATCATATTATTTCTGACTAAATTACGTTCTTCTTTCTACGATTCCTTCTTTTGAATTTCTAAATTCTTCATATTGTTCACTTTCTTGTTCTTGTAGTTGATTACTAGTTTCCCCTTGCATTATATTAATTTCATTTTCTTCTATTATATAATCATAATCATCATTATTTGAACTATTCTCTAAAGTACTTGCAATTTCTATAGCCATTTTATATACTTTTATATCGAAGTTATTTATTTCATCTTCTGAAAATTCATTATACTCAATTGGTTCTCACCAATAATCCTCTTATATTTCCATTATGTTTATTGCCTTCTTATTTCTACGTTTAGTGCATTCGGTTGATATATGTCCTATTTGTCAACAGTTATAACATTGACATTTTCTAAGATTTTTCTTATAATTTAATTTTCTTCCTTTTTTAAAATATTTTTGTGGTTGATAATTTTTCTTAAGTTTATATTTTGGATATTATCTAAACTTATATTTTTTTCTTCTCTAATCTACATCCCTACCTATGAGGTATTTCTAATTCGCTACATTTTAGTATTAATTTATTAGCCTTATAATATTTAATATTTTTCCATGCTTCTTTACATTTATTAGATAGGTACTCTCTTAGAAAATATTCTTTTCGTCCCATAGTATCTATTAATAGTAATAATTCTTGTCGTTCATTAAATGCTTTTATATAATCCTCTAATATTGTTTTTGAAATTAATCTTGGTAATTTTCAATAAAACAAATCCATATAAAATTTTTGTTATTCATAACTAGGTAGCCTTGCTTCATAATAATATTTTTGGTATTCACAAATATATTGATTTAAGTCTTTAGGATCTAATGTACATATTTATATTTGATGTAATTTTGTTATTGCCCTTTCTTATTTGGTGGTTTCGTTGGCTCTTGCACTCCTTCCTAAAAACTCATTCATTAATACCTGTTCATATTGTCTTAATAGTATTGCATAAAATTCTTTTCTATTTAAATATCCTGTTACTACTCTTACATTAGCTCTAAAATCTTCTATCTGACTTTTTCACAATTCTTGTACTATTCCTATAAAACTAGCTTCTACCATTAGATTTGTAGCATTTGTCTCTATACTTCGATTTAGTAGTGCGATTAATTGAGATTTAATCCATTCCTTTATTCTTTTTTCTCTATTTAGATTACAATATAAGTTTAGCCATATTTCTAGTATTTGTCTAGTTTCATATTATTCTAGTGGTGGTGGTATGAAATTGCTATTTCTTGTTAGGGTATAAGTAGTTTCATATAAATATGTTAAATTTTGGGTTCTTAATGGTTTTCTATGTCTTAATTCATCTTATTCTATCTCTCTTTCTCTTTCTGGTTCACTACTTCCTGTATTATTTATATTATATGCCAGGCTTTGTATATTTGGAGGATTTTGTGGTTATTGTTGCATATTAATTTCATTTAAATCTTTATAGCTTAGTGTCATGTTTCCTAATTGTTTTCTTATTTCTTCAAGATTTTCTTCTTCCATTCCCATTCTATGTTTTATTTCATCTTGATCTAGTTCTCTTAATATTTGCATCATATTTATTTGTTTTACTATCAAACCTTTTTCTTCTTTTTCTTTTGGTACTAGTTTTAGCATGAAGTATGGTAACTTTGACCCTATTTGACATGTTATTTCTATTACTTCATAATCTTTTTTAGTTATCTCTTCATCTAGTATTTCCTCTTCATCATCTTTTTGTAATTCCGTGTCATCTTGTTTTTTTAATTTTATTATTTCATGAAATATGGTCCATAAATTGTTATTTATTATTTCTTGTCCTTTTTGGAGTTTTTCTATTAATATTCTTGTTTCATGTATATTTTCATTCATTTGTTTCTCTTTTATTTTTTTCTTCTGTTTTTCATCGAATATTACTTCTCTAAGTGCTTTCATCATATTTATTTCATATCCCTATTTTATTTCTATTAAATTTTCTTTTACTCCTAAGGCTTGTTTTATTGGATTCATATGTTTTTTAATTTCTTTTAATTCTTCTTTGATTTCTACTAATTCCAATTTTATTTCATATATTTTTTGTTCTAATGGTTTTGCTATTTCTTTTAATTTTCTCATCTTATTACTTTGATTCTCTTCATCTAATATTTTTTTGATTTCTTTAGGAGTCCTTTCTATTATACCATCTAGATCATATATATCTAATTCTCTTTATATATTGGGATCTATGAGACAACCTAATTGTTTCAGAAGCACATTTGTCCAATTTACTTGTTAAATGTATCGTCTCCTTTACCATCTAAGATGAATGGAGTTGTTATTAGTGATTCAATTTCTATAGGTATATAAGAACTTCTTGGTAACTTATTTTGATCTACACAAGATATTCTAGGTTCTACTCTTTTTATAAATTCCATCATGAAAATTAAAGTAAATCAAAATTAATAAGCAAGAATAATACTGAAACTTAGAACTTCAAATATGGAGTATAGGAAATTAAGGTTCATAATTTTCTTCCATTCTAATCAAACCATATTCTGATACCATAACTTGACAACCCAACAAATTTTGTACTTGGTATTATTAAACCAAGAACACATATCTTAGAAAGATCTCTTTGGATCAATAGCCTTGCAGTTCTGGCTTTCCAACCTATATACAAATTATTATTACTTATTAAAATATTAGAGAACATTATGGAATAATTTTTTACCAAAACTAAATTGGGTGATAGAAGGAATTTTGCCCTCTTTCATGTAGAGGCCGTTTACGATGTTTCAGTAGCACAACCTTCCCTCTTCAGTTTAGTTCATCACAACCTTCCATCATTTCCTACCAAAGGTGTACTTATTCCATAACCTTTTTTAATGTTTAAATACGTAATAATATGCCAGTAATCAACTCATAAGATTACAACAATTTGATTAGAGTTTCAAAAAATAATTCTCTTAATTTCCTAGAATGGATTTAGAATGTCATACCTTACTTTCCTAGTATTTTGAAAATATTGGGGTAGATGGTAGAGTTAGTTGATGGAAGAGAGCTTTATATAATAGACTTAGATATATTGAACAAAAGATTTATTGATGAAACTATTTGGAATACAAAAGATTACAGTAGGAGCTTAAGAAAGTATGAAGGCTTGAACATACGAAAACTTTAAGAATTGCCCTGGGTGCTCAATACCTTGAAGTGAAGATTACAAGGCTTTTAATAGGCAAGACATTCTTAACATTTTCCTATTCTAAGATTCATCCTTATCCATTATAAGCTTCGTGGTTACTTTGTCATCATCCTTTGCTTCATTATTTTCCTTGCAGATTCCGTATGTCTCCTTATCATCTTGTAATCTTTTTCACTTTCTTCTTTACCTGTTGTTGGCAGTGTCCTATTTTCTTTGTCATCTTCTGTCGACAATCCTTGTTTTTATTTAATCTTCAAGTATATTGATTGAAGTTAGTGGCTCGTCATAATCCTTGTTAGCTTTTTCTATTTCTTTACAATATTTACAAGTATGATTAGGATATTTAGCCAGCTGTTGGCATATTCTTTTCTTAGTTGGTTCTAGGTTGTCCATGCTATTGGTCTTGATTCTATCATAGAATATACTGAATTGTCTACTTTGACTACTATTTTTGCCGATTGAATATATGTAAATTGATGGTCTTGTGAAGTAAGTCCACTGGGTCTCATCATATGTTAATGTTCTATTCATCTTGGAGAAGATTACTTTTGTTTCTTGGGCTCTTATTTTGGATATAATTGTCTGGAACTCTTCTTCGTCAATAATTTCTTTTTCTGACTGTTTAAACTTAAAAGGTTTCTTAGTGTTTGCAAGTTTAATAAGGTTAGTAAGAGGATAATACTTTTTTGGAGTTATTTCAGCTATGATTAAGTAATATTGGATATATATCATATATTGGAAAACTATTATTGAATAATGTTTAACTGCTTCTTGAATAGATTTTGAGAGTTGGCTCATTTCTTTTAGGTCTGTTAAAGGATATATATATAATGAATTAGTCCATAACTAAAGAGGGTTTGTAATAATGATAGATTGGTACTAGGATATATGACAGCTTTATTAATAACATAATGAGACATATATTTGATAGTTTTTGTTGAGAATGTGAGATGGTTTAGTTATTCTATAATATGTATTATCATCTTGTAATATTAATTATGTTTTATAATATTAAATAATATAAATAATATTATTCAATTAAATGAAAATACAATTACATTAAATTTATTAATTATATTAATATTTATTTTATTATCAAAGTTTTAATTTTTAATTATTGTGCTTAAATGCTTAGATATATGGTTAAACATATATATCATTTAAATAATTAATGTTATAATATTTTAAAATTTCATTTATTTAATTTTAATTATTTAACAAAAAATAATACAAATTAAACTTTTTAGTAAATTCTTTATATATTAAATAATAGTACTTATTATTATTATTATTATTATTATTATTATTATTATTTTGCTTTGGACTTGTCTTGAATCACAACAATAACTTTTCAATTTATACAACTCATTTAATAAAAATTATCAGTTGAGTGAGACTTATTATGTAAATAGTTTTTATATATTGTGCATATTATAATTTCAATTTCAAATAAGTGGGCCTTTATATTTTAAAATATTTTAATAAAAAATTATATTAAAATAATAAAAATAAATAAATATTATATATATTTATATGTATTATGTCCTTTAGAAATATTTTAAAATATATATTAAAAAGTAAAAAAATTAATTTGTGATATTTATGAGATTTAGATTTACGTATATTTTATTATTTTTTGTTAAGAGATTTAGATGGCATAATGAAGTTGTTTTTTTAAATACCATAGAGTTGCAAAATATTGACAACCGATCACTTATAACGTAACTTATCAAAATTTAAACAAAAAATAATTTGAGAATATTTTATTATAGAACTAATCACCTCTTGTTATAATTGTTACCTTTACTTCTGTTTGCTTATATTTATTCAAAAGAGACATATCAATTATCACCAATTCATAAATAAATGTCTTCCAATGAAACCATTTTCACATAAATTTTCAAATTAATATTTCTTCTTGCCATCTCATATATAATAATAATAATAAAATTATTATTATTATTATTATTATTATTATTATTATTATTAAAAATACATATACGAAATCTACTGAAAGTTCTATTTGTAATATTTTTTTGCTTTGTTTTTCAAATCATCAAAATAAAAAAAAACTAAAATTTAAAAATTTTGTAAGATCAATTATTTAAATGACATATATACTTAAAATATATGCCTAAGTATTTAAAATTAAAATTAAAATAATAAAATAAAATTTAATAAAACTAATAAAATTAATATGTTGATTTTTATTTAATTGAAGAATATTATATAAAAATTAAAAAATAATTTAATAATCTTGTGTATATATATATTAATTAATTAATTATATATATATATATACACACATACACACATGGAGGTGCGGCACCTCTATGTATGTCAAGGCTCGAGCTCCTCGCTCCCAATACTATTAAATAAAAAAAAAAATTAAGAGTAATTCGCTAGCAATGTTTGCAAATCACTACATAAAATTAAAAAAATATATAGAAATATAATTTTAAGTATATAGATGTATTATTTTTGTCAGACTAAAATTTTGACCAAAATATTTTTATCTGACATATTAGGCTTAAGCCACGATGTTTTGAGAGTTTTATAACATGGAAGGAAATTAAATTAGTTTAAAATCTGGTGATAGTAGTATACGTGTCCATTTAGGTTTGTAGCTCGTGTAATGGGCTTTTAGAATGTTGTTTGATATAAGTGTTAAGGTAAGAAGGTATGGGGCTCACTGCAGAAGCATTTAGAGTTGAGCACACTGGTCGGAACGCAGTGATTGGAAAGGCCCACAACTTTGTTACGTGAACATCGTACTTGGTGATATAGCTTCCGCCGGCATTGCCGACTCTTTCGCCACCGCCATCAGCCACCAGCTTCTTTATTCTCTGATTTTAAATCTTTAAAATTGGCTTTTTAGCCTTAATTAATTCGCAATTTATGTATCCTCCAAATTTTATAATAAATTAATATTATATTAAGTTTAAACTCTCTCAATTTTTTTTTTCTCAATTAATTTGGCAAAAAGAGAGGTGAAAAAAAAAAAGAAAAGAAAGAAAGTGAAGTGAGGGGAGGAGTAGGGACAGATCCAGATGCCTTCCTATAGATGCGTTTATAGGATATTCTCCTGTAATTTAATTTGAGCCAATGGATGCATCGTCACGTCCTCGTCACCCCTACATCCTTAAAACGGTGTTGTTTCACTTAAGTGAAATGATATATTTTGAAACCTTAAATGCACCGTTTTGGGAGAGAAGTAAAACAACATTGTCACACTAGTCTTCTTCCTTTAACTCGACAGCAGAACGAAGCATATAGGCGTGGGTGGTTTGGTAAGGGATTTGACGGCAAATTTTTGGCTATTTCCCATCCTTCTAAATAATAAAAATGGTGAAATGTAAGCTACTAGTGGAAGTGCAGCTGGGTTTGTCCATTTAAGGGTTGTTTCTGCCATAAAGATAAGGGGTAAAGGAAGAGTAAGAGACCTCTGTTTTTTGCACGGTAGCTGACAGCGTCGGTACCAATGTTTGGAGATCGAAAAGGGAGGGAAAATGTGGAATTCCAGACCGCATTAGATAGGTTTAGGTCTCTGTAAACTCATTTATGCAATGTAGATAGTAAAGAAGCATGAATCAGAATGAAATACTAGTATAGAGTGTATACAATGGTGAAGTATGGTTTCTTTGGCTTGATAATGATTGGAAAAGAAGGAAAATATTGTTCATATAAGCAGTGTTGCCAACTGTGTATAATGTGTTGTGTAGAGAATGAATTTCATTTATCCTTTGTTATTGTAACTCCTTAAGCAACGTGAGTGCATGACTCTCTGTTAGGGACCACACTTTTGGACAGCTACATGTGTAAATGGTGGTATATATATGTGTGTGTGTGTGTGTGTGTGTATATATATATGTTGAAGATGGAGTTATGTTGTTTGCATGAAACCAAGATTCATATGTGTGTGATGTGGTTAAGGACCTTCAAGTCAAGATGTGAATTATATTGTTTACAATGTAAATTAGTTTAGATTTATAGATTCATTACTGGGAATTTATTATCTGGGAAGATTTTTGTCAAAATATCATGTTTGATTGGGAATTTTGTTGCTTTCTGCTCCATTTCTTTTCTCTTATTTTTTAATCATATAGTATCATGTAAGAACAAGTAAGAACCCCCATCAAACTTTCCTTTAAGCTCTTGGTTCTTGTTCTATCCAAACCCTCTAATTCCCTTCAATGTATGCTTATCTCTTTGTTATTGGACAGATCAAGAAAAAGTGAGGGAGAAATTATCAAAATGTCAACTTCATGCGTATTATGTTCCTCTTATGCATTGTTACATGTTCAATGCCAATTTGTTCATATGTTTGCTCTTTTACTTTATTCTTTATTTACATTCTTACTTCTTTGGGATGTTTGGGTTTACTTGACATGTAGAGCACAAATATATTCATTAAATATATACACAGGGTGGGGGGCCATAGAAAGTGAGAATGAATCATAATGGGTAAGTGTTATGATCCTAAGTGACACATAATCCATATGTGTGTTCCTATTATATGGTGTGTTTAATCATTTTTTGTTGCTTGATTGTAGGGAATTATGTGTCCCCGTTGCTGACTTGACTTGTCATAACAACAAAGAGCTTGAATGAAAGCTAAGAGTTAGAATGGAATTTGACAGTGTTGATATAGCTTGGCAATTCTTGACTGAGTATGGTCTCCGCATTGGATTTGGTGAGAAAACAATACTTGAATAAAAAGAAAAAAGATGGTTGTGTGACATTGTGCAGATTTGTTTGTTGTAAGGAAGGAATTTAGAAGACAAACAAATGAGATGCTTCTAATACAAGTCATATAATTGAGACTAGAACTATTTGTTAAGTAAGGATTAATATTGTAACATAGAAAGGGAGGCTGGTAGTTAATAATTTTGTGGAAAGTCATAATCACCCCTTTCAACTGCCAAAGACAACACATATGCTAGCATCCTTCCGTAAGATATCCGAAGTTCAAGCACAGGAGTTGGAATTGGCAGAGGATTCGAGACTACAACAAAAAGCTACATTTCAGTTGATGAGCACACAAGTGAGTGGCAGGACCACCCGTGTGGATGCGAAAAATTATTTGCAAGTAAGGAGACAATGTAGCATGGCTTACAAGGAGGTAGGGTTTCTGTTGTGGTATTTTCAATGCCAATTGTTAGATAACCTTTTATTTTTCTACGCCTATCAAATGGACAATGAATAATAAATAATGAATGTGTTTTGGGCTGATGCTCTTATGATAGTTGACTACGAATATTTTGGTGATGTAGCCTCTCTTGACACCACTTATTGTACTAATGGCGTGTACAGACTACTTGTATTGTTTACTAGTTTCAATCATTATCAACAAATAGTTGTTTTCAAAGCAACACTCATGTATGATGAAATTGCATAATCCTTCAAGTGGTTGTTTGAGACTTTTTTGGAAGCTCACAGACAAAAAAAGCCACTTACCATTTTCACTAACCAGGACCAAGCCATGGCTAAAGCTTTAGGTGAGCTTCTTACTTTCACTTGGTAAATATATACAATAATGCCATAAGTAACAATCTGTTTTGATTTATTGTTGCAGGTGAGGCTATGCCTGATACCTGCTATGGTCTCTGTACATGACACTTAATGCAGAATGCAATTAAGCACCTAGGCAATTTGATGAAAGGTGACTCACATTTCTTAAGTGACTTGAAAAAGTACATGTACAAGTATGAAGAGGAAAACTAGTTTGAAGTAGCTTAGGTTACAATGCTCCACAAATATGATGTCCAAGACAATGCTTGGTTGAAGTCAATGTATGCCATACACAAAAAATGGGTAGCATGTTTTATAAAGCACGCTTTCACATTGATCATGCAAAGCAAAGAACTGAGTGAGAGCCAAAACTTTGATTTCAAGACATGTATGAAACCAAATGTGAGGATAGTGCAATTCTCCAAACTTTTCAAGTGGTAGTTGAGGAGAAACGGTATAACAAACTGGAGTGCGAGTTTGACGCTGGGCACAAGCTTCTAAGGTTGAATTTTCAACACTCTGCCATTTTGAAGCAACTTGCAGAGATATATACATTACCAATTTTTGACTTGTTCTAGGAAGAGTTCAATTTATTGTTCGTTGTCACAATAAGGCATAGAGATGAAAGTCAACCTATATTTGAGTATGTTTTGTCCATATCAAACCAAGAAGGGGAATGACAAGTCTTGTTTGATGCAATCAATAAAATTGTCTCTTGCATCTGCAAGAAGTTTGAAACATTTAGAATTATATGTAGCCATGTTTTGAAAGTTTTTGTTGTCTTAGATGTTGAATAGATGCCTGAAAAATATATTTTAAAGAGATGGATGAAGGACGCACATAATGTCATTATGCATGATGTGATGGGAAAAAAGTCGAGGGAGATCCTAAGTTGGCTAGTACAGAACAGTATAGGTAATTATGCTCAAAGATGATTAGACTAGCCTCTGAGGTTGTAACATGTGAAAAGTTGCACTCCATTGTTGATAAAGGTATGGATGAGTTGTGCAAGTGAGTGATGGATACTCGTTTGAGCCACTGAACCCATGATGCAGCACCAAATCAAACCACAATCGTAGAATGTGGTGGTGTAATTAGAGTAAAAGAACTAAAGATACGAAACAAGCCCAAAAGACATAAATAAATGAAGAGTTAGGTTAAGGTCCAACATAATAAAAAAAAGAAAGTCCTATTCGTTAGACAATTGGAAAACAAATAGCATGGTGTATGTGAAGCCCAGGTGACAAAGCATTATGTCCATGTAATATGTAATCATTTTTTAGTTCCATGTATAGCTTATTATTTTTATGTCCTTACAGGGTAACGAAGTAGTAACCCCACGACTGTACGGAGTGTCATGTTCAACTCCTCTAGTCTCGTTTAACAAGCATCAAACAGATGGGAATGAATTTAGTTTCACCAAATTTCTATTGGTAAGTGCAGTAGAAGATACTGTGTTTATTGTTATTGCTCTCAATTAGTTGAGTTTCATTACTGTGTTGTACAGGAATCATTAGAGGTCCCAACACAGTCATTTTTTAACTAAAACATGTATGGTGATTTGAGCACTTGTAATTTTTTGTCTTTTCTCATCAGTTTGATTTTTTAGGGTTAGGCAACACTTGTATTTAGTAGGAATACTTATCACCTGTATTTACTGGGATACTTAGCAACAATAATTTTTGGGGATACACAATATTTGTATTTTTTGTGCAACACTGAAAGTAATCATCAAATCTCACATGTATTATAATCAAAATGAGGAAATACATATTTGTTCACCTCACAACATACCCACCCTAACAAGGAGTTCTTTGTCTACTTGACTATTGCATCATAGTATGTTTATCCCTATTCTGAAAGTAATCTATACTATCATAGCTCTTTGGCATAATACATTACAATTTACACCATGCCTAATTCATAAAATTATGAGAATTCTATAGTACAGCTCTTTGGAGAAGATGCATCCACCTGATATGCGACTAATTTTAATGCAACATCTGATGATATTTTAGGCTAGGTAGGTCAAACCCTAAGTTTTCGCCTGCATTTGACAGCACCACAGTGGCAATCCTAGTCTTCACCAAATTGAACAAGCCTGTTGTATAGTTAGAATCCACCATTTGGCTTACATTTATGTAAGGGGTAATCGAACTGAACAGATATGCCAAGTCAAGTTTCACCATCAATTATCCTTAACGGAGAAAGTTGAAGGAAAAAGAATCTCAAGTAAAGTACTAAATTTTACTATGTAAAGTTAGATGGAATACGTAATATTACTAGATAACAATAAGCATAAAGAAAAAAAAAAAAGTAAATCGTTTCTGCATCTTCATATTGGGGTAGCAACTATGATTTATATACCTTGATTTGTTCACCTTATATGTTGCATCAATCACCATATCTCGATTAATTTCACATAAGTAGAAGTTTGTCTCCCCTCGGTGTTTCATATTCCAAAGCCTTTCTTCACATGTTTTGTCATCAGTTACTGCTAGAAAGAGGTAGTATCCATTAGAAGGCTTAAAGAATAAAGCATATAAAGGCCCACATATTTCATGGCTGTACATAGATAAACAAATATTTGTCACCTTCTCCAACATATTCTATAACGTGCTCCCCTTGCTTGATGTCTTCATCAGCCACAATTCCAGAACTGCATTTCTCAGTCTATAAGGAATACCTTAAAACTTAGTATCTTAGTGTAAGTATTATGAGTGCAATGCAAGTGAAAAAATGACTTTCAGTAACAAAATATGCATGGGAATAAGATTATAGCTTTAAGGTATAGATGTTTCGGCAATTGCATATAAAAAGTAAACAAATTTGATGAATAGTCCAATACAAAAGTGGATGTAAGCTAAGACAACCAAGTATTACCAATATATAGTTCACATGTTATATAATTGAATTAATGAAACCTGATTTTTTAAGACACTAGGCTAAACAGCAAATAAATAAAGCACAATAATAACTTTTGGAAAGAACATAGATTTATATGTTTGTTTATTCATCATGGAGTTAGGAGGACAAAATATTTGCAAAAAAAAATCATATAAAGAAAATATTGCATCAAATACAATGGTTAGGAAATCAGATAAGAGGTAAAAGATTGATGCAGCCTTGAGAAAACTTAGTACTTATTCACCAACTACAGCATTTTACACTTACTCTGCAGAATCTAGCTAAACTTCATACATTTCCACAAATGTGAACACCATGAAATAAAGTATAATCACAAATACAGAACAAGTATAAGTGTGCTCAGAAATGATGAAATCATTAATAAACATGATGAAATGCAATGAACACCGGAGGCTTTTTGGTCGGAAATGATGAAACCATGATATTGAATTCACCTTTTCTCTATAGATTTAATCTTTTAATAATCAAAATCAATTCCAGAAGTAATAGTCAAACAACGATAGGTTGCATTAATTGTTAATTGTAGAAAAAGATTGAAGCTATCTTTTGCAAAATTTCCACAAAAAAAAAGAAAAAGAAATCCAAAGCAGGAAGAGAATTATCAATTTGCTTCTAACAAAGATTGAGAGTCATGGCTCTGAAATATGATTTCTCACACAATGAGTCTCTGTAAACTTGTCTTCTTCCTCTATGCGGTGAAGCGATAGGTGTCGAAATTGTCACCAATAATCAGATCAAGGACAATGAAGAGGAACAACCCAGACCTGAAGAGGAGCAACAACACAAAACACCCCTTCTCGGATCAACATCATAATCCCAACATCTAAGCAACAACCCAAAACACTAGAGGAAAAGAGGAAGAAATTTAGTGAGGAAGATGAAGAGGAGGAACCTACCCCATTGACACTGTGATTATTAACAGAAGGGAAGAAGACGAATGCCACAGATGCAAAAGCAACAACTTAGTGCGTTCATTTCGCAGCTCTGTTGACAAGGATTTTGTTTTAAAAAAAAAAAAATCATAGGTCACAAGAAACGACATTGTTTTGAGGCGTTCAAAAAAATAAATTTTACATTTTGAAACGCACTATTAAGTGAAATGATATGTTTTGATAATGATGCATTTTGAGGGGTCGGGGGCAACGTGGTGCAACGAGGATGAGACAATGCATTTGACAGCCCAAATTAAATTACGTGAAAATATCCCGTAAATGCATCTACAGGAGGGCATCCGCATCCAGTAGGGACAAAGATTTGGAAGGTAGAAAGATTGGGGCTCACAAACTCCTGGAAGGATGGCGTGACCCTGATGGGACGGATGACGTGATTTAACATTCTGACACGTGGATCACTCCTTTGCCTACATTGGTCCCTCTCTTCCCACTTTCCTCCCATCTATCGAACACAAATTAACATGAATCCATGATCATGGTCACCAACTTGAACCTTAGTTATGAATGGGATCCTCCTCCACACCTCTTCCCTTGTTGTCTCGTAGCTGTCAATTTAACTTCCCCCTCACGCTTTCTCCCGTAATCGTCAACCTCCGCATATATTTCTATCACTCACTTAAGTTATAGTTCGAAATAATAATATATATTTAGTGAATTTATGTATAGTTGTAAGTAGAGTTAAAATTGGAGGAAGAAGTTATATGGAGAGGAAGCGATGGAGCGTGGGGAGTGTGGAGGTGTTGGTGGGTTGGGAGGCAAGGGGCGTAGAAGAGGAGGCAGATGGGTCGTGGAAAGTTAATTAGAGTGTTGCGTGCAAAATTCGAATTTCAAGTTGGATGACGGGGAGTGCAGTTTGCGTGAGATGACCACCCTAACTACCATTTCCCACCACTCCCATATATTTCATTTCATCCCTCGCTCTCTAGGGATGGGGCCTCTTCCATATGCTGGTGTCTAGTGTTTTGTTTTGTCTTTGGTGGTTACCCTGTCTCTTTCTTGCTTGTAATTCTAGTTTATCTGTGGTGTCTGTTCCCATTTGGTTTCCAAATACAAACGTAGGTGGGGCTTGAGTGGGCTTTTTTTTTATGACATTAATGTCCCACACCCTAGTTTTTATCTTTGTCCTTTCCATCTGTCCCACACCCAACGAAGAGGCGAAATTTAGTGCCGCTACATTTGGCAATCCTACTATACTGCCCCAAACCCCCCCCCCCCCCCCCCCAAAAAAAAAAAAAAAACCCCCTTCTAGCTTCCATCATGACCATCCCTCCTCTACCTCTGCTCTCATGCCAACCCCTAATTTGCTGTAATTTGCGTGCTTCACTTTTCCTTTTATTGATTGCAAATAAATGATCCTACATACGTGAAGCTATATGGAATCCACGTCATGGCATAATCTACGTGTGCTTACTAGAATGTTTTATGTGTTGTCATTTCCCGGCTCCTAGATTTCCCTCTGTGGATTCCAATGTCGGAGCTCTTCTTAATTACTGATCTTCTATTGCAACCGAATTCATTTTCGGGCAATATATATAATCCTATTTCTAACCCTCCTCCCTTGTTAATCCTGTAAATGTATTAATTCTCCAGTGTTATTAATCTCGACCAACATTAATGTCCAGTTAAGAACGGCTCTAGAATTTGCACTCGTAATAGTAAAATTATTCATGAGCTATTAACTTGCATCAATTTAAATGAATTTTTAGTTTTAAAAATTGATTGAATTTGTTATAGTTGAATTTCATCAGTGTTATTTTTCATTTCATGTGCTTTAAGTGATGAATTTTTAACTAATTAATATATATATATATATATATATGTATATATATGTATATATATTAGATCGAAGTCTTGACTATTCAACACTACGTTCTAATAATTTTTAAAGTAAAATTTTGATTAATTGAACAGAAAAATGAACATGTAATGAAAAAATTGCTAATATAGTAAAAGAAAATAATTCTGATTATCCTGTAATGAATATTTAGAAACGATTAAGTAGCATTTCTCTTTCATTTAAGAGTCGAGTATATTTGATATTTTAAATTCAATGCCCGTCCTGCTTCTTTCTTGATTAGTACTTGTTTTACATTAAAAAAATAATTAAAAACTGGACCTAAAAGAAAAATGAATAGGGGAATTCGTTTGGGAAAGAAAAAGTAAAAAATGGGGAATGGTAATTATGGGAAAGTGATAATGAGTAAGCGAGAAGTCGCCCGCAAATGTGCCACCAAAATACGAAACGTAGTACGTGAACTGCGAAGCCCCCGCGAGTAAAGTTCACTTAACCGGAAATAGAGTGGGGCTGACCCTACTCACTTGGGAGCAATGTGCATGCTCTTGTGTGTTTTACCACTCACTTGCACTGTGGGGTCACCTAAAAAATGGCCTTTGTTAGCTTTCATATCACGTGCTACACAAGAGCGTGAATGATGATGTTTTCTAGTTACGAAGACAGGTGAAACAGCTCCAAAGTCCAAATTAAAAAAAAAAAGTCAGGGAAAGCATGAACGCAAAACAAAGAATGCGAACACGACAGAAGAAAGGCCTCTCCGCATTCAGACCACTACCTTCTACTTGAATTTTGTCGTTAGAGAAAGCCCTTTTCTGTTATTTTCTGTGTGCGTGCTTTTGTACTCTTCCATCATCTGGAAGCCTCTCTGCCTTTCTGCGATGCTCTGTGAGACTGTGGGTCTGCTTGTGTCTTTGTCACTCGTATACTTCATCGCATCTCCGAACGCCAGGATTCAGCAATCGTGAATTTCCTTTTTTTTTTTTTTATGTTGGGTCTCGGGATTTCAGAATTTTGTGCTGGGCCTATCCGCTTCTCTTCTTTTGTTGTATTGGAGACATGTCACGGATGAAGACTGGTATGGCCTAGATCTTGAACTTCCTTTTTGGTACTTTAGATTTTGTGATGATTCAATTACACTCTTCCTTTTAATTCTCACTTCGAACTATCTTGGGTTAAAAGTTCGCCGTGTTTGAACTTGTTCGTAAAGGGCAACAGTCAGACTTCCAATTATGGAAACACAGCCTTCTTGTTTTTATTGAAGACACCTTCAAACATTTGAGGTCCCGAAGATAAACTGAGCTGGTTCTTCCGGTTCAAGGAAATTGTCGGCTTCGACTTGAGATTCTATAGTTGAGTCTTGACTAAAGAACTTGCGATCGATTTGGTTGGTTTCTTTGATTTCTTGCGGGCAAGCGGCAAAAATTCTGCTATTTTCAGCTTTGCTGTGGTCATATATGCTTTTTCAGGTGAGAAATTTATGGAATGCACTTTACTGATCTAAAAGTCATGGTAGATGAAATAATTTTAAACGCCTATCATTCGTCATCATTAGTAAGTACTATGCTTAATTTGGGGAACTTATATGGTTGCAGCAATTTTGCAGTAAAAGATCGCTGGGAACTCTCTTCTCGAAAGCGAGATGATTACGTTTATGGAGTCGAAGGACAAACTGAAAGAGGTGGAGAAGTGCTTGGATCCTCAGCTATGGCATGCTTGTGCTGGCGGGATGGTGCAAATGCCACCGGTGAACGCTAAGGTTTTCTACTTTCCTCAGGGTCACGCAGAACATGCATGTGGACCTGTGGACTTCAGGACTTGCCCCAAGGTTCCGCCACAAATTCTATGCAGAGTCGCAGCTATCAAGTACATGGCTGATCCTGAGACAGACGAGGTCTATGCCAAAATTAGGCTTCTTCCTCTTAATGCAAATGAGGCAGATTATGAAAATGATCGAATTGGCGGAATCAATGGTTCTGAAACGCAAGGTAAACCCGCTTCATTTGCCAAAACCTTGACACAGTCGGATGCCAACAATGGGGGTGGGTTTTCTGTTCCTAGATATTGTGCAGAGACAATTTTTCCTCGTTTAGACTACTCTGCAGATCCGCCCGTTCAGACCATCCTTGCTAAAGACGTTCATGGAGAAACATGGAAATTCAGGCACATTTACAGAGGCACACCGAGGCGCCATCTTTTGACGACTGGGTGGAGTACTTTCGTGAATCACAAGAAGCTTGTTGCTGGGGATTCAATTGTCTTTTTAAGAGCAGATAATGGAGATCTTTGCGTTGGAATTCGTCGAGCTAAAAGGGGAATTGGTGGTCGACCTGACTCTTCATCAGGGTGGAATTCAGCAAGTGGGAGTTGTCCTCTACCCTATGGAGGATTTTCGGCTTTTTTGAGGGAAGACGACAACAAATTATTAAGAAATGGTAATAGCAATGCATTGGGCTCAAGCGGGAGTGTGATGGGCAGAGGGAAAGTGAGACCCGAAACAGTCGTTGAAGCTGCAACTCTTGCTACCGAAGGCCAGTCATTTGAAGTTGTTTATTACCCGCGCGCAAGTACTCCAGAGTTCTGTGTGAAGGCCTCGTTTGTTAAAGCAGCACTGCAGATTAGGTGGTGTTCTGGAATGAGGTTCAAAATGGCCTTTGAAACTGAGGATTCCTCGCGGATAAGTTGGTTTATGGGAATTGTATCTTCAGTTCAAGTTGCTGATCCCATTCGCTGGCCTGATTCACCTTGGAGGCTTCTCCAGGTAATACCATCTTTCTTAAACTGGAATTGAGCATAACGTCTCAATATAGTCCTAAATAATGGTGAATTGTGCTTTAAAAGCTGACTGTTCCTTAAATTGTTCTATATAGTATTTGTCTTCTAGCTATTTTTTCTGCTCTTGTCTTAGACTAAGTCAACAATGATATGCCTCACAATTAAGGAAGTTCAGCAAAAACAATTAAGTACTATGATTGCTTAATAATCAACTACAGCAGAACTTAATTACCGATGAATTTCACGATGCTTTTTCCAATTTACCAAACGCCTTGCATCTCTGTGTCAATTGCATGTTGTATGTCCAAGCCAGGGCAAAATGATTTTATTGTTAATTATTGTTTCTGTCTGTTTCTTTTTTCTTTTTCCTTTTTTGGAGCTCTGACTAATTTGATTAAGTCATAGTTGAAGGTTACATGGGACGAGCCAGATTTACTTCAAAACGTGAAAAGGGTGAGCCCGTGGCTGGTTGAATTGGTATCGAACATGCCTGCCATCCATCCCCCCTCCTTCCCACCACCACTGAAAAAAATGAGATTTCCTCAACACCCAGATTTTCCCTTTGATAGCCAAATTGCTCTGCCATCATTTTCCACCAACATTCTAGGGCCTAGCAACCTCTTTAATTGTCTACCCGAAAGTTCTCCTGCTGGCATGCAGGGAGCCAGGCATGCTCATTATGGTCTTTCCTTATCGGATCTCCACCTCAACAAACTGCAGTCAGGTCTATTTTCGGCTGGTTTCCCGCCTCTTGATCACACTGCTTCACCTTTGAGAATCTACAATAATCCCACAGTGAAAAAGCCCAGCACGAGTGAGAACGTTTCTTGCTTACTATCTATGGCAAGTTCTGCTCAGTCTTCAAAGAAACAGGATGATACGAAGACAACCCAGCTTGTGCTTTTTGGCCGAACTATACTTAGTGAACAGCAGATCTCGCTAAGTTGCTCTGGCGATACAATCTCCCCAGTTCTTACAGAAAATAGTTCATCAGATGGAAATGCTGATAAACTGACCAAGTTTTCTGATGGTTCTGGATCTGCTCTTCATCGGCAACGTCTACAAGAACGCTCTTCTTGTGAAAGGCTCCAAAGGTACAAGGATAATCGCCAAGAAATTGAGGCTAATTTAGAGACTGGTCACTGTAAAGTTTTTATGGAATCAGAAGATGTAGGTCGCACTATGGACCTCTCGCTGCTTGGGTCTTATGATGAATTGTATAGGAAGCTGGAAGACATGTTCAGCATTGAAAAATCTGAAATGGTAACCCGTATGCTTTACCGTGATATGACTGGGGCAGTCAAACGTATTGGGCAAGAACCATTCAGGTAGGAATTATCAAACTCTAACATATCGGTTATTTCTTGTACATTTTGACAAAGAATATTTGAAATTGCAATCCAACTTTGAGCCTGACATATTAATCTGTTTGCTGTTGTTGCAGGGACTTTACAAAAACTGCCAGGAGGTTGACGATCCAAATGGATTCCAGCAGCAACAATGTAGGAGTGTAAAGGAAGAAAATAAACCATCATTTCAATTTTTAGGTGTACAGCTTGTTGATTAAATACTCTGCTCCTATTTTGACCCCACCCTTCCTGAAGCAATGGAAAAATAGTTTCTAATTTAATTTTTGCTATTAAGCTCTCCACAATTATGTTTCTCTTCAATCTCCAAACACTTATTTGCATCTTGAATCTTTTTCATAGTTTTGGATAGTCACATGCCTTTTTGTTTTCAATTTTATTGGAGAAAATGAGTGGATATCCTATTATTTGTTTTGTAAGGATAATCTATGTATTTGAAGTTTAAGCTGTCTGTGAGAATGTTTTTTCAATAGAAAATAAGTACCTTAGCCAAATATTTGTTGAAACAAGGATGGTGAAAGCATCTTCCTTGTCTTTATGTAGTTTATCAGTGCTAAGATTGTACCATGGTGATAAAGTAACATCTTTTTATATTCAATTCAATAAATTTTTAAGGCTAAAATTTTATTTAGTAATACATACGGATTGGTATGTTCCTTTGAATATTTAGGGGTTTTCATCTTCTATTTTAGTTGGTAGGAAAATAAGCAAATAGCTATATCATTTCTTGTTTGGATTCGGACTTGCAATTCCAATTCCAAAATATTCAAATATCATAACTAATTAGCTGAAAATTGTAAATAACTGAAGTTCTGGAAGTGATTGGATGCACCTTCCAAACAAACATTTCTTGCTTGATAAAGAATTTAAAAGGAGAGGAGAAAAGTCATTCAAAGTCTAATCAGGGGATTAAAACATGGGTGGAGTTGACTTAATCATTGAATTCAGATGATTAAGAGTGAGATTATTGACAAGGCAACAGATTCACAGGGGATAGGCAGTACTCCCAACAAGTGATATGATGTCACATAATGGAAGACAATCCATAAAACAACAAAGAAAACATGAACATGGTTCCAAGTTACCAAAAACCAGTATTGTTTTTTTTTTACCCCGAAAAAACAATTCTGAAAATCCAACCATAACTTGTGACGAGTCCGAATTTCCTCCAGAGGGGATTTTCTTTAAGGTAAACTTTAAATCTTAAATTTTAAATCTTAAAATTCTAAATCATTATAAAATATATTTTTAAAAAATAAAAAATAATTATTTTTATATATATAAATATATATATTCACATTTTAAATTTTTTATAAGAAATGATATGTAGTTAAAAAAGTATAAAGATTGAATTATTTTTAACATCTTATAATTTATTTTGTATATTTTAAAGTTTATTATTTTTAACTAAATATTATTTTGTATAAAAAAATATTCTAAAATATTATGTATTTATAAAAATAATTATTTTAAAAATTTTTAAAGTATATTTTATATAAAAATTAAAGGTGATTAAATTTTTATTTAATAATTTAATAAAATTTACTGCATAAAATAGTCTCTCGGGAACTGGAGGGGGATCCGCGCGCAACTTGTGACCCATCCGGAGCCGCAAAGTTGGGCAGCCATTAGTAAGTTACAAATGGAAGTAATTAATTAAAGGGTTATCGGGATTGCAAAACCCAGTTGTGAAACACAAGGTCCACCATAGTTGAATGAGGAGTGTGACACCTAATAAAATAATGATTATGATCAGAACACAGTAACGACGTAGAGCTGGAAAACGCACAACACCGACACAGTACGTGCGTTCCTCCTCCAGGATCAGAAAACAATTCAGGAATACTAATAAATTGAGTGCACGTGAGAAGGTGGGGCCATATCCCACTCGGTAAAGGTAAAGGGAAAGGTAAAGGTTATTATAGGTTCACGTGTGGGTGACGTCAGCGACGGAGGGATTACGCTATTGTTGGACACTGGGGCTTGCTGTTGCGTGTTGTTGTTACCTTCGTCGCTTGTTTGAACTTTGACTAAGGTAACCCCAAAACCCAATCCCATAGCGCTTTTCATGCCCCATTCGCTTCTCATTTTCATCTGAATTTCACATCTTCCACGTCACAGTTAATTTAACTGAACGTATACCTCACTGTATTGAGTTTTTGGTTCTTGGAAACAATAATTTAATTCATAGATAGAAGAATATAATAAGTTAAAGGACAAAAACCCTAATAATGTTCGCCTTTAATTGACGCCTCAGAAACAACGGCTGTGGCACAAGGTCTTTTTAAACGAATTCGAAGACAAACTGATATCAGTTTAAATAATCGGGTGTAAACAAAGGAACTTTCTGGTTGAGGGCAATTTTTTAATTAATTCCCACGATTCTTAGTCACTGGGAGTACAGAATCCGGAACACAAGGATCCCAATAAATTCTCAGATCTGCAGTTGGATCATGTGAATTGAAATCCTCTTGATGACCTTTAATCCAACAACATCTCTGGGTTGGCTAAATGGGAAGCGATCCATTCTAATTTCCTACGTACGCAGCGTAGGCTTCAAGTCTATGTAATAGAAAACAAGAGAAGTTTCTGAATCTGACCTTTCCAATGCCATTTTTTGACATTTTCAAAATTGAAACCATGAAACGGAAATAACCTAAAAGGAAGATATCTCGAAGGGGAGTCCGAAGGTGAAGTCAATAAATGTGTCTGAATAACATAAGTCATTAATATGTTAACATAGAGATCAACAAGTGATGATGAAATGAGGAAAAAGAAAGGAGTAAGGTTAAAAGGTGAAAGAGGAGCCAGTGGGAGTTTGCGCCAAAAAAGGGGGAAGGGTTTGTGAGTATGTGTCAACAATGTTGGGAAGAAAAGAAAACATGGCAATAAAGAAAAGGAGGAGAGAGTAGCTTAACAGTTAAGTCAAGCGAAGGTGGGTTACGAAAAAAAGAAAACAAAAACCGGAAGGTTGGAGAGGAGAGTTTTGTTTTGCTCAGTTTCTTTTGGAAGATCAAGTCACGGGATAGGAGTCACAGTACATGGCACAACTGTTCAGCGTAGGCCCGGTGCATCTTGGCTGTTTTTATTTTAATATTATATAGATTAACATTAATTATATTATTAAATTAATTTTATGTTATAACTAATTAGATAATTGATATTGTAATTTATAAATTAAGAATTGACTGAGTTTTATTTTATTTGTGGATAATCGGTGATGGATTTGATTATCCATAAGTCCATTAGATAGAAATTCAACCAATAGCTTAAGAGTATTAGTAATCATCACGTCATATTACTAATTTGATATTATTACCCAGAGAGAAATTTAATAGGTTTATTTTGATTAATTAATTAAATGAGAAATTGTTTTAAAGATTCTGAAAGATTTTATTTTTATAATATTGATTAATTATATTATTAAAATAAAACCCTATAAATAACATACTGAAACTCTAGTTTTCATATACTAAATCTGTCACTCTCTCTCTGCCGTCAAAATACTCTGAGAAACGCTCTTGAACATTGTGGGTTGAACTTGTTAGACTCAACCAATACTCAAATCAACGATATTATTTTCATCAAGTCAGACTATCAATTTATTTATTCTCTCAATTTGTGATCATATTTAATTATATATTCTAATTTCGCTATCATTTCCTTTTTTTAATAAAGTTGTATTTCAAATTTTGGCAAAAAGAAAAGTTCTGAAAATGTTTTATATGCAATACTTTATATTTTTCTTATGCAGATTTTGTATTTAACTGTTTAGCTTTTAAATTAAATTATATATGTTTTATATTATTGTTAACTAAACATACATTTATAAAATATTAATTGAAAATTGTAACAATAAAATATAAGAACTTGTACTTCAACCTAATCTACAAAATAAAAGCCAAAAAAATGTATTTTGAAAAAAATTATACCTCTACTTAAAATTATTATTTAATATTTTACATGCCCTTTCAAGTAAGTATTATTTTCAGTAATTTGAAAATAGAAATATATTTATAAAAAAAATTCATATAATGTTATTAAATTAAAAATTTTATTATATTGTTTACTCAAACATAAACGATTTCTCTCTCACATTATATTTTATAAAATTTTATTTATATGTTTTGTTATAAATTAAGCAAAAACTCATCACACCAATCACATCATTCGCCCCAATGTGTGTTTCCATTCTCTCTTCTCTTCTCCCATCTTACAATTCCTCGCCATTTTTATTGCTACAAGTGATCAAGCCTTGGTCCACTCTGGCCAATCTAGTTCAATTCAGTTATTTTAATTTGGCCTGGTTCAAATTAGTCATATATATATATATATATATATATATATATATATATCTTATATATGTTTGTACATGGATTTAGTATTTTTTTAAAAAAATATAGCCCCTTTTTTGTTTATGTTAAATATAGATAATTTTAATTAATATAGAATATTTTATTTACTGTATAAAAATCATAATTTTTATTTTTTTTAAATTTATTTTAAATTTAAATTAATAAAAACAACCACATGAGTTTCAAAATGTGACCCAATAATAATCTTAAGTTAGACTAAGAGTTGGTGTTCAACCTAACTTTACCTGAAATTTGAATGCCACAAGCTTCTGATAACGATTCCTACTCTCTTTTAGGATACTTTCAATTTATGGCATTTTGACTTCTCACCATCTTCTAACACAAATATTGCTCAAAAGTTGTAGCTGTCGAAAGTATTTTTTTAGATCCTACTTTTTTTTTTTTTTTTTTTCAGTATTATTGGCTCTAACAACCCGCAACTATTTTTTAACTTTTCAGAGTTCACATAATTGACAACCCTATATATTTTTTAATTTTTTATTGGGTCGTGAACTTTATCAGCCAGCAATTATAATTTTTTTTATTTTCATTCCCACAATCCAATATTTATAAATTTTATGGCTCCCTTATTTGAAAAGGGGCCGTGTGGCTTTTTTTTAATTATTATTTTTATAATAAAAATATTTAAAATTTTAAAATAAGTTATATAATAAAATAAAATCATATAAAAAATTAATTTTATTTATTGAAAAATATAATTTTATTTTTAAAGATTGATAATTTTGTAAATAAATTTATTAAATTTAAAAATTGAGCATCTTAAGTTTTAAAAGTTGATCTTATTTTTTATTTTTTTAAAAGATGTTACTTATAATAAGAACTAGTAATACTTTAAAAATTAGTTTAAAAAATTGTTGACATGAATAATTTTTTAAAAATGTATTTTTCAAAATTTAAAGTCCAAATAATTAAAGTAAAAAAAATACTTTATAATTATTAAGTCAAAATCTTTAAATCTTTACTCTGCACGTTAACAAAATGATTAACATCACTTTTAAAATTTCTATCCACTTTTCTAAATAACAAAAACGTGCGAATTAAATATGTTATTTGTTTGCATAACATAACATAATATCTTGATAACTAAAATAAAATTTAATATTTTTTATTAATAAAATTATGTTAATACAATAATTTATTTGTATTTATAATTTTTTATATATAATTTTTTAAATAATAATAATTATTAACTATATTATTTATCCCAAATTTTTAGTAATATATAAAATTAATCAAAATTTTAAAATACTTATTTAACTCAATAAATTTAATCTAAAAATATGAATAAAAAATTAATTTAAAAATGAGTTCAAACTTCTTTAAACCTAAATTTCAACCTAATTTTTACAAGTCCACTCCGACAATCAGTCGTAATCTAACGTCGCCAGACCGTAATTATCCACAATCACGGACACGGTAATATGAGAAAAGCTGAAAGATAAATGAAGTAAATAAAGGAGGCGAGGAGTGTGCCCAAGCGCAAGAGAGAGAGTGTAATCCAAAAACGACAGAGATTCGGATGACGCGGCACTATTACAGCCTTGTGGCGGGTGGCCCACATACCTCTCTCTTTCCAATCACGAGGACCGCGCTTTGCGTGCCTCACACGTCGTACTTCATACACTCTATTGTTTTCAAATTTTGAGTTCGAAAATTTTAAACAAATATATATATATATATATTTAAAATTTATTATTTAAATAAATTAATATTATGTAACATTTTGATAAATAAACAAAAATTAATACTTCTTATTTTTAAAATTTATGTTAATACAATAACTTATTTATATTTATAATTTTTTTATATATAATTTTATAAATAATAATAACGATTAGTTATATTATTTATTCAAGCCTTAAATAACTAATTGATTTAATTATGACTATAACAAACTTAATTGGCCCGATAGGCTCAGGATTAAAAAATATAAATAAAAATTTGAATAAGAAATTTTGATTAAAATACAAGCTTAAATTTTTTTTAATTCCAAATTTAGACATGAATTTTAAAATTCCAACCCCAATTATCATATGTACCACAATCGTAATGTGTTGTAGATTATACGAAATATTTGTAAACCATTTTAATTTAATTCAACGAATTTGATTTCGATTATAATTATTTTTAAAATAAAATATTTTTTATTTATATAATATATATCAAAATTTATTGACAAATAAAATATTTTTATATATCATTAGTAAATCCTAACATAGTTTATTATGTATATACTCAAACATAGTACAATTTTTATTAATTTACCTTATGGCTCAAGATTTTGATATAAAAATAAACCTTTTCTTTTCTCAAGAGCAAATAGTAGTAAAAATAGACTACTCAACTAACATTTGAGTTATTGGCAAATATAAATAAAGGAAAAGTTTAACAAGTACTATAGTAGAACACATATCTTATTGATTCTATTATCCAACGTGGTTTGGACCAAAATCATGAGATAGACTTTAATTGCTTTTTGACAGTAGAAAGCATTGAAGAGGAGAAAGAATTTTTTGTTTTCTATATATTGGAGAATAAGAGACTCTGTTCTTTTCTTTGCTCTTACTCTCACAAAAATCATGTTATTTGAAAACTTCTCTCTATCTCACATTTTACATTAGTTTTTCTTTTCCAATATTTACAACTCATTTCAAATTCAAATTAATTAATTTGATGGGTTTGAGTTATTAGATTATGTTGACCCAATATTCTAACATTTCCTACTCACACATGATGAGAAAAACAACATAAAATTTTATGCTCCCCTTGAACTTTCATATTAGGTTTTTTGTCGTGACCACTCGAGCACAACATTGGAGAGCTCTTATACTAAGAATCCAATTATAAGACTAGCATAAGAGACTACAATCCTTATATATATTACACTTATAATAAAGTGCCTTAGATACCCTATGTTTACCCATATACATTTTATTCATGGCAAATCTAGTCCTTCTCGAGTATGATCTTACTCATATTGCCTTTACATATGCATAGTATCTACACTTATGAAGTTATCAAAATAACTTTATAATAGGCATACCTCAGACACTAGGTTATGGCTACTTGACCATCACAATTAATCAATTATTGACTCATTGTTCTAACAATTATCCCTATGTGTTTTATAAATTTTTTCAGTCATATAACCTTTTACACTGTTGTGGATACATAATAAACTTTACTTCCATAATGAACCCTTTTATTTATGTCTGCCTCTTGCTATTCTTAAATAAACTCATTCACTTAGCAAAAATGTATATCTCAAGGATGATTTTCACTTCAATTTATGTCAAAAATCACTTCCTTGATTTTCACAATGTACAACCTTTAATACCCTATAAGTATATTTAAATTCTCTTAAAAGCACTATAATGCTTTTGTCTAAAATTTGTCTAGTACTGATTATCAAGGCTATTGCTATTAAATGTTAGACCTTGATACATCATTACATATATTAAACTGTTAACAACGCAGAAGTATAAGACTCTATTAATAATGATCTTTTCAAATTTCATTTGATGACACATCTCACAACTTAGACTCGCCTTTTTCTACAAAGATATCAATGGGTTTACAATCTTTTGCAGTGAATTGCTTAAAGACTTTCTACACATAATTCTCCTTTAAATTAGTATTTAATTTCTCCGAGCAATTCATTTGAATCTTATTTCTAAAAGTAAAGTCTGCTTAACCCATATCCTTTATCTAAAAAATAAAGGATAATTATTCCTCAACGACTATTATAAAATTAAAATTATTCCCCACCAACAATATATCATCTGCATAAAATGACAATATCATAATATTTTCATAAAACCGCTTGATGTAAATGTAATGATGTTCACCGATCAAATGAAAGTCATAGATCATATGAAAGTCATATGAAGTTGTAACTAAACAAAATCTCAAATATCATCGTCTGAATGCTTTTATTGATTCATAAATAAATATTCGAAATCTTTCAAACATTTTGCTCCATTCCTTATTTAATAAAATCTAAAAGTTATTCTATGTAAACTTTTTCATTCAATTCACCATTTAAGAAAGCAGGCTTTCTTTTTGTATTTGTTCAATATAGTGCCAAGTCTATAGAGATTAATACTATTGGATTATATCGCACAACAAGTAAGAAGGTATCTTTTCAATCTATACTTCCTATTGTGTGTACCCTTTAGCTATTCAGTGAATCTTATATCATTTTATTGATCCATCTGGCTTTCTATTGATTATGAGAGCTTTATTATTCTCAATTGCCTTTTAGCTAGATGGAAAATCAACCAAGCCCTAGATATGGTTTGTCCTCACTGAATTCATCTCTTTTCCATTGCTCCTATCTACTTTTTCTTAGTAGGGTATGTTTAAGCTATAATAACTATGTTTGGCTCTTCATAATCTTATTGAGTAACATTAGGTGTTGCCCTTTTAATCACAAAATGAAGTTTAGGCATACTCATTCAGTTATTTTTATGTGGTGGGATTATCTTTGCAACATTCTTATATTGCAACAATCTCCCACTTGTTCCAATAGGTCAAGGTACAATAACCAATACCTTACTATTTCGATTTTGTATCTCATAAAGAGGTTTATACTTCCACCTTCGTTTTCACCAAAGAAAAAGTAGCTCTTGAATTGTTTTAAGTATCTAATAGAGATAAAATTCTTTTCCTTTGGGTTTAATTTTAAAGCTTATGGGAAGTAGCATAGACATAAGTTGTTAACCCGGTCTTATGATACAAAAAGCTATTTGTCCATGAATTATAAGGTTTGGAAGTGACTAATTAGGAGGGCACTTGGTCAAATATGAAGGCATCATATCATCATCCTAGTAAAAAGTTGGTAAGTTTGTGTAAGCCATCATTAACTTAACCTATTGAGTATGGCTTAATTCCGTCTCTCAATAACTCCATCTTACTTGTTAAAAGTTATGAGTCATCAACTATTTAACAATTTCATTCTCTTCAAAGAGCCTTTTGAATCGTTTTGACAAATATTCATGTCCACAGTCAAACTTTAAAGTCTCGATTTATTTATCTATTTGATTCTTAACCATGCACATATAATGTCTAGAGCACGTAAGTATTTTCGACTTATGGGAGATCAAATGAATTTAACCATGTTGTGAATAATCATCAGTGAACATAATGAAAGACTAAACTCTATGTGTAATAACCCAAGCAATTAAAAATTTGAATGCAACTGATGGTATAATATTTTGTTATGTGAATCAGTATAATGAGATTGAGGCTGGCTCAGTGGTCAGGCTCCAGACTGCATTTCCTTAGGACGTGGGTTCGAGACCGGGAAGTTAACCTCCATTGTTTTTTTTTTCTGGAGCTGCCACGTGTCCCCTCCACAGTGAAAGGACGAAACTGCCCTCAAAAGCTTTCTTCTTCTTCCTCCTTCCTTCGTGCAGCCGAGATGCAGAAGAGAGAGAGAGGTGTCGCGAGTGTAGCAGGGAGCCACCGTGGTTGAGCCTCCACCTCGCCTGAGCTGAGCTGCACCCCCGAGCACCACCGGCCAGTCACCGGCCACCCTTCTCCACCATTCCAGCCGGTAAACCGCCACTTCTTTGGCAAAAACCACCGTGAACACGCGAGCTCCCCTGGCCGTTGGTGGGCTGTTTTCCCGGCGTGGCTTGGACGGGTTGTGAGCCTCACTTCTTGGCTGGCCATTTCCACCTGGAGACGAGCTCAGTTGGCCGCCGTTGGAGCCATTTTTCCAGCGAGAAGGAGGAGTTCGAACATTGAGCATTTTGGGACGATTTGGTACGTTTAAGCTAGTTTTCTCTTCAGATTGAGCCTAGAAGTAGCATTTTTGGCCCTTAAACAACAAATTTAAGCTCTAAAACCATAGATTTTGGCTGCTTGTAAGAAGAATGGTTGACAGGGACCAAAATGAAAATTTTCGAAAATTTTGGGTTCTTGAGAAAATGGAAAATTTCTTGACTTGTAATTGATCCATATTAACTCTAGATTAATACCTTTAAACTGCTACGCATGAGAACTAAGAAATTTTCTTGATTTGCATTAGAATGGAGGCTAGGGTTTGAAACAGGGACCAGAATGAAAAATTTGGAAAATATATGGGGCAGAAGTGTAAATAATCACACGTTAAGGAATGAAAGATATGGAATCAAAGAGATGGGGGACTTGGGTCCTAAATTAGGATAATGACCCGAACGGCGATTAATTCCTGCGTGAACTTCGGTACAGGTGGATCGTAAGGCCGATCCTGGCACCCCAAGAGGGGCAGCGTACCGCTTGCGTTAATCGGAGTTCAGGTGCGCAGATAGCACCCCGAAACTCTTATTATGCCTGGGTTGTTCTTGTTTTAATTGTTTTCTAAATATAAATAAATTCTTTCTGATTCTGCCTTATCGAATTGTGGGATTTAAAGCAAGGGACCTCAGTATGTGCTGAATGACTGTAACTACGGTATTTGACTTGTGGTGTGATTAGAGGTGGTTACTAGCTAGTTATATTAGAAACACAGGTAATTTCCGCATAATTTCATCTTGTATACATGCTTGACGTAAATTCCTTGATTTTTGGAGGATGACGAATGATAAGCCTTCGCGAAACGTAACTCGCGCCTGTTGGTTAGTTACCCTCGAGGAATAAGTGTTCTCGCCTGTTGGTTAGTTACCCTCGAGGACTGAGTGTTCTCGCCTGTTGGTTAGTTACCCTCGCGGATTGTGTATCCTCGCTTGTTGATTAGATGCCCTCGAGGGTTGTGTACCCTCGCCTGATAGTTCTTAGCAGTCTTATTCCTGATTGTTTGTCACAATTGATTGGTTACCTGAGAATGGCTGTTGACTTGACGTTTATGAAAATGGTTATTTCGTTCGACTGTTAAATTGCAAGTTTATGGATTTAAACACTATTGCACTGTATTAAACCCTTGATTTTTGTTAAAGCTTCTGTATATATATGAAATGATTTACTGACTTGGGGTGCTATCTGCCGGAAAACTTTTGGTCCCAGAGAGAGAGTTAGACGATCTTCTGGAGCCGGCGGAGCATTGATCGGGGAGCCGCTTGATTTGGGTGCGAGTTGTGCCCTCTTGTTTAGGTTATAAATCTGGCATTTTCTTTTTGGGATGTACATATATATATATATATATATATATCTAGATTGGTAGCCATTTCTGTATACGGGATTATTTTGTGACCACAGCTGAACCCGTCATGTTTTTGTCTTTTGTTGTATTCGTGGATTTGGGCTGGTGGGAGTGGAGCTCCCCTATTTATGTATTGCCTTGCAGGACTTTGTAGAAATTTCAGGACGTCTTAATTACTGGGAAGGTGCTGCCGAAATTTCTACAGGTGGCCTCGTTTTGTATTGACATTTTCACTATATATATATTAAGGCAACGACATTTATGGGTATTGGATATGTATGTTAACGATGGTCCCTCTAGTGTAGGCTTGCAGGTCATGGAAATTTCTTCGTGATCTGTGCCGGTCTCATCCCAGGAAATTCGGGGTGTGACAGATTGGTATCAGAGCAATGGTTTTGGGGGTTCTTCTGTGGTCATGTAGGATGGCAGTGTCCTTCTGTGGTGTCTCCATTATTGTTATGAAATCCGGGCATAACCATAGTTGGGATACCATAGGAGGCCTGGTTTAGGGGATTGGCATATCTGTTCTTTCTGTAGGTCTTTCTTGATTATGATTGAACCTACGTATTGCTTTAAAGCAATTGGTAATTGTGGAGGCTTATTGTTTGTTATCTTGTGTTTTAGATTGAGGATGCCTTCACGTGTACGAGGTGGTCGCCGAGGGGTGGACGTTGTGGGTAGGTCAGAAAATGCATCCGTCCAACCTGAAGTTCCCCTGAGCTGGGGCCGTGCCAGAGGTCCTAGAGCTGCGAGACCACTGAGAGCTGATTCCCATGTGGATTTGGAAGTGGAATCACAGGTTCAGGGAACAAATATACCTCCAACGCGATCTGAGTCTAGGGATTCTCGAGCTGGGCAATTGAGGGAGGTGACCTTAGCCCAGTTTGTGAGGTTTAAGCCTCCAGTTTTTACAGGGTCCGATAGCCAGGAAGACCCCTATCGCTTCATTGAGGGAATGGAGAAATTGTGTAAGGCACTGCGTTGTACTTCCACTAGAATGGTGGAGTTTGCAGAATATCAGATGCAAGATGCGGCGTATTTATGGTTTCAGACAGTATTGGATGAGAGACCCACTGAATTACCTTTCATGCAATGGGATGAGTATAAGGAGCTGTTCATGGATCGGTTTATACCTCAGAGTGTGAGGGATGCGAGAGCCCGAGAGTTTGAAGTGCTCAAATATGTTCTTGGGGAAACTGTACTGGATTATGACATTAAATTTACTCAACTTTCCCGTTATGCCCCGCATCTAGTACCTACTGAGAGGCACCGCATTAAACGATTTCTAATGGGGTTACCCAAATATATGTACCGTGCTCTGTCGTCACAGATGGATACTTTCCCTTCATACTCAGCGGCGGTGAATTGTGCCCGTAGGATTGAACTACGAGAAATGGAAGAGGATCCGGTTAACAAGAAGTGAAAAAGGGACCAAGGAAGGAAACAGATTGGGGTGGGCCCTTCATCAGGGGAATCTGGGGTACCGAGGCCTCAGAGATCATTTAGGCCTACCCAGGTATAGGCTCGCTCACATGCACCGCCTCCAAATAGTGATCCTCCTCGTCGGGTTACGCAGGGAGGCAGTCGGATCACCCAGTTCCATGATGCATCTCAGTCAGCTCGTCCACGAGCCGCATGCCCCACTTGCGGGAACTTTCATTCTGGGGTATGTTACCATGCTGCTGGGGCATGTTTCCATTGTGGGCAGACAGGCCATTTTAAGAGGAATTGCCCTTTTGCACGACAAGTTTCTAGCCGGGACTCGGTGCAGCCAGTAGCTCATTCTACACCACATGGAGTTACATCGGGCGGAGGCCCCTCCACGTCTGCTGGTAGGGGCACGCCCAGGAGAGGCTCAGGCAGTCAGGGGCAGACATCAGCAGGTAGGGGCCAGGCACGCGTATTTGCCCTGACACAACAGGATGCTCGGGCATCCAACGAGGTGGTGACAGGTATGATTTCAGTTGACTTACATCCAGCATGTGCCTTATTTGATCCAGGTTCTACACATTCATATGTTTCTCCTCAATTTACTGAGTTGTTTGGTAGCACATCTGTGCGCTTAGAGGATCCCATATTTGTGGGTACCCCGTTAGGGGAATCAATGACGGTTGATACCGTTTATCGATCATGCAAAGTCTCAATTGGAGATAGGGAAACTTTCACAAACTTAATGGTATTACAGATGGTGGATCTGGACGTGATTCTTGGCATGGACTGGCTAGCCTCTTGTCATGCAGTCTTGGATTGCCATAAAAAGGTAATACAGTTTAAAACTCTTGGGGAAGCTCCTTATGAATTACAAGGGGATGCAGGGGTGACTCCAACTAGAGTGATTTCCGCTCTTAAGGCACGGAAGCTTTTAATTAGTGGGTGCTAGGGATTTTTGGCTATGGTGAAGGATATGGAGAAAGAAGCAGCAGGGATAAATGGGATTCCTGTGGTGGGAGAATTTCTTGACGTTTTCCCTGAAGAATTGCCGGGTTTGCCACCGGATAGGGATATTGAATTCTCCATTGATTTGATTCCAGGCACTCAGCCCATTTCTATTCCTCCGTACCGAATGGCTCCGGCGGAGTTGAGAGAGTTAAAAGAGCAATTGCAGGATCTCTTGGAGAAGGGATTCGTCTGGCCTAGCATGTCACCTTGGGGTGCTTTGGTCCTATTTGTTAAGAAAAAGGATGGGTCTTTACGGTTGTGTGTGGATTGCAGGCAACTGAACAAGGTGACGGTACGTAACAAGTATCCCTTACCTAGAATTGATGATCTTTTTGATCAACTTCAGGGAGCTCAGTGTTTCTCCAAAATTGATCTTCGGTCGGGATATCATCAGCTCAAAATCAGGGGCGAAGATGTTCCTAAGACAGCATTTCGTACTCGCTATGGTCATTATGAGTTTTTAGTAATGTCTTTCGGCTTGACGAATGCTCCTGCAGCTTTTATGGATTTGATGAATAGGGTATTCAAACAGTTCCTTGAAAAGTTTGTGATTGTCTTCATTGATGACATCTTGGTTTATTCTAAGAGCCCCAGTGACCATGAGCAACATTTGAGAACAGTGTTGCAACGATTGAGGGAAGAGCAACTTTATGCTAAGTTTTCAAAGTGTGAATTTTGGCTGAAACAAGTGGCATTCTTGGGCCACATTGTCTCCAAGGAAGGGATTTCAGTTGACCCAAGTAAGGTAGAAGCAGTTCAGAAATGGCCCCGCCCTTCCACTGTTACGGAGATCAGAAGCTTCCTGGGTTTGGCGGGATATTATCGGCGTTTTGTGAAAGACTTCTCTCGAATAGCAGCTCCGTTGACAAGATTGACTCAAAAGAATGCAAAGTTCATCTGTAGTGATTCTTGTGAAGTTAGCTTCTAAAAACTGAAGGAATGTCTAACTTCAGGTCCTATCTTGAGCCTACCTTCTGGCACTGGTGGGTATGCGGTGTACTGTGATGCTTCTGGGGTAGGGTTAGAGTGTGTCTTAATGCAGAACAATCGGGTTATAGCTTATGCATCCAGACAGCTGAAAAAGCATGAGCAGAATTACCCTACCCATGACCTTGAAATGGCAGCAGTAGTTTTCACATTAAAGATTTGGCGACATTACTTGTACGGTGAGACTTGCGAAATATATACGGATCATAAAAGCCTGAAGTATATCTTTCAACAGAGGGATTTAAATTTGAGATAGAGAAGATGGATGGAGTTACTAAAAGATTATGATTGCACCATACTTTATCACCCAAGCAAAGCAAATGTAGTGGCGGATGCTCTAAGCAGGAAATCTATGGGGAGTTTAGCCCATATTCAAGAGGTAAGGAGGTCTTTAATTGTTGAACTACAGTAGTTGGAAAAGAATCGGGTGAACTTCGAGATTGGTGAATCAGGAGCTTTTATGGCTCACTTGCAATCTAGTGCCGCTATTATTGACGAAGCGAAAATGACTCAAAGATCAGATCCAGAATTACATAAGTTAATAGAGGAATGCCAGAAGGGGAAGAACAAAGAGTTTACGGTGGATGCGGAAGGAGTACTAAGGTTTGAGGGGAGGTTGTGTGTACCGCAAGGGGGTGGATTAAAGGGGAAAATCCTAGAGGAAGGCCATCGCTCGACGTATACTGTGCACCCCGGATCTACCAAGATGTATCAAGATTTGAAGTCGATTTACTGGTGGAATGGTATGAAGAAGGATATGGCTGACTTTGTCTCTCGCTGTTTGGTGTGTCAACAGGTTAAGGCCAAACACCAAAGGCCTGCTAGTTTACATCAGCAGATAGAGATACTAGAATAGAAGTGGGAGAGAATCACTATGGATTTCGTTATTGGTTTGCCCTGTACTCTTAAAGGGTATGATTCCATATGGGTGGTTGTAGACAGGTTAACGAAGTCCGCACATTTCCTTCCCGTCAAAACAACCTATTCTGCAGCGAAGTATGCTAAAGTATATGTAGACGAGATTGTAAAGTTGCATGGGGTGCCATTGTCTATCATATCAGACCGAGGACCTCAATTCACTTCCAGATTCTGGGGAGCATTCCAAGCAGCCCTAGGGACTCGGTTGGATTTGAGTACAACTTTTCACCCCCAAACGGATGGCCAATCCGAGAGAACTATTCAAATCTTGGAAGACATGTTGAGGGCGTGTGTCTTGGATTTTGGTGGCAGTTGGGACACGTACTTGCCCTTGGCAGAGTTCGCATACAATAACAGCTATCAGGCCAGTATCCAAATGGCACCATTTGAAGCCCTCTATGGTAGGAGGTGTCGTTCTCCTATAGGATGGTTTGAAGCAGGTGAAGCTCAGTTGCTAGGGCCAGATTTGGTACAAAATGCAATAGAGAAGGTGAAGCTTATTAAGGAAAGATTACATACTGCACAAAGTAGGCAAAAGGCTTACGTAGACAAACGGAGAAGGGATTTAGAGTTCATGGTAGGCGACCACGTGTTTCTGCGTGTATCTCCCATGAAAAGGATTATGAGATTTGGCAGAAAGGGCAAACTGAGCCCTAGGTACATCGGCCCATTTGAGGTTTTGGAAAGAATTGGAATAGTGGCCTATCGGCTTGCATTACCACCCGAGTTATCGAGTATCCACCCTGTTTTTCATGTGTGAATGCTCAGGAAATACTTGCATGACCCGTCCCATGTTATTGAGCCGCAGGCGGTGCAAATTGACGCGGGGTTGAGTTATGAAGAGGTACCTGTGAAAATCCTAGATAGGCAAATAAGGAGGCTTCGCTCAAAGGAAATTCCTTCGGTTAAGGTGTTGTGGAGGAACCATTCTCTCGAGGAAGCTACGTGGGAGGATGAACATATCATGCGTGGCCAGTATCCTCAGCTATTTACGTAGGTATGTTATGGTTTAAATTCGGGGGCCGAATTCTTGTAAGGGGGGGAGAATGTAATAACCCAAGCAATTAAAAATTTGAATGCAACTGATGGTATAATATTTTGTTATGTGAATCAGTATAATGAGATTGAGGCTGGCTCAATGGTCAAGCTCCAGACTGCATTTCCTCAGGACGTGGGTTCGAGACCAGGAAGTTAACCTCCATTGTTTTTTTTTTCTGGAGCTGCCACGTGTCCCCTCCACAGTGAAAGGACGAAACTGCCCTCAAAAGCTTTCTTCTTCTTCCTCCTTCCTTCGTGCAGCCGAGATGCAGAAGAGAGAGAGAGGTGTCGCAAGTGTAGCAGGGAGCCACCGTGGTTAAGCCTCCACCTCGCCTGAGCTGAGCTGCACCCCCGAGCACCACCGGCCAGTCACCGGCCACCCTTCTCCACCATTCCAGCCGGTAAACCGCCACTTCTTTGGCAAAAACCACCGTGAACACGCGAGCTCCCCTGGCCGTTGGTGGGCTGTTTTCCCGGCGTGGCTTGGACGGGTTGTGAGCCTCACTTCTTGGCTGGCCATTTCCACCTGGAGACGAGCTCAGTTGGCCGCCGTTGGAGCCATTTTTCCAGCGAGAAGGAGGAGTTCGAACATTGAGCATTTTGGGACGATTTGGTACGTTTAAGCTAGTTTTCTCTTCAGATTGAGCCTAGAAGTAGCATTTTTGGCCCTTAAACAACAAATTTAAGCTCTAAAACCATAGATTTTGGCTGCTTGTAAGAAGAATGGTTGACAGGGACCAAAATGAAAATTTTCGAAAATTTTGGGTTCTTGAGAAAATGGAAAATTTCTTGACTTGTAATTGATCCATATTAACTCTAGATTAATACCTTTAAACTGCTGCGCATGAGAACTAAGAAATTTTCTTGATTTGCATTAGAATGGAGGCTAGGGTTTGAAACAGGGACCAGAATGAAAAATTTGGAAAATATATGGGGCAGAAGTGTAAATAATCACACGTTAAGGAATGAAAGATATGGAATCAAAGAGATGGGGGAGTTAGGTCCTAAATTAGGATAATGACCCGAACGGCGATTAATTCCTGCGTGAACTTCGGTACAGGTGGATCGTAAGGCCGATCCTGGCACCCCAAGAGGGGCAGCGTACCGCTTGCGTTAATCGGAGTTCAGGTGCGCAGATAGCACCCCGAAACTCTTATTATGCCTGGGTTGTTCTTGTTTTAATTGTTTTCTAAATATAAATAAATTCTTTCTGATTCTGCCTTATCGAATTGTGGGATTTAAAGCAAGGGACCTCAGTATGTGCTGAATGACTGTAACTACGGTATTTGACTTGTGGTGTGATTAGAGGTGGTTACTAGCTAGTTATATTAGAAACACAGGTAATTTCCGCATAATTTCATCTTGTATACATGCTTGACGTAAATTCCTTGATTTTTGGAGGATGACGAATGATAAGCCTTCGCGAAACGTAACTCGCGCCTGTTGGTTAGTTACCCTCGAGGAATAAGTGTTCTCGCCTGTTGGTTAGTTACCCTCGAGGACTGAGTGTTCTCGCCTGTTGGTTAGTTACCCTCGCGGATTGTGTATCCTCGCTTGTTGATTAGATGCCCTCGAGGGTTGTGTACCCTCGCCTGATAGTTCTTAGCAGTCTTATTCCTGATTGTTTGTCACAATTGATTGGTTACCTGAGAATGGCTGTTGACTTGACGTTTATGAAAATGGTTATTTCGTTCGACTGTTAAATTGCAAGTTTATGGATTTAAACACTATTGCACTGTATTAAACCCTTGATTTTTGTTAAAGCTTCTATATATATATGAAATGATTTACTGACTTGGGGTGCTATCTGCCGGAAAACTTTTGGTCCCAGAGAGAGAGTTAGACGATCTTCTGGAGCCAGCGGAGCATTGACCGGGGAGCCGCTTGATTTGGGTGCGAGTTGTGCCCTCTTGTTTAGGTTATAAATCTGGCATTTTCTTTTTGGGATGTACATATATATATATATATATATTTAGATTGGTAGCCATTTCTGTATACGGGATTATTTTGTGACCACAGCTGAACCCGTCATGTTTTTGTCTTTTGTTGTATTCGTGGATTTGGGCTGGTGGGAGTGGAGCTCCCCTATTTATGTATTGCCTTGCAGGACTTTGTAGAAATTTCAGGACGTCTTAATTACTGGGGAGGTGCTGTCGAAATTTCTACAGGTGGCCTCGTTTTGTATTGACATTTTCACTATATATATATTAAGGCAACGACATTTATGGGTATTGGATATGTATGTTAACGATGGTCCCTCTAGTGTAGGCTTGCAGGTCATGGAAATTTCCTCGTGATCTGTGCCGGTCTCATCCCAGGAAATTCGGGGTGTGACACTATGTATTGCCCTCACACTTATTGGACCACATGTATTAAAATGAATTTACAACAATAGATTTCAGTTATAGCTCGTTTTTTCAAATGGTTCTAAAATTGCTTTACGAGCTTGGTAATGTTTTCATAGAGACATTTCTAAACTAGAACTGGATCTATTCATCTTTTGCTTTTCTAGTTTACTCACTCTCTCTTGGCCTATAGAACCTTGCCTAGCATGCCAACATTTATATCCACAACTAATTTGAAAGCAGAGAATGAGGTAAAGAAATCATGGTTATTCTCATTATAGGAATTGTTATGAATTATGTCCAGCACAATAAAACTATCTAAATAGAAATTAGAATCACATATGTTGTTCCATTTCAAATGTCATTGAAGTTGTCATGGAAATTAACACTAAATCTTGATTTAAGAAGATATATGATAGAGATTAAATTTCGTCAGACTCATTTAGTATACAATACCTCATGTAGGATGAGAACTTATTTTCCAGTCCATTTAAATATAAAATCTTGACTTGTTTCCCCTATAAAGTCATTTGCTTTAAAAAGCAAGTAACGACATTCCATAGTTGACCTTTAATCTCCAAGTAAATGGTTTCTTGGAATTTTATTTTATTCACTGCAATCACAAGTAATTGGCCATCATCGGATAAGTGTAATACTTGACCTTAATCATGTCAAGTTCCTTTTCACAACACTTCTCTAACAAGTGTAATACTTGACCTTAATCATTTGAAGTTGCTTTTCACAATATTAGCCAAATTTTTTTCTTCATATGGAAGTGTTGTCCATATTGCCTTTGGACACTGAAGTCCAAACAACTTGAATACTTATAGGCTTGTATAGAGGATTGAGCAACTTATATATGCTCATACTCAAGCCCTCATTAACGAGAAGCATAATTAAAAGTAGTGATACTCTTACTATGCGTTAAGTTAACTTTCATATACTTCTAGCTAGTAGGATGAGATTTTATAACAAGTTTCTTTTTAGTTTGGTTGTAGTAATACCTCCAAACTTTTCCATAAGAATTATTATCATGGCTAGAATAGTTAAATAAGACTCATATTCACATATATGAGTTCATCACCCATGTTACTCAGCAGTAGTATGCGAGTGATACTATAGACTTTTCCTATATAATATTTAATTTCCATGTTTAAATTCCAACATAACATTGTTCGTTGGCTTCTTAACATCCCGCTCTTCAGGAATGTAAGAATCATATGACATCAAATTGTCTTATTAACATCTTCCTATCACTCTGATTAAGTTAAGCAATAATGTTTTAATAGTCATAATCACTATTAGACCTCTACATAGACATAGCATAGAATCATTACATATATAAAATACTATGTGAATTTGTAATAAATTTCGACCAGACCAATAATGACATTTTTAGGTTTATAATCGGAAGTAAACACTTATTTTACTTCCATCACAGGCTAACTAAGAATATTGTTATCTTTTTATTGAATTTATATACAAATATTATTGAAATTGTAGTTTTTTAAGGATCACATTTCCACTAATCAAAGATTTTCCACTCAACAATACATATATCAATACGTATACTATACTAACATTTAGCATTAGAAGAATTTATTATAAAAATTACATACAAATAAAGTAATAACATAGCCTTTGTCATATTATAACTAATGTTTTCACACAAACATTAGTAAAATAATCTAAGGAATTATTTTTTTATGTCTTGTTTTATAAATAATTTCTTATTTGCCTTTACTTAAAAGGGCTTTTCTCTAATTGCAAGTGGCTTCTCATGGGTAATCATGAATGTGATTCACATGTTTCATCAATCCCTAAATATAAGTTCCCTTTTTATGTGTACAATGCTCCAAATGTTGCACACTTATCATATTTAGGAATTCGAATAGCAAAATTACTTGCCTAATGTTTATGACAATACAAAATTCTTTTACAAGTTTTATTTTTGCAATACACTGGGAAAAACTAAGCTCAAATCACTATTAGCTTAAGTTTCTCTCTTCATTTTCCTATGCCTAGTGCCTTTAAATCATCATTATTGGGTACATACCTTCACAACGGAATATAGATATTGTCAATTCTACTGTCCCACATGATTTGGACCGAAATCACGAGATAGACTCCCATAGCTTTTCCATAGCAAAAAATGTTGAAGAGGAGAAAGAATTTTTTGTTTTCTGTATAATGGAGAAGAAGCGAGACTCCACTCTTTTTTATGCTCTCACTCTCACAAAAACTGTGTTATCTGAAAACTTCCCACTATCCCATGTGTTACATTAGTTTTTCTTTTCCAATAACTAACAACTTGTTTCAAATTCAAATTAATTGATTAATTTGATGAGTTTGGATTATTGGATTATAGGTTAACCCATCATGAGTGACCCAATGTTCCAACAATAATAAAACTTTTTTAGATAATTGTTATTAAGTTTTTTAATGAAACACAAATAAATTAAGATTTTAAAACAATAAATACAAATAACACTATTAAAATTTTTTTATAAAAAATAATTACTTTTCAAACAATCCCTAAACTTCCAAAAGGTACATCAATTTCATCTCACTACTGATCGGAACAAAAGAAAAAAGACCAAAAAAAAAAAAAAGCAGCAGTTCTAAATATCAGTTTTTAACCACAGGTGTTAAACATTCTGATCTGAGGATCTCAATCTTGCTAATGTCATGTGTATGTGGTCCGAGTCACTGCACCAGTGGCGGTGACCAGTGGTCCCATCCAGTAGAGCAGGTTTTTACCCCCACACAAACAAAGTTCCTTTCTTCCCTCTAAGATATGATGTAGAAATGAATACAAAGATTTTTTTTTTTTTGGCCGGCAAAGCTTTTTTTTTTTTCTGGGGAGGGGGAGAGGGGGAAGGAATAGTTGAAGGGAAATGAGAGATCCTTTAGGGAATGAGAAAGGCTGAGGAAGAGTCTTGTTTCAGTGTTCGGTGTGCAGCAATTTTGCTTCCTCGGAAGTGCATGTATAACTTGTAATTAACGTGCAACCAGGCTGAAGACGAGTATAATTTACCATTGAGTGACTCATAGTGCTTCATTCATTGGTATGAGCCTAACGTGTTTTCCATCATTGCTGCAAATTTTCATGACATTCTTTCACAACAATACATACAAGGTAAAACATAATATCGTCCCAGTTGATGCCTACTCCATTCTGTTATTTAATTCTATGTCAATACTTTAAACCATTGCATGACTTTGATCATGTACCATTCCAACCTGCATTTTTCTGTCAATTGAAGCAACCAAAGAAGGCAAACATTGAAAGGGGCATATGTTCAAAAGGTGATTGGCAATCACCACATGCTTCACCAATCGGAGTTATTAGATTAAACTCTAGAAGTGCAGAGATAGAAGCCAGTAATACATATAGGCAATAATAAAGTGACAATGCTGATTATAACTGCAAGGATAACCCAATATCATTCTTGACGTACAATATTCCAAACCAATGGGTCTTGCGGATACCATTATACATAAATTACAGATATTTTTGACACTTCGATACCACTCCCAGAGCATTAGTCGCACAAAGCACCTGAAAACCATAAAAAGAGTATCAAGATAACGGTAAATTTTGAAAAGAAGCATATGATCTTAATTCTTGTAAACATAAATTAGAACACATATCTATGGGTGTTACAGCTACCAAACAATCTTACATATTCTATAATCTATAAAATCAAATAAGTTACAGTTCAAAATCCTTTTTGCACGTAACAAATCTAATTCTCAGCGGCAAACAAAAGACAGTAACACATATTGAGCAATCCAAAGTTTCTCTCAAATTTACTATAAATCAAGATCAGACCTTGGCAACTTGATCAAGCATGAACTCTTTTCCAACCTTTCAAAACAAAGCCGACATACAATTAAACTCTCCAAATGAATAATAATTTTCCAAAAAAATTAAAAAAACACAGTCCACCTGCAAAGAAAAAGGACAACAAGGAAAGAGATGAACCACAAAGGAACTCTCAAAAATGATGCTTAATCACACAATTTTATTCTGCTTAGCATCTGTATTTTACTACTTGATGGGACAATAGATTGTTTTGTTGCACAAGTAAAGGGAGAAGAGCTGTAGGATTTTCAAAATAAAAAAATAAAAAGGTACATACGCCAAGACACAATAGTAGGAATTCCTTCATGAATATGTGTATTGCATATCCTCACAAACATGATTAACATTGCCATCAGATATTTCTTTCACCTTAAAATTGACGTGCACAAAAACTTCCAAAAATTATAACATAGTCAATTAGGTTATCACTCTGATTATATGCAGACAATGCCAACCAATTCTGAACTACATCTGAAATCAACACAACATCTGACATCAGATTCCTAGAATGCCATAAAAAGATCAGTAGTATCTATGCATCAGAGTTTCCATGTATGACGTAGCACATGTGTAACTGGACTATGATGTAAGCTTGTTGCAGTCCATTCTTATGGATTCGGGATAGTAAGCTAAGCAAGATACTTATAAGATAAACTAAATGACAGTAGATAGACTAGTTAAGGTTTTCAGGGACCCTGCATAGTAGAAATTAACAAAATGGAAACAAGTACATTCCAGAACACTAGTAATTCCCTAAAACGATGTCAACAATTCCTCAACTTGTTTCAAGCACTCAAGAGCAACTATTGTGACCCACGAAGCATGGACACAAAGACATGACGGACACAGGACACGGGACAGACACAGTGACACCCAAATTTGAAGTGTCTAAATGTAATTTCAAATATAGTGTCACGACTAATACAGTCATCTAAAACGTGTCTGACACTAATATGGCTCCTTTTTTTTTCAGATGTCCGTGCTTCATAGATTATTATTTTTTTTTTGGGCAAACGTGCTTAATCGATTAAGACACCACAACCAAACTGAATATCATCCCAGCAACTTGATAGGTTCAAGTACCACTAACAAAATGGTAAACCAGAACATAAGGGCAGCCAATAATTTAAAAATAAAGAACTCCCAAGCAGGTAAAATCAAGGATGAGCCATTCACGCATACCCATAGGTAAAGCCTATACATATAAATTTCACTTCCACGATATAATTCAAACAACAAAGGAAAAACTTCGAGGCCACTAACTTACACTATGTCCTGAAACCCAAGAAAAGAAAAATACAATTCGCATACTCAAACAATGATGTACAATTTTAACATTTGGAACCAAACCATCAGAGGGTACCACAACACAAAATCAAATTGTTCTATTTTCTGTTGATCATCCTAAAAACTAACATACATATTTGCCTTCAGAGATCCCAGCAGTATTGCTCCGTAACCCTAAATAGTCAAATTTAAGATAAATTTCGAACTCGCCGATAACGAAATAGGGCCTACTTTTAAAAATTCTCAATTATTACATTAAGAGCCATACCCAAACAAGATAGAGACACAACAATTTACGAAGATCGTGTGGGAAGGAGAGAACGGATGAAAAAGAACCTTAATTGTAGTAGAGCTCGAGACCCATGCCATCGTGGATCTCATAATCTTTGAGGGTGATATGATCCTTGTAGATGGTGTACCACTTCTGGATGCGAATTTTGTCAGCCCTGGTGCCGGTCTGCGCCGCCACCAGCTTCTTCAAGTCGCCTATGGTGTCATCGTCGTTACACTTCACCCTGACCTTCTTCCCCAACCGATCGTTCAACACCACCTCGATCATCTTCGACTTCGCCACAAAACCTGAAACCCTAATCACCAACTCCTTGCGATAGAACGAGTATATCAGTTCTGACTTTTGACCTTGAGCCTTCGACTCTTTATATATAAAATAAACTTTTCGGGATTCCTTGTGGACTCGGCTTTAAAGTAGGTGGTATTATCCCACGCAATTTGGCCATTCGGCATCTTATTTTGATCATGGTAGGTCTCGCTCAAATACTTTAATTTCGTGGATTATACTGATACAAAAATTTTATATGGAATTATTTTACAAAAAATTATAAAAATTAATATCAGAAACAATAATTAAATATTATAAAAAAATAAATGAGAGATAAAAATTAACATTATATATAGACACTATGAGATGAAAGAGAAATTTTTAAGAGAATATTTATTCAATAAGTGTAAAACATTAATATTGAAACAATAATTAAATATTATAAAAAATTTAATGAAAGACAAAATTTAATATTATATATAGACACTATGAGAATAAGAGAGAATTTTTTAAGAGAATATTTATCAAATAAATATAAAAAAGTATGAAGAAATATTAAGTATTACAAAACAAATAAATTAATATTAAAATATAGAGAATTAAAAATACTCCATAGGTGGGGCTGTAATAAAAAAAAAAAAAGAAATAAATATTCAAAACTATATAAGTAATATAAATTTAAGAGATATTCAAAATATAAAAATAAAGAGTCATTATAAACCATGAAAAAACTTAAAAAATGAAAAACAATTATAAGAAAAATCCAAGAAAATGCTAGTGTTATAATTGTGGTCAAATAAAACACATATCTATTCAATGTACTAAACTAAAAACAATTTAAAAGGCCATGAATATAACGAAGGTAGCCAAGGACCATAACACATAATACAACGAAATCTCAAGAAACGAAATAGATTTTTCAGATATATAAATATATAAAATGGCTATAAAAGCTTTAAAAAATTTAGAACAAAAAGAAAGATATTCAAAAAAGTCTAAATATGCATTAATAGAAGGAGAAAATTAAATATATATGATGCACGAAGAATTTAGTAATAATATAAAAGAACAACAACAAAAATATGAATAATATGATGAATTTAGAAATGTTCAGGAAGGAATAATAGAAAGAATAATAAAATTTAGTTAAAAAACAATATCATAGGATAAGGAATAAAGAAATAGATTTAACACCACAATATTTAACGCAACAGGGATTAATGTCAAAAATAGAAAAAAAATAATAAAATCTAAAAAAAAGAAAAATATACATGTATAGTATTATAGAAAAAACATCTGATAGAAGCAACACAATCAAAAAAAATTTTAAGAATATCATCAATAAATAAAACATTAATAGAACAATAAATAGAAATATATATACCAAGAATGCAATTATTAATAAAAGTCTATTTTCAAGCAAGAATAGACACATCAATAGAATTATTAATAACATACATTAGAATTATAGATAATGTACCAAATAACATATTATGAGCATTAAATGGAAATTTAATATATCAAAAGTTGAAATTCACACTAAATACAAATTTTACAATATCTATAGTGAAAATGAAAATAATTAAAACACTAGTGATATATCATAAATTGAGAGGAATGAAGATGCCACTAAGGAGTAGAATAATAAGTATAAAAGGTATGGTAGGATTACTATTTTCAAATGAACATAAACTTTATAAATGAAACGAAGGAAAAATAACTATAGAAAAAAACTTATGTCAGTATTAGGAGAAATAAAATTAGATCATGTTAGCATAACAATCCTAAGATAATTACAATTAGAGCCAAACAACACCCAAGAAATAAATCAATATGACAATACTCAAAGAAGGATTAAATATGATAATACTTTAGGAAGAAGAAATATTAGAATAAACACACCACCAGATATAAATATAAATCCCCAAAGAAATATGGAAGAATATAGAGCATTATCAAAAGAGAATTGATAAGATCAAGAAGAAACTATGAAAAATTAATTGAAGGAATTAGATGAGCAAAAATACCAATAACTTCAAATTTAGTTGAAATAAACAAGAATAATCCAGAAAAAAAAAATTGATAACCAGGATGATTGTGTATTATTAGAAATAAAGAAAGATAGAGTATGGATAGAAATAATAGCTTTAACAACAACAAATTATGAAAGAAGTACTATACAACTAGAATATATAGATGATAATATAGAATTAGAAGAAGAGGAAACAAAAACAAATGCAGTAATAATATTCAATAAAAGAGATATGATAAAAATAAAATTATTGGTAGATACATAAGTAAATAATATATTGACACAAAAATTAGTTTTGACATAAGATTTTTTAAAACAAGTAAGACCTTATAGAATTCAAGAAAATAGAATACTTATAAATATGAACCAACAAGTAATAATATTGAAAAAGATAAGATTGATATAGATGAAATTCTACTATATATTGGTAAAATTTAATTATGATAAGTATGAATATAGAAAATATCATGCAATAATAGATACTGAAGCTAATATAGCAACAGCTAAATATAATATATTACCCTCAGAATTATAAAAAAAAAAAAAAACCAATAAGAGTGACTAGTGCAGGAAAATAAATACATATAATAAAACTATAAGCTAAAAATATACCAACAAATAGGAGAATATGAATTAAAAATTCCAATATTATATAGTTTAATGAATCTACTCCAGATATTATAATGTGAATATATTTTTAAGAACAATATATGCCTTTGCATTTTGCATAAAAAACTTTAGTATATATAACATCATGCAAACATGAAGCATGAACAATTAGAATATTTAATCCTTATAATAAAACAGATGCAGTACTTCATAGAAAGAATTTTAATAATGAAGTATAATTTTTACCTAATAATAAACCTATAGAAATAGAAAAAAGTTTGACAATAACAAATATGAAAATAAAAACTGTAAAACAAAGACCAATAGACAATTATGATGAAAAATCATTAGTATATTGAGAAAAATCAAAACCAATAGCAAAGATAGAACTATTAGACTATAGTAAAGAAATATAAATAAACTCTACTCATGGACAAAGAATGATAAAAAGGAATTTATAATACATATAAATGAAATGACAAAAATATGATATGATAAGAGAAAGTAGATCAAATTATTGTTTACTAACAATAATAGTAATAAAACATAGTGAAGGAAAAAAAAAATCTAGAATGGTAATAAACTATAAAAAAAATTAAATGAAATAGCAGTTAGAAATAGATATTTTATACAAAAAATAGAACTACTATTTAACCTTAAAAAGGCAAGCAAATATTTAGTAAATTTGATTGTAAGTTAGGACTTTTTCAAATAAAATTAGAATAATGAAGTAAAAAATATACAATATTTACTACTTCAAATGGATTATATGAATGGAATGTGCTACCAATAAGATTTCACAACAGCCCAAGTATATTTCAAGAATACGTTATGATACTACTAATACCTATATGGGATTTTGTATTAATATATATATATAGACAACATACTAAAATTTTCAAATAATGAGGAAGAACATGAAAACCATTTCTTATAATTTATAGATTTAATAAAAATAAATAGACTAAATCTATCACAAAAAAAGTAGAGTTAAGAAAAACTATAATAGGATTTTTAGGCTATTATGTAACAAAAGATGGCATATAATTACAAGAGCATATAAGTAACAAAGTAGAAGAATTCCCTGAAATAAAAACAAAAAAAAAGAACTCCAATCACTTTTAGGATTAGCAAATTAAGTTAGAAATTTTATTCTAAATTTATCTAAATATACTACAAAAATATCTAGATTAGCAGGAGAAAAAACATGACGGCAATGGGATGAAAATGTAAATAAAATAATAGAAAAAATAAAAAATTATGCAAAAATTTACCAAAACTAACTATACCAACTAAATAACTTATAAAATGGATTATTTATACAAATATATTAGAAACTTATTGGGGAGTAGCATTACATCATGAGAATGAAGAAAGGATAGAAATAATTACTAGATATGCTAGTAGAAAATTTAATGAAAACCAAAGTAAATATCATTCAAATTGAAAAGAATTTTTAGCTATAGTAGAAGTAGTAGAAAATTGAATTATTAATAGTAAATTCCTATTTTATTATAAGAACATGTAATACTTAAGTAAAATATTGCTTAGAAATAGGAATAAGAACTTTAAAATTAACTAATAAAATGTTAATAAAATGGCAAACTGATTGAGTCTATTAAGATTATAAAGTTGAATGTATAAAAGGAAAAATAATGTAATTGCTGACTATATGAGTAGGAATGGAGCCAAATAAGGAAAAAACGAATAACATTCTGATAAGAGAGACCACAAGTATTGATATTAGTATCAAACAAGTAATTATGGAGACCAATATTTTGGAAATGAATATGAGATTACTTTAAGTTCAGATGAATACCCATATCAATAATCTAATTAGCTTTACAAATAATCTAAGTAATTCACTAGATAGTTTGATAGCTCATTTGGATGACTTACAAAAATGAGTAACCAATTTAGAAAGAAAAATAAAAAGAGAAAGACAAGAGCCAAGAATGACCCAAACCAGCCAAATTAGCCCAAAAGCCTAAATTATACCATTTGCAAAAATACTAAAAGCCCAACAGGAAGCCCAAGAAATAAACCTTGGAAACAATAATTGAAGCCCAAACCAAACTCTTGAAAATACCAAACAATTAGCTAGACCTTCAACTTCAAGTAGATCCCAGGCTTCTTTTTTATCAAATATTAATCTAAAAACCCTTGAACAATTTCAATATTTTAAAATTCTTATTATTAAACATAACCATTTAAAGATTCCATTCCCCACAATTAAATATGTCTCTCACTTAGCAATAAACAAAGCTATTATTTTTCCAAGAACTAACCCAAAATTAGTAAAGACCTTATTTAGCTATGGATTAATTCAAACAATTTATCCTTCCTCCAATATGCAAGAAATCACCCAACTGCCAAAATCTATCCAGGAAGTAGCTAAACATTATTTTAGAATAGTAATCCAATATAAAGTATATATTAGATGTTACTCCACAATAGCAGAAATAACTCCAAAAAAAATTTATCTGCCAATTAATTTAATTAAGTTCGGCACCACTAAGAAACCATTCAAATTCAAAGAAGAAGAAAAAGATGATATACTAGAAGTAGATTTTATTTATACAATCTGTAGGATAAGGGCCCAAGAAATTAATATTATCTTCTAAAAAATGAATAGAAAAATAACAAGTGATAAAGCCCAATGAACTCACTTCACTGGCCATACAACAAGAATATACTCAGTAGGAATAATTAGTAGCCAAAGTAAAAAATTTTCATGATAGTACGAAAGAATAAAGTCCAATAATATGAACAATCTAGATTAGACCAAAAAATGAATATACTAATTAGAATATACAACTTATCACTGTAACTATTATGAGGAGAGAGAAAAAGAATAATGGGATGAAAGCGTTTTACTGGATTTAGCGGAATCAAAATATATATATAACTCAAAATGTAATTTGGGAGAATAAATTAACAGTCTGACCTGATGGAGACGACATCGTTACTCCGGATGTTGGTTGAGTCCAATCAGTTCAACCCACAATACCCAAGAGTGCTTCCCAGAGAGTCTTGACGACAAAGAAAGAGGGTTGTAAAATTAATTTTTGTATCTGTTAAAACTAGGGCTTCATTCTCTTATTTATAGGATTTTTAATTAACCAATATAATTAATCAATATTATTCAGTAAAATCCTCCAGAATCTTTTTAACAAATTTAAATTTAAATGAAGCCCATTAAATCCCTCTCTCTGGATAACAATCTTGAATTAGTAATCTGACGGGATGATTACTAATACTCTCGGGCTGTGGGTTGGGTTTCTGCCTTGTGGGCTTGTGGATAATCGAACCCATCACCGATTATTCACACACATATTAAAATAAAACCTAATCCATTCTCAGTTTATAAATTGTAACATTAATTGCCTAATTAGGTACTAATCTAATAAAATAATTAATGCTAATCCATAAATATTTAAAAATTATTCCAACATGGGATTATGAAGAACCCTTAACATCCTTCAATGGGAAAAAGAGAAACAAAAGGAATCAAAATGATAATAATAGACTAAAGCAAAAGTAACCATAGTTGTAATAGTAAGACCAAAGGTTGTGTATGCCCAACCTATAAAGCCTTGTAATTAGTAGTAAAGATGCATCGAGCAAATGAACTATCAAACATTTGAGCCTCATAACATTCTAAAATCTCTTAGTTCTATTTGAGTCTTTGAGTATCTTGTATCCAATATCAAATCTTGAAAATAAAAATATTTTCTAGATCTTCAAGATCATCTATCTTTAGATTATTTTATCAACCTCCATCATCATTCCAAGAATAGTGGAAGATCATTAAAGGTATGGAATTATAAACTCTTTAAAGGAGATTAAGGGGATTATTTTCTAAAATTATAATCAAATAGTATGATTCTATGATTGAACTACTGACTATAATATTGATATGTTAACATTAGTTGAGTCAAGGAATAAGATATACCTCCTGTAGGAAACGAAGAAAGGTTATGCTGATTTAAATTGAAGAAGGAAGGTTTGTGTATTACAGCACTATAAAAGATCCCTACATGAAAGAAAGTAGGGTTCCTTTCATAACCTGATTTAGATTTGGTCAGCAATTGTTCCATAACTTATGTGTGTACTCCGTGTCATAATTGGAATTTTTGTAAAAAAAAAAAAAGTCTAAGAAATAATTTAATATCTTGTAAGAAGTACATGTATATACATAAATCATGAGTTAAAAGAAGCTAAGCTAAGGTAATCTAAGAGTGTTAGAAGCTAATTTATTTTTATTATTTTAAAATGTTAAAATTATAAAAAAAAATAAGTATATATTCAAAAGCTTTATTTGAGAATATAAAAAAAAATTGACATGCAATATCTTACATATTAAAAGGAGTGAATAAACTCCAGGTTGGATCAAGTTTAACCCTAACTTGTGACCCAGTCCCGAGACTTGGCTTGGTCCAAATCAACACATAACTGGGTTAGGTCGAATTATATGGGTTTTTCTTTTAATTTTTTTTTACAAATTTAAATTTATAATTTTTTTAAAGAAGAAGAAATTTTGGTGTATATTTAATAAATGATATATTCTATATTAATAAAAATTATTTATATTTAACACAAACAAAAAAAGTAGCCATTTTAAAAAAAATATTATTAATTTTATTAGAAAATCAACATAAAATGAAAAACTAAGAAATAATATATATATATATATATATATATCGAGTCAGGTCAAGCCAATACATTAACTTAGAACTTGGCTCAAACTGGGACCAAGTTTCATATGTTGACCACGGTCCCATTCCGGGGGATGTGCATGACCCAATTCGACCCGAAACAATCAAGGTGAACCAGATTGACCGGGTTAGTCTAGGTGATGCACACCCCTGAATATCAAATTACTAGTTTTAGTTGTTATACAAAATTAATATTAAAATTTTTTTATCATATATAAGAAATTTTGTGTGTGCTATTTGTATTTTAAAATAATTGAATGTATAAATAAATGAATACTAGGGTGGGTAATCAAGAACAAAAATAAATGCTTTTTTATTATGTTTCTTTTTAGTTTATGACGGTACTAATAACTTGTATGAAAAGAAAATTTTTACCAAGCATTTTGTTGATTTAAAATTCTCTAAGTAAATTTTAAATTTATATTTTGAAATCAAACAATAGTTTGAAATCTTTAATTTTGTGAAATTTAATTTAGCATGTATAACACCATTTTTGTTTCTCACTCATTAGTTAATTTAAAAACTTAGTCATTTATTGATTTTTAATCTCAATTTAATCCTTATAAAAATAAAAGCTAATACATTTAGTTTTCTTAACTAAATTTGAAGTAAATAAGTTAACATTTATATTAGTAATAGATCAAATTAACAATAAAAATTAATAAATAAATTAAAATAAAAAATTAGTGAAGAAAGAAATTAAAACTGAACATATAAGTTGGGGATCAAATTTCTGTTTTAGCCGATTTAACTCATATTTTATCAAATATGATTGGGTCACTGCCGGTCTCTAGGAGATCCATGTGTTTTTATCAAAAGCCTAACCCAATTGACACTGTACTAAAATATAATTGGATGGTCTAAGTTGAAATTAACCTGCCGAAACATGTAATAAGCCCAAAAATGCTTGGGTCGATATGCTATGCCTTAATTCATGGTTTCTATCATCAGTGATCCATAGACATCAAGATCAATTTTGAAAATTTAAATGCTTTAGCTAATGGTTTCACACGAAGTTAAATTTTGCAATAAACATTTAAAATTAATTTTGAAAAATTTTAAAGTCCAAGTCTTCCCTCTCGTAGCTCTTTTGGATCTACACGTTCTCATAAATTGTGATTAGGTAAAGTTATTTCTTGTATGGGTCACGATCTTGCTTAAACTTAAGATGGCAAAATGTTTTGAGGAATAATTGGCCGAAAATATCAAATTTATTTATTTAAATTACCAAAATTAAAAATACAGAAAGATTGAAACAAAATTAATATTTTTTTCTTTATTCTTTATTTGTTACTCTCTTTTCTTATTATCTCTTTCAATTTCCTTTTCCCAATTCAAACATAAGGGTTGTTTTGAGAGAGGGAAGAGAGAAATAAAATAATTATATTGGGTTAAGATTGTGAGGGAACAGGAAAAAAGAAAAGAGAGAGATATTGAAGATAAAATAGAATAATAGAATGATAAATGAGAAAAGATAAGTGTATTTCATTTCTGTTTAATTAAAAATTTTTTTGAAATAATTTCAACAATTATTTATTTTTACATTGTTGGGATTTATGCACAATATATCGTTCAAAGTATTTTTAGAGGATTCTAATCCTTTTTCTTATTGAGAGTATCCTATTTTTTAGAGTATCTTATTATTAAAATTTGCCTTTAACTATATATTAATTTTTATTATACCAAATTACACTCTACTTGAAAGGATTAATTATTTTATGTATAAGAATAAATTTAAGGATTAAAGAATTAAGATATCTTTCACAAACTAAATATTTTCCATTGATTTTGTTTAGAATGCGAAGAAAGAGATGAACTTTTTTTTTTTTTTCTACCTAGAGTAAGATGTTGCTAGTCCTTCTATGGTCATTATGTAAGTTTTTTTTTTTATAATTTCTATCTAATCTCGATGTTACAAGTCTTCAATGAATCATAATTGACTAAATCTTGGGAACTCAAATATTTACATGTCATATAATATAGATTATCAATTTAAGAAATAATTAATACCTTGATCTATTGCTAATTGGCGTGAACCCTTAGATTCTTAAAATTTATAAGAAAATTATAAGGAGAGGTGAACTGTGTTTTTATCTTTTAGTCTCTCCTAATTTACATGTACATTAACAATGGATAAAGAGAGAGCACATAACCACTATTTATAGGCAGAGATATGGACAAATTTCTAGATAATATTATTAGATAGTGATCATTATTAATTGATAACTATTTATTATATAATAATTTCAAATTTTAAACTACAGGATAATTACTTATTAACCACTCCCATCAATTGGTTAGTTACGTACTAACATAAAGAAACTACTCCTTAATTAACTAATTAAAAATTAACCCATTTAATTATTTATTTAACCAATCAATATCACTTAACCCACTTAAATCTTATATTCTCCTACTCAATTCATGTGAAATTGACTTCCTTCATGATCAAATAAATAATCATGCACATAGAAATGACTAGTTTCTCATGCGTTGATTATATCATTCGTCATATATAAGAATAAGAGCTAATATGAGTCACGACAGTTGTACATTATTTATTTGACATGCTCCATTCTATATACTATAATACAAGTCCTTCCTTCTTATTATGACCTATAAGTAAGAAGTGCATAATTGGCTCAACATAATGTCTTTAATAAAGACAAAACCTATTATCATTGTTATGATTCATTCATGTTTACAATACTTAATAAACAGGTAAATTAGAAATATATTTATTACAGAGTTCACAATGTCATAATACATGAGACATCAACAATAATATTCAACCATCCTTATTATCAATAACATCCATATTTATAACATAATAAATGCCTTGGGCGGCAACCTTTTTGTTAAAGGGTCAACTATCATAAGATTGGTACTAATATGTTGATATGTTCTATTGACACTATATGTTTCTAAAATTCTTCTTTAATAACAAGATATTTTAATTCCATATAATTTGCATCTTGAAATACTTGTTGAGATTTAATGAAGATAGATGCAAAACTATTACAATAAATTTTCAGCAACTTGGCAATACTGTCGAGAATTCCAAGTCCTGAAATAAAGTTTCATAGTCATAAATCATGAGCAATATTTTCAAAGCATGTCACAGCTCATCTTTCATTAATTGACCTTTCCAACCAAAGATATAAATGGATTCCCTTGTATCTACTAAGTTGAATCTAAATATTTATACAAGCATGTGATCTTTAATTCCTTACAAGAACTTTCATTGCATACATTAAAGTGTAACAACATATGCATAATAAATTCATTAGTAGCAAGCAAGATATCATCAACATAAAGAATCAGAAAACATAAACCTACTCTCATTGACCTTTAGATATATACAACGATTGCTAGTGTTTTCTTTAAATCCAAATGTAACAACAATATCATTGAATTTGAGATACCATTGCATGAAAGCGTATTTAAAATTGTATATTGATTTTTTTAGTTGACACATGTTCTTTTCCTTTAATAAAAAAACTTATTGGTTGCTCAATGTAAACTTCTTCCTCTAATTTCCATTGAGAAATGTAGTTTTCACATCTATTTGATGTAACTCCAAATCATAATAAGCTACCAACACCATGATAATTTTAAAAGAGTTTTTCTTAGAGACTGGTGAAAATGTCTCCTTATAGTTAAAACTATTTTCTGAGTAAAACCTTTAGAAATAAGTTTTACCTTGTAACATTCAAGATTGTCATGAGAGTTACGTTTGATCTTAAAGACCTATTTGTATCGAATCTCTTACAACCTTCAACCAACTCTACAAGGTCTATACATCATTTGTTCTATAGATTGTAACCTTTCTTTCATGACATCTAACCATATATTAGCATTATCATTATTAATGGCTTAAGAAAATATAACCAAATCATCATTAATTTCTAACTCAACTTCTGACCCTTGCAGATAAACTACATAATCATTTGAAATAATTGGTCTTTATCTAATAATTATTCTCTTAATATTATATCTTTTGATTTATCTATTACAGGTTCATTATAAACAATGAGATCATTAATATATTGTTCTTCTTCTTTGTTATGTGGTTTAATAATTTAAAGAATAACTACTTTAGATAATTGCAAATTATTTGGCCCAACAATTTGAAGAATAACTACTTTATAAGAATTGCAAATTAATGGAACTTGCATTCTTATTTCCTTCATTTCCACATTTTGTGGAACTATACTTCCATTGATTTCATCTTTTTAATGAACCTGATATTTCTAGGTTAAACAATTCCTGTGCTATAGTTAGGAAAACAATACATATACTCAATGTTGTCAAAATCGCAATTCTAGATAGACTCGAAAAGGGGGGTGGACTTGTAACATAAAATCATAAGAGTTTACCTACACTTGTTATTTAAGCTATTGAACATAACCATATCACATAAAATTTCATACATAGTTTATAATCCATAATCCATAATATATAAAATTCAATAAACTCTGTAATCCATAGTTCATAGTCCATAATTTATCATATATAATCCAAATCAACATACAAAGTTCAATAAATTTTGTAATCCATAAGTCATAATCCATAATCCATAACACATAATACATAATAATCATTCATTTAACATAACAAATTCTCAATATAAATTCAATAAAGATCATCAATCCCATGACTATCATTACTTCTAGAATCTTCGTCATCTCCTATATAACCTCCACCTATCTCATTCTTATTCTCACCATTATTATTATCTTCTTCTTCATCTTGGAAGTTATCATCAAAATCCATATTGTTAAATTGTTCACTAGCACTAGTACCACCAACATTAGCATCAAGTTGAACAACCAAATCACTAATTTTTATTGCCATAAAAAGAGGATTAACTTGAATGGGTTCAAAAACCTCATCATCTGCCTCCACATTACCTTCATTTCCCATCTCTTTAGTTATCCATTCATCATCAGAATGAATATCATCAAAATCATAAACATGAGTTCTTGTAGTTTGCTTATTTTTTAACTTCAAATTACACATCACAAATGCCAAGTCATTCATCTTCTTTTGGTGCAAGCGATTTCTTTTCTTATTATGAATCTAAATAAAATAAACAATGTTGATAAGTATTCTAACCCCTAAAAAATTAAAATGAAAATAAAGAAAGAAAGTAATTTATAATTTTACAATTACTTATCTTTTCAAAAGCACTCCAATTATGTTCACTTCCAGAAGAGTTATAACATAAGTTACGAATGTGAATTACTAATCTTTTAAGTTTTGGGCATCCATCTTCATAGGCTTCCCACCATTCTATTGGGCCCAACTATATTCTTAATGTCTCTGCAGAACCACAACTAAACATACCTTTTACGAAATGGAATTCGACCAATTGGAACTCAATTTTGTCTCTTTCTCCCTTATCTTTAACTAGTTTTGCTACGCATTCATACAGCCCTTGCTTAACCTTATAATCAGCTTGGAAGTCAGTGTTGAAGTGAAAATGAGGATTAAGGTAGTATGCAGCTGCATGTAAAGGCTTATGCAATTGAGCATCCCACCTTTCATTAATTATGTTCAATACAGGCTCATAGTTACAGTAATCAACAAACAATCAAGCTAAAATATATTAAAGATAAAGACACCAATATAAGGTATACCTGCTTGTATTTACCTCCTTGAAACATTATTAAAGTTCATCTTAATTTTTTCCTTTGCACTTTCCATTGCTTCATATATGAATCCCATTGCTGGTTTGTCCTCTGAATCCACTAAATGAAGAACTTTAATGAGAGGAGAGCAAGTTTGAGGCAAGTAATAATATTTTTCCATAACCTGTTATCTATAACACTTCTTGCCACTTCCTTCCCATCCTTGGTAGCAGAAAATTTGCTATCTTTCCACTTTTTATAATTAAATAGATTTATCAATGCTGCTTTATGGTCGTTAAGATAACTTAATATTAAATAAGCTGTGGCAAAATGAGTCACAACTGGCTTAGTCATGTCTCTCCCTTTTGTGAATTTTCTTAACATATTAATGAGCATTGATCTTGCATAAATGTAAGTTATAATTCTTTTGCCCCTACTTATGGTTTCTTTATATAACTCTATTTTTTTTCTAAGTCCTCCAACATCAAATCAATGCAATGGGCAACACATGGTGTCCAATATAGGTGTTTCCTTTTTTCCATCAATTTTTGTCTAGTTGCTTTGTAATTTGTAGCATTGTTTGTTATTATTTACACCACATTCTCCTTTTCCACTTTCTCAACAACTTCATCAAGCATCTCAAACATTTTGTTAGCAGTTTTAGAAATATGAGAAGTGTCCAGTGAATATAAAAACACGATCCGTTTAGGACTATTAACTAAAAATTAGAAATGGAATGCCTCTTATTATTTGTCTACCCATCAAACATAATTGAACAACCTATTTTTTTCCATTCTTATTTAAATTCTTCAAGCATGGCATGTGTTCTTAACTTCCATATTCAAGTATTTTTCTTTAATCTTATGATAGGATGGAGGCTTAAACCCTTGGCCATATCTTCCAATAATCTCATACATCTTAATAAACTCAGGCTTTTTTACACAATTAAAGGGAATGACACTTGTGTAAAAAAATCGAGCTACTTGTTGGCAAGCTTCTTCCCTAATATCTTTCTTGAACATGTGATTAATGGTAGATTGTGAGCTACCTTAGCCACTACTATGTTTTTTGGGAGTTCTCAATAAATTTAAGAAGTCTTGGGAATTAGAATGTCTTTGAGTACCTAAAGTTTCCTCCTCACCAACATCAACCTAGTGTCTTTTCCTTTTAGATGATGTACATTTAGCATCAATAACATGTTGTAACATCTATGCCTTAACATCATTTGGAACACTAAGACATGGTTTAGCATCTATTCTTGTGCCAGCTAAATGATGTTTGAACCTAGAGACTCCTCCACTATAAACCTTGCCACAATAATTACATTGAAATTTTTTACCATCCCTACTAACATCCTTCCTATGTTTCCACCCTATATTAGATTTATCACTAGGAAAATTCTTCCTTCCAACAGCTACATTTTTTCCACTAGGGACTAATGGAGCACTTGCACTTGAAGACATATTTCTTTTGGTGTATTACAACAAAACAAAGATGAATAAATGTAGGATATCAATTCATAGTTCATACAATAAGTTTTATTTGTTTAAAAGTGGAAAAATCTTATATTCACTCCTCAGTCACAAAGGTGGAAAATGTAACCACCAATGAGAATCACTAATTCATAATATGACAGTAAATTCTTGCATTTTATGCAAATTGAACTAACCATTTAATACTCTTGGCAAAAATAAAGAATTAAGATGATAGACATTCATATAATGACCAAGAAGAAAAAAGATGGAAGACATTCGTACATTGTGATACAAAACAGTTATGATCAAACTTAAGATCTTCATTTTTATATCTAAATAACTGTTTGATAAACCATTGTCATACATATCATCTTATGCAAAACTTTACAATTAAAATTTACCATAAAAATAATACAATCAACATTCAGCATTCAACAAATGTGTGCTTCATGTTGATTTTGAATTTTAGACTAAATAATAATGAGTCTGCTATAAGCCTATAACAAATATATGAACACAGATTTTGAGTTTCATGTTAAGGGTTGCATCTACAATATCACAGGAACATAGATTCTGACTAAACTAGATTTTAAATGGAAGGAATGATTCGAATGAATATTGTTCAGGAAGCAAATATATTTTTTAAGGCAGAGGTCTAAACGTATGCCTACCTGTAGGTGGAAGGAATGAGCATGATGAGACGACTACTGGAAGATTGCTACTACCTTCACCAGACTGGATTATGTGATGTAACCTGATGATTGAGCAGAAAACGAGGCTGGATGACTGTTGCAACTTGCGACCCTTAACCGTATAATCACTAGACTGTTGCGACCTTCATTGGATTGGTGATGTGACCTAATGATTGAGACAAAGATGACGCTGAATGACTTTTGTGAGCTTGCACGTTCACAGGACTACTATGACCTTCACCTGACTGGGCTATTGGTTAGCTTGCGATGCAACCTAATGAGTTAAAGGCAGAATACTGTGAGGCGAAGGCGAGAGCAGTGCCTGGCAAAGTCAAAGTTGAGCTATCGATTTAGCATTTAGGGATTTCGACATTTCACTTTTGAATCAGGCTATCCAAAGAGCATTTTCTTTTTTTTTTTTCTTTTTTTTTAGCATTGTTGGGCTGGGTTACGGGCCATTTTTGTGTGTGTAGATAATATGAGGGTTTTTGTTCTTGAGTTGTAGACATGGTCCAACTGGTAAACTCGGCTAACTTGGTCAAACTCGTTGAGTTTATCGATTTTATGCCAGTTAGTAGCGAGTTTGATCGAGTTAGCACTAATTTCGATTCTTTTTATGATTTAACATGAAAATGCTACCTAGGATCATAAAATTGGTGATTCTACTGAGTTAAATCGCAATTTTGACAACATTGCATATACTCTTGAATTTTTTTTTTAGATAACAAGTAAAATATCCACTTATTGGTCATGCATCTAGTTTCATTTCTTGTGGGCTATATACTCTTAACCCTGTTTGGCAACCCCAAACATGCATATATCTTAAATTGGATAAAACTAGTACATAATTCAAAAGGTGTCATTAGAACTACCTTACCTATTTAACAAATAAATAACAGTTTTTAAAGTACACATCCACAGTGAAGTGGGTAAAAATGAATTACATGTGATACTCCTAACCATATCTATTAATGTTCTATTGTGTCTTTCTGATACACATTTTGTTGTAATGTACCTAGTTTTAGATATTGAGCACATAAGTTGCATTTCTTAAGAAATTTAGCAAATGGACTTGGGTATTGCCTAGTTACATTATATTTTCATAATATTCACCACCTTTACTTGATTGGACAATTTGTACTATTCTATCAAATTGGTTTTCAACTTCATTCATAAATACTTCTTAGACATTCATGGCTTGAGATTTCTTAACCAATAGATAAACATATCCATGGTGTGAATAATTATTAATAACAAAGGTGCTGAAGTATTTTCCATAATTGAAAGAATTGACATAAAAAGATCCACGTATATCTATATGTATCATCTCAAGAAGTTGTGTGTTTACTGTGACTCTTTTCTTTATGTGTTTTGTTTATTTTTTTTCTATACAATCCATACAAGTATTTTGGTCAATAAAATCCAAATTTGGAAGGATATCATTCTTTACTAATTTATCTAATCTTTCTTTGACAAAATAACTTAAAGGCCCATGCTACCATTTAGTAGTGTTCATTTACTAAACCACGTCTAATGCAAATCTTTAGATGCAAGATCAAAAGTGATTCAACATAAAAACTATCAAGATTTAGCATGTATAGTCTATTATAGAGAAAACTAAAAGGCATAAGATAGTTATGCTTAAATAAACTTAAACATATATTACCAAAATTAACAGAATATCTAGTAATATCAACTTAGACAATAGAACTAAATTCCCAAAGATACTAGGCACATAAAAAGTATCAAATAAGTTTAAATGATGTCTAGAGTCTAGGATTGAACGATAAGTCCCGATGGCTTTCATTAAACTTTCATTATGTTTTCCATGAAGATAAATTTTTCATTTGGGATTATGGTTCGAATTGTAAGAAATCCCTACTTCATAGTAGAAACATGAGTAGTATATCTTAAGTCAATCCATCAAATATTATAAGGAACTTTAGTTAAATTTGATTTGAAACATACATAAATATTAAGCTTTCCTTTTTTCTTTTTTTCGAATCAAGTTTTACTTTTAGACAATCTTTTTTGGAAATGCCCAAACTTTTTACAAATGAAAAAAATAAATGACACTTGCCATTCTTTTGTCTCTTCTTGTGGATTTAATAAAAGGATTCATTTAGCTTCAATGGTCCTTTACTCTTGTCATGTTTGTTTCCTTTCTTCTTTCGAACTCTTTAATGGTTTACATAATAGACAGAATAACCTTGATTCTTTAAGCCTTGTTTCCTTTTAAACTAACATACTGTGCAATTCTGGTGCATTTCATTTATCTTTCATGGTGTTATAATTCATTTGAAAATGGTCATACTTTAACAGTAATGAGTTCATAATAAAATGTATAAGAAATGCTTATATATATTCATTCCCAATAACTTAAGTCTTGCTATTATATTTGTCATCTTAGTGACATGTTTATATATGGTACGTAAGCCATCAAATTTTATGCTAGTTAAGGTACTAATTAATGTCCTAGTAAGAGACTTGTTTTCTGTTTAGGAGCGCTCTTCCATAATTTTCAAATTTTATTTTAGCAATTTTAGTTTTGAGAAGAGCCAATTTAATATTATTGACTATGTTCATATAAAATATAATTTTATTATTTATTTTTGCTTATGTCAAATCCACCTAACTAACAATTCCTTGTCCTATATGGGCAAATGATCTAAGATTTAGAAGAAAGTCCATTTAAACAAGAATGGTGTCTAAAGCTTAAAAGGTCATTTAATATCCAAAGATGTGTAATGCCCATAAGCCCAAAATGTTTGAAGCCTAAAATGTGTTATTTATTCAATTCCTAAAAGTTATCCCTCTTAAACCTCTGTCATGAGTTGTTCCATCTAAGCAACATTTAATTAGACACACCTAGCTTTTATTTCCTTAAAGCAAGTCACTATCATTTTCATGAAAAGAGCTTTGGATGATGGAAGTGAACTTTGGAATAAATTGCCACACAATATAGCTGTTGAAGTATACGATAGAATCTTACACTATATATATAACATTGCTGGGTTTAGTTAAAAGTTATTTTTGTGAATACTTCCCCTTTTTGTATTACCAACTGTGCTATAAATTCCATTCAAAGTCTTCATTTTAAATCATTCTTTATGTGAGATTATCCTGTGTGGAAATCTCTCTATGAACATAAGGTTAACTACTATAACTGCGTAGTTCAGTGTTGTGTGTAGAAGTGTGTTTGCTTGTGTTTGTAACTAACTATTATAAGAGTCTTATGACTAGGCCTTTGTTCTGGGTTACTTAAGTTTAGTGTAAAAGCTGAAAAGGCTAAACTTAGTGTTTAAAGGTTAACTATTAAGTAAAACTCAGTATGGTTTTTAAAGAGTGGATGTAGAATCTAAAATTAATATGAACCATTATAAATATTATGTGTGATTATAAACTTACATTATTATCATTATGTCTTAAGTTCTTCCTTAGGAATTAAGTGAATCAGAAACTGCCTCAAGAAGTAAAAAGTTGTGAGAATAATTGATCATATTAAAATAACAATTTACCTCATTCTTATTGTATATGTGTTAATAATTAGTATCAGAGCTCGGTCTCAGTTAATTTTAGGTAAAACTACCATAAGAAAAAATCCAAGTATAGTATGGCATCTCAAACAGCTGCAACAAGTGAAGGACAATCTATACACAAGCTTCCTCAATACAATGGAACTAACTACACCTATTGGAAGATAAGATTGGAGATTTTCATTCAATCTAATGACTTTGATACCTGAGTTGTAATATTATATTGACCACAAAAATTACCAAGAAAGTTGAAGGGAAATGAATAGAAAAAACATTTTTAGAACTCAGTGTAGAAGAATAGAAAGGAAATATCAAGTAAACTGTAAAGCAATAAATTATATTTTGTATTCTGTGAATACAGATGAATTCAAGAGGTTGTCTAGATGCGCCTTTATAAAAGAAATGTGGAAAAAGATGTTGATCACTTATGAAGGAACAACTGAAGTTAAGAAAACTAGAATAAACATACTAATGAAGGAATATAAGCTCTTTCACATGGAAGACAAAGAAAACGTGGGATACATGTTCAAAAGATTTGGAAAAATAAACAATGATTTCTATGCTCTAGGAAAGTGTTATTCAGATGAAGATCTTATTAGAAGAACACTAAGAAGTCTCAATCCTTCATGGAAAGCCATTGTTGCAACAATAATCACAAGTGGCAAGCTAGAAACAATGAAGTCTAATGAGCTTAAAGGAAACCATATAGCCCACAAAGGAAGCTACCTAAATAACGACAATCTTAACAAAGTAATAACCCTGAAATCCTCATTAATGACATGTGAAGAGGAGCAAGTTGAGGAGTTAAATGATGACAAGGAAGTGGCACTACTCACCAGAAGAATGTAAAATTTCTATAAAAGGATATATTAGAACAACAATAGAAGGATTACTCAAAATAGAAAAGAAAACTCAAAAAATGAATTGACATGTTATGGGTGCAGAAAGACAAGGCACATAAAAACTGAGTGCTCGCTAAACAAAAGGAAAGCAATGGTGGCAAATTCGTTATGGAGTGAAGATGAATTGATTGACTTTAGTGATGAAGAAATGAGCAAAGTAGCAATGCTATGTCTATCATACACCGATGATGTAGAAAGTCATAACGAAAATTGTAACCAAGGTCAGTGTCTTATGACAAATGATAGTTGTGAAGAAAACTGTCAAAATGAAATGAAAAAGGTAATTTGGCATTTTACATATGATGAATTGTTAAATGCTTTTGATGAAGTTTTGGAGGATTCAAACAAAATAATATTAAATATAGAAAACTTAAGAATGGTCAATTGAAAATCTTAAAAACTCTTGAATTTTTAAAGTAAAAGAAGGAAGTTTTAAAAGATGAACTTGAAAAAACTTGTGCAAATAAACAAATTTTTGAAAATGAAGAATTATAAGAAAAAATTGAAGCTTTTACACATGACTTAGCTAAATTTGTTAAAAGATTGTAAAAATTTAAAGGCTCTTCTTGGGAGTCAAAAGAAATATCTTTGATAAAACCATACTAGGATATAACCAACAAATTTTGACTAAAACATCTGGAAAGACTTTTATTGTTAAATCCTACATAACTTGTTATGCCTATAGAAAGAAAGGTTATCTAGCTAAAGAATGCTTTAAGAATTATGGAATGAAAGCAAAAATGATTAGAGAAACACTAACATATTCAAGACCCAAAAGCTATTGGGTACCTAAAAGCAATTAAACTATGTTGCAAAATAAACCCAAGTACAAAGGTAATTATTGGTACCTGGACTCAAGATGCTTAAGGCATATAATAAGAGATATAAATTATTTCACTTAACTGACAAAGAGGAATTTAGAGACAGTTATGTTTGGTGATTAAAGGGAAGGAAAAATCATTAGGTTTGGTAAAGTGCTTATAAATTCCTTTTTAACTATAGAAAATGTTTACTTAGTAGATAGATTGAAGCATAATTTGATTAATATTAGCCAAATGAGTGATAAAGGATATCATATTGCTTTTAATTCAATCTTTTTCATTGTGATACCTTTAAGAAATTAAAGATATCAAGCATCAAATATGTGAAGAAAATGCTTCTTTTCAAGTATTTCTTTTCTAGTTTTGATCTGACTATGTTTTTTTTTTTTTTTTATTATGCATGGATGAGTTGTTAGCCTGATCAAGAGATTTAGGAAAAGTAATTTGCGTAAAATAAAAATTAAGAAAGAATGATGCTTAGTGTTGTTATTATTCATTTGTAAGTAAAAAGAGGTAGAGTTGTCAAAGCTATAATTTTTATCTATTGTTATGACAAAGCTGTGGCAATTGCTACGACAAAACTCAACGGTGACATGGATGATTGAAACGCACGTTTTGGGCTTGGAGTGGTTGTGTGGCACGTGACTTCTAAATGTTACTGAGGGAACCCTAATGAAGAAAGGCTTAGAGCAAGATGAAAAGAGAGAAAAGAGAAGACGAATGAGAGATGCAGAAAACAAGAGAGTATAGTGGTATCAGATTAAAGGATTTTCTCTTCAATTTTTTGACGTCAACAAGTGGAATATTGGCAGTAGAAGAGGAAGATCAAGTTAAGAGAGAAGGCAGTACATTAATTGGGATCAAAGGATCTAAAGTTTGGCAATCAATTTCATTATTATTGAGCTCTATTACAATTTTTAGTTATACTAGCCATGGATAGTTTAAAGATTATTTTGATTTTTATTATCATGAACTAAATTTTCTTAGCTAGGATTGTTATTTGAACCTAAATTTGTACAATACTTTGAGTTGTCATTATATTTAGTAAATTGCATTAATGTTCAATTAAGCTTGTTATGAATAATTATGCTATTTGTTGATTGGCCACAAATAGATTGAACTTAGCTTGAATTAGTGCTGGAAGGGATCTAGCTTGATTAGTGTGAGTTCTTGAAGTAATTTGGGGATTTACATCTATATAGGAATATATAGGTTGTCTCACATAACCCATTCAAAATTGAACTTAAATTTGACTTCCCATAAGAGTGTATTGAATTGTAAATTAAGTACGTTAGCATAGCAATTTTGGAGAAAATTCTATACATCTCGTTATTAGGGTTAACACTATGTTTTGTCATAATGTTGTCATGACATTGTTACAACAACAATAACCAAAGTGCAAATAAAAGGAAAAATAACAATCCTAGTGATTTTCTTGATTGGAAGTTGTTGACCTCTCTCTATTATTATCTCTTTCCTTAGCTGTTAAGTTCTATTTCTAGTTTCATTCGTCAATTTCATTTGTTTAGATTAGTTATATAGTTAGAATCTTATACAAGACTTGATATTGTCACTTCATATTCGTTTTATTTTAATCAAGTTAATTAACATTAGTTTTTAATATTCAATCCTTGTGGGATATTTTTTTTCACTATTATATTATTTGAGTGATTTGGTGCACTTGCCGATCCAACTAACACATTGTTTCAAAAGATAATAAAGTAATAATTGAAGGAAGAAGAAGAGAAAATGTTTACAATTTACTTCTTGAAATATTGGCAACATATAAATGTCTCGCATCTCGACAAGATCACAACTGGATATGACACATATAGCTAGAACACATCAACATGTAGTTAATCTCAAAATTGTCCTCAAAAGAGCTAGTAACTTGACTTTCTAAACTTGAGTGAAAAAAGGGTCACACTTATGATGCTTATAAAAAAAGGAAACAAGTGAGGTCATCCTTTCAGGCAAAAGAGTATGTAAGTAGTGTAAAACCTTTGCAACTTATTTATATGGATCATTTTAGGAGGTAAACGTTGTGGCTTTATGATTGCTGATGACTATTCTAGATATACATGGGTATATTTCCTTGCTCATAGACATGAATGTTTTAAACACTTTAAAAAATATCGTGCACTTGTTCAAAATGAAAAAGGATATTGTATTGCCTTAGTAATAAATGATCATATAAAAGAATTTGAAAACAAAGCATTTGAGAACTTCTATTCTATAATAGGAAAATCTCACAATTTTTCAGCTTTTAGGACACCACAGCAAAATGGAGTTGCTAAAAAGAAAAATAAAAGCCTTCTAGATATGGCCAGAACCTTTCTTTGAGAAAACAATCTACCTAAAAATTGGTGGGCTAAAGTTGTGAACATTGCTTGCTACATTCAGAATAGATGCACAATAAGATCTATTTTAAACAAAACTCCTTATGAACTTTGGAAAGGAAGGAAATCAAATATAAGTTATATTCATGTATTTGGAAGAAAATGTTTTATTTGAAACAATAAAGAAAATCTAAAAACATTTGATTTGAAAACATATGAGGGAGTCTTTATTAAATACTCTACCTCAAGCAAAGCTTTTAGAGTATTTAATAAAGACTCACATATTGTTGAAGAAACAATACATGCTATGTCAGATGAAGATAATATGTCTTCTAAAGAAAGTTGTAGGAAAAACAATGATGAAGATGAATAAATATATATTCCTCCACAACAGATTCCTCAAGAAATAGAGCCTTCACATGCTGACTTCACTCTTAAAATAAATGATGACGATGATATATCAATAAAGAGTGGACCTAAAAAAATCAATAATAAACTAACCTAAAGTAAAACATGTCCATATCTAAGAAAGGACAAGTTCATACAAACACAATATACCTAGAGAATGAAGACATTCATCATTGTATTCAAAGGAATTCATCATAGGTGATCCCAACGAGAAAATGAGAACATGATCGTCATGTAAGACTATGGATCATGTGGCATTCATGTCTCAATTTGAACCAAAGAAAGTTACAAACATTTTCACTAATGATCACAAGATCCTTGATATGCAAGAAGAATTAAATCAATTTAAATGTAATCAAGTTTGGACACTGGTCCTTGCTCTTGAAAGCAGAGCTATCATTGGTACTAAATGGGTATTTAAAAAGAAACTTGATGAATTTAGAAATGTCACAAGGAACAAAGCTTGACCAGTTGCCTAAGGTTACAATCAAGAGGAATGCATTGACTTTGAAGAAAGATTTGCTCTTGTTGTATGACTTGAAGTAATCAGAATGTTACTCACATATGTATGTTACAAAGGATTCAAATGATTTCAAATAGATGTCAAAAGTGCCTTCTTAAATGGAGTATTCTGGGAAAAAGGGTAAATCCAACAATCTCTTAGATTTGAAATGGAAGATAAACCATATCACGTCTATAAATGATAAAGCAATTTAAGGATTAAAACAAGTTCCTCATAAATAGATGAAAACCTGAGCAACTTTCTCATTAAAAATGGATTCTCAAAAGGGAAGGTAGACACAACACTTTTTATCATAAACATAGATGGGGACATTTTTATTGTTCAAATCTATATTGATGACATAATATTTTAGGCTATAATTGAGAAATTATATGAAGAGTTTTCAATTTTTATGACTAAGGAATTTGAGATAAGCATAATGGGAGAAATGACATTTTTCCTTAGATTGCAAGTTAAACAGATGAAAGAATGAATATTGATTTATCAAATATTGTATACTAAGGAACTACTAGAAAAGCTTGGTTTTAATTAAGAAAAGCCTATTGGAACTCCTATAAATTCCTCAATTAAGTTAGATCGAGATGAAATTCAGTTGATCAAAGACAATTTAGAAGAATGATAGGCTTTTTGCTTGACTTAATAGCAAGTAGACTAGATATCACATTCAGTGTGTGCCTATGCACTAGATTTCAGTCTAACCCTAAGGAGTCATATGCAATAGCTATAAAAGAATTTTTAGATATCTGTCAAGAACTTAAAATCTTAGTATCTGGTATCCTAAGAATTCCTCCTGTGATCTTCATAAATCCTCATATGCAGACTTCAGGAGATGTAAAGTTGATAGAAAAAGTACCAGTGGCATGTGCCAATTTTTAGAACTGAGTTTAGTATCTTGGTATTGCAAGAAACAAAACTACATTGCACTATCAATTGTGAAAGCTAAATATGTAGATACAAGAAATTGCTAAGTTCTTTGAATGATGCAATAACATAATGATTATGACATTCCACTATATATTGTACTAATTAAATGCGATAACATTAGTGCCATAAATATTTCAAAGTATCCTGTATAACACTCCAAAACCAAGCATATTGAGAATTAACATAATTTTTTTAGAGAACGTGTGTTAAAAAGGAGCATTAGTCTGTAATTCACTCATACCTCATAACAATTGGATGACAATTCTTACTAAACCTCTCTTAGTAGAACAGTTCTGTAAGATAAGACGAGAACTCAAGAATATAGAATTCTAAGTGCAACATCCAAAAAACATTTAGGCCACAATAACACTACTGTAATGATCTTATTGGGCCTACTTTTTAGGCCTTACTCTAAGTAACATTTTTTGGGGATTACTTAGCATGAAAAATTTAAACGCTAAAAAATCTCCAACTATTTCTTTCCATGATCTTTTCCATTTATCCCATCACTCTGCCCTATTGCCAAAAATTTGGCGAATCCTACATCCTCACGTCTTCCATAACTAACATACATCCTTTCTTATTAATGTAGCAAATTCAAAAATTCTATATAACTGACCTCGTGTTACCATCTCACTCTCCTTCAAACCCTAGCCCTTATCTTTGCCTTCACATCTCTCCCCCTACCATGGCACTACAGAATCATGGAAAATTTACCACTATCACCTCAAAAGGGCATAATCTTAAATTTCTTGATGGACCAGAAGCAAAGGCTTATCTTAAGTCTGATTACAAAAAATGTCGTGTCGCCCCTGCTTAAGAAATAAATATGGAATTCTTTCAACAAAACAATCTGAAGTGCTTCAACCTCTTCTAAAAATTTGGGCGAAAACCATTCTTTAAGTTTAAGGAACGTGTTCATCCTAAGCTTATTCAAGAGTTCTATTCAAATTACTTGTTTGAAAGGAAGTCACTCAAAGCATGCATACTTCTCACATGGAAACAAATGTCTTTGGATTTTCAGATCCTTGCTACAATTCTTTAATACCTTGCCATTGGTATTGAAAAGTATAATAAACTTTAACTTGTTGTCGAGTTTGTTGGCTACTCTGAACCTGCTATTGTCGAGGTACTTGTTAGTTGGAATATTGGTTTTGTAAATCTGAACGCTTTAAGTGTTGATCATTGTTTGCTTTTGCACATTATAAATTAATTGGTGATCTTAAAAATGGGTAAGATAGACGCACCTACTTATATAAAATTATTCTATGCTTAGTGTGCTCTTCACTATCTTCCTTTAAATTTACCTTATATTATCCTTCATCATACGTACACCACCCAGAGTGGTGCGATAAAGAAATTACCTTATATGAAGGTAATAACTCTACCTGCAAAGCATATGCATGTTGACCTAATTGATTATGAAGCAGAATGAGGAACTCCTCAAGCCAATTTTGATGAGCATCTCATGGTGTCCACAAAGTTCAAAAATTCTAGAAAGCACTGGATCAAAATAAGTAATGACATTAACGAGTTTATAGTGCCACATAGGAAAGAAGTGATAAAAGCATCCTCCTTTAGAGTTCGAGACTGAATATCCACCAAACACACTCCTGTGAGGAAATTTTCCTAGTTGATCTCTCAATAGCTACTTCCTATGTCTAATGCTTTTAATGAAGAAGAGTCAAGTAATAACAACACCCTCTCACTGTCCCCAGAACCCTCTTTAGAAGAGGAAGATGATGCATCTAAAAAGCCTATGTCACCACTGTCTATTAAAACAAATTTGATCACTCTCAAGATGAAGACTTGGCCCTAAGGTTCCACTACTTGTCTCTCACAAAGCCTCCTTGATTTCTACTCCATCACCCAAGCTTGTGCCAACCCTTATTCCCTCTCCTAAGTATGGCATTCATGGCTTAGAAGATTCTACCCTTCTTTATAATGTGGCTACCATTGCTTATATCCATGAAATTGAATAGGCAATATCAAATATGCAAGCTCAAATGGCTATCAATCATGGGAATCTCAAGGAATTTATTCTAGCCTATGTTTAGAAGGAAATTAAGCCTTTAAGGAAGCACTTTTTAGCACGCATCAGTTATGAAATAGACTATTTGGCTTGACTCATCAAGCCAGAACTTGATATGGTTACGTTTGAATGTTATTTCATTATTTTGCTTATGTCAAAAAGGGTAAGAATAGATTGAGGAGAAGCCAAAAATTGTATGAATAGTTTGAGGGGGAACCCATAAATTGTATTGTGTTTATGCTTATATGTTATCTGGAACTTGTAGGTTACATAGCTTATGATTCACAGCTACTCAGATGCAAGAACTTTGAATTAATAAGAGGGAGCTTATTCACAAAAAAGAGATGACTCCACCTCAATGAAGTTTTGACATAATAAAGGGGGAGATTATTGATATAAAATATGATTTTATTATTTGTTTTTACTCATGTCAAATCCACCTAACTAACATTTCCTTGTATTGTGCAAGTAAATAGTTTAAGATTTATAAGAAAGCCCATTTGAATAAGAATGGTATCTAGAGCCTAGAAGGTCATTCAATATCTAAAGATATGTGATGACTAAGAGCCTAGAAGGTCATTCAATATCTAAAGATATGTGATGACTAAGAGCCTAGAATGTCTTAAGTTTAAAATGTATTATCCATCTAATACCTAAAAGTTATCCTTTTTATACCTTTATCTTGGGCAGTCCCATCTGAGCAACATTTAATTAGCCACACCTAACTTCATCTTCTGTGAAGCAAGTCATTGTCATTCTCATGAAAAGAGCTTTGGATTATGGAAGTGAACTTTAGAATAAGTTGCCACACAATATAACCATCGAAGTATACATTGGAATCTTGTGCTATATGTATAACATTGTTGAGTTCAGTTAAAAGTTGTCATGTAACTAATCCCTGTTTCAATATTACTAGTTGTGCTACAAATTCCATTTAAAGTCTTGATCTTAAATTATTCTTTGTATGACTAATCGCTATGTAATCAAGTGTTATATGCTGAAGTGTGTCTACTTGTGTCAGTGACTTACTATTTGTAAAAGTCTTGTGACTTGTCCTTTGTCTTGGGTTACTTAAGCTTAGTGTATAAGTTAAAAAGCTAAACCCAATGTGTAAAGGTTAATTGATTAAGTAAAACTCTCAACGTGGTTTCTAAGGAATGGATATATGATCTAAAATTGACATGAACCCCTGCAAATATTATGTGTGCTTATTATTTACATTCACTATCATTATAACCTATGTTCTCCCTCAAGAGTCAAGTGAATCAGAAATTGCTTTAAGAAGAAAAAATATTGAGAATAATTGATCATATTAAAATAGTAATTCACCCTTTCTTGTTATATTTGTGCTAACAGACTATACTCATTCACATAAACATTAAACTTAATCTATTTATCCTTTCCCAACGCTTTAATGGACTTTTTCTTCATTGTTATTGGCATCAATAATAGTAGCAAGCCCTTCAACCTGAAGTGTAAAATCAAGATCCAATACACAAAGGTGAAATTAAACTTGTTTGCTCCAGTCAAAAAAATATAATCCATCAAAATTTGAACAAACAAGATATACGAATGAAATAAATTAGAAATAGATATTGTAAGAAATAATATCCCTAACATTAATGCTTTGAGTCATACTATTCTGAAAACAATTCATTTAACAATCAATTGCATATTAATGTTCACCTTTGGGTGATATACTAATATAACTATAAAACATAATTAATGCTGAATTTCAATTTCTCATAATTAGCAATTATGTATACCTTAACAAACATATTTGCTATCTTTGGATATGCTAAGTAGGCCTAACTAAGTATAAATTAACTATAATAATGTTCATGATTATAAAATGACTAATCAACCTTTGGGCAATCCTTCAATATTTTACAATCAATGAATATTAATATATTCATAAAACAACAATTATTAATTCTTTCACAACATCACATAATTATGAATATTTGAGTTTTACTTAATTTGACATCTATCAAAACATTTTTTGACTAACAAATTATCCATAATATAGATATCAAAATAAATCATAATACTATAAAATTTGATAAACATAAAATTTTATAACTCAATCATTCTATAACTAATAGGTCTTCCATATAATATACATAAATGTAATAATTTAACATAAAAATTAATTTAAATACTACACAATATTAATGTATCAACAAACAATGCAAATAACTTAATTTGTCATATATAGTTGTCAAAATTTATGAATTTCAACATTCAAATGTGGCATGACTTTTTCATTAACTATTTACTTTAATTTCATTACCAACCACGTTAAAATATCTTATCAAAGATGATCTTTTCATTTATAATTAACAAGAGGCACACATAAACATAAAGATGCAAGATATAAAGATTACAAAACTTGAAGTTAAACATCATATAATATCACTACCATTTTTATTTTGAATCTCTATATTGCAATTGGCACTCAATTCAAATGAATGACTATGCATCCTAAATCTGTTAAGTAATAGTATTTAAAATTTTATTAATGTAGCGGACATAAATTTCTAAAACTTCATAATTGAGAAAAACAATAATTCTTTAGTGAAACATCATGCATTATTAAATTTATGTAATATTCTAATTTTTTTAAAAAAATTACAATTCATAATTGGAAGTTTAAATTTCTTAATGGAATATAATGAGTTCCTAAACTTGACTTTGGTACCACATGTAAGTTTCTTGTAATTTCTATCTAATACTGATGATAAAAATCTTCAATTAATCATAATTTAACAGATCTTGAAAATTTACAAATTTTCACATGCCATACAATATACATTATCAATTTAAGATATAATAAAACTTAGAAGAGAACTATAAAGAGAGAGGAACAACGTTTCTATTTCTTATCCTCTTTTAATTTATGTGTACATTAGATATCGATAAGGAGAGAGCACGCAACTCATATTTATAAGCAGATATAATGACCAGTTTTCATATAAACATATATTATCAAATAACAATCATTATTATCTCATAACTATTTATTATCTAAGAATTTCAAATTTCAAAGTATTATATAAGTATTTATTAACCACTCCCATCAAGTGATTAGTTATAGATAAATATGAGGAAACTAATTTTCAATTAACCAATTAAAAATAGCTTATTTAATTATTTATTTAACCAATTAATTACTTAATTAATATTACTTGGGCCACTTAAGTCTTAAACACTATACTTTCATTCTTGATTGATAATTTGGCATGTGTATTAAACTTTAAAAAAAAAAAAGATTGCCAAATAAATAGAAAGAAAAAAGAATATTGTTGAAAATTTTTAGGCCAATAATAAGTGATTTTGCCATATAACTTCGAAAGTTATATAATTCTCTACCCGATAAAATTAAAATGAATAGAATTAATATAATTTAAATACTTTTCCATTAAAATGTTTGCATTTTTGCTTAAGAGCTCCCAACTCTCAAGGTTTGCCTTGTTTCTCATTGACAATATTCAAATGGAGTCCATCTTTGAATTTCCTTGTGTTTAGTGATTGGAGTGATAATGACTAGAATAATCAAATTGAGATAAATATATGTTTAAATGTTTTTATGAATAAGATATGGAATGACAGACGAAGACCTTTAAAACTTCACTAATCATTCAAAATGTTATTTTTTCTGTCTCTAAATTAGAGTGTTAATAATAGAAGAAAAAGACTCAATAATTTAAAATAGTACAATATCTTATATCATATATTGAACAATAATAAAATTATTAGTTATGTGTTTATGTTATAAAAAATAATTTTTAAAAAATAATTAATAGATTATTTTATTCTATTTATTTCATTGAAACTTTTAAACAAAAATAATAGAAATACATCTTTTTTATGATTAAAACTCACAAACAATATATCTATTCAAATTATTCTATTTCATTTCATATTATTACATTAATTACTACTCAATTTAAAAGTTTCAATGAAGTGCAGAGTATTTCTGATTCTACCATTCCTTCTTCATTTCTTACTTCTTAACAATAAAAACTCCTATTATTCTTTGTTATCTTTCGCAACGGACAGGGGAGTCCTATCCATGTAAGGCAGCAAGCACGTACGGAAGATTTGCGACAAAATCATCGATCCATCCAAATGCCGTGTGGGTGGTTCTCGAGCAATTTTGTAGTGCACACTGAACGGGATTCCTGCATGACATGCCATGCTCCTATACGCTTGCAGATCATCTGCAGTAAGATATTCTTACTGCAGATTCTGTAGTAAAATTTGAGTCATTGATTTGTGATCCAATGACTCACATTTTTTTAATATTAAAAAATATTAAATAAATATAAGTCATAGGATCAAAATTTAATGATTTAAATTTTACTACAGAATTTACAATACTGTAAACGATACGAGTCTGCTCCTATACTTGGCCTGTGCCTCCTCACTGCACTTTCTTTTTTCTTTCCTTTCCTCAACGGCCTCTGCCTGTAACGTGGGATGTGCACTTGTACAGTTACATTGTTTCTAGAGATTTATGCTAATCTTTTCTACAGTTTTGGATATGATTGACGGTGACGGTTTCCTCTTCCTCTTAACACAAAACGACAATGCTCAAATGATAGCTTTTGTTAATTTTGTCATGATACGGTGACATAACTAATCACCTTTCACGAACTGCAAGATTTCCAGTTAGTTGCGCTTTCAGTTCCTGTTTGACCCAAAAAAGGCAGGGAATCATTCTTAATTGCTGGGAGGGCATTCTAGTTGTCTCATGAAAGAAGTAGGATATTTGTTCGTTAATGCTTATTATTGTATTGTACCTCATATTTTGACAAGTGTATTCATATTATGTTGGCCGGTCCAAGGAATGGGTGAAAGGCATGGGCTGGCACGAGAACAACGCTGAAATGATATTGTAACTGAAACTCCAACACTACTAATCTCTTAAACGAGGTAGTGTCTGTAACGCCCAAGTGTGCTTTCACCCAATTCACCCTTTTATCTTTCTTTGCCCTTGATCCATTCTTATTTATACTTACTAGAAATGCTCTTACCCAACTCTCATATGTACAACTTGCTGTGACTCTGATCTCGCACATTATGTCCAACAAAGATCGCCAAGATGAAGGTATAATATCCAAGGAAGTAGAAGGGGATGAAATTAGACTCTACAATTGTGCAAGGAAGCATGACATAATCGTGAAGCAGGTACAAGTTTCATGTTTCTCGTAGGAATCCCTCTTATAGCACGTAGCGCCTCAAAAGTGTAGAGGCTAACATACATTGTTTCTCTTCATCATTTTAGATCTTACTATGGTAAATCTACTCATACTTTTGCGGGTCTAACATGGTTTCAGTTTGATGAATTGATGGGGATGATGAAAAACACAACCGCAATACCAAAGTGGAAAAGGGTAAGATCTCTTACAGTTATATCTGGTTGTAGTATTATAGCGTACACTTCTGCATAATCTAAGAATCCATTGACTCTAACAGAGAAATGCCATATATGCTGTGCAATATATTCATTGGCTTATGGCCTGCCTTTTTCTGTCAATTGCAAACAGAGTCCAATAGCTAAGGCTTCTGGTACAAGCGTGGTTGCTAACTTGAGCCAACCTGATCGCAACGAAGCACTAGCAGAGACAGTAACCAGATTTTTGCATGAATTGAGAGTTAGCCCCAGAGACTCTGGGTTCTCAAGTAGCACATAAGGTTGTGTCCGAGACTAATGACACAAGTTTTAAACTTCATCTATGGGCTCTCGTATAGTAAAGAAAGCTACTAGCCAAAACGCTATCTTGGTATACACAAAAGACAATTTATTTCTTCTCTGAACAGATTCTGGCTCTAGACAATGTATGGCTGCCAACGGAGATCATTCTCTTCGAAGAATACAAAAACCGCTGTAAACTAGTAGGCATTCATATTGCCATTCTCTACATGGCTGGTGCCTCTAAGGTGAAATTCGATACTATAAATCATACAAAGAAAATTCTTTAGCAGTTGAAAATGGGAGGCATGCACCAAATATCTACAGAACATTCATGTTTAAGTGGCAATTTCTTGAACGCAAATATGGAAATTTCACTTCACACGAGAGCTTTCCATGATTAGTATTTTCATTGCACTTGGCACTTGGACTTTTCCTCTTCAAGCTCTCGTTTTAATGTTTCCACCCTTTCGCGCAAGACTGCATTCTCCTGGTAATTTGGAAGGTCATTAGAACACTCACATTGTTAAAATGAAACATATCATGCATAACCAAAAAATAAAGAAGGTTCGTTGAAATTAATAATAATGAGGAAGGGCAGGTATTATAACCATTTTTAAAAAACAAAAAATTACCAATAGCATATGATTTAAAAACAATCAATGGGTCGACAACAAAATTGCTACTCAAAATTTAGCAGTTCACAGAAACATACTTTAGTAATTTGATAAAATTCATTCTGGTTTCTCTATATAGAGATAAAAAAGAAGGGAAGCAGAAGAAAGTGTAGCTCGATTGATAATTTAATCAAAATTTACCTTTTGCAGCATTGCCAATTTCTGATTAACTCTAGAAGCATTATCCAACTTCTGAGAAGAATCCTTAATCTGCCACACACATGATTTAACGGTTGTTACAAGGAGGACAAAGGGCCCAACCTGTCAATTCGGTTGTAAAAAAAAATCGATTTCTACTTGTTTAATTCATCAAGTAACAAGACGAGTTAAGAGCAACTGAGGTGAATATACCTTATTGCCTCAACCTACCAGCTACAATAAAAATGTGGAAGTGTGTAGTACAAATCAGAATTGTAGACAAATTGAAACAGAACCATATCATTCATCTTGTAAGGGGAAAAATGAAAATCCAATAAAGAATGCAAAATTGCATACCGCTTGAAGTTCCTCAAAACATTTTCTTGCCTTATCTACTTCCTCATCATACTTTAGCCTCCATTCAGCAGATTCATCCATTGCTTCCCTGTTAGCTAGATCAAACTGCCGTCTGCAAACATATCAAAGAATGAAACATCATTGTATAATAGACAGGAGAATAACTTTAAAGGTTGTCAATATATTATATAACAGAAAAAGGTAATTTAAATACCAAAATAATCATAGAACAATACTTTATCCGGTATGTGCCAAAAAGATCATAATGCTAATCAGTATAGGAACTTTGTTAAGAATGACAACCCGCAATTGGTTTAAGAAAAATTCTGCGAAACTTAAGAAGAAGTATGAGAATTACTAATGTTGATGGGTTTAAAAGTGCAGCACCAAAATAAAAAAATTAGGGGATACTTTTACAGTATCATCTCCAACATAAAAAAATCTAACAGATTCCTAAGGAAAAGATGTACAGTTTAATTAAAGATCACACCCAAAATCATCTCAATATTGGAAGTACAGCATAGGAGTAATCATAATATAGTTATTACAGAACAAAATTATAGAATTGCCTCGGGGAAAATTAGAACAGTGAAAGTTCTTTTCAGATGCGAATCAAAGTGAGACTACATTATAGCAGGTCTTACGACTAACTTCTTTACCCTAGTGCCAAATGAGGATTCAATGCCCTCTGCTAAAGAGAAAAGATGAGGAGTTTTGTTACTTTGTGTGCCACTGAAGAAAGAGAAGGGGAAGTGGCAGAGATCTTGGGCGAGCAATAAATCAGAAGCATTAGTTCCAAGTAAGTCTAAGTCCAACCCCAAGATTGATATTTCTCAAAGCACCGAACTGACGCAAGTGCTGAATTCAATTAGCAACCCGAATGAATATAACAATCGGAGTAATCAAAAGATCCTTCGAGAATAATGTTGAGAAAGTAAAATGAGAACAACACTCCGGGTAAGAAGGAAGCAGGCAAACCTTAATAGCTCGGTGTCATCAGAAGAAACATTATAATCAATAGTCCAAAGTCTGAAATAAACCGCAGTTCCCATCAACATTAGAAAAGCCAACCCTGCTATAATTGACCTTCTCCTTCCTCCCACCATTTCTATGACCTTTTCTCGCTCACTCCCTCGCTCCGATTCTTGGTCGCTGTTCAGATTAAATGTCGTGGGATCCAACAAATACGACCGGAAGCATTTGCAATATGTCAGTCTCTGACGACACTGGTTGCTCGTCTTCCCTTTGAATTCAACACTGGGCAAGACCCATGGAAAAAAATCAAGAGCATAAATTGACAACGGCAAATTTTGTTTACCTCCCTTAAATAGTCAAATTATAGAGAAATGCAACTGATGAATTGATTTTCAGTGAAAAACTAAAAAAAGAAAAAACAAGATTCATCTTGGGGGGACAACTTATACATGAATTCATATATGTAGAACATGGGCTTGTAGGTTTTTATTTGGGCCCGAGAGGAATCTGTGGTTTATGCAGGATTTTGTACATGAACTCATAAAGAATCGTATCTGTGATATTATGAGAGCCCAATGGGCCTATAATTGTCATAGATCCTAGACAGGTTAGGATATGCCCAACCCAATTTTAACGCCTTTTCTCGTTGGCAACAGTGCATGTATAATGGTCCCAGTGACAAGAAGAAATTCATTATTTATTTCCAATTTCGGACGTATAAATTAATCAAGCTACATTATTTGTCCACGAGTCTGGATATATACTCTCGTTCAAATTTCTACTTTTCAAGGTCTCATATCTTTACACACTTTATTTTTATATCTCTTCAATTTTAAAAAATAAAAAATACCAGCTGAAATTTAGATACGTTGAATTGAAATGTAAAGTGATGTGGAAGAATATGTCGCATAAAGTTGTGTTGTACTGCGCTGGTTTGATATTAAGGCATATATCCTATGATCTCAGGAGGTTCTTTTTGTGGATAAAGCTGAAATAGGGATAAATAATTTATGTTGCAAACCAAGTTCGTGGACTAAGAAGGCATATCAAAAACAAAAACCATAGGGACAAATCAAGTTGCCACGCCCCTTGTTTGATGGTGTCGATTAATTCACAGGAAATTAATTATTAATCATGCAGCCCCCACCATTATTTATTCCTCGTTCCTGCGTCTCGGATTGGACACCCATCCTTCCATATGCTTCCATTTTTTATTATGTTTCTGGAAGATTATGCATATTGTATGCGTATGTAGTCAATTACATGTTATTCTTTTTTGCTCCTGCTTTTAGAACTTTTATGACCTATTCAAATAAATATAATTAACGGTGATGTAATTTAACTCACCCACGCATTTTCAATTGGTCATAATAACGGTGACAGTAATAAAAGGATGTTGATCGGTATAGATGGTAATAGCGAGGCAGACAAACGAGAACGAAGTATTTTCTTTTCGTTTTGTTAATTTTTTTAAAAGGGAAATTGGATAAGCCCAACTGATGACACTTGCATAAATGTAACACGAAACCTTAGCAGTAGCGATGGTGAGTAGGAAAGAGAGTTGGTTTTGTTTATTTTATGAGAAATCAATTCTAGTAAAATTGTAGGATTCGCGAAAATATTATCTAGAATTCTAATTAATTACAGCGTGCTGCTTAAGAGTCTTTCCACTCTGCAATTGCAAAACTGCTTTTAGGGTACAAAAAGATCTCCCGCTGTATAACTTACCGTTCTGTACAACATAGGCCGTTGGATTATGGTGGGTTTCACGTTGATCTGTGAGACTGTACTGCACACGATAGACCATATAGCAGGGGACGAAAACCCTTGAGGGTGTCCAGTGGATAGAGATCCCACGTATTGTTGAGTACATATATTATTGTTGGTGAAGTATTTGGGGCTGTTTAATCATTCCTTTTACTTCGATCCTTTGTCTGCATTAATTCTTCCAGCAAGACTTCAAGTTATGGATTCTCTTTACAAAAGGCTGAAGCTTTGTCTTCTGTGGGTAAGGGGGAAAAAGTTAAGAATGGGTAGGGTTTAATCCTGAGAAGGCCATTACATGAATTTTACTCAATTGCATGATGCAGATGACGAGTACCTTTCTCACCAACACCAACCCATGGACCCTAACTACGTTTTCTCTTTCTCCTTTCGTCTAAATCTCGCTTTCCTTCGCATTCCACCAATCAATCCCAGACACCCATCACTTACGTGCTTTCTCTTCTTATCATTTTACTATATTATTTATCTCCATTATTTTTAACCAAGAATGAAAAAAGTACAGAGAGAAGAGCAGTAAGGAATATGGACATTGAGCTGCAAAGATAGTTCATTAATCCCTACCATAAGTTGAGAATTGAGAGAGGATTCCGAGCACGACGAGCGATCCTTCTTGTAAAATTCTATACAAACAAATCAGGGAGGTGCATAGTCAATAGTCGTAGCTCCTTAATTTATCAGCAAGAGTCTAAATAAAAGGTCGCACGACCTAGTCATATTACATACAGAAAGACAAAAGGAAGAGATAAAGGCCTAAGAAAAACAGGAACATATGGATGTTTTCAAGCCGAGCTCTAGGTAGGTACCAGTCATTAGACCATATTATCGCCTAAATCAAAATTTCCAAATTTATCAACTTCTGATCATAACCTCTATAATGACTGTAATGTGTAATCTAACACTAGTCTTCAAACCCCACTTTCTTCCAAATGGCGTTTCTGACCCTGCGCAGGTCTCTACCTTTGAGGGTTCTCCCAATCCCTTCGTGCACGGACAAAGAAGCCCCTCTGGTCATAGCCAGATACTCGTGTGGAGGTATCCTCATGTCTCCACCTTGATGGCCCTCGTCTTCGTCATCAAAATCTTCATCACTCTCCCTCTTGCGGTGCTCTTTGTAATCCTCCTTCAGAATCTTAGACCAGTCCGGTATGTTCAAAGGTAATGAGGCTGCACCCATTGGGTTTACTCTGGCACCACCATCCGCCTTTCTGGAGTGTCTCTTCAAACTCGATCGCGAACCTGACAGAACCTTCTTGCTCTCTGACACTGGGTTGACATCACCGGGAAAATTCCACAGGTCAGCTTCATCAAACTCCAACACACCTTCTGCGGAGTTGGGGTTGAAATGGGTCTCTGAGGTTTTAGGAAAGATGTAACTTGGCTTTGCGAGGAAACTCTTTCTTGAAGCCATTGATGAAGAAGTGGAAGCTTTACGGATGCGCTAATCTCTGTGTTCTCTCTCTCTCTCTCTCTCGTGTATTCATGTTCCAACTCTTGACTACACCTTTTATATATAATAAAGCTTTGGTGGAAATGGATAAAGTTGAGCTCAAACACTCGAGGTATTGGGTCACGCTGTACGCGTTAATATTAAGTATTGACTAGAGGGCAAGGCTTGCGTACGGGCGCCTTCACTAGTTTTATCATGGGGGCCACCTTCGTGATGCGGAAAGCTGTGCTGCATTTTAAAAAAACCGAGATGACACGTAGGATAATAATATGTGGAGGGAAAGCGAGTGGGGCTAGAATGACCAAGTCAGGAAATAACACGCAAGCAAATGAAATTGATGTGGGTACAAGATATAAATAATTGGAGAGCGTGGGAGGAGAAGAGAGAGAAAAGGAGGAAGTTATCCAGAGAGGGGAGCATAGGAAACACGTGGACCAGTGGCATGTAAATATGGTCGAGGTCAGGAGGAAGATGCATTTGGGATGATATAGGATGACCCCGACGGAGGGAAAAGGACGAGGGTGTGGGGTCCGGGGCCCATCACCGTTGAATGAAGATGTAGATGTAGTTGTCCATATCTTCACAACTCAAGCTGATTAAGCCCATCGAAGGAAAGAATGGCATCCTTGTTCCACTTGATTGTTATATGCATGTGATTCAATTAGAATGATTCAACTCCCTAATGTCAATCATGGGTTTGGTTTTTCAGTCCCAATTTAATGTCTTAGAACATTTAAGAGACAATGACGAAAATAATCATTCAATTCACTCTTGAATTGTTACATATCTTGATCCAAAGCTGCACAACAAAACATAAAGCTTCGTTGCATTTCTTTAATTTCACGTCCCCGTAATATAACAAGGGAAATCTAAACGAGCAACATATCTGAGTGTTGTTGTTGATGTTGCTTTTTTTTTTTAAAAAAAAATGGTTTATATTGGTTGCTTGTACGAGTATCCATTCATAGACGAAGGTGAAAGCCAGAGAAGACAAAGGAGCACAATAGACGACTTGAACTGCATTCGAATTGTTGGACAGGTTCATTGAACATAACCATAAATTTTGTGCCATTAGTTTTGAAATTTGACGAACATGTATAAGCGAACAAAGAAAAAGAAAAATATTATAAAATATTAAACTACACACTTTTAAATCTAATATGCAATTAAATGTTAAACAAAAATAAATAAATAATGAGGTTACTCAGAATACTTATAAATTTTATGTGAAAAAGTACTAATTAGTTATATATTAGCAATCAGACAGGGCGCACTGATCGTAAGTTTATTACATTTAGGGCAGTAAGAAGAAAATTACAGAATATGCTCCCGCTAATAGGGCTTGGCCTCCTGAATATGCTCCCGCAATAATTGACCATAATCTTCATTATTTTATGTTATTCTTAACCAAAGATTCACTAGATGAGGGAGAGAAGAAGGAGACGGTGATCTGGTCCCCTAATCGAGGTAAACACTGTGAGTTTGAGATTGGAGAAAAGGGGAGAAAGTAGCTTTCAGAGGAGGAAGACCGTAGGATTATTTCAAATGAATCAACCAACAGCAAAGCCTAGAAAAACTAACCCTCTCTAATAATGCCGTCTTCACTTGTATATAATAGCCGCCCTTGTGAATCATGTGATCTAGAAGTTACAAAGCTATCCTCGGTTTATGAGTGCTGAAATCACATTATATCCTTGTGAAATGCAGGGTAAGAGTAATAAACATGCAGTTTGGACGCGCTCATCTCTTCCCAAGTAGCTTATAGGTTGCATTGTTATCCATTGAAGGCTAGCCTCAATATCCAAATCTTTGTATATTTTAAACCCAACAAAGAAAATGGGTATCCTATTTAGTGGGAGGTCTCGTTCGGTCAAGATAAGGATGAGCTATTGATTGGGCGGGCCATGCATGCATATCTCTATTGCCAAGCCGAACAATAATGCACCTTCACCCAACCTCTCACTTCCAGCTGCACTAACTTGGTTGTTTTTTTTTTCCCTTTCTCGTGAAAGGGCTGTTCATTTATCTACCAAACGACGTTTTGAAGTTTGGTGGCCGTTTAGGGGAAGTGGCGTGTTACGGTACGTAACATTTCATCAAATTTTTATATTAAATTATACTGTGCAGTTCACCGTAGCATGAGGTAGAATTTTACTGGGAGCGGTTGGGTTGGGATTTTTACAATCCAAGACAAAAATAGTGACCACAAAGTGAAGTAAGTCAGCCTGCTTCATTGTATAGACATAAAATTTGCAGCCCCACTATCTTTGACTACGCTGTCAAAATCTCAAAATTATTTACCTTTTCACGGGATGACATGATCTAATGGGTTGGTTGATTTCTTCTTTCTCTCCAATCTATTTTGTTTATTTTATAATTGGGTCAAGGCCTTAAGCGTTGAGAATTGGTGGCCCAAGTTCACACGAGGAGTCTTGCCTGTTACTTTCAAAATATAGGCCTATTTGATGCCACTCTTGTGGGCCTCAAAAGCCCATAAAATATTGGCCAAAAAAGCCCATTAGATCTTGTCACTTCTCTCCCGTCCTCGTCCTCCCCGCAAAATCCTACTTTATAATTCCAATTTCCTAAACTTCCATCTCTGCAAAACCCTAATCCACACCGAAGAGACTGCCGAAATGCCACCAAAGTTCGATCCTTCTCAGGTCGTTGACGTCTACGTCCGAGTGACGGGGGGCGAAGTTGGCGCGGCGAGTTCCCTCGCTCCGAAGATCGGTCCGCTGGGTCTTTCCCCAAAGAAGATTGGTGAAGACATAGCCAAAGAGACTGCAAAAGAGTGGAAGGGCCTTCGAGTCACTGTCAAGCTCACCGTCCAGAACCGTCAAGCTAAGGTCTCGGTAGTGCCGTCCGCCGCTGCATTGGTCATTAAGGCCCTGAAGGAGCCCGAAAGAGATCGCAAGAAAACGAAGAACATCAAGCACAATGGGAATATTTCACTCGACGATGTCATTGAGATAGCGAAGATTATGCGGCCCAGATCCATGGCCAAGGATTTGAGTGGAACCGTGAAGGAAATCCTTGGCACTTGCGTTTCTGTTGGATGTACAGTCGATGGAAAGGACCCCAAGGATCTACAGCAGGAGATAACTGATGGGGATGTTGAAATTCCTCAAGATTGATCCCATTTGAGTAATTTTACCTTTACTTGTATCGTTTTCGGGCAGTTTTGTTTATTTCCTGGAAAAAAAGTAGTTTCGTGTTTTCTTTTGTTGAATATATATATGTCTGGATTCTACTTTCTTTCGAGCATCGTGTTATTAAGGAGAGACAAAGATAAATGTTGCAAAATATACGAACGAGATGATGTAACCTTAGCTTGGAAAGCAGAAACTCTAATATTGAGCTAAATGGTACTGTTTCTGTTGCCAAAAATTGATCTTGTATCCAATTGTAGTATTTGGTATGAAGATTCATTTCTTCATTTTCAAGTCATAACGTGTATGAATTGTCCAAGGGGAAATTACCCATTATAGAGAGACGCAAAATGAATAACTTTTGATAAGGTCAAGAGTTTTCCTATTAAACATTACTTCTGATCTGGCCTATCATCATATGTTGATACTTGGCCCGTTTGGTCCATAATGAGAATTTCTGCCTGTGACGCTTCTTTGTGTAGTCTATTTTGTAGAAGAGGATTTCATCCGGGATGGGTATGAACTACAATGTATTTATAGAACGAATGATACGAACTGATCTTATACTCGTTTGGTACCCGTGGATGTCAGTTTCAGACCGTATTGTAATTAATTTTTTTGTGAAAAAATTATACACACACACACACACACATATAAATATATATATATATATATATATATATATATATATTAGATGAAGTACTATTCTGGTTGAGCGGTATGTATTGAATTTGATGACCATCATGGTACGTGACGTTGTATAGCCATGTCTTGTGATCTTATCAGGCTTAATTCCGTGTTAAACCAGGGCATACAGTTTTGGCCTAACCACTACCAACTCAAGATAATCGGGGGCTTTGCCATTTGCCAGATTTGTGTTGTCTTTCCTGGTGGAAAAACCGTCACTAACTATTTTTAATGTGCGAAGTATTTAAACTTCTGTTGTTTCGTTTGTTTTTTTTTTCTTTTCTGTAGGTCGGTGTCCCTTGTTTGCTGTCTCTTTTGGTTTTTTGGTTTTTTTTTTTCTGGGTTTTCAGACGTTTTTCTGTTGTTTTGGGTTTGGTGTTATCATATGAACGGCCAAAAAAAAACCGAAACACTTCTTTTCTATTTGGTTTGAGGTGCTGCTTTACAAATCAATGTTACTCGCTAAATACTTATATTACATTTGGTGGATTTTTATATTAATAGTTTGTAAATCAAAGCTTTCGAATTTACAATAGGTTATGTCATCATGATTATTTGATAATCACTTTGACTATTCTTCTTATATAACCTTGCAGTTTTAATAGTTGATATCTAGCATTTTCATTGTAGTAAAAGTAAAATTATGTTATAATCTTATTTTGCAAATGTTCTGGTTCACGAGTTTCTCTTGAAGGAACATATTTTTTAGTCCTTACTTTTCAAAGGATTGTCATTTTAGTTTTTTATTTATTAAAATATTTAAAATAATCTCTTGAAAATATTATATTTGGTTATCTATTTTTAATAAAAATACTAAATTTTATTCCTTAAATTTTGAATTTATTGAAAAAGTTAAATTTATTAATTTTTTAAAAAATAAAAAATTAAGTATGATATTTTTTTTTTTAATAAGTGAGGAATAAAAATAATAATCTTATAATAAAAAAGAAATTAAAAATGTATTTTTTTTCGTTTGTCTGGCTTGTTACTAGTAATTCTGACTGCTGGCGTATAAGGAAGATTAACTTATGGTTTGCGTTGCTTTATCTTTTCGTCTTCTAGAAAGCCTAGGGTACCTGATTATAGCTTACGCAATTGCGTGAGTGTTTTATCTTCATTTAATTTCTTTTAAGTTTTGTTTTCCTGACCTCATTCATATATTGGTTTTACAATTTTAAAACAATGGTAAACTGTAAGCTGACTATATTAATGTAATAATGTAACAATCAAGAAAAAGATATTAGGGAAGGTATATCTTATCAACTTGTATGTTAAACGAGAACCCAACTCCGTGATTCTAGCAAACTTCTAGAAATGGTATCTGAGGAGAGTTCAATGGGAGAAAATTAGAGAGTAATGATAACAAGTGGTAATATATTATAACATCTGTGACGTTTAAAAAATAATGTAGTCGTACACTAACTTAAATATAAAGCTAACTTCTAGAAGCCATGACTGCAACTGGGTTAAGAAAAACTAGTAATAATTAATGGAGGATAGAAAATGGAGACTCTACGACCTCTTCTCCTTCACAATTTTTTCCTTAAAATTTAAAATTTACTTTAATCATAATTCGCCAATAAATAAATAAAATAAAATAATTAGTAAAAATAATTACGATTTGCTAACTTCTAGGAAAGTACCCAATAAGAGGGCCGCCAATTACGCACGTTTGTGGTTACAATTTGAGGCCATTTAGTTTTCCTAAGAATCTGTGAAGAATCAAATTTGATTCTCCACGTGTATTGCTTCATCACCGCCATTCTTCTAGTTGAAATTAATATCTCTCCTTACTCAGCCTACTTATATAAGGGCTTAGGAACACAGAGCAATACGCATCTGGATATTTGAATTGCCCAAAAGAGAGACTCTTGGAGGAAGCATCTCTGCATATCTCATCTCTCTCGCTTTCTACCACTAGGAAGAGGAGAGAAAAAAACTCTCAAGAATCACGCAGGGAAGCGTTATCGCGAGAATCTCTGACAAATGGCTAAGAAATTTAGAAACCTGAGTTCGTGGATGGAGGTGGCGCCCGCACCCATAATCTTGCCAACCAAGCCTTCTAATTCACCAGGTTTGGAGACCATAACCGAAGAACCGGCCGAGGATTACGGTGATGATCAGCTATGATATCCTCACCCACCTTGCTTTTGTCTCGGTGCTCCGATTTCCGTCACAGAGGATGGTGCTTGAAATTGGATGCATCGTGTTTGGTCTTCGCGTCCTGTCGGAACGCTTTGAACATATCCGCAACTTCCCACGCAGCGGCCATGTGCGGCTGAATTCGTTTTTGTAAATAATTGTAGGTTTCTTTTTTATTCAATAAAAAAAAAAGGTGAAAATTTTGATTTCATACACGCGTGATGAACGCCTTTTACATTTAACGGACCAGAATAGCTGATATGTTTAACTTTAGGCGAAAGTTTACGTATTTTTATGTCTTGATTATGAAGTTTCAATTAATATAGAATAAAGAAATTATTATTTTAATAAGCATCACATAATTAAAGAAATTATTATTTAATATCTTTTGAGCTATGCTATTGTTGTCCGAATCTTCATAGCAGGCCCAAAAACTCTCTCTGCCGCAAAACCCCCAAATTTTCCTTATGTAGTTCCATGTATCAAGCCCTTCATTCCACTTTGCTCTTGGGCTTTTAATTGAATATTGAATTTTCTAATTTTCATTTAACTAAAATATTATTTCGTGATTCACTTCTCAATTAATTTTTAATTATATTTTTTGTTTATTAATTTATTTTTTATTTATTTATTTATTATCTTTATTTTTAATTTGATTTCTTATTCATTAATTTATTTTTAATGTGATTATTTATTAATCTTAATATTAGTGCATTTAACTCTCGATCTTTCATTAAATTTATATTTAATGTCTATTAATAAATCAAATTAAAAATAAAAATTAATGATTAATCAAGAACAAATTAATAATTTATCGTTAAATGAAAGATCAAATTAATATTTTACTATTTATCTTTTTTTCCCTTTCAGCATAATATGAGTTCTCATTTTTGTTCATTGCCATTTTTAACAATAAAAATGATATTGAGTAAAATATAAAATTATATTTTTAATTTAAAATAAACTGACGAGTTCATGCATGATCACGGTGTTTACTTAAATCCGGATACGTAGATTACGAATCGTTGTGGTTACGGGCTGATGCCTAGCAAGTGGTGCAAAGTGCTCAAGTCGTGAGAATTATAACGGGAAATGTGTAATTAATTAATTGATTAATTGATCGAGTTCTCTCTGACTATATATATTTAATTATTGAGTTGAACTTTAAAAAAATTAGTCTTAATTCCAGTAAAAAAAGGTTTGACTCTATTTTTTAATTGAATATTTATTTGGTCTTTTGTTAATATTTTTTAAGTAAAATTTATTGGATCAAATATATATTTTTAAATCATGATTAAAATTATTTGTTACATAGAACTTGAAATAAATAATATAATATAACTAATTGTTATTTTTAATTATATAAAAAAAATTTATCAATAAAAATGAATTTTTATATTAATATAAAATTTTTAAATAAAGAGTATTAATTTTTTTAATTGAAATGTCACTTAAAAAACAGATATTTTTAATAGAAACATTTTATTTCAACTTTATTTTTTTTTTTAACTGAATTTTTTAAAGATCAGTGGGGGTCTAAAATAAAAAAATAACTCAAAAGTAGAAAATCAAAATAAAATTTTATTCTAGATAAATTTTTTAAATTATAATCACTCTTACGAAAAAGTGTGAGAAGCACGTAATGGAAACTGTAGTGGGCTTCCCTCGCTGTTGGACCATTAAGGAGACAGCTATTATTTCTGTCAAGACCAATCCATATCACCAATTTCTTTTTCAGGAATCTAGACCGCTTATCCAGACCTCCATACCTTTGCCTAAACCCATATAAATATTTCCAAATATGTTTTCACACATGCGTGAACTCTAAGAGGGAAAAGTGAAAGCATATATAATTCCCCACATGCAAATCCGATCTTCGCGGTTGGTGCATATTTTTCTCATAAAGAATCCTGCACAGCCACCCTGTTGCGGGATCCTTAAACGTGGGTGGATATTAGCCAACCAAATCTCGCCTTGCTAAATTAATTGGGAAATTGACGATTTAGGATTTTTTGTTTAGTTAACATTATAAATCTAATATATTTATAATTAAGACTTGAATTATTTAAAATATTTCAAGAATTTATGAATTATATCTTTTAGTTTGAGAGATCCTGACTATACCAGATCCTGGGGCAAGATTTATAAAAATTGGATGGAATTTGGATAGAAAAAAAAAAAATTTCCATCCATATTTTATTAGTTGAGCCTATTAAGTTAAATAAATTTTTTAAGTCATAATTAAGTCTATTTATTACTTAAAATTTAAGATGAATAACATAATTAATAATTTTTAATACTTGCAACATTATATATATATATATATATATATATATATATATTAAATATAAATAAATTTTTATATTAGCATAAATTATTTGAATAAAAAATAAAATTTTTTTTTATCAATATATCATGTTATACTAAAATTTGAAAATAATACATTTTTATTAAAAAACATTGATTTAAATTTTTTATGTTCAAATTAAACTTTAAAAAAATTTAAACACAACCCATTTTACAAAATAATTTTTTTTTAATCATGTGTTTATTTTTATGGGACTGAACGGATATTTTGACTTATGATCCTGACTTGAGATATAATATGCAGACACATAAAGGAATGGTCTCAAATTAAAATTGTAAAATCTTCGAACAAAATTTTGATTGTAAATAAATAATTAAATCTTTTAAAATAATTTTAAAATAACAATTGAGTCTACTTATTTACAATAATTTGGAAAAAAAATGAAATGCAAGATAACAAGTGCCTATAATTTATAATACGTTATATTCATATTACTATTTAAATATTGTATGTGGGAGAATGAGAAAAACAACACTTTCCTTATTAGCTTTAAAATATAAAAATGACTAAATTTTAATTTTATATCAAAATTATATGGAAAAATGAAAAATGAAAAATTGGTATAATATTAGTGTAAATTTAGAAGAATAAAATTAATTTTGAGAGACTATTTATCTGAATTGAATTTGTTATAATAGAAAAGATGAGGTGGATGTGAGCTGGATCGAATGGGCGGTCAGGCAGTGCATGTTTCAGTTTGGTTTGTTAGTGTGTGCATGAGATTTGTGTCACTCCCTCGTCCCAATTCATATCTTTGGTGGGTTCTTGTCCATCTCATCTTTACCCTCCACGTGATCCCCCAACATTCTTCCTCCTTCTTTCTTCTCCTGGGCCCCACCCTCCCTTTCTCACGCCTCTTTCCCCTTTCTTTTTAACGCAACAATACAATCCACGCAGTTCCCTCCCTTCCCTTCCGGTCACTCCATCCCACATTTTGTTTCTCTCCGCTCCTTTTAAAGTTAATAATCTATTATCTACCTTCTTTTACTCAAATAACTTAATTATTCTTCTCTCTCTCCAAAGTTTGAAATATCTATCGTTTTCTTGAATTATTTCATTCAGCTTTTATATTCATAATTAAGGTTAGTCATTTTATAAATGAATGTCACCGTGCATTCTTTCTATTGTAATGCATCCTCTCTTACCTTAGTCCGTGAAAAACATCAACAATTTTTTTTTTTCTCGTATCAAAAAATGAATAAAGTACCTCCTGATTCATACCTTGATTCCCTGTGTATAGATATATAAGAGACGATTTGTCGATGTTGAAGTTAAAAAGTATCTTAGAGTGCTTCAAATATGTTATATTTAATTATCACAAAATTAAAGAATCCATTGAGAGAAATTTAGTTAAAGTATTTAAAAGATTTAAAAATTTATTTGTACATTAAATTAAATTTTTTTTTATAAATATTATTGATTAGTTTAATATTTAATTTTTTTAAAATTAATTTTTCTTTTAAAATCCTATTTATATATAATCAAAAAATAATTATTTTTACATTAAATGAAGTATATAGATAATAAAAATTAAATTTTAAATGTAAATTACGATTAAGTATAATTATATTTAACTAAAATTAATTTTAAAAATTAAATTAACTTAAAATTAGATTAACTCAATATTGGCCTAAAACATATTGATATATATATATATATATTAATTATATAGAAGTTACATGAAGGAATATATATGAGTTACGTGAAGAAACCCGAATTATCAGATACATGGAGGCAAAACTAGCTAGAAGATGCCAGAGAAAGAAAGAAGCCAGAAAGTAGAAGAGAAGCGTAGGGAGGACGGGACGAATAGAGACAGAGACCTAATGATTATTAGTTAGAAGGCTTAATGAGTTGAAATTAATTAAAGGCCAAGCCTCAAAGAAACCCCTTTGTATAAATGCACTCTTATCCTCATCTCTCAACCTTATCACCCTTGCACGAACCCAGAGGCCTCTATTGTTCTCTGCTTCCCTCGCTCTCTAACTGCTCGCTCGGTTGCTATTGCCATGGCCAAGGACATCGAGGGAGCCACTCCTCACAAGGACTACCATGACCCACCTCCCGCTCCTCTCTTCGACGCCGCCGAGCTGGGCAAGTGGTCCTTCTACAGAGCTCTCATTGCCGAGTTCGTCGCCACCCTCTTGTTCCTCTACATCACTGTCTTGACTGTTATTGGCTACAAGAGCCAGACTGACCCCGCTCATAATGGAACTGGTTGCGACGGCGTTGGCATTCTCGGCATCGCTTGGGCCTTTGGTGGCATGATTTTCGTTCTCGTCTACTGCACTGCCGGCATTTCTGGTAATTCGCTTACCTTTCCCCCTTTTCTTGTAAAACTAACAGACAGAGAGCGTGATAATTAGTAGATTTGGTGTGAGCAGGAGGGCACATCAACCCAGCCGTGACGTTTGGGCTGTTTCTGGCGAGGAAGGTGTCGCTGATTAGAGCGATTATGTACATGGTGGCTCAGTGCTTGGGCGCAATATGTGGGTGTGGCTTGGTGAAGGCCTTCCAGAGCGCCTACTACAACAGGTACAATGGTGGTGCCAACATGTTGGCTGATGGCTACAGCAAAGGCACTGGGTTAGGTGCTGAGATTATTGGTACTTTCGTTCTTGTCTACACCGTCTTCTCTGCTACAGATCCCAAGAGAAACGCCAGAGACTCTCATGTTCCCGTGCGTACTTTTCTTCTTCTTCTACGCCAGACTTTCCTTCTTTAATTTCTTCGCTCAATTCACATTACTTCAAAACCTGAAGCTGGCTAGTGCATTATTTATAAATTGCTATTGTTTCCACTGATCTCTGTTCCTCAAATTTGAAGTAAAGCTTAAATTTTGGTAGGTGTTGGCTCCACTTCCAATTGGATTTGCGGTGTTCATGGTTCACCTGGCCACCATCCCCATCACCGGCACCGGCATCAACCCGGCTAGGAGCTTGGGACCTGCAGTCATGTACAACAATGAGAAGGCATGGGATGACCAGGTAAGCTTGCTGGCTATGTATGAAGCATCTTTCCTGCTTTAATTCCTAGCTCGTATAATTAATTAAATTGAGTTCTGAAAACGTGACATATATGGTTGGTTATAGTGGATCTTCTGGGTCGGACCCTTCATTGGTGCTGCCATTGCTGCAATTTACCACCAATATGTGTTGAGAGCTCAGGCGGCCAAAGCTCTGGGCTCTTTCAGGAGCTCCTCCAATTTGTAAGCTTTATCAGCTGAGGATAGCCGAGGAGGATGAAGCTTGATTGATTTGCATGCGCATGGTGGATTGCAATTTGTTTATTCATCACTGTGATATTATTAGCGGTTTCAACAGTCAGCGACCATGTTTATTTATGTACTTTAGGGATTACCTTCTTTTAAATGTGCTTTGTGATTTTGGATCTCCGTCTGTGTTCCTTTTTTTTTTCAATGGAGAAAAAAAAATTTACTGTACTCATATGTTCAGTTCACGTGTATTGATGATGCTGTTTAGCTTTTATGAGGAAGTCCGTTGTGTCTATCTATTCCCTGTCCCAATATATGGATTTAGTGGGGTGGTCACTACAAACTAAAGTGGTCCATTGATGATTTTCTTTTATTTTTCTTGGAGTGTTGAGAATGTGGTCCTCGGTTGATATAATGCACTGGAGGGGATGATGCTGGGAATGACATCTTGTCCATTCATGGACGGGGACCATACATAGGATAATTTGGGTTATCGATTGAGAAATTAAGAACGAAAAACCAGATAAATTCATAAATTTCTTTGAAAGTCGAAATAGAAGAAGTTCGGAGTTGTAGACAAAAAATGAGTGACAGGCTTTTTAGCTTTTAACGGGAACTCATTCGATTGATGGTAAAGAGAGATGGGGAAATAAATTAAAAACAGATACCAAGGAGGGAAAAGGAAAGGGCAAGGCACGTGAGTGGATCAGGCTAGCACGTCATAAAAAAGGACCCAAAAAACAAAGAAGAGGACAGGTGTGTTGCGAGGAATTAAAGTGGAAGAAGAATGAGGTCAGAGGTAGTGGTGTTGAATGCGCAGAGCAAACACATGAATTAGGTAGAAGATGGGTTTGCCATTTGGAAGCAGACGATGTTTTGCTGTGGCCTCAACACACACATACGGAGTTATTCGGAATACGACAAGTTCATAGAATTGTAGCAGCAAAGCCTCTTCTCTTCCAATCATAAACGCCGGTCGGTTCGGTCCGTCCTAACACTGCTGCGCTTGTGTTTTGTGCCAGATTATGCCACCACATGCCCACTTCGAAAAACATATTAAATAATTTTGACATTTACGGTTGATTTAATATTTAAATTTTAATAAAGTTATTAAAAAAAAAGAGTAAAAATTAGAATATCATATTAAAATGTTTAGATTACTCAAATGTTATTTTTCATATCCCACTTCCTTTTCCCTATCGTGTGAATAGTTTTTCTTTTAACATTCTTCAAATTCAGTTACTTAGCGTTCATATGTACTGTAGCCATGTACGGCATGCATGTGTTGTTGTAAGTGAATAATTTGTATTCTGAATCTACTCACCGGTTACTTACAACCGTACGATAGACAGAAAAAACATATTATTATTAGCTGGCGATGTGTCATTTTAATATTAATATCACGTGAATGATCGCTGTCGTACGCAACTCGTGTCTTTGACAACAATATCAAGCGCAACATTAAATTAAAACTCACCGGGGCATTTAAGGTAAATTGGCTTCTTGTGAATTAACTAGTACAAGAGTGAATAGAACGCAAATTCTCTGTCCATACAATTAGATTATCCAAGAACGAATTGTTTACTCTTTTTCTCAATTTAGTCAATAAAGTTATTAATTCAGTTCTTAAATATTTTCTCCAATTAAACTATTCTTTTCTTTAAGCTTATGTGTCTTTTAGCTAATGTTATGGACATGTCAATGTGTTTTCAATGCATAATCGAGTTAAACTTCAATGTAATAAAGAGCCACAATGTAATAACAAAAATAGTTTTTTACCTTTTAGTCTGCTTTTTGTGGTACACTTCTTTTTTTCTTTTTCCCTTACCTTTTCTTCACTACCTAGCAATGTTAAGGGAACATATGAAAGATGAATTAGCCAATCTTTCAATCCAAGAAGAGGAAAAAGAGGGTTGGAAGATAAAGGATCTGGGAGAAATGAACTTAGACAAGTCTGTATTAAAGGACCTATGCTTAGCTGAAACTTCCCTCACCATGAGCGTCATACACTTTCAAATACTTTAGCCAACCTGTGGCACTCAATTGGTGGCGTTTGCATTAGGGACCTTAGAAACAACCGATATCTTTATTTTTCTACGAGGCAGACTTGGATAGGGTTGTTGATGGGGGACCTTCAACCTTCAACAATCATGTCCTACTCACTCATAGATTGTAGAACGGTGAGCACCTTGCGACAACACTGATATTCCACATGCCATATAGGTCCAAGTGCATGATCTACCACCAGGTTTGATGTCGAAACATGGCGATACAATTTCAAAATTCTGGGGGAAATATGTTCAATATGATGCTAAAGCAATAGTAGAAGGCAAGATTGATTATATGAGAATGAGAACAAGAGTCGGCGTCAGGGAACCACTTAGGAGAAGGAAGAAACTCATAATCCCAAATAAAAAAAAAGTTTTTATGTTAGTTTCAAATATAAGAGGTTAATGTTGTTTTGCTTCTTATGCGGTAGAATAGGCCTTTTGGAAAGATCCTGTAGATGGAGAATGGTAAGGGGTGATGATAAGGACCCAAAGATAAGGGTGGTGCCTTCTTTAGAGTAATACTAAACAATCCGACACCCATTCGATGGTTGAGAGGTGACAAAAGCAAAATTCTCGCAAAGAAGGATCCCACGAATCACACTATACCGTCATCCTACAATTCGAATCCAACTTGAAATGCCAAGGTTGACTAAAACGGATTTGGTGTGATCATACAACGTAACACTAGGCAACATATTGAGCCATCAACAAATAACAACGAGAATGTACTTGTTGATTTGAATATGGTCCAATTAGAGGAAGAAAGCCCGTTGAGCTAGTTAAATGGTAAAACGAGACCACAAGCCTAATACAATAATCACAGCATTTCCTCGCAGATTGAGGTGTTGAAGGAGATGGAGCAAAGGATAAATGGGCTTGAAATTACCTTATTGGTATGACCTGCGTAAGGGGCCTACCAAAGAGCTCATCCATAGGTGGAAGCCCAATATAATGTTTTTAATTGAAACTTTGGTCCATGGAACACACATTAAAGAACTTAGAAGACAACTCCAGTTTAAGGGCATTTTTTCAATTGATATAATAGGAAAAAGCAGCGGCTTGGCAGTATTATAGAGAGAATAGAAAATTGTGTAGATACTCTCGTACGTGCATAACTACATTAATATGAACGGAGATGCATAGAACTATATGGATTCCCTGAGAGGAACACAAGAAGAATGGTGTGGGATATGCTCAAGTCACTTGCAGCTAGTGACAGGAATCTTCCATTGATGTGTTTAGGTGATTTCAACGATATGCTAGCTAGAAGAGAGAATGAAGGAGGCTCTACTAATCCAATATCACTCATTATAGGTTTTAAGAGGGTAGTGAAGAATAGCAGTTTGAAGGATATTTATTACATAGGCCACAAATTTACCTAGGAGAAAAGGTTGAGGGATGGTAGTGTAACAAAAGAATAACTTGATCAGGCCATGGGGGATGACAGATAGTTACACCTCTTCCCTAACGCTGAAATGAAAGTCTTTGTGACATGTTATTATTGGCCCAAAACATGAAATGGCTGAAAACCCATATTCAATGGATGACAAATCAAATGAAGAAGAAAGGTCCAGCCCATATTAAAAAAGCAAGTATAGAGCATTTTTAACTTAACCCATCTCAGCTCACAAGTGGAAGACAGCTCATCCAAAGTACAAAAGCTACTGTGAAGTGAAAGCCATCAGAGTTTTCTCTGAACCTCCTCTGCCACACTCTTCCTGTGCCTCCTTCTTGCCTCCTAGAAGTGCTGTTAGTAGCAACCATTAATGGCGCCTCAACAAAACCCAATCCACCGTGCCATTGGAGCAAAAGAATGTACATCATGGCAGTCAAAGAGGAAGCAACGAAATCTTTCTCTCTTCATCAATGTCTTCTATAATAAATGCTTGCCAACGTCTCTTTCTGAGAAAGTTATAAATATCGTGAAGCTTCTGCCTTCGAAGATAGAAAACAGAGAAACAGAAACGAGAAAGTGTTGAAAGAAATAAGCATTCTGTAATGTTGTTTTTATTTTGTTTCCTTAGTGCTTAGTCACTGGTTTATCTGCTTTTTAGAAGCAAATTTGAGTTGTTAAAGTAAAACCCAGTTGTGTAGGGTTTATAAAACTTTTCTTTATTGATTGGTATACCTCTGTCTCAAGTGGAAAAGAGGGTTATTGTGATTGTAAAGTTTAAGGTTGAGCTAGAAAACCTTGTGTTTGGAGTTAGCATGTGAAAACTCCTTGTGAAAGTGTAAGAAAACTTTTCTTAGTAGAAAATCCCTTGGTGAAGACAAGAGGACTAGAAGTAGGCATTGTGGTTGATCGAACCAGGATAAACTTGTGTGTTCGATTTTCTTTCCCTAATTTATGTCTGTCAGTATATTTTTCAGGCAACTTGAAATTTTATAGTTAACTTCATTCTTCTTTCATCTATTTATTTTTAAGAATTACAGTTCACTGAAACATTTATAGTTAACTGTCTTTTCTTCTATCACAACACACTCATAGCTGAAAAGTTTAGTCAACTTTAATCTATTACAGTTAATTGTTTATTGCAATTTGTAGTTGTCTAAAGACATTTTCAGTTAACTTTCTTCTTTTTTCTTCCCTTTTGGTAAAGTGAACTTCTTACTGAAAAATTCAATTGACTGTATTTTATTTTAGTTAATTGTTTATTATGAATTATAGTTAACTGTAAATTTTTCAGTTAACTAAAATTTTCAAAACAGAGTTATTTTGCAAACATTTTAAGTGCACCTATTCACCCGTCCCCTCTAGGTGCACTGTCAATTGGTATCAGAGCTGTGGGCTCACTTGATCTGTGCTTTACAACCAGGAGAAAAGGTCCATTTTGTAGAAAATGACTTCACAACATCTTGAGGGAGCTTATTTTAGTGAAGGACACTCCACCTCGAGGCCTTCTTACTTCAATGGAAATCATTACACATACTGGAAAGGCAGAATGAAGATTTTCATACAAGCCACAGACTACCTAGTATGGAAGCTTATTTAGCAAGGTTCGAAATTTCCTAAAACTAAAAATGGGGAACTCAAACCAGAAGAAGAATATAATGAGGAGGATATCAAGATGATTCAGGAAATGCCAAAACCATTAACATTCTGTATTATGCTGTTAGCGGAGAAGAGTATGATAAAATCTCAACATGTAATACAACAAAGGAAATGTGGGACAAACTAAAGGTCACATATGAAGGCACAACAAATGTGAAGGATTCAAAGATAAGTACTTTACAGTATGAATTGAAACTGTTTGAAATGAAGGAGAATGAGGACATAGAAACTATGTTTAATCGTTTGTCAAAAATTATGGGTCAACTAAAGCTTCTTAGACAATCTTATACAAATCACAAAACTGTGAAAAGGGTACTAAGATCTCTGCCAAAGAGCTGTAAATCCAAAGTGGGCAACATCAAGAGCAGCTCAAGATTTAAGGAATTAATTTATGATGAGTTAAAAGGAATCCTTATTACCTACCAGAACAATCATTTTAAGCGCTATGAGCTACAAAGAGAAAGAAATTTGGCATTAAAAGCTGCAGCAACTTTTAAGCAGTAATAGGATGAAGAAAGCGAAGTAGATTTACAAGATCTAGCTTTCTTCTCAAAGAAATTTAAGAAATATGATAGACAAAAGGGTAAGCTCATGATGAACAAAAGAAACTTCCTAAGAAAGGAATTCAAGAAAGATGAATAAGGGAAGAACTCCATAACCTGTTATGAATGTGGAAAAAATGGGCACATTCGGTCTGACTGCTCCTTATTGAAGAAAAAGTTTGGCAAAAACTCAAATAGAAGAAGAGCACTTGTAGCATAGAGTGATGATGATGAAGATGAAGAAGAAGAGGAGCTAGAACAAGAAATGGCCAACCTATGCTTCATGGCTACATTAAAAAATAAGGTAACCACTGACTCCTCTAAAGAAGAAATACAAAATACTTTAAATGAGATGTTTGATGATTTTGAAAAATTATTCATTAAATACAGAAGTTTAGAAAAGGAAAAACAGTTACTTGAGAAAAACTTTCAAATCCTAAAGATTGAAAGTGAAAAAGCTTTAAGTGAAAATAAAGATTTACAAGTTAAAGTTTATACATTGACTAAAGATTTAGCAAATTTTGTCAAAGGAGAAGAAAACTTAAATATGCTTTTAGGACAATAGAATTGTAGCCTTGATAAATAAGGTCTTGGTTACAAAAAAAATAATTCTGTTAAACTTTACAAGAATTTCTTTGTAAAATCTTCTTCCACTATCTGTACTTACTATCAAAGAAAAGGACACACTTGCTACAAATGTAAATATAATAAATACAACATGGTTTGGATCCTTAAAGGCACCTCCTCTGCCTATTTTAACAAGAAAGGATCAAAGCAAATTTGGGTACCTAAAACAAAGTAAATTTTTTTGCAGATTTACCTCAAAGGAAAAACTTTCAGAAATTAATGGTTCCTGGACAGTGGCTGCTCAAGACACATGACAGGAGATCCTTCCAAATTTACCTTGGAGATAACAGCAAAGGTAAAATTGTTGGCATAGGCAAAGTACAATTACTCTCTGACTACTATATAAACAATGCGTATCTTGTAGAAGGACTCAAACATAATCTTCTTAGCATTAGTCAACTATGTGACAAAGGCTACAAAGTAATGTTTGAATCACTTTGCTGTAAAGTGTACAGTGGTGACAAATCACTTTTTGTTGGGCAAAGACATGAGAACATTTATATCTTAAATATAGAAAATTTATTTACAAAGAATGTTACATGTCTCTCATTTGTTTGCAATGACTCTTGGGTATGGCATAAAAGATTAAGTCATGTTAGCATTCATCTCATTTTAAAAATTTCTAAACTTGATCTTGTTAAAGGTTTTCCAAAATTAAATTTTGAAAAAGATCATATATGTGATGCATGTCAACTTGGAAAACAAACAAAGTCCTCTTTTAAATCTAAGGATTATGTTTCTTCTTTTAGACCACTCCAATTATTACACATGGACTTGTTTAAACCTACACAAACTAGAAGCTTTAGTGAAAAAAGTTATGCTTTTGTCATAATTGATGACTACTCAAGATACACTTAGGTGTACTTTCTAAGTCATAAGGATGAAACCTTTAAATTCTTTGAAATATTTTGTAAATAAGTTCAAATAGAATAAGGGTATCTAATATCAAGTATTAAGAGTGATCATGGAGAAGAATTTGAAAACAAACATTTTGAAACTTTCTGCAATAAGCATGGATTCAGCCGTAACTTCTCATCTCTTAAAACCCCATAACAAAATGGTGTGGTGGAAAGGAAGAATAGAACATTACAAGATATGGTTAGAACTATGCTTCTTGACAATGATCTTCTTAAATACTTTTGGGCTGAAGCTATAAATACTGCTTGTTATATTTTAAATCGTTGCCTAATAAGGCATATTCTCTTGAAAACAGCCTATAAACTTTAGAAAGGAAGAAAACCCAACATTAATTATTTTCATGCTTTTGGATGTAAATGCTTTATTTATAACAACGGCAAAAATAATTTGGGGAAGTTTGATGCACACAGTGACAAGGGTATATTTCTAGGTTATTCAACCTCTAGCAAATCATATAGAGTCTACAATAAATGTACATTAGTAGTAGAGGAATCCATGCATGTAGTTTTTGATGATTCTAACTCAAATTCTAAGAAATAGGTAGTCACAGATGATGATGAAGAATCTGTACCAATCTTTGTTCAACACTTAAATCAGAAAATCCAAGAAAATGTGTCTGAATAAAATGAAAATCAGAAAACTCAACTTGATCAAGATTTCAGTCAACTGGAAATTGAACGTAGCCAACTGAACACTAATCGAAACACTCATGCGAATCAAGATTTTAGTTAACTGAAAAAGGAACACAGCCAATTGGAAAAATCCAGGACATAACAGAGACTTCCAAGAGAATGAAAACACTCACCCTCTTATTCCATGCAATTCATTCTTGAAGATCCACAAGAAGGACTAAGAACTATATCATCATTCAAACAAAACAACAACTTGGCTCTGCTCTCCCAAATAGAGCCTAAGACAATAGATGAAGCTTTAAATGATGAAGGATGGATTTTAGCTATGTAAGAGGAGTTGAATCAGTTTAGAAGAAATAAGGTATGGACTCTTGTTGAAAAACCAAAAGATACCTCCATAATAGGAACTAAATGAGTATTTAGAAATAAATTAGATGAGCAGGGAAAAGTAATAAGAAATAAAGCTCGCTTAGTTGCCCAAGGATACACTCAACAGGAGAGTATTGACTATGATGAAACCTATGCTCCTGTTACTATATTAGAACCCATTAAAATACTACTTGCTTATGCTTATCATATAAATTTTAAATTATACCAAATGGATGTCAAGACAACGTTTTTGAATGGTTTGATAAATGAAGAAGTGTATGTTAAATAACCTCTTGGATTTGAATATGAAGAATTGTCTAACCATGTGTATAAGCTCTCAAAAACTCTTTATGGCTTAAAGCAAGCTCCTAGAGCTTGGTATGAGAGGTTGAGCAATTTTTTTTAAAACAAATGGTTTTAAAAGAGGAAATATTGACACTACCTTATTCATTAGGAAAACTAATAAAGAATTTATACATGTTTAAGTATTTGTTGATGATATTGTTTTTGGAAGTACTAATAATGATCTGTGCAAGGAATTTTCAAAACTCATCCAAAGTGAATTTGAAATGAGCATGATGGGTGAGATGACTTTCTTCCTTGACCTTCAAATAAAACAAACAACTAAAGGAAACTTCATCAGTCAAACTAAGTATACAAGGGATTTACTTCACAGATTCGGTTTTGAAAATGCAAAGCCATGGGAACACCCATAAATTCTTCTACCCACTTAGAAAAGGATGAGGATGGTAAGGATTTTGATCAAATGGTATATATAGGTATGATTGGTTCTCTCTTGTATCTTACTGCTAGTAGCCCTAATATTATGAATAATGTTTGCAAGTGTGCTAGATATTAAACTAATCCTAAAGAGTTTCACTATATTGCAATTAAAAGAATATTTAGATATCTAGTAGGAACTCAAGATTATAACCTATGGTATTGTAGAACTAATCAATTTGATCTAGTTGGATATGCAGATTTTGACTTTGCAGGAGATAAATTAGATAGAAAGAGCACTAGTAGAACTTGTCAAATGCTTGGGAAGGCCCTAGTCTCTTGGTTCAGCAAGAAGCAAATCTCAGTAGCATTATCCACTACAGAAGCTGAATACATGACACTTGGAAGTTGCTGTACTCAACTCCTATGGATGAAACAATAACTTGAAGACTATTCTCTAAGTTTGTCACAAATTCCAATTTACTATGATAACACAAGTGTCATTTGTCTAACCAAGAACCCAGTTCATCATGTAAAAACAAAATACATCAAGGTTCGCCATCACTTTATCTGAGATCGTAGTAATAAGGAATCATTGAGGTAAAGTATGTTAAGACTGAAAATCAGCTGGCTAACATCTTCACTAAGCATCTTTATGAAGACAGGTTCGAATTTCTGTGCTTTGAACTTGGAATAACTAAGTTATGTGAAAAATAAACTTTTTAAAAAATTTTTAGTCAACTGTAAAATTTTTAGTTAATTGAATTTTTGCCTTTCAGTCGACTAAAAATTCTCAGTTAACTAAAATTTTACAAAACCATTAAACTGAAATATTTTCAGTTAACTTAAATTTGGAACCTTCAAGTAATCTATAAATTTTAGTCAACTATATTTTTTTAAGTTAACTGATTTTTGTCTGAGGCCAAAATTGTAAATAAGAAAAAAAGAAATCCAAAATGGTGAGTTTTGCTAATCACTTAGTCAAATCAATCAAAAACTTTTTGGTTTCCCTCCACAACTCTCTGACAGTTACATCATGAAACTACCCTTGGGAACCAACTCTGTAACTGTCCTATTCACACTGACTGATATAAGATGACATCATTTTCTGCTTTTCTCGAGACTTAAAAAGCACCAGATTGCCTCTCTGTCTCTTACTCTGAATGTTTCATGCCCTAGAACATTCAGAAATCCTCTTTCTCGGAACGCTATGTCTCTCTCGCTGCGACAAACTCAACTCCGATTTCCATAGCTGACAATGTCCTTTTTACTCATCGAAGGTCTACTCATCAATCTACAGCTGCTCAACCTCCTCCAACGACAACCATTGAAGAGCAATCTTTGCCACCCGTGAGCGAAGAAGTTCCTATAACCAACGAATCACCTATCTTGACACCTTCACCTAAGCCTATAACTTCCAGAAGAAAACGAAAAGTGGTCATTCCTTCATCTTCACCAGAAGAAGAGGAACCACCAATCTCTACAGAAGAATACTAGGTAATAGAAAAAAAATCGATGACTAAAGAAATTCCCACATCTGTAGAAAATGTTGAAACCCAAGAAACACCAGTGGAGACCCCTCTGCCACCATGGTTTGCTTGCCCTCTAACAAAGTATAGACCACTTTTACCTTTAAACTTATTGCTCATGGCCGAATTGTACACTTTCAAAAACTTAGCCAATTACACATTCCTGTTGAGCTAGAAATTCGAAACCTAGGATGGTTTCCCATATTCACTCTGTCAGAACCTATTTATGAAGATTTAGTTAGGAAAATCTATACAAACCTATCTGTTTTGGGTGATGAGTCCACCCTTGAGTCTTTGGCTGATGGAGTCTGAATAATCATAGATGAGAATACCATAGCTGAGGTTTTGAATATGCACTTTGAGATTAAAGATAAATGTTTCTTTAAGAGCAAATGGCCTAAGTCCTTCAACTTTACCTATGAGGAGGTTAAGAATGAACTAGTTAATAGGAGTGAGTTCTTACAGGGTCAGAAACTGAATGGGTTAGCCTTATCATTTAAGGACAGAGTCCAAGCACACATGATTGCCACTTGTGTATTTCCTAGGACTAGATCTCTAGAAGTGATAAGTAAGAGGGAATGCTACTATTGTTTTGCCTACATGCCCAAACAGCCCATAAACTTGCATTATTGGATACTTTAGTACATGTTAGAGAGCAGTACCCATCTAGATCCCACCTCTAGCCTTCCTTATGACATACTCCTTACCTGGATATTTAGAGATCAGGGAGTTGATTTAGATCAACACCTTTATAAACAAATAACTACCACATGATGCTTCATCTTTTAAACTCATGAAGTATAAATTTGTGGATAATCAGTGGGTAAGAATGGTTGACATTAAGAACCCTTTAGCTCAACATATTCCCACTCCTTATAAGCCTCCTAAAGATTCTATGCCTTCATCCTCCTCTGCACCACCAACAGAACCTTCCTCCTCAATGGGTAGTTTTCTCCCAAACCCACTTCAAATCCTCAACACCTTGGTAAACAATCAGACTCAGATGCTTTCTCTTATGGACTCCATGCAAATTCAGTTGATTAAAGTTCAATCTCAACTGCCCATCATTCGTGGTCAACCGAATACCTACAATTAGTGTCATGACACCCTTAACACTGATGTCCAAGATGCTAAGGCTACACTGCAATAGAGAAAAGCTCAGTTGACTCAACGTTTTCAAGACCTTCGTGATACCGTCCTCCAATCACATATGGGTCTTCAGCAAATTCTTTAATCTTCCAGGCGTCACTGATTTTAAGGGATTTCTCTTTCTGGTTGACACTTGGCCCGTGATGACCCCTCTTTTTACTCACTCTCCTTTTGAGTGATGATAAAAAGAGAGAGAACAAACTTCAGTCAACTTAAATTTACTTGCAGTTAATTTCAGTTATTCATTTTTAGTTAACTATTTTCTTTTGGGACTCTGTATTACTCTTATGGATTCTATATTATCTTTATTTCTTTGACAGTTATTTACATTACTATATTAACCTTATTGGATGATGATTCTAAAATATTATTATTCCTAAATAACTGATGGTTGAAAATAATAAATTGAGTTAAATGAATGGTATTGTGATGAATGATATACTGGAATTATTGTGATATTATCTATGAATGCTAGTGGACTACTATGATATTATCTATAAGTGCTGGTTGTCATTTTGCTCTGTAAGGATTCTTAGTTTTAGGGGGAGCTTATGCAAGTTTCTCCATTTGTTTTGTCATCATAAAAAAGGGGAGATTGTTGGCCCAAAACATGAAATGGCCTAAAATTCATATTTGATGGATGATAAATCAAATAAAGAAGAAAGGTTTAGCCCACGTGAAAAAAGCAAGTCTGGAGCATTTTTAACTCAATCCATCTCAGTCCACAAGTGGAAGACAGCTCATCCAAAGTACAAAAGCTGTTGTGAAGTGAAAGCCATCAGAGTTTTCTCTGAACCTCCTCTACCACACTCTTCTTGCGCCTCCTTCTTGCCTCCTAAAAGTGCTGTCAGTGGCAACCATTAATGGCATCTCAACAAAACTCGAATCCACCGTGCCATTGGAGCAAAAAACTGTACATCATGGCAATCAAAGAGGAAGCAACGAAATCTCTCTCTCTTCATCAATATCTTCTATAATAAATGCTCGCCAATGTTTCTTTCTGAGAAAGGTATAAATACCGTGAAGCTTTTGCCTTCGAAGATAGAAAATAGAGAAACAGAAACAAGAAAGTGTTGAAAGAAAGAAGCATTCTGTAACGTTTTTATTTTGTTTTCTTAGTACTTAGTCTTTGGTTTATCTGCTTTTTATAAGCAAATTTGAGTTGTTAAAGTAAAACCCAGTTGTGTAGGGTTTATAAAACTTTTCTTTACTAATTGGTATACCTCTGTCTTAAGTGGAAAAGAGGGTTATTGTGATTGTAAAGTTTGAGGCTAAGCTAGAAAACCTTGTGTTTGGAGTTAGCACATGAAAACTCCTTGAAAAAGTGTAAGAAAACTTTTCTTAGTGGAAAATCGCTTGGTGAAGACAAAGGGACTGGAAGTAGGCATTGTGGTTGGCCGAACCAGGATAAACTTGTGTGTTTGATTTTCTTTCCCTGATTTCTATCAGTCAATATATTTTCAGACAACTTGAAATTTTATAGTTAACTTCATTCTTCTTTCATATATTTATTTTTAAGAAATATAGTTCACTAAAACATTTATAGTTAACTGTCTTTTCTTTTATCACAACACTCTCACTGCTGAAAAGTTTAGTCAACTTTAATCTATTACAGTTAACTGTTTATTGCAATTTGTAGCTATCAAAAGACATTTTTAGTTAACTCTCTTTTCCTTTCTTCCCTTCTGGTAAAGTGAACTTCTTACTGAAAAATTCAGTCAACTGTATTTTATTTTAGTCAATTATTTATTGTAAATTATAGTTAACTGTAAATTTTTCAGTTAACTAAAATTTTTAAAATAGAGTTATTTTGCATTCACCCCTCCCCTCTAGGTGCACTATTAATTACTCTAATTATGCCCTGATCCTAGTCAATACCAATCTTAATCTTTTTGCAAAGAGTTATTGTTTCATATTTTAGAATGTTTAGTTACATGGACCAGAGCTTGCTTTCTAGATGAATTAGCAAGTACTCAAGTGGTGTTTATTCCCCAAGTAAATAATCCTAGCTCTCTCAATGACCTTAGACCACTTTTCTTATGCAACGTTAATTATAAAATTGTCTCTAAAGTCTTAGCAAATCGAATGAAACATGTCCTATCCAAGATTATCTCGGAGTTTCAATTAGCCTTTGTACTAGGTAGGATGATAACGGATAATAAGTTGGTTGCCTTCAAATTAATACACATCATGAAATAGGTAAGAATGGAGTTATAACCTTAAAGACCAATGTAAGCAAAGCAAAGCCTATGACAGAATGGATTTGGGGTTTCTTGAAGTTATACTACTAACCATTGGGTTTAACCAGAAATAGGTTCACTAGATGGTAATGTGTGTGAAGCATGTCCAATACTTTTTTGTCCTTAACGGGGATGAGATTGGACCAATAACACCATAAAGAGGACTTAAATAAGGGATTCTTTATCTCTTTATTTATTTATCATCTGTGTAGAGGGCATACAACACTTATGGGGCATATATAGCTCAGTGGTCTTATACATAGATGATGATGAATGTTGAGAGCTGAAACATGTTCTGAAAACCTATTAGGTGACCTCAAGTCAATCCATAAATTTCCATAACTCAAGGACTTTCTTCGGCACTAATGTAACCTAAGAGAACATAATTAGGTTGGGAAAAATATTATAAGTTCAATCTTTTATTGACTGAATTAGGTGTTTGGGCTTGCCCTCATTGATTGGAAAAAATAAAAAGTCTATTTTTTTCTTTTCTTAAAGATAGGATGTGGAGCATAGTACAAAGTTGGAGGAACAAATTCCTCTCAAGAGCTAGCAAAGAGATGTTAATCAAATCTATGGCCCAAATGATTCTTGCTTATTGTATAAGTGTCTTTTTAATCCTTGTTTCCTCACTAAAGAGCTATAGAGAATGATAAACTCATTTTGGTGGGAAACAACGTTGAAAACAATAAAGGAATGATATCATTATACTGGTACTGGATGTGTGACATAAAGAAAAGAAGTAGTTTGGGATTCTACAACTTACATTACTTTAATAAGGCAATGTTAAGGAAACAAAATTAGAGACTAGGAACAAAAACTAACACTCTATCCTATAAAGTTATCAAAGCTAAATATTTTTCTGAGAAGGACTTCTGGTTAACAAGGTTGGGTTCCAACCCCAACCTCACATTGAGGAGTATTTTGTTTTCTTAAGAGTTGTTACTGTAGGGCACAAGGTAGAAAATAGGTGATGGCGAAAGAATCAGAGTTTGGCTTAACCTATAGCTCCCTACATATGAAAGCTTTATCCCTTAAGATCCAAGAAACATGTATAATGAAAGCCCATTAGTGAAATAACTAATTTCACAAAGGAGAGAATGACTTACATCTAAACTAGATGAATATTTCACCGCAAATGATGCCCACATTATCCGTAGTATCTCCCTAGGGAGCTTTACGACTCCAGATAAAAGAATTTGGCACCTAGGAAAGAAAGGTATGTATACTGTAAAAACTGCATAATGGCTGTCTTTTAAGACCTTATTTCTTATTGTAAATGATGCTTGAGCACTAAGATGGAGTAAGATTTGGAACTTGCACCTGCCCTCTAAGATGAAGAACTTTATGTGGAGAGTTGGTTGAGATGTCCTTCCAATCAAAGCTTATTTATGTGACAGAGGGATGAATATGGACCCTTAGTGCCCTTTTTCCAATACTATAGAAGACATGTCCTATGCCTTGTTAAACTGTTAGAAAGCCTAGGAGGTGTGGGTCCTTTGGGGGTTGAACAACAACTAAGTGAGCAGGGTTGGAAACAAAACCTACTGCCCATATGGAGGAATTTTGTATCCTGGTTTGGAAGGTTTAAGAGCTGAGGAACAACATTATTTAGGGTAGAAAAGCCCCACTACCATTTCGCGTGATCAGTGTAGCGAAGAGCTTCCATTAGGAATAGCAAAGCACAAACGAATCATGCAGCACTCACCAGACCATTAGCAAAGTACACGAGAGCATGACAACAATAGAGGACCTTGATTACAACTGGATTTGTACAGTCGACATTGCAGCTTTGCTAATGAATGCAAAATGGGTTATGACCTAGTTATCCGATCCAGACTAGGTAGGTTCTTGGGTGCAATCTCTGGTTATTAAGATAGTGTTCTCAATCTAAAACTCTCAAAGGTTGTGGTGATTAGACAAGCTATCACTTAGTCCGTAGCAAATCTTCATAAAACCAGCGCTATCTTTTCTGACTCTCTAGAAGCCATCCTGGCTATTCGCTTCGAGGATCTAGATGACATAGTCTGAGAATATCATCTCTGATTGAAAACATCTCATATCACTAAATTCTAATATTAGATGCCATTGGATAAGAAGACAAGCTAACAGGGAAGCCCATTCTCTACCAAGGACCTCTATTTAGGTATGCTAGTTTTCATATTTAGAATGTTTGTCCTGATTTTATCATAGAATAAATAAAATGGTTACTACCTGATCCAAAAAAAATAAAAAAAGAACCACAAGTAACATCAAAAGGACTATTTAATTTTGGAGAAAATATTTAGAAATTAAATTAATAAGATTTATTTTTGAATGAACAAATTGAAGTGTGAGTGATATTTCAGAAATTAAGTTATATGGTTTTATTTTTGGATAACTAAATTGAGAAAGAAATAATATTTTATTAATTAAATAATTAATTTTTTCAATAATAAAAGAAAAACAGAAAACACCCTTTGTCAAACCGGACCGAGAAAGGTAAAAAAGAGGTGAAGAAACTGGGCCTGGCAAACAAGAGCGAGTAGCCTGCTTCCATATTATGGGCTTTCCAAATGAACCATCAGATAGCCGACCCAATAAAAAGAAAAACAAACGAACCATCTAATTCAGAAAATTGATTACTTCTGCATGTCCGATTAAATTCTGTGATTATGTTAAGGGTGCTGATTTTTAATTTCTTTTTCCTTTTTAAAGACGTGTGTTACTTCCTGTTCTTTGTTAGTTCTATTATGTTATTATGCTCTTCAGAAGTGCAAGCTCGTCTTGTTAGTTATGTCAAAACTTATGAAATCTTGGTGCCTCTGCCTGTTAATAGTATGTAAAGCAATCTTTTATTGTGAAAAAAAAGAGCTTTTTTTTGGTTGGGTCTAAGAGGACGAGATCCTATCGCGTCAAACAGTTTCATCTATAGCGTGAAAACAAATATATCTGCAATTGCCTCGTTTTAATTTCCAAAATGTTCCAACAGGGACAGGCCTATTAGTTATTCATATCATTTCCCCTCATTTGATCAAACATTGAATTTGGGAAACAACAATGTTGTCATAGATCAATATCATATATGAATACGCCATTAAATACAGCCCTATTAAATCCAGAAAGAGAAAACCATTTCCCATAATTTCTTCATGCAACTTTCAATTCTAACCTGAGAGTTCCATACATACCTGCGTACAACCTTCCAAAATCCAAACACTATATAATGCTACACTTCTCCAGGCCTCCAACATATACCCCTTTCTTTATCCATTTACAGAAACCAAACCAACCAAAAAACTTGATTTTGCCATGCCTCAACACTACAAAGTGCTTACTTTGTTTGCCCTTATAGCGCCACTACTTGCCTTGCCAATTCAGTCTTTTCCTGGAGATCCATCTGCTCAACCTACATTAGAGCTTGCTTCCGCTCCCGTGGATCAAACTGAATACGACGACATCCTATATTACGCTCCTTCTCCTTATGGTGACGATATGTCCCCTGAATCCCCATATTCCTTAGATGACCAGTACCCTTCTTCACCAACAGCTTACGCCCTGGGAATAGAAGAAGACTACCCCTACGACGGCGAATATTATTCTCCTTCGCCAGCACCCTATATTGATGTCCTGGCCCCTGAAGTGGAAGATTTTTACGATTCTCCATCTGAAGCTCCTACTCCCACAGAGATAGAGTTCTTGCTTTCTGGGGTATTCGAAACCCTTGCTGGTAGTATCATGGCTTCTCCACCGGTGGTACCGTTCGAGTATAGAGCCGAAGACGATGCTAGTGACTTTAGCAGCGAGGACGAAGACCAGGTAGCTTATGGTGAAGAGAAGAACATGGTAGGGGCGATTGGGTTTGTAATGGGGGCAGTTTGTTTGGTTGGATTGGGAGGTTTAGTGTACAACCAGAGGAGGAAGGATCAGAAGCGTAAGCATTCAGTATATATGCAGTTAGCTAATAGTGGGGAGGTTTGATGTATGTCGCTATATTACTCTCGCTCCTCTTATTGCCTCTTTACTTTCTGGAATAATATACTTCTAGTATGGCAGCCATGCATGCATAGCCTTATGGTAGTGTTCGTATTTTCTCGTGTCTTTATTTGGAAATTAATCTTTCTGTAACAGACTCGATCCTGTAGAAATAACAAATGTTCTGGAGCTACTAGTATATACGATATGTCGTACTTATATTTAGTTTGATTAAGATAATCATGCTTGTTCACTCTTGTATTTCATAAACAATATATTCACAAATCACAATACTTTTGCATGTATGTCCATGTAATATATACATTTGTAATTTCGGTTGAAGACGTGTGAAAGTGAAAAAACCTGACAACTCGAGGCCAACGCTAGTTTTTGGACGGGGCTAATATTTTTGGCACCTATTCATGGTTACGTAAAGTTATTTTAAAAAAAATTTATTTCTAAAAATTTAAATTAATTTTTTTAAAAAGTGTCATTTATATTTAACAAATAATGTATCCTATATTAATAAAAATAACTCATATTAAAAAGTGACTTATATAATTTTTGGTTTAATAATTAAAACTAAGGAAAGTTGCGTCTAAACTTTTATCTTAATATATAATTCAACCTGATCTAAAATTAGGTATTATATAAAAACCTAATTTTTGACACGTTTTAAATATAATTTGACTTGACATGACATGATCGGATTAATTAAGTTAAACCAAGTTATGTTCCCTTACAACCTTGATATTACACACATCTTATTTGGTATACAAATTTTGGTATATGAATAATTACACATTCATAATGTTTAGTCTCATTTTCACATTGTATATAAATTTTTGGAGAATGATATTTTTTAAAATTATAGAAAAATTATATACATGTTTTATGTCTTTATTATAAAGTTCTTTAGTATAAATATAATATATAAAATTATTTACAGTTCAATAGTTTTTAAAATTTATTCTTACGTGTGTTTTCTTAAAAAAAATATCTAAGCCTATCTGGTAAAAAAAAACTTTGACACCACCCGTTAAAGTGGGAAAAAACAGTAAGGGGCTAGTCTCCGTTGGGTTAATGCGGAGCACAAATCAGTAAACTATCTCTTCTTTCTTGGATAGGGAGACGCAAGTTTTCTGATCATTTAGTCTCCTAACTTCTCTCTGCAATCTAAGAACCATAAGTAAGTAAGTTCGGATCTCCCTATTGCGCTTTTCTCTTCAACATATCAGATCTACGAGTTCTATGGTTATCGGATTTGTTGCTCTTTGCTAAAATCTGCGTGGCTTTCTGACTTCGCTCTCTGTCTGTTCCGATTAACTTTTTTTTATCCGGTCATTAATTTTCGCAGTGCCTTCCTTGTTCTTTAGTTTCTGCTCTCTAAGTGTGTTCTCGAAAATTTTTTGAACTGGACCATAAATTCTGATCCATCTTTTCTAACATTCGATCATTCATCTGTGTAATATAAGAACCTAACTTATGCCTGGACGGCCGATCTTTGCTGATCAGAAAGGCCAATAGCGTCCGGAGTTTGTAAAATTCGACATGACGAAAGCTGGCTTCTTTAGATTTGGGGTCAATTTACGCTTTTAGTTCTTGCCGATGAAAATTTCGGTAGGGTTGGATTTGGCGTTTCGTGATGTGAATGCTTGCTTCAGCTACAGCTTGAACAAGGGATATAAGCCCAGAAATGCAGAAACTTAAATATTATCTTATGGACGGGGGACTAGTGTGCTATTGCACTTATCATCTGTCTTCTCTCTGTTTTTCGTTCTGCGAATTCTGACAATAACATTCCATATGAATGTTTATTTTATCAGCTTCATCACACGTTGCATTGTTTAATTCTGGCTCTAGTTATGAATTGATCATTTAGTATTTTACTTATTGCCTCAACAGCCTGAACTGCTAATTCGGTTTTGACGGGGTTTACGAGTGTCTGGCCTCTATTTTCAATTTCATGGTCTTATCCTAGGCTTTGTGGTCTGGATCTGTTACCGCTTTCATGAAACAATCTGTTTCCTTTGATTCTGAACCATGATTAACAATTTGAAGGTTTAATTCTCCATCTTCTTCAGAATGTGGAAGCATAGATACTAACATCGATACGTGACTATACTAACAGTTACATGGCTACACAACGGAATTTGAAGTACTCACACGTAATTTAAATCATTGGTAGTGTCGCGTGGTGTCTAATTTGAGTGTTTAATGCATGTCACACAGACTTGACTCTTTTTAAAGTGCCTGTGCTTTAAAGCTTCAGACTCTTGTTCAATTGCTGTTTGAAGTTCTCTTTTTTCCTTTGTATTTTAGGTGACTGCTTCTTGTGTTTGTAAATGGCCTTAATCATCTATGCCACTAACTGATGGAAGGATATAATTAACATTACATTTATTGTTGTCATTTATGGCCTACAACAGATTTGTCTGAGGAGATAATTTATATATACATATAGAGGTTAAAGTCTTTTGTTTCTCAGTGTTGCCATTAAGTATCTGCTCCTTGTCTCAGATAGTTGTAGCTTATAGGTTCAAACCATAAGATTTTAGCGTGTTGGTTGAAAAAACATCCGGTTGTGATATGACAGTAAAAATTAAGTTGCACCACGCCACCGAAGAAGAGAAGAAAGAAAGGAAATGGACACACTGGTATATAAAATAGCAATAAATGGTAAACACTACTGTTAATGTATGTAGCTGCTTGTTTGCACAATCCATTTCATGTCAACCTACGTAATGCTGTAAGTTGACATTTTCCCCTTCCTTTGTGAGGGAGAAGAGAAGAGTATCCGTTGGTTATCTAAGATGCTGGGTTTATATCTTGGTTTGATAAATAGGAAAAATGTTATTTTTTTGAAGCAAGGTTCCTTTTCTTGGTTGCTAAGTGAATATTAAGGAGGCATGTCTTTACTCGGAAAAAAAAAAAAAAGGGAGGCTTGTGTAGGCACTCGCTTTATGGTTATTCTTTTGTTACTTTCATTTAAGTATAGGTTGGTAGTTACACATTGCTTCCATGACAGAATGGCATCCAATAGGGGTCAAGGTGGAATTCAACAGTTGTTGGCTGCAGAACAAGAAGCACAGCAGATTGTGAATGCGGCCAAAAATGGTATTGTTGCTCTCATTTGGCTTATTTATTTCTGCTGTTGTTATTGACATGATGAAATCTATTTCATACTCCTTGTGTGTATTTTCATCAAATTTCATGTTTAATTACGCCATTTTGTGTAAAATTTTTCGTTCTTCACCTCCTCCTCCCTTTCTATTTCTTCTTCTTCTTTCTTCCCTTAATTTTTTCATCCTTAGTTGGAAGGGTGAGTCATTAATCAGATGATGGGCATGGTTTTCTTCATGTCCACAAATGTGTGATTGAATAATTTCCCAAAATGAAAAATATTGCTATTTTCTAAACTTCATATGTTAGGTCACTAATCAATGTGATGATTTGGAATTCTGTACTGTTAGAAAAATTGGCTAGACTGAAGCAGGCCAAAGAAGAGGCTGAAAAGGAGATTGCTGAATATCGAGCACAGGTGGAGTATGAGTTCCAAAAGAAATTGGCAGAGGTAAGACAGACTATGCTTACTGTGATAAGTATTGATGTTAAACTATTCTTAGATTACCAACTTGTCTGCATCCATTACTGTGAATACAGAGTAGCGGAGATTCTGGTGCTAATGTGAAGCGGCTTGAGCAAGAGACTGAAGCAAAGATCCATCACCTGAAGAGAGGGGCCGAGAGAATATCTCAGGATGTTGTTACCATGCTCCTCAAGCATGTAACTACTGTGAAAAATTAAGGTCCTTGATGATAAATTTAACGCTCCAATTATGTCTATGATTATTTTGAATTTACTGTCCATAAAAGATTGTCTGGTACGTATAAGATTCCTTGTTTTGGTTATTGCTACTTAGCCGGAATGTATTAACAAATATAGTCTGAGGGAGGCTTGTGGAAATAATCAGTCCAAATTTTAGACATGCCTACTTGTGTTACGTGTATGAATTGAGGACTCATTCTCCCGTAGAAGTCAAAAGCTGAAACACAGGTATTTTCTGTAAATGTAATTTCTGTGATTTCCTTCTTCTCTTTTACCGTTATGCTGCCTACGTTCCTTATTCATGGCATTGGCCCGCCAAATCCAGTCGGGGAAGATGTTCTCGTGGTGTGCAATGTAGCTTCGAGGATGTATACTATTATTATATAGAAGAGGAAGGAATACGAACAAAATATAAATTACTTTTTATTTGGGAATGCAAAGACTGAAACGGAGTGAATTTTATAAATTAACAAAAAATGCTACTAAAGTCTTCAATTTCCTGTGATTTCTGTAACTGGCTTAAAATAAGAAGATTTTGTGGCCATCCAACCTTTTCTTCTCAATTTTTCTATTGGGGTGGAGCTTGGGCACGTTTGTATAATGTCCCTGGTAGTAGGCTGCGCCGTAAATCGCGTTCTTCGTTCTTTCTAAGGGTGCTATTTAATTTGCAGCTCTTGGTGTCCGTTCGTGATGTTTGAAGCCTAAATAAGTCTTTTTAAATTTATTTTATACGGATTCTCGGCCTTTCATGAAAGACTAATGTGCATCTGAAAATTGTTCTCATGTACGCCAACCGACCATGCTTTATCTTATTCGAGGAACCTGTCTTTCATGCATTACAATGACAAAGTAATGGCCACATTATGAGCTCTTTTGTTCAATGGCTTTAATGATTTGATAAATACGCAAAATGTTTGTCCCTTGCTTGAATCCTCTTGCCATTTAGCAGCTTGAGACGCTGCTCAATCTAACTGCTCTGCACTTCCTGCTATACTATCTTTATTATCATCTTTTCATCAGCCTAATTGTGACTGGTGCTTGGATGAGTATACAGGTAAAAAACTCGTATACTAACTTAAAATGCTTCTCATTAAGGAATAAAATATCATAAGTTGCTCATATAATTGTGAAAAATGAGAAGTTGTACTGTGCTAATAGACATGAATGCGCTGTAAAGTAATGGACCGTTATACTCTAAAGAACAATGTCATCAATTGTAACGGTGGAATGACTGTGCAGCCTCTGCAGCAATCCAACGTGCTGTGTCCTTTCTAACATTCTAGGAGCTTCATCTACATGCTTGAGCCAGCTCCAACTTCTTTCACTCCAGTTTTTTAATCGGCTAGTCAATCTAATTAAATTAAGCATGCAGGATAATCGTTTTCTGCGTTACTGAATAGTGAATAGTGAGATTGCCAGTGCTCAAAGTTTCGGTCGAAAGAAAGCTAGCATCACTACTATAGGCTGATAGTTATTAACTTTTTGTTCGAATGGGATACTTCATTGGAGAAGATAAGAGGTGGGAAGGCCTGACAAACCAATAGTCTCAGCTTGCTCTCTACAATATAAGTACGGATCTAATACGAGGGGCAATACAGCTCTTGGATACTTATTTAAAACCTAAAAAGATTACAAGATGACTACAGCATAAACAATAATATAAAATTATAAAAAGAACGGCAGATGCAGATAGAAATGTAACATATCTCAATCCTACTAAGCCTGCTTAAAGTCTATTTTTTTCAAAAAGGTTTGGCCATAGATCTAACCAAGAAAGTTGCCAATCTATCAAAATCCATCCCAAACTAAGAAGCTCTTACTTTGAGGTGGTGAAAACTTCCATGCTCCGGCAAAGAAAGCAAACACTCAGAAGAGAAAAAGAAACTATAAACAAGAAGCCAAAAATAACAAACCCTAATTTTAGTTGCTTTGAGCCTCATGGTTTGGACCCGAAAAGATTTGTGTGAATTTCACCTTTGCCTATTAACTCTCTAGGCTTTGGCCCTTTGTATAAACATCCAAACTATAAGAAAAATTTATCAAATACTTTTTTGTCTTGTCCATCAAGCATATAGCTGTCTAGACAAAAATAAAGTGTGGGAATCTCTTATTTTGGATTAAGAAAAGAAGCGTTCATTGGTTTATTTAATCAAATTTCGTTTTTATCAGTCACATGTAATTTATGGATAATTGGAAATACTAGTAAATGCGTATAATTAAAAGATCAATGAGCATATCAATGTATGTTGAGGGAGGGACCCCGCCAGGAAAAATCAACCATTGGGGTCAAAATTAGATAAAGTATTTGAAGTTGGTTTTATGAGAAAATTAAGACCACATTCTCTATTCATTTCCTTAATTAATGCGACCGATAAGGAATATACTAATTTTTTATATCATTGTGATACGAAATCCAAATTTTATTGCGTGAATTGCACCTCAAGAAAGAGAAACTTACGGAAATAATTGAGACAATAAAAAGTGCTCATGAAAAGGGGTTGACTAAGGTAACCATAGAACCTACTTTCAACGTTCTACAATGGAGAAAATTTGGGCGTGAGATTCCACTCTTGATCTGTTGGAACCAGAGAATTAGAAGAGATCAAATGATGAATGGAAAAATAATTTTTTAATGGTCCGACTGAAGGCATGGCTTCTCGAAAATCCTTGAGTTGGGTAATGAAAATGGTTATGGTGTTGTTGAAGCATGAAAGGATCAGAAGGCATGTGCACAAGAGGTGCTACTGACAGTATAGAATCTGCAGTGAGAAGGGGAAACAAGGCTAGTCCAAACACAGAGATTGTGCCAAATATTTCACTGTCATGGAAAAGGGAAAGATATAACAATGTGCGAGTTGGGTTCCAATCATGCAAAAAGAGCAAAGTAGCACCTATTCCGTTCATTGTACCTTTTCAAATATTTGTTTGGTCGAACTTTTTCCACAACGTCTAGAAACGGAAACTTAGCAGCTTTATCATCATCTTTACCTTATTTCTTTGGGGATTCCCTCAGTGTCCTACTTGCAGGAGCCCCTTATTCACACCTTTATCCACTCTGCTTCTGCTTCTGCATCTGCATCTGCTTTTGCCCGTGACTTCTCTTTCTGCAGATACAACTTTCTTCTACCTGCTACTATGCAATTCCTTTCACAGTTCTGTGTGCTTCAGAAAATGTATTTCGACGTGCTAATCTATTTATCTTTTCTGTTTGTTTGAGGTTGAACAAAGTTCTCTCATTTCATTATTGCTCTAGACAAATCCTTTCCAAAGTTACATCACTTTTTTAATTGCTTTGGAAGATTGAGAGGCAATATGTATTATGAATTCAGCTTCAAGCATTTGGGATGCAAATTTCACGATGAATGGATTAGATGGGCATCAAGTTTCAATTTTTTGATATATACTTGGTGTCACTTTATGAAGTTTATACCTCAGTTCAAGTTCACATGGTAGACCACGTGTCTCTGAATAATGAGAATCTTGAGTCAGTAATAAACTATTGAAAAGAAGGTTGTGGACTTGTGGTCATCGTATCCCTCGTGGGGAAAAATTAAATCTTTGAACGGTTAAATATAAATCTCAGCATTTTCCACATTTGTATGTGTTAGTTCAAGTCGACATTGAAGACATATATATATATATATATATATATTCATAGAAAAAGAGATCATTTGAGTCTTCTCATTACTGCCTTTTTTGCCATTTCAGCATTTATTAGTGACCTCAGTTAATTGGAAATTTATGCAGAAGTTGGTTCTTAGAAGAAGAAGAAGGGAGGCCAAATGAAGGGGAAGAAATATGCAAGTGCTTCCCGAAGGACCTCCCATGAAAATGCTATGTGCTGTATTCTTACATCATGTGTACTAAATGAACAGGGAAAAAGGAACAACACAAAGTATAACAGGAAAAGGACAAGAGAGGGGCAAAATCTTGTTCTTTAAAGAAGTCCAATTGTGGGGGAGATAGGAATCTAAAGGTGATCCAAGCACTTGGAGACAAAATATAGTTCAGAAGATAAAAAGGACCGATTGCCTTTGTATTTGTATGTAGTGGAAAAGAACTTTGAAGAGCTTTGAAGAGTGCAGCATACCTAGAGCCATCTTAGCCTCTAGTAAACAGGACAAATCTCTTTTTATTTATCAGCCTTCCCCTCCTTCTTACCGTCTTCAACCCCACAAATGTGACCCCTACTCCCGCTCCAGAGTGATCCTGACCTTCAGCAGCAGAAAAAAGAAGAAAGAATGGTCGTCAAGGCAGAGTGATTTATCAAGCTTGCTTTCCTTTAACCCAAATTGTATTATGAGTAAAACAAGTAGCCAAAGGAATCAAGAGCTAAGAGGGACAGTTTTGTCTTTTGAGAGGGACCATTTCTCCTCCTGCTGTATATATGCCGCTCTCAGTTGCTCCTAACTGCTATGTGCAGGCCACTTCCAGATTCAGCTTCGCAGCTTGTGAAGGGCATAAGTTTGGTTAACTCCGCCTATGTTGTGCCTGGCTCCCTGTATGCCATTTGCATAGCCCATCAGCGCAGTGGTGGCCTTAACGAATGGCGTGCGAGGAGTCATGCATGCCGTGTCTTGTTCATCAGCGCAAACATAATATCTATCTCTTTTCAGATTTGGTTCAGTTTTCACTCTTCTTCATCAGTCTCCCATTTTTTTTACTTGCCTTCTTTACTTGGTTGCCTAATCTAATTTGCTTCTCCAAATTGTCTTGGAACTTGGCCAGAAAGCTAGGCTTCATTAGGAATGAGATATACATAAATGTATCAAGAGTTAAATTGACATCTGCTATGTCTTGCATCCAGTTGAGTCATTATCACCTTAATATGTTTGGCATACTCACTAAAGTGTTGTTTTGGTTGATATTGGTTTGACTTGCATTTGTTCACATCCAAGACAATTCAATTCAAGGTATGCTTTTGGTTTTCGAATTGATGTTTTTCATTGAAAACTCATATCATCATAGACTGGGTAAGCATTCAAATGAGCTAAAAATTGAATGAGATACTACCGAGCTTCATCAAGCGGTGAATTATAGATATAACTTTATGAATTGGTTATATTGTTTCACACTATCAGTCTACTCCTCTTTGAATTCCAACTTTTCACCCTTTGAATTAATCAGCTTTTTTTAACTTGTTCATGTAATTTTTCAAAAGGAGGTAGGATCTGGGACATGTTATTATCAAATCTGGATTCCTTGCTGTGCTGTCACAGACCAACAAGAAATCCTGTTGGGTTATTCTCTTCCTATTGCATCCACCATTTTCTTAGCAAGCCCGTGCAGTACTAGGAGGATGCTGCGTGCTATACAAGGCGAAGCGAACTGGGGAAACTCATAATTACTTCGTCCTTTGTTTCTGTTCGTTTTGGTCCTTTGTTTTGATGGAAGACGAAGACTAGAAATAACATTATTTGGAACTTTTGGAATTGATGAGATCATCACATGCAAAATTGTAAAATCTGAACTTGTTCAGTATTATCATTATTTGTGGCTCTGCATAGGTTCTCAACCGCTGTTGACATTTGTGGCGGAACGCTTAATGTTCATTACACGCAATGACGCCATGAAAGCCCCACCTTCATGAATATTAGCAGCTTCTTCTTCAAAAGAATTGGTTCACGATGAGCATTGGATTCAGTTGTTACAGTGAGATTGTTGTACCTTCTGCAGTTTGATTTCGGTATGGCAGAACACCAACTCATTGTACATACGCATATATATATATATGTATACATATTCTTTCTTTTTCTTTTGGGTTTCTAGTTTCTGAATTCCGCTGGATACACTTTGTATATTGTGAATATACTGTTATTGTCACACGCTCTTCTCTTCTAAAGCAACAAGAGCTTTTTGATCCACGTGCATTAAAAAACGGTTTTTTTTTTAATCTTGTATAAAGTATTACATTTAAGATACTACACTTTTGGTCTCAACATATTTTTGGGACTCAGATTTTTTTTTAATTTTATCTTATATAAAATATTATATTAAGATACTAAATTTTTTGTCTCAACATATTTTTTTGGACTAAGATTTAACGTAATTTATTGGGACTTAGAATAAACCAATTCGAGTCTCACTTTTTTTAGCATTCAATTTTTTTGCCTCATTTTTTTCTAAGAAAAAAATATATGTTAAGGACTAAAAAAATTTTCCCTTGACAACTTTAAGGGGATTCAGAAAATTATATTTTAAGTTCATTAGTTTCATTTAAAAAAATTTGCAACATAACGTAAATGAGTGAGTAAATATTTATCTTCTTCTCTTCACTTTTGATACAATTATGCCCAACGTTATCTTTCGAACTTGTTTTTTCACATTTTATATATTTCTTTTATCTTTTATACTTATTTAAACTTTATCCAATTTTAATTACTTGGTCACATCTCAAAATGTAAAGTATAGACTAAATTATGTTAAAATTTTGAATAATTGATATTTATTTTTATTATTTTAAAGTTATTTATTCTTCATATTTTTATATCTTATAAAATTAATTTTAATAAAAATTAAAATTGTACACATGAGAATGATAATAATTTAATTATTGTTTAAAATATTTATAAAAATATGAAGAATAAATAGATTTAAAATAATAAAAGATAAATATCAATTATTCAAAACTTTAATATAATTTATTCTATGTTTTAGATTTTAAAATATGATCAAGTACTTAAAATTAGGTAAAGTTTGAGTAAGTATGGAAGATGACAGAAAAAATAAGAAGTATAAAAAAAATAAGTTTATGAAAAATAGCGTGTGGCTTGATTTGTGTTAAGAGTGAAGAGAAGAAGACAGATATTTGCTCACTTATTTATGTTATACTATAAATTTTTTTTAATGAAACTAAAGAACTTGAAATATAATTTTTTGAATTCTCTTAAAGTTGTCAAAGAAAAATTTTTGAGTTATCTTTATATATATTTAAAAAAAAAAGAGGGGAAAATTTTTGAATTAACCTTATATATTTTAAAAAAAAAAACAAAAAGAAAGGAAAATTTTTGAGTTACCCTTATATTTTTTCTTTTAGAAAAAAGAGTAAAAAAACTATGTGTTAAAAAAAAAAAAGATCCAAATTATTTATTTCAAGTCCCAATAAAAAACGTTGAATTGAATTAATCCAAGTCTCTAAAAAATATAATGGGACTCAAATTGAATCCAAAAAGGTACGTTCGGACCAAAAGTATAACATGTAATACTTTATGTATTGTATGATTTGAAAAAAAAAAAAAATTATGCACCTTCATAAAAAAGTCAAGCAATTGGTGCTGCCCGGAACTACAATATCGTAATTTGGTACTCAGAAGCTGAAACATCATTGTCGTATAATAATATACAAAAACTAATCATGCGTGATTTAGCTGTACATATTCCCTTTTGCTTCCATGGATATAATAATCAAGAACCAGCGAGACGAGTTTCTTTGTCATAAAATTCATGCCGAAAAGGGAAACTTATGTCGAAATCTTAGTACTAAACTAGGGTGCAAGAATTAAATGTCGCAGACATAATCCTAATCTGTCTTGTCCAAACTCTAAAATGCCATAGGTGGGCAAACAAGGTTATCTGTAACTGAATAACATGGCTATTAGTTCACCGTTGGCATGAAAGAAATATTACGACGAAAAATGAACGAAAGTCATTCTCGCAAGAATGTGCCAATTGCCAAACACTGTTTGGAAGAGAGGAAGCCAGTACAACCAATAAAGTGTGGCTAGTTAATTGAACAAACTTTAGGGACAACCAACATTAGATGTCCTTGTAACCATGAACTGACTTGGGAACTAGCTAATAATGGATGTAAGAATCCTTCAAAGGCTCTCGTATGTAAGTCTATACTATAGTCCAATGCCAGATAAACAATTAAAAAATGATGGGAAAGAAACTATAGGTACAATTTGTTAATTTTTATCCAAAATATTGTTGATCTCTCTGCATAAAAGTAATTATGGTCTCCAAAGTTTGAAGATTAAAATAGGCCAATTTTTTCTGGAAGAATAATAATAAATAATATACCTCAAAAAGTATGCTATTACTTCAAGGAAAGGGCAAGATAATAATAAAATAGGGTCTATAATTACATGAAGCCAAACAAAGTAGTAAGCTAGGGTTTCCACCCAAAACAACTTACTAAATTCAATACTTACAAGGTTCTACTTATAAAAATTAACAATGATATTTACGTGTGAACATCACTGTTGCTTTCACACATTTTGAAAAAATATTTTATTAAAATTGTGGTGAAAAATGTCTACCTCTAACTTTTCATTAATGGCGTCTATGTACAAAATCACTGATTACACGCACGAGGAAAACTTGGCAGATTCCCAGTGCTCTCGAACGCAAGAGTGAGAATCTAACGGGCAAGATTGACGGAACTCCAAATGGAACTTCCATAGTTTGCTCCACTGGAACTTGATTCCTGCGTTTCATGCTGCATTATTTGCTGCCTTATTTTGATGTTTCTAAGATCAGCAACAAAGCCTGGTTTTGAAATATGAACAGCTTCCATGTCAGTATTGTTAGTCAACATCTCAACAGCCTCTGTCATTCTTGGCCGAAGCTTGGCAGTTTCTTGCACGCAAAGCAGCCCCACTTTTAGGAATCGTATGGCTTCTTCCACTGGCAAGCTCGCATTAATTAGCACAGGATCTACCATTTTTACAAGATCGTTAGCTTTATAAGCTGTCCACACCTACACACACGTTAAACCATATACGTCATACTAGGCCGGCTGCGAATAATAAACAGATCATAAAATCAACCCCATTTCGTATAGACTCATTTCTTTCTTCTTTGATTGTTTTCTCTCTTGTTTTCCCAAGAAAGCGAGAATTATTTTTCTCACCTTCTGTACTAGGAAACGATCTGTATCCTCATAAGCATTCACTGCTACTAGGCCGCTAACAATTTCCAAGAGTAATACTCCAAAGCTATAAACATCTGATTTTCGCGTCAACTGTCCAGAAGTGGCATACTCCGGAGCAAGATAGCCCCTTCAACATCACAAGAAAGAAACCTAATTAGCCAGATAATAACAAAGATTCGATTTATTTACTTTTTGTATTTAGTCGAGGGATGGAGTGTTATATGTACGGTGTTGTCACTTACAATGTCCCGGCAACTCTAGTACTGACGTAGGACTTTTGGTCCCTGAATAACTTGGCGAAACCAAAGTCAGATAGTTTAGGTGTGAAATTCTGATCAAGAAGTATGTTGCTGGGTTTGATATCTCTATGTACAATAGGGGGGTTTAGTTGGTCGTGGAGATAGGCAAGCCCACGAGCCACACCTATGGATACGTCCCTCCTTAATTCCCATGTGAATCTCATTCTGCCTTGCTCTGTGCCTATATATATGCATATCAACCAAAAGCCAAAATTATTATTTGGGTCTGCTTCAATTACTTTCCAATGCTTACTCACATAAACTTGTTTGGATTCAAAGACCGAGAAACCCGAAAGGTACCTAAGAAAGCGCGTTGAAGGCTATTGCTTTCCATGTAATCGTAGACTAAATATCTTTTAGCTCCGTCCACACAACAGCCTCGAAGACGAACTAGATTTTCATGTTTGATCTGAGAGAGTGTAGCCAATTCTGCCACAAACTCCCTTTCTCCTCGCATGGATTCCAGCTCAACTGAAAGCACTTTCACGGCCACAATATTGCCATTCCGAAGCCGCCCCTAGTCAAACAGAACCAGTCAGTCTTGCATAAGCATTAATTAAGGTTTTATGATGGAACTTTGAGTTTTCTTTCAATGCCGTGTCGAGTCAGTAAGCAGATATAGAAGAGGAATAACCTTGTATACAGATCCAAATCCGCCTTCTCCAACCTTGTCCGAGGAATCAAATCCACGAGTGGCTAATTTCAATTCGCTGTAAGAGAATACACGAAACGTTTCATAATTGCCTCCTTCTGGGTCGTCTGTGGAGAGAAAACACACGGAGAAGAAACCAGTATTAGATGAAGTTAAAATAGATCAACAAACAAAATACAATTTAACGAAGAAAAGAATACAGAAGATAGAACATTTTAAGGTACATACCGTGCTTGCGTCGTTCTTTTACTGTTGCTGAAAAACAAGTAAAAAATGAACCAGGAATCTTCATGTCCCAACTCTCAATACAAGCGTAAACCTTCCTTGGATCTCGTATATCCGTCTATATATATAAAGGTTTTAGCGACAGTGTGAAAATTTTGAGAAAGAATATGTTTTGTGACTGGAAAGAACCCGGAAGAAGAATATACGGCATAATTGACAATGGCTCGGTCGCTCTCATTTTAGAATTTTCTTTTCTAAAAGGCTTCTCTGAAATCAATTCCTTTTCTTGGCTTACTCGGTTATCCGTCCTTATTCTTATCGTCCAATTTTTTTAATTGCCATTTGTCAATATAACAATATTGTTTCATCTTGTTGCCTTTCAAACCTTATTAATTTAGTTCATTAATACCTGAATTATATTTTGATCAAGTAAACACCACGTGCCCTCTTTAACTTGTGGTATTTTGTTTACCATAAAATCGCAATATTGCTCACTCGGATGGCTGCTATTATGTGTAACGAAGGTTGAATTCAAAAAAGAATAAAAAATTCTGATGCTTTTCCTTTGCCTAAAATATCTGTAAAACATACTCAGTCGTCTTGCTTTCCACAAAAAGAAGTGGACGCCTTTGCATATCTTCCATTTTATCACGCATAAGTGACGATCTTAGGTCAACTCTGTTTCTGACGAGTACCAGTTGATATTTTTTCGCCTTTTGTGATTTTACGTTTGTATTAATGTAAAATTTAATGAGAGAGCATTTTCAATTTCAGTCTTCTGGGAACCCCATGAAATTGCGATGAGTTGATCGAGACTGGGGACTAAACTTGTTAAAATGACACGCCACGTCAATTGTTCTCGAATCCTTTTGAACGGGAATCCTCAATTGTGTTTTTGACTTGGTTGTCGAATTATTTTATTTGATTTTATTTATACCATAAGGAATTTGTTGAAGTGTTCAATTTCTGAGTTTGTCATATCTCATTGGATCACTTTCAGAATTGATAAATCAAATTACATATTGCTTTGTGATATTCTAAATATTGTTTATCTATAATAATTACAACAAAGAAATAATGGAAACCTCTTGACCTTGACCTTCAACCACAGCTATGGTGCGTGTCTTCAACAGTTAGTTATTTGAAAAAAAAATTGTATAAATGTGTTTGATAAGACATGAACACTGAAAATAATGATAATCAACAATACCCTGCATTGGCAATGTCATCTCAAAATATTTAGGCTTGCTAAACGGCAAATTGGAGATATGATTATATTGGTTACCAAAAAAGGAGAATATAATCATATAATTATATATGACTTTATTGACTGTTTCCAATAATACACAGTCAAATCATAATATGCTTGTTATATTTGGGTGGGACAGGGAATACTGTGATCGCAGCGTCGAACCCACCAAGTGTTTCTGGTGATAGTACTCATCCAAATACACCATGCAACCGTGAACCATTGTTGTTATAGACTCTCACTGTACGAATCACTTTGCGTTTAAAAAATTGATAAAGATAAATATTGTTGCAGATGGTAAGGGGGGTTGTAAATAACAAATGTCACGGTTTTAGGAATCATAAGAGTTTTGAAATAATTGTTTTATTCAAATAATTATCATAAGACACATTAGATTTTTTCAAAACAAAATTAATGGCAATGAAGAGGAATGCAAAATATTTAGTTTATACTTTATAGAAAATCACAGCAAGAACACGTTCTGGAAACAAACCTGAAATAACAAATGCAAATAGAAAAATTTTTAAAGAAAAATCACCATTCACCACCCAACCTCCCTCGAAAGAAAAACAAAAATGAGTTAGAGTTATAGTGGCGTGTGAAAAATGACACTAAAGATAAAGATTGTGGAGCATAATTTGCGATAATGTTCTCGAATTCAGCAAATAATTCATCCTCATACCTTATTTTAAAAGGTGCAAAAAATAAAACTAATTAAAAAACAAAAGCGGCTCACTTTAGCACAACCTCCTCATCCCCCATCAATGGTGTTCCTCGGTGGAGCTTTACGCAATCCCATTATACCCGCCATCCAACGCTCTCGAAAGATTCCATCTTTCTCTTTCTCTTTCTGCGTGCCGTTCTATCAATGCTCTACCCTTTGGTTCGCATCCATGTTTCCTCCGTCAGTCTTTTCCTTCTTATCCTTGGGATTTCTATAACAAGTCTTTAGCACCACGATAAGGAGCCCTGAAACTTTTTTATGCTCTGAATCTCGGATTTATTTCCCTTCCTCCTCAGGTGGCATATACTCGGTTTTTCTTCTCGTGTATGCTTTCAAGTTTTTTATTTTTCCCCGTAGTGCGAAGTGGAAAAAGGAAAAGGCTGCAGAACATCCGGTACATCTCGATTTTCTGTCTTCCATTGGAGAATCAGACAGAAATAAGAAAAGGGGATTACGGATATCTTTGTTCATTTCTCACGGTTTGAAAGAGGCCTATCATTTCATGGGTAACGTAGGAAGTAGCGGTGTCAACAGCCGTCGGCGAAGCAATAGCAGAGGGAGTCATCCGCCGCTTACGCCGCCGCCAGAAATCGCGGCAAGTCGGTTTGTGTATCCTGCATCTACACCTTACACATCACAATACCCAAACTCGAATCCTCCCCCGTATTTCCAGTACCCAGGTTACTATCCCGCACCACCCCAGGCTATGCCGATGCCTCTGCCGGCTTCTATTGATCACCACCATCGTATGGGGTCTCATCGACACATGGACCCATCATGGACGGCTGCACGTTACCATTGTGGGCCTGTTGTGCCTCCGCCTGCACCATATGTAGAGCATCAGAAGGCGGTGACCATAAGGAATGATGTTAATGTCAAGAAGGAGACTCTAAGGATTGAGCCCGATGAGGAGAATCCTGGGCGGTTCCTTGTGGCATTCACATTCGATGCCACCCTTGCTGGGAGGTAACTTTTGTTTATTCTTTTTTAGCTGATTTAAGAAAATCTATGTTGTGGTTATTTATTGTATCATGTGAAGAAGTTGCCTGAATTGCAGAACTTGAATTGCCATCTTGCATCATTTGTTATCTGATTCTGGTTGTTATATGCCATTAATTTGCACTAGAGATTATCAAATGAAAGGTTGCTGATAGCTTGCTTCCTGGCTGCATATGACGATTCTTCCTGCCTCCTTCAATAAGCTTTTGCTAGTATAAGATCGTTTGATATACAGTTTGTAGTTTGAAAATTACAAAAGCTACCTGCACGCCACTAATTTTGTAAATGCTAGCTGCTCATGTTATTGTGTGTTATCAGCTTCTAAATTGTGATGGTTGCTTGGCTTTTAAACTGTGATGACAATTTTTTTATTATAAGTTACGAACATAGAATAGCATAGACTACTGGCCTGCAGAAACTGTCAACGGCTAGCGTGGATGTGTAAGCAATGAAGGTGAGCAAATAGCATTGCCCAAATAAAGGAAAAAATGATAATAACAGTAACAGGCTGCTAGACTAATAAGTTTATTCTCTGAATAGCTCATATTAATTTCTCTTGAAGGATTATCTAGTTTTGCTGGTATTTGGCAATTTTTCTAAGTAAGCATCCCTATATTAATGGGGTTAAAATGCTTTGACAATATAGGTGGTCCATGTGAGCAACAAATTCAATATCTGTTAAAGAAATAAAGACTGTTAGTGTGGCCAATTATTCTCATCTGATAAGAAACTTAGCTTGTAAATGCTAATTTTATATACGCATATTCTATATATCAATCTGTTGGATATACATCAAGAAGACATCCAGTTGCATCTATTTGAAATTTTCTGTGGGTTTCTGCGTACTGGTTCTTTTCTTTTCTTCTTGAAAAAGGGAATGCAAGGGGGAAAAAAGTCAAGTTTCCTCTCTCTTACATAGTGCACTGTCATTCCAGGATTGAAAGTGATGACTAGAATAATAGCTTTTATTGTTGCATAATCACCTGTTAGAATTGCTGTTATTTGTGTCATTTTTGGTTATGATGGATATGGACATTGTTTAGTAATGTTTAGTATCGTTCTCCATTTATCTGTTCTAATTGCTTTATTTCTTTTTATCTTCATCACAGCATCACCATACTTTTCTTTGCTAAAGAAGATGATGGCTGCATCCTTAAACCAATGAAGGAAAATATTCTTGCCCCTGTAACTGTTAGTTTCCAGCAAGGTCTTGACCAGAAGTTTAGGCAGCCAATTGGAACTGGTATTGACTTATCAATATTTGAGGAGTCAGAATTATTGAAAGTGGGTGAAATGGATATGTACCCTCTAGCAGTGAAGGCAGAAGCATCATACGGTAAACAAGATGTATCAAATGAAAGTCTAACATCTGGTGGCAGAAACTCACAGATAACTCAAGCAGTATTTGAGAAGGAGAAAGGAGAATTCCAGGTGAAGGTAGTTAAGCAGATCTTGTGGGTAAATGAAATGAGGTATGAACTGCAGGAGATATATGGTATTGGAAATTCAGTGGAGAGTGACTTGGACGGGAATGATTCTGGAAAGGAGTGTGTCATCTGCCTCTCAGAGGCACGGGACACAGCTGTTCTTCCCTGCCGACACATGGTACTTGCAGTTTACATTTCTCAATTAATTTTTATGATTAGATGATAGGATGAGGCTGATTTTATAATTAGTTGCCAATACGGCTCCTACAAATTCACCGTAAAAACTTACTTCATTTAGTTGCTTCAGCCAATTTGAATCATCAGGATTTAGCTTAACCTCTTAAATTAGTCTGCTCAGCAAATTGATGATTATTTACTATATCTTTTAAGTGTAAAAAGCTACAAAATCAGTTCTTGAATCCTTTCTGATATACTGTGGCTGCATTCCTTTGCTTGCTGCAGTGCATGTGTAGTGAATGTGCTAAGGTTTTAAGGTTCCAGACGAATAGATGCCCGATTTGCAGACAACCAGTTGAGAGGCTTTTGGAGATTAAAGTCAATAATAGTGACGTGCCTGAGGAATGACATTATGAAACTACAGTGCGAATTCCTCAAGCTTCCTGTACCTGTACAGCCCAACTATGATACTTGATACTTCTAATACTCTCATAGTTCTATTTCCCTTACTTTTCCATGATTGAAAATCATGGAAATGGAAATTATGTATGACATACGGTTTGACAAGGACAACAGGCGGGCAATACACCTCACTTATATAAGCCAATATGCTTGTTTGGCTTTACACCTAAGTCATCTGCCTTGGAAAAATGTATAATTTAATGTTTTAATGCTTTGGGTTGCTTCCTGTTTTCCTATTAAATTTGTATGCTTTCTACCGTTTCTAGGGTTGATGGTTAGTTTGTTGGTCATGGGGGCGAAAGTTGAAAGTTGGGTTTAGTTTAGTTTGTCCCTCACGGAGAATCAGTCCTTTTATTTGCCTCTGCCGATGGGTTTGCCTTCTACAGATAACTAGCCTTATCGTTTTCGTGATGACATGGTATTTGCAAAATTGGAATCTCTGATCACCATTTCTTAACTACTTCAATGCATTCAAGTGCCATTTTAACAGATCTGGTTTATGGGTGACGTTGATATTTTTGTCTGTCTTGAAGCTCGAGAAATCTGAGGCCAAGAATTTGGTGATGACATCTTTGGGTAATCTTAGGAATGCTTGCGTGTTTTGTCGAGGACGTCAATTACAAAGGCTAAATGTGACATTAAACACCAATGGCCTCTCAGGTAAATATATTTGGATTACCTTGTGTCGTCGTTATAAATTTTTTTTTTTAATTAGTACATAATAAATTTTTAGTTAATCAATAATAACATAAAATATGTATATTTTAATTTAAAATTTGTACGATTATCTATAAAAATTATACTAGTGAAATATTTTTTTGATTATTTATTTATTACAAAATTACTATTTTAGTCATTTGCCTATTCAAATATCTAAAATAATTTTTTAATTATTGAAAAATGTAATACTTGGTTACTTACTTTTAAATAAAAAATTAAATTTAGTCTCTTAAATTTAAGATTTAGGATTTAATAGCTGAATTAAGTGTGTCATAGTTTTTTGGGTGAAGGTTCAAAATAATAATTTTATAATAAGTGAGGTATTAAAAATGTATTTTTTTAAATATTAAAAACATGGTAATATTATTTAAAAACTATATATTTGTAATGGTTTAATTAAATAATACCAAACCCACAAGGGACAAAAAAGTTTACACGGAAGTGTTTCATATCTTTTATCCAATGACTACTAGAAAAAATCTGGCTGCAGCCTCTTTTTTTTTTTTTTTTTCTTATGAAAGAAAAATTGATGAATTTGCATATTATACAGAGAATTACGTCATCAGTATAATCTCTCTTGGTTTCTTTACCTAATATCGCTAAAATTATTTGGAATTTACCAGTCTGAAGAGGAAAGATATAATTAAATGGGCAACTCATCATCGGTTCCATTGGATCAACAGACTTGATAATGCAAAATTGAACAAAAAGAAGTGAAATTTATATTGGCACATGCAAGAGACCAAGATCAATGTTGACGGGTCTACTGTCCGAGCGTCTGACTCCTATCTTCTTCCAAATTAAAATTTTCCTTGGTGACGACTCATATATCAGCTGGGAATATATCAGTTTCTTTGACCTTAGCGTATGCAAAACCGTACCCGCAAAACATAAAATAACATCTAGAATGGGCAAAAGATTTCTCTTCCGTTGGTAAAGTTGAGTATTTTATTTTGAATAACGTCGCTGATACTTATGTTTTACATGATCGTTCAGAATTTTTAATTAATTATTTTTTAAAAAAAATGTCTTTAACACGCCTCTCCCACCACCGAGAAAAAATTGAGAAATATGCAAAGATGTTGATTTCTTTACCAAACGAGGATGATGATGGTTGCTTATTTAATATTAAGCGCCCAAGCAAAAAGCACTATGATGTTCACAACATCCTGCTTCACAAATGATAACCTTCACTACAACAGAACACAAGAAAGTTGAACTTTAGTCCTACTACATCAAATACAGCAATTGACAAACAGACGTATAGAGTTTCTCCTAATCACCAAACATTTACGTCTCCCCACCATTGATGGACATAGACACCATTGTTTCTGAGGCCCTTGTAGATGTTCATACAGCTTTCCTTCGTCTTTATACCTTTACCATCTCCTATGTCCGGGCAACCCAGGAACAGCTCGTCAATGAAACATATAGCCCCGCTTTCAAATATATCTAACAGGAACTTCATCTCAACTTTTCCAGCATTCATCTTCAGGACCACAAAATCTGCATACTGCACAGTTTCTTTGAACCACGCAAGGAAGTCAAACTCTTCCTCTCCCACAAATGGATCCAGGTCTTTCTGCTCAACACTAAGCTTGGCAGTAGTGACCTTTCCATCCAATCCCGGATGATAAACAAAGGTAATGCCGGGTCGTTTCACGTAGGATAACAGGATGGAAGTGTTGTAGTGAACAAAATAGACGCTGAAAGCTTTCTGATCGATGGGATAAGACGGTAGGAACCAATCGGTGACATTTGCACTCGCAAGCTCACCTGCTCCAATATCAATATACACCAAGCGCTTCCTCGCCGAAACATCCACAAACTTAGGTAAATACGACATCCTTTTCTCATACTCTGGAGGTCTTTCCTCTACAAGCGGCTCCATCAGCTCTATGAGAGGCTTGGTAAAGGTAAGACTTGGACAATCAGCTGGAAGGGCATACTGATAGAAGGAACTGGTATTTTCAGATCTTTTCCTGAAAACAACCAGATTAAGTTTATCGATAGAACCAACATGCACAATGCTGGAAGACCTCAATAAGGAAGAAACTGGACTGGCGGACCTTATCAAGTCATTTGGGTTTGAACCATCAGCACCCACAAGGAGGGCACCGATTCCACTAGGCTTAAGGATGCGCTCAACCTCGAGCACAAGTAAAGCAGGGACCGAAACCTTATCCAGGTCCCTAGAGAACACGAAGTCGAATGAACAGTCCTGGTAATCAAGGTCGTACACAATTTTCTTCTGTCTGAGAGAAAAAGGGCGTGGTTTATGGACACCACTGACACTGGAGAATCCCAACTGTTGCATTGCCGAGACGGCCATTCGGGATGCTTCTCCGATACAGAGACTTTTGGCACCGCAGTCCAAAAATTGTTTACCCATCAGCCCAGTGACCACATTCATAGTCAAATTGACATCTTGCTTACAATTCATAGAGTCGAATGAACCCCAAAAGGTGTTCAGAATCCGACTCTGGAACAAGTAGGAACCGGGAGCGACGTCGGTAGGATCTGAATCCGATTCCGCCACGCAGTCATTATAGGTGATCGGAGCCAGTGCTCCCAAATCAATGCTGGATAGGACGCGGAGCAAGGAAACGACGGAAATAGCTGAGGCAAGTACGAATGCACGAAAAAATATTCGCCTCGCTATAGATCCATTGAGGATCTGGAATCTCAAGGCCTTTGTATCCATGAAAATTTCAAATTTGATTGCCAGAAAAGCGCACGTGAGGGTAATGTCTGAAAAGATATCAAATTGGCAGACTAGTTTGTCAAAAACAGAGACAAGCTAGATACATATAACGTGAAGAGAAGTCGAAGGCCGAAACAGAAGACGAGGAGAGGAATTAGCGAGAACAAAACCTGGAGGAAATGTGAGTCGCACCCACGAGGATACTCATTGATTTTTGGAACCTTAACCAGACCTTCCTTGGAACCCTCTTGGGCATTGGCTCGTACCAGCTCCCACCCATATTCGGAGGATTAAATCCCCGCATCGAACTCAGGAGATTATCTCATTCTGCAAGCTTCAGGTTCACTCGATGATGGAATAATATTGAAAACCCTAGATCTGAAAGGAGTGAAGAAGAAGAAGAAGAAGACGAAGAGTGGGTATAGAGTCGATGGAAGCGAAGACTTGGGGAGCTATGGAGTGGAGTGAGGGGGACTAGATGGAAGTGTGGGGAGAATATATGCGATTGTAAGCAGTGACAGAGGGCGAAGAAAAGCTTACGTGGCAGAAACGCAAGACCTCTGCAGTCTAATCATTTTTTAATCTCCACATTTGAACATGTTAGCCTACACTTTTTATCTTTGTTTTTTTTAATGACCACGAAGTACGGGCTATAATGTACTGTCTTAAGTTTAAATATAGTTTTTTGGGCGCAGTGGGGTTTTCAATTTTAAATTTTCATTATCTGAATATTAATATAAAAAAAGAATCTACAACGAAGCATGTATGAAATAGAAGAGACGTACAAGGACACCCTGTAAACTGAAGCATGGGAAAGTGCGATGGATAAGGGTGAAAGAACCCTGGTACTCATTCACGAGGTGGGGTGCTTTAGTGCTTTATTCCACAATAAACATTTGATTAAATTAATTAAATCAGGTGTTTAGTGACATAATTGGGCTCATTAGCACCTCTATAATGCGCCCAACTTGTCCATGGACGCTGGAGCCCCTACTTTTGATTTTTAGTATTTTACTACCCTCAAAATAAAGTAGTTTAGTGGACTTTTAGTTTATGGTTTTATAACTTTAAAGATTATGCTACTTGATATATTGATAATTTTTTATGCCGGTGTATTTTATTCTTTTTTTTTTAAAATATTTCTTAAGGATTGAAAAGAAAAGAACAAGAAAAAAAAATTGTCTTTATCATTTCATTCAAAAAAAATTTGAGAGGTGTGGCGTTTAAATTATAAGTTATTTTAAAAAATGACATCATGTATTAAAAAAATAAAATATTTATTTTTAATTTATTAAAAGTTAATATTTGTCAAAATTAAAAATAAAGGGAAAAAACTATACGTCCAAACAATTGCGTCGAGGTGTACTGCTGCTTGCTGTACATAATACTTGTATTGTATTGTCCATTACAATTTTTTTATATCAGACCAAAAAACGAAGGCAGAAAAACATTAAAAGCAAAAAGGGGTAAGGAGGCCCCTGTGGGAATGTGATGCTACGAGCATGTGATTTTTTTCATATTGTCTTTTCCTTTTTTGATATAGTGTCTACCTTAAGGCTCCTGAAGGCTTGTTTTAGGTTAATAATGTCTTCAACGATAAAAGAGAACCTGATGGGTTCACTTGCTAGTATTTGAAAGATGCTAGTCTTTTTTTCATTCATAAAACTTAGGAGAAATTTAACCATGTTAGAGTTAAGCCAATCTTTATCTATTGTGATCCAAAATCGCACGTATCTAATAACTCTGAAAGAAGAGTTTTCTTTTTTGTGGGGAGTTTGTATTTTCCAAGAAAAGTCTCTGACGTGGACACCATTTAGGACAACAAAAATGCGAAGCTTTTTGGAATTATCGTCCTCTTCTCCTACCTATGTTACAACAAGTTATTATCCAACCATACGTACAATTCAAAGGGGGAGAAATAGTTACTTAATTTAAGGACCTTAGAGTCTTATGAGTAACCAAGCTAAGGTTATGACCTTATACATTTTTTGACAGGATTTTCCTGATCTTGACCAAGGCTTTTCATTGGGTAGTAGGAGTGATTGAAGAATATAACTTTGTTTCTCGTGGTCCAAATAATGTAGTAGGCTGAGATGAGAAATTCTGTAAGACCTTTGAGTACCTGTAGGTATTTTTGACTTTGGGATAACTAGGTTGTAATCCATTCGATAGGGTCAAGAGGTTGAATTAAGTCAACCCTGATACCAAAGGGGGATGTAAACCAAATCACTCTTGCAAATGAACAAAGGATGAAGGTGTGGCATATTGTCCCTTCTGTCTCACTATAAAGGTGACAAAGGTCCTGATTGGAGAGGTGGTGACGTTGGAGGATGTCTTTAGTGGATAGAGCTTCATTAAGGAGTTTCCAAGCGAAGTGAGTATTTTGGGTGGGAGTTTGATTCTCCAGATTTTCATCCAAATCTAAGGTTGAAAAGGGTAATAGGTTCCTTCACAAAGTATCGCGTATCTACCCATAGCACTGTATTCTTTAGTCTTAGTTCCTTTCTAAATTAATTTATTAGGTATACCCATTAAAAAAAAATCGGTGTTGAGTATCATGACCTTTTTTCTCTCTTCGTAGTACTAGGTAAGCTTAGACATATCCCATCATATCATATTTCCAATGATGAGATCAACCACTTTAAAATCCCTTATGTTTGTTCCATTCTTAGCCCTTCACCACACTGGATGTTATAAGGGTATTCCTTTTCCATCTCTAACTCACCATTCCAGATTTTCTAAGATCAGATTTCAACTTTTTTGAATTCCCTTCCAAATTCATAAAGCATTGGACCTATTTAGGAATTTGCCTTTTTGAGGTCCACAATACTTCTTTGCTAGGATTGAAGCTATCCAACCTATGGGTTTAGCATTGAGAACACGCCAATTCAATTTAGGTATAAGAGCTTGGTTGAATCTGTGTGTGCTTCTTATACCTAAACCTCATTTACTTAAAGGCTGGCTTATTGTTTTCCAATTTGTAAGATGCATTTTTGGTTTTTGGTCCTTGAGCCCTCAATAGAACTTAGCTATCTTTGAATCTATCAAAGAGGCATACTTCTTTCGCAGATTTATACAAGATAGTTCATAGATCAAACTTGAATTAATGATCAATTTGATTAATGTTAGCCGACTGGCTTGCAAGAGGAGTTTGGATTTCCATTTATTAACCTTGTCTACCAAATCTTGAAAAGTCTTAGTCTTATTTCTTCCTGGATCAATGTAAATACCCAAGTGTTTTCCTAAGTAATTTGAAGGCTTGATATCCAAGATGTTAGCAAGGAATTTCCTGAAGATTCTAAGAACGTTGGAATTAAAAATCACCATGGATTTCTCTCTATTAGTTTTAAGCCCAACCATTGAATTAAATTCTGAGAGGGTGTCTTTGACCACTTCACAAGAGTCCTTGGAGGCCTCAAAGAAAAGTAATGTGTTATTCGCGTACATCACATGTGAGATAAGGTCAATTGACTTACCAATTTTAATGCCTTTCCATTTTTTGGTTGTTTTCTTTTCAATGATCAAGTAAGAGAGAACATTTGCATAGATAATATATAAGTAAGGGGAAGGGGGATCATCCTGTATGAGTCTTTTGCCCGGAGATATGTTAGTGGTGTGGTGCTTGTTGATGAATGACTGGTAGGAGACAGTTGATACGCATTGAGAAATTAGATGGATCCAGGCCTAGGGGAATTTCATTCTAGTCATGACAAATATAAGGAAATTCTAAGATAAGCTATCATAGGCCTTAAAGGTATCCATTTTTAAGGCGTAAAGCCTTTTGCCTCTTATTTTCTTCTTCTGTATGGTGTTAATTGTTTCTGTGGCAATCAAGATGTTGTTAGTGATTAATCTGCCCCTGAGGAATGCAATTTGAAATGGGGATATGTAGTCTTTAAGACTTCTCGCAGTTGATAGCTAAGCACATTTGATATAGTCTTGTATGTTATATTGCAAAGGCTAAAAAGTCTATAATCTCTCATAGTCTGCGGCTATTAGTTTTTAGAAAAAGGACAAGAAAAGTTTTGTTTAGACTCTTTAGCATGTAACCTTTTTCAAAAAAGTATTGCACCATTGCGATTATATCCAGTTTAATCTAATTCCAATAGTGTTAGAAGAATTTTGCATTCAAATCATCTAGGCTTACGGCACTATTAGGATTCATGCTGAACATTGCCTTTTTGACATTTTCTTCAATGATTACTATATTCAAGAACTCAATATGGTGCAAGGTAAGCTCTGTGATGTTCTAGGAATTAAGGCTCTCTTCTAGGTTCTCCCTTGTGTCTAGCATGTTAAAAGCTGCATTGTAAAAGTTCCAAAAAAATTCCTCAATGTTATCCTGTCCCTTTATCCACTCACCATTATCATCTTTGATTCTAGGGATCTTATTGGAACTCCTTCTTCTAGATACTAGGGCATGGAAGTATTTAGTGTTTATATCTCCATGAATAAGCCAAGATTGTCTACCCAGTTATGTCCATAAGGTTTCTTTGCAATCATAACATAATTCTAAATTCTGCCTGGTTTCTTTTTCTATATTAGAGGAAAGAATTTCTTTTGTGTCCTTTTGGAGATTTTGTAGAGATTTCTTAAGCAATTGTATTCTTTTTCTCAAGTTGCTTATAGACTTAGCATTCCAATCCCGAAGAGTTGACATTTTTAGTTAATTTTCTTGTATAGGATGAAGTTGGGTGAGCTTGTGTAGTTCATGTTCCAAGAGAGTTCCACTATCCTCTTGCACTCTTCAAAATATGTCTAAAATTTTTCAAATCTAGGTAATTTTTGGCCCCTTAAACCATCTAAGTTTGAAGTGCCGATGATGATGGGGGAGTGGTACGAGGCAGATATAGGAAAGGCTAAAAGAATGGAGTCAAGGAAAGTATATAACCAATTCGAATTACAATAGGCCCTGTCAAGACGAGACCAAACTTGTTGATCATCAACTTTGTTATTTGTCTAAGTATACCAGAGGCCTTTGGCTTTTATATTGCATATTTGTTTAAGGTATCTTGGTGATCAGAAGCATTGGGAATGTTGTAGCAGTTGTTGAGTTTGTCTTCTTGGTTACAAACTTGATTGAAGTCCCCATAATGAGCCATGGGAGATTCATGTTACTACCAATTAATTTAATCCATTCGCAAAGAGTTCTTCTTTTGGAAGTAATAGGGTGACCATAGACAAAGGTTATGCATGTGGCATTATTATCAATCTGGTTCTTAAGGTGAATCCAATTTGGAGTGCATTCTTCAATTACATAGTTAATATCACCATTCTGAGCAACTAAATTATCCCTACTTTTCCTTTTTGGATTGCAGCCAAAAACATAAGGGTAAATAAGAGCATTAATTAAACTAATCAACGGATCTACATCATTTTTAGTTTCAAAAAAAAAAAAAGTAAGAGCAGGACGGTATTTGTTGAGGAGGATTTTTAGCCTCTGAACTATCATGGCCTTCCTTAATCCTCGTCCTCGTCAGTTCCAACTCAAGCATACCATGGCTCCAAGGGAAGCTCATTATGGGGAGATTCCCGAACCCTTGGACAAATAAAGCTTAGGTAGTGTAAAGAAAAATGATCAACCCAATCCCATTTAGAAGAAAGCTTGAGCCTTTTCCTTTTAGTGTAATGTTAGGATAACTTGTCCAATTTTGTCTTTTTCAGAGGAATATCTAGCCTTCCTGAATCTTTGTCTCCCACACAAATGATGCCTCGTCTAGTATCTATTTGTAAATCTGGAAGTATGTAGGGGTAAGGTGGAAAGGATCGAGTTATTCCTCATGAGCGAGATGAGATATTTTTCCGCACGCAACTTATTTTCTTTAGAGAAATACTTGTGGAGTTAAAGGTTAAAACTAGTGTTGAAAGGTGTCCACTCAATCGAGTCAATGCTATTCAGCGTAAAAATAAGGAGAGGGCTCTTCCACAACATGATATCAGAAGCAGGGGAATAACTCAGCCAGAGTTGCCAATGCAATGAGGGATCGTCACTATCTAATAAGGAGGCTCACATTGATCAGTGATTCCAAGATCTCGAAATTAACAGAGGCAAGGGCTATATAGTTTAACCCGGAGAAAAGAGTAGCTTGCGTGGAATGAGGGGAGGGGTAGCTGTCCACCCAGGCGAAGAGGGATGGGGGAGTGTAAGTGAGGGGGGCAAGGTTAAACAAATGGCTTAAGTGAGGGTTAAAATGGAAGATATCAGGAAAGTGGGATTCAGTGGTGCAGACAGAGGGTGTAATACCAAAAAGGCTTAAGGGTGAGGTAAAGTTGATTTCAAGGAAGAGATGATCCACAGGGGCGCCAAGAGAAAGCTTATCTTGAAGGCTAGAAGTTTGGTCCGTGCCTTGATCGTCCCTGCACTAGTCAAAAGCAATGTTAGCGTCAAAGAAAAGAGGGAGTCACTTTCCATGGGATCATTGCAGTTTTAGTTCTAGCACATCTCCATTGGCGCATCTTAGAGGTTAGGGTATTCCTCTGTTTGGTAGTAGAAGTCTGGTGTGATCGACTCCTGGTCCTGGTGTTCATTTTGGTTTTGAGTGTCATCCTGATTATTGAGGTTCGGGTTCCCAGCAGGAGGGTTTCCATCATCAGGATTGTTCGAGTAGTCAGAGGTGAAGGAATCTTCCCTCGCGCTAATAACGTTCGTTGATCCGTTTCTTTCTGCTTTTTCTTCTTCAGTTTCCTTGCTGTGAACAAAATAGTAACCTCCGTCTTGAGTGATCGTCCATCTGACCTTCATTGAGCATCGAGTGGATCGTTTGTTTCTGAAAGCAGCAGAGCCGTTGGGAACAAGGATAAATCTGAAGTCCTTAATAAAGTTCACATTAACCTTCTACTGGGCACGTCGCGTGTGCTCTTCCTGCGCCTCCTGATGTGAACGAGGTTCCAGTAGCAGTCTTTTGCGAGGTGTTCAATCCTGCTACATTGGCGGCATCTCTTGAAGATACGTTTAAATCTACACACTACCCAAACCTTTCTGCCATTGTCCCGTTTTACTCTAATGGCACTAAGCAGAGGTAGGGTTTTGTCGATCAAATTGAGAACCTTAATGAAACGAAGGTTGTTCGAGTAGAGGAACGTTCTGTCCACCTCTTTAGGTTCTCTTACCGTATGCCCCAGGATTTCTGCCACCTCCTTGTTGTGGTATTCAAGAAGGAACCCCCAGAACTGCACCCAAATGGCAACTCTGTATAAGGATAGCTCCTGCAGAGTCGTGTTTGGTCGCCATTTCTGCATTACCATGAGCTTGTTCATCATTGACCAAGGGCCATTTTCAAAAATAAAGGATTGGTCCGCACTATTCTGAAAGGCAATGACATAGTTGTTCATGTTTCTCCCAAGAACTCTGAAGTCATATTGGAGACTCCACATTCCATGAAGGGCAGAGTCAAGCCTGGTAGAATCTTGTCGTTAGCCAAGATGGCGATGAGGCACGTCTGCTAAAACTCCCTCGACTGCTTGAGGGTGTTTTCACAAAATCGGAAATAAGGACCATATCTAGGTAGCCAAAAGGAGCCTCGCTTGCTACTGGAATCCGAGGACGAATCAGTGAGGTCTGGACCGGAGGAGCTACTCTCCTACCAGTTGAAGCCGCGAGCGAGTTGTCTCTGGAAAGCCATGAGTAGGGGGATGAGTTTGAGGAGCTTCGAGCAGAAATGGAAGGCAAAGGAGGCTACGAGATCAACTGCGAAGAAAAGGAAAATGGGGGAGAGGAAGAGAAATAGGAGGACAAGGTCGCACCAAGCAGAGCAAGAACGAGGCTTGAGCATACAGAGGGATGAAAAGGGTAGCAAGTGCAGGGGAACAGAGGAGGAGGGGGCAGAAATAAGCTCCTAAGTAGCCATTCTCCTTCTTATTCCTGATAAAAGGAAATTCCATGGCCACTTTTAAATGAAATAAAGTAAAAAAAGTAAAATAAATTTTATTTTTGTATTTTTAAATAACTATCACATAATTTTTTTGATGTTATTATTATGAATATTTGTTCTATACTTTTCCATGATTACATTTATATATAAATATTACAGGTTTCTCTTTATATTGTCCCTCATTACGTGCTTTAAAGGCTTAAAATTGCTGAGCTCAAAACCATGCAATCTACTTCGTTAAGGTTCAAAATCATTCAACAAACTACTTTGAATAGTATAGGTCAGAACAACTAAACTCTCAGTTCAGTTAACTCTGCATCTTGTTCGAGACTAATTCATTCAATAATTATTTTTTTTTATGAAAGATAAAAGTAAAAAAACATTAGCCAATAGTTATATAGTTACATATAGGTATCAATCATTATCATTAATTTATCTTCAAAAAGAATATAAACGGAATCCTTTGCAAAGCAGGGCACATAAGAGTATCTTGTTTTCTTTGTTCGGGCAGTGGGACTACCGCCTAAGGAGTGGTGCCAAATCCCCCATGCATAGTTTTTGGTCCAGATCAATTATTGACCTAATGAAACATTCCATAAAACTTGAAATGTGAGGTATATGCACGGCAAATACATAAATTAATAGATAGAACACAAACGTATTGGCACGGTACGAAGAAATTACAAAATGAGTCTCCAGTTCTGACGAGTCAACCTCGTCAATTGTATGCCAGTCCAAATACTATGCTCCTACGTGATTTGTTTGAAGTTCTAGTCTTGAGTGAAGAGTTGAACTATGGGGAATTCTTTAAACTACTCTTCGAATCCAAGTGATATTCCATGTAAGTGGTCAATGAGGATCTTACATAATCAGTAGAGAATGAACCAGAATCATCATATGAAGGGAGTGAAATTTCAGGGAGTAAATTAGAGCTAGTATTAAAGACTTCAAACAGAGACACATTTTGATCCTTCAATTTTTTATTTTTTAAGAAGAAAGACCAATTTTATAAATTAATTTTGCTTTTTTTTGTTACTTGCGGAGATTTCTAAACTAAATCAGTGCACCCTTAAAACAGAATATGAATATTGCATAAATGACCGGCAAAGCATATGGGCTAACGCTGGCAAATTTGTAATTAACTTCATCGTCAATTATTTTGTCTTCTCTACATTTTGTAAAAATAATTTGATCTAATAAAATCCTAGAGCTATCTTCAGTGGTCCAAATGTTCAGAGACAAAATATCATCAAAAGCTGAAGAGAAGAAAACCAAGCTCGTAGGAGGAAATGCACAAGTTGAAGGTCGAATAACTGTTTGGAATTTGGACTATAACGCTCAAATAAAGACTACAAAGCAATTCTATAAATAAAATAAAATCAATAAAAGTAAAAACTAAAACTAAGGGCCAACTGAATAAATAATGACTTGAACGCACTTAAAAAGTACAAGATCACCGAGGATCAATTGCACATTATTCCCGTCAATAGATTTACTCTAACAACATCCATTTTGTAGTTACAGATGGAGGCGAGAGAGAATTCTCTCATCCTCTCTTTGCCATCGATGGCATGCTCATCCTTGAATATACAATAGGACCAGTTGGTTCATCTTTTAAGAGAATCATATGAAAACAAGGAAACCAACCGGATAAAAGGATAATCAACCATGTGAACCAAAAGAAAAAAAAATTAAATTCCCTTTAGATTGACAGGATATAGTCATTGTTTGTAACTAGTATTGCTAACCTTGCTTAAAATTAGTGGTTTCTCCTTCAAGCTAGTAGCTAACAAGGTTTCAGAGTTGCTTGGTTGGCTCTCTGCAATCCCAGGTCTCATCCAGATTTTAACGTGTCCCTCCCGACAGGCAGTGAGTACAGATTCCTGGGTAAATATCAAGCCCGAGAGAGGTTCAGTATGCACGCGATGAGCAACCAGAGGTGAGATTTTTGGAACATCACGCATGCTTGGAGCAGGTTGCAGCGTACCCAGTGGGACAACACTATCCCAGTGAGATGACTGGTTTCCAGCACTGTAAGTGGGGGATCCACCAGGCGCACGCCGCAATGGTACTACAATCTCATCCATTTCCAGGTCCCATAGAAGCAGTTGCGTATCCTGACCAAATAATATCTTAGTTCTAGCAATTTTACAATACAGGAGCTCTAGCAATGCAAAACATGCAAAGAAACAACTTGGGAATTTCAGAAATCAATCAATAAATAAAGTTATAAAGGTTTAAATGATCACAAATATCAAAGGCCATTTTCACGGTTCTGACGGCATCACTATACTACTGCTCACACATTTCTGTCATTAATATAGCAGTTATGTGTCCCATTTCATTAGAAATTCACAACCCATTCTACTTCACGAAAACAAACTTTAGCCTGTTCCCTCTCTATATTGGTGATAGCTGAGTAGAGTTAATTGTGTTACCTACAATCAATTACATCAATAACACACCCTTCTCACCAATCATTACCCAATACAATTTACAGTAACAAGCTTTCATGTCAAGGGGCATCATCCTCCAGGTAATTAGAATTGCCTAACATCATCATATGAAATCTGAAAGCTGCTACAAACAGTACCCAATCACTATGTCAGTTATGTGTATTTGTCTTCCTCATTCATTATTGTCTGCTTCTGAGCTTTAATTTTCACCCAAAGTATTGCTAAACACAAAAACATAATTCATCTAGCAATCAGAAAACTTCAACATAAGCAGGAACATTACTTATTTTTCAAAACAATCAAAGATAACATGGAATGAAAATGAAAAATTCATGAGAAAATTAAAGTTTTTGGAACTTAAAGAGCCAAAACTACAGTAAGACACATTAAATTTTTTTGATAAAAACTCTTAATACCTGACCAACAGAGCCAAACCGATACATAACAGTTTCAGTATTGTCATTTGAATTTGGAGATGTCCAAAATGAATCAAAAGCCACTCCACTGACCTGTTACAGCATATGGCAGATATCAATTTAGTACTATAATTATAAATAAACACCTACTGCAGATAACCAAGAAACTTACCCAGGAGTTGTGTCCCTCACCCCACGCCACAACCTTGCGATCCTCCATGCTCCAAACTTGAACTAAATCATCTTCTCCTCCGGTCAAAATATATTTTGAATCCATGCTGATAAGCAGATTTTGATTATGGTTTTGTAAATTCATTGCATGGAGCCAAAACAAATGCGGACATTAAAGAGTAAGATAAATATTATTTAAGAAACTCTAGTGCTGATAGTAAGCCAAGGATGGAGATGAATCCAACAATGGCTGTCCACTCGTGTAAAATGACTTTAAACAAAATTGTCTCACCTCCAAGCACAACATAACAGAGCACCATAGTAACTTTTACCACCACATATAAGTTGTTCCTTCGAGTAATCAAACACTCGTAAATAGCCTGAATGCATAAACAAGATAAGCTCATTAAGGTACTTTTGCAAGAAAAACTAGAAAGAAGCAGAACTACCACAGTGCTGATGGAGTTTAAATAATAATATACCATCTCTTCCAACAGTTGCCAAGTATGCACCATCAGTCGAGAAGGAAATATTGTTGATTGAACCCTGGCATATATGCCATCTAGCTACTGGATTACTCTGCCCAGATTGTGTTGGAATAAAAAAAATTAGGAGTGAACAAACAAGTGGCGAGGAATGAAGGAAGCAGATTCATTCTTATGCTATTGGTAGACCTTGTGTGCATCTGAAGGTTAGTTATGAAATTCATGGCATGAAGGCTCAACTGTATGTCCACAGTCACTAAACAACATCATGAACAGTAAAGTATATGATTCTGATACAAATTCATACTATATAAATCATCATTACAGAATCACAATAGATTTTAATAAATACAATATTAGAAATGAGGAACTTTCAGAAATGAAGTTATCTTATCCATACTTTGTTTGAAAACCAAATAGACATCAAACTCAATACCTTACTGTAACGTGCATGAGCAACAGAAAATTGTGTTTGATCTTTGATAATTGGGAATGAGGAATCACCAGCACCTTCTTTGCTCTGAAATGGGAAAGGAAATGTAACATATGACCAAATCAGTGTATCAAAAAATTCATAATATAAGAACCTTAAAAATTAGCATCTCCCTTCATAAATCAGGCTTGCCTTTTCATATACGTACAAATTCCCATCGGCATGAGCCACAACAAAAGCACCATCACCTCCAGGAACCCATGCAACACTAGTACAACGACTGTCCAAGGCAATGTGAATCAATCAAGTTAGTTTCCAGAAAGTGTCAGATACAATATTCAAACACACACGAAAATTCTTTAAAATAAGAGTATGATACAATTTTAACAAATCTAATAATTCTGGGAAATGGCTTCCAACTTGCCTACCACTCAATGACAATAATTAAGATCACTGATTTCACATACTTAACCTAGTATGAGTATATATATAATAAATAAACCACTTGCATGTTAACAAACTACATTTTCTTACTAAACTTTCTTCAGGAAGGAAAACATGCACGTAAGGCATGGGACGGAAATTAGTATTATAGGACAACAACTATGCAAAAACACTAGAAGAAGTGATCAATATGATAAATTTTATCCATAGGTCTCTTCAATTTCATCTTTCATGTTATTGGCGTCAATACTGCTTGTATGCAGATTTAAAATTTCCTGTATATCATGACTAACTGAGAGCCTTGATGGAATTCCCTGTGTTGAGAGCCCGCAGTGCAGTTGATTAGGAACAATTGAGTTTAATGAAGTGTTTCTTTTAATTTGTTTCAATCTTTCAAAACAGATTTTCCTCTAAAAGTCATAAGCAAATGGGTTGGAAGTTGGGACTCGATGAAGGATTTTGTCATCCCTCACTGTAAAAAATGTCATAGCTGCCACTTTCATAGACGTCATGCACAAGGTGGTTGCCAAAGCAAGGCTGACCTGTCTTGAAGGTTTTATGGCATATGGGCTCTAGGCCACCATACCATTCTACCACAGCAATCACCATTGACAACACAACTAAAAAAACATTAAATAAAAAATCCTATGTTATCCAAATTTCAAATAAATAAAGATAGCTTCAAAGCATGGAACTCATGGCCCCCATATCTGATGCTATATGAACAACCACACATATGACGTATGATAGTCAAACCCCGTATAGTACAATAAGACCTATATATGCCCATTCAGATGCAGGGGTAAATGGACCTTTTAGCAAATTAAAGAAGCTTTCCCAAGCACATAAGTTAACCAAGACCTGTGAATACAAAAACGTACACCGAAGGCCATGAAACCAAACAGCCACTTATGTCAACATTGAGAAAACATAAATTCTTGCCTGTTATTAACAGAACCATCTTTGTTGTAATGCTGAGCTCCTACAAGCTTTTTACCAACATCCTGTAATTGCTGTCTCAGTGACACTGAGTAGACTACAATAATACACACAGGAAACATAAATTCATAAAGCCTAAATATACATTTAAAAAAAAAAAAAGGGTAAGTTTAAATTTTAGTGAACTTATATTTACCATCACCCGTACTCAAACCAATGAGCAAATCATGCCCATCCTTAGCTTCTTGGTCAAAGGCATGGCACACAGGATTTGAATTACTGAAGTGAATAGACTTTATGGGATCCTACATGAAACAAGAAATATCTCATATACCAAATCCAAAATTCCCAAAAGAAATCAAAATTCATCATCTGTATACCTTGTCTTGAGAATTCAAATCACTAACAAAAATTGCATCACCAACATTGAAGATCAAGTAAGTTCCTTTCCCATCAAAATTTGAATTAGCCATTATACTACTTGAACTTGAGGCACCAATTGAGCCAATCCTACTGTTTACTCCCATATTCTTGCTGCTACCATTCCCTCCAACAAAACTAAGCGCACGGCTTCCATTACCTCCTCCCAACAATCTAGCAGCTGCTGACCGTACCCCACTGCTGGCACTAAAACTTGAAGCTGGAGCAGTTGGTGTTGAAGGTGCTGGCTTCTCCTTGAGGTGTGCAAGAGTAACCTAATTATTCAATCAAACACAATATGTTGCTAAGATACAATAAATTT